>CM070874.1:182633296-183288296 GCA_036365515.1 Torymus aiolomorphi
GGCTTACAGGCACGCCGTTGGCCTAGAGACACGTAAAATCTAAAATCCACGTATGAAACATGTGAGGCTGGCTTACGGACACGGCGTGGGCTTAGACACGTAAAATCTAAAATCCACGTATGAAATAGGTCAGGCCTGAGTTATATGACTCAACGTCTCAACGCGTGGATGCATCGGTTAGCCACGGCTACGTTATCGCTGCATACCGGACGCACTGTGAAGCTGCAAAGACAAAGGGCAAGATAAGAAGACAATGAAGATGACAATAGAATATACTTTCTTACTCTGCTCTCGCACCGGCGATTGTCAGTCACTGTCGGGCGTTCATACTGTAACGAGGTAACATCATTTAGAGTATTCAATAAACATCTTTAGTTTAATTGATTTACTTACTTATTGTTAAGTGTACCTGTGTGTGTCACCTCCTTTTGATCGTCCACCGTACTCCCTCACTTAACTCCGGCTTACGGGCACGCCGTGGGCTTAATGACACGTAAAACGTAAAATCCACGTAAGAAGCAGATGCCACTGCCTTACGAGCACCCCATGGGCTGACACCCATGTCGATAAGCACTAGAAACACAAACCGGCCGAATAATAATAATTCAAATAGATCAAATAACGTACCTACTGCTCAAAATAATAACTCAGCCAGACCAAATAATAATTTTACTCCACCAAACAACGCTTTTACGTTGAGAGGAAATAACTTCTTTAGAAGCACTCGACCATCAAATTTCGTCGCCGAAGAATTGTATAACCAGCAGGAGCAAGAAGAAGGAGAAGCAGCAGACTACCAAAACGAGACGATAACCAATGAAGAAGAGATTTACTGTGAAGATTCGGAAACTACCGAATATGAAAATTTTCTCCAGGCTGCCGACACTACCCAAGCCACGTAGTACACCTAAACTCTATTAGTAATTCGCCCGACTTGCCCCACATTAACAACGAATCCACTACACAAAATTTTGATTGACTCGGGAGCCTCATCATCTATAATAAACCCGAAAATTGTGTTTGAACTATTTTCTGAATTTGTTTTTCCCTATAATTTCGAGATAAAGTCGGTGCATAAAGTGACGAAAGGTGCTCATGCCCTTACCTACCCTATTCTGCGCGAATTAGGAGACGATACCCCCATCACCTTTCTTATAGCAAAGTGGCACCAAACCTACGACTGTTTAATCGGTCACAAGGATTTACAAAATTTGGAAGCTAACATCCATTACAAAAATCAACTATTCAGTACAGCCAAATTTGAAATAAATTATTTTAATAATATCCCAGAAGGAAGAATATCAAGACAGGAAACGTGAATCATCATCAAGAGAAGACAAAAGCATAGATAAGAATGGATCATATGAACAGTGAGGAGAAACAAAAGATCGAAATGCTATGCAAAAAATACAAGGATTGCTTCTACTACGAAAAGGAGAAGTTATCAGCTACTAATGCGATTTCACATAGCATCCGAACAAAGGATGACCATCCCATCTACGTTAAAAGCTTTAGATACCCATACCAGCTAAAGGAAACAATACAAGAGGAAGTAAGAAAATTATTGAAAGATGAAATAATTCGACCAAGTAGTTCACCATATTCATCACCAGTCTGGATAGTACCAAAAAAGCCAGATGCAAGTGGAAACAAAAAGTGGAGGATGGTTATAGACTTTCGAAAACTAAACGATAAAACAGTCGAGGACAAATATCCACTACCAAGGATGGAGGAAACTTAGGTAAATGCTCTTACTTTACTACCCTGAATTTAGCACAGGGATTCCACCAAAGACCACTAGATAAAGACTCCATAGAAAAAACAGCTTTTACAGTCGAAAATGGACATTAAGAGTACGTTCGTATGCCATTTGGTCTGAAAAATGCGCCTGCCACATTCCAAAGAATGATGGATACAGTTTTGAGAAAGTATTTGCACAAATTTTGTTTTGTTTACATGAACGATATAGTAGTATTCTCAAAATCATTACAGGAACATTTACAACATTTGAAACTTATATTTGAAGAACTTAGAAATTATAGCCTAAAAGTTCAACTGGATAAAAACAAATTCCTAAGAAAGGAAGTCCCATTTTTAGGACATATTATAACGCCAGAGGGAATAAGACCAAACCCCGAAAAGATCGACGGTATTTGTAAGATACCCTATTCCAAAAACATTAACGGAATTGAGATCATTTCTATTACTTACAGGATTCTACCGAAGATTTATAAAAGACTTTGCGAAAATAGCTAAGCCACTTACGAAAGTGCTCAAAAAGAACGAAAATTTAGATATTCAAAACGAAAAATACATAGAAGCATTCAACAAATTGAAAGAGTTAATTACTAATGCACCTGTATTACCATACCCGGACTTTTCTAAGCCATTTCTCATTTCTTCAGATGCGTCAAATGTTGGTGTTGGAGCTGAACTATCCCAAGATAAACATCTTATAACATGCTTTTCTAGAACCTGCTTAAATTCTGCTGAACAAAATTATTCTACCATCGAAAAGGAGTTGTTGGCGATTGCAGAAGCGTGCCGACATTTTCGACCTTATGTATATGGCAGAAAATTCACCATTGAAACAGATCATAAGCCGCTCACTTGGCTCTGGTCTTTGAAAACACCTAATTCCCGACTAATCCGCTGGAAGATAAAATTGGAAGAATACGACTTTGAAATAAGATACAAAAAAGGTAAAGAAAATAGTGTAGCAGATGCCTTAAATCGCTTAGAAATCAATACTCATGAAAAAGATGACTCACTTTCAATGATAGCCCAGGCACCTGATGTCGTGTCTCGTGTACCCGAAGAAGTAGACGAAACGCTTGACGACGATATGGCAACCGTCCACACCTCTGACGAAGATCCAGTCTTTTCCTTACCTCTAACAGAGAAAAACATACATGCTTTTAATTATAGCATAATACTCAAATCAGGAAATGATTATGATGTAAAAATTAATAAGGACAAACTAAAAATAAAGGAGAAAGATGCAGAAACACAACTGTTGAAATGTCTTAATGAAAACACAAAACCAGATAAACAATACGGAGTTTACTTTGCAAACAAGGATTTGGAAATCATCGCTTATAGAATATTAAAGGATCACTTTAACGAAAAATAAAAATTAATCAAAACAAACATCTATACACTTGTAATCGATCAAAGTAACTTCATGAAGAAACTTGAAGAATATCAGGGCAAGAATCACAATGGAATACAGGAGACGACAGCACATTTTAAGGAAAAATTTTACACACTTAACATGGACAGAAGTATTCGAAACTACATCAACCAATGTGAAATATGTTTAGAGCACAAATACGAAAGAAGACCTTATCTGACAGAAAATTATGGTCCCTTTATTGCTAACAGATCGCTACAACATCGTACACATGGATATTTTTCACATTGATAAAGAATATTTTCTCACAATTATTGATATATTTTCAAAATATGCCCAAGCCTACCACTTACCAGATGGAAACGCTACAACTATACTAAGCAAAGTAAAACATTTTGCCTCCCATCATAATTTCCCGGACAAAATCAACACTGACAATGGAAGCGAATTTAATTCTGCAGTATTTAAGGAATTTTGCCGAATACACAAGATTGATTACCACCAAACTACCATCAATAGGCATACGTCAAATGGGCCCATAGAAAGACTACATTCTACTTTGAGAGAAAAACTAAGTATTTTAATAGATAAGAATTCCAGAGAGCCGATTAATGATCACAAGACTACAGTCGTCTTGATATACAACCAAAGCATTCATTCTTCCACAAATATTGCACCATTCACCCTTTTGTATGGACCATATGAGGAATTGCATAAACATGTCATTGAACCAGAAGCAGACACAATCGAAAAATATAACGAAATCCGCAAAAACGAGATTTTACCTTTCTACAATGAACTGTATAAAAAACAAAAGGAAAAACAAAAATTACCTGATCATTCAAATGAAAATATACAAAATAAAGAAAATTATATAAAAACCCATCAACAACAACGTAACAAAACAGCACCGCGTTATCAAAAATTACTTATTAAAAATAAAAAGGCCCCTCTTTAGAATGTTATATTCATGGACAACCACGCCGTTACAACTTAAGATGCGCAAAGAGACTAAGAAAAACTTTTTCTTTGCAGGAAGATGAAGGTGGCACTAATTCTGACGCTATCGATTCTGCTAGTGAAGAGCAGTAAAATTGACCAATATTCTACACACTACGATTATCATCAAGGAACTGGAAGAATAGTTGAAAAATATCATTATCTCCACTTCAACATTAATATTACAACCCTCTTAAAAACTTTCAAACATATAGAAGGCACCTATACGATATTATCTACTCATTGTAATGGGCTAAAAGCTGTCCTCGGTGCGCTATATCTCAACGCGGTCTTGCCGATGAACGGCGCAGCAATTGACAGGCGCGAGCACTTACTCGTGCCTACCCTCGACGATTAGCGACCCGTCAGCTCCGTGCTGTTGCTCGCCGTCGGCTGCTTTCAGCAGCAGCCGCACCTTTTCGCTCCGTTACAACGCGCGACTTCGTCGTCGCGCTGTCTCTCGAGCGTGCTGCCCCAACTACTCAGCTATCACGCGAGTACTACGTACTCGCGACCGCGGAGGCTGGCGGTATTCTTCACCGTACCACCGAATAGGAAATCGAAATCAGGATGCGTGAAATAATACGCGAACAAGTAAAATCAACAAGTCGCCTTTATTACCCGTGGAGGCTATTCAGTAAATACATGCGCGGCGCGTGCTATTAGTACGCGCCGGTTCGGGTGGTGCGCCCGCGCACGCGAAGTACGTGTGTGCGCGGTCGCACACGCGTATGCGCAAAAGCCGCTCGCGCCGACGTAGGCCGATCGCCGCGCGCGATCGACTCTCGCGCGCGCGTCGGCGGCCTCGCTCGCTCGCGCGGGTCTCGCTCCCCGGATGTTCGTCGTCCGCGGGGGGAGCACGCGATTGCCTGGCCAGGACTTACCTCCGTAGCCTATAGTCAGGGCTTGAGCGGACCCTCTCGGCGGTGTCGGCTGCTGTGCGCAGCGGCGTCTCTCTCTCTCTCTCGCTCTCTCTCTCTCTCTCGCTCTCTCTCCTCTTCTCTCGGCCGCGGGGCTCTCTCTCTCTCTTTCGCACCCGCGAGTCGGCTCGGCCGTAGCTGGCTTCGGCCGCGATGCTCCCTCTCTCTCTCACTTGCGCTCTCGGCCGTGGTTGAGCGTCGCTCTCTCTCCCTCTCTCTCAGCCACGAGGGAACGCAGCTCTCGGCGCCATGCTGCGTCTCTCTCTCCTTCGCTGCACTATTGCACCACTCACTCTTTCTCTCTCTCTCTCTCTCTCTCTCTCTCTCTCTCTCTCTCTCTCTCTCTCTCTCTCTCTCTCTCTCTCTCTCTCTCTCTCTCTCGTGCACTACACTGCACTATGGCTGCCGCGATCCACGTACACTACGCTCCGACTCTCTCTCTCCAAGTCTTCGCGCACGGGGGACGAGCAGCTGCCTCCGCTACGGCAGAAGCGATACTGCCGGGCTCTGTCTCTCGCTCCCCTTCCCCCCTCGCACAAGGTTGCTGTGAGTATTCTTTTCGGGGCTTATTGTGTATCGTAGTTGCGTTCAGTACTCCCCGCACATCTACACGCGCGCGCAACTACATACGCATACGAAAGCCCCTGGAGAAACACGTAGACAAGCCCGACTCAATTAGCGAAGCCTCATGCCGAAATCGACGGCCTTGCCTTCGCCAAGGCCGCGGCATGTTTACAATTTCGAGCATCTATCTGTGTATATATCGTGCGTTGGAGATCGGCTCAATCCGATCTCCATGTTCGCGCACATATACACACCCAGACGCGCCTGCCGTTACATCATCAAGAATTAAGGGAATCCAATCTGTTAAAACAAGCTGAGATTTTATGTGACGAAATACGTCAAAATATACAGCAAATAATGCCATCGAACATAAGAACGAAAAGAGGTCTGGTAAACGGATTGGGTACAGTAATAAAATACGTCTTCGGAAACCCGGATGCCAACGATTTGGACAAGATAAATAATTATTTAAACTCGCTCGAACATCAACAACAAGAAAATGTATTTGCTCTAAATAGATCAATAAGTGATATAAATACAATAAGCAAACAAATAAATAATAATACATATGTAATCAATAAAAATCTAAGAGATATGTGGAAAAACGTAAATAACCAAATTTCACAATCTAATATGTTTGAAGCAGTCATTACTCTTATAATTCAGGAATAACATTTTCTTGACTTACTCGGTAAAATTAAAAGATCATTTATCTTTTCTGAACAATTATTCGATTTAGAAATATTAACGTACGAGCAAATACTAGATATCCGCGTACACTTATTAGAAACTTATTCTCAAAAAGAATTAATGTTACATCACCATAATTTGTTAGATTTCCGTTTTACTCAGGGATCAATCGCATTCACTCAAAACTCTATTATTTACACCATTAAATTCCCTATCCTCAATCCTATCGAATCCTCTCTTTACCAAAGACTTGCCACAATCAACTACAATAATCAAACAGAAATCATCACCACACCATGGAGTTTAACTGGGTCATCAATCAAATTGTTTGCTAATAAATGCCAACTAATGTATGGACAAGAGTATCTATGCCAACAAATTACAACAGAAAAGGCCCTGCCAATTATTATTTCAATTGATTCACCTATAATATTGACGTATAAACTATCTGAAAATTTGACACTTGTATCGAGCAATTATCTTATTACAATTAAACATGATAATGATGAGACAACGACTCGAGGAACACACCAGATTCAAGGAAATCATATACTGGTACAAGGTTACAGACTCGACGACAACCTCGGTGAAATAAAACAGTCCAGTCTAATTTCACCTTTGATTATCAAGGACCTTCAGCTGAATTTTGAGCCTTTGAAAGCTTTGACTTTGCCCACAATGACTATACCAACTTTTAATCAATTCGGAGTAGAATTTTTTATATCTACAAGCTCGATTATACTTATATTACTGCTCTTAGTAATTACATTTAATATACAAGTGTCAAAATAAGAATCAACTACCTACCCAAGAAACCAAAGACGAGGATGTCTTTGTACTTGGCCGTGGAGGAGTTATATGACTCAACGTCTCAGCGCGTGGATGCATCGGTCAGCCACGGCTACGTTATCGCTGCATACCGGATGCACTGTGAAGCTGCAAAGACAAAGGGCACGATAAGATGACAATGAAGATGACAATAGAATATACTTTCTTACTCTGCTCTCGCACCGGCGATTATCAGTCACTGTCGGACATTCATACTGTAACGACGTAATATCATTTAGAGTATTCAATAAACATCTTTAGTTCAATTGATTTACTTACTTATTGTTAAGTGTACCTTTGTGTGTCACCTCCTTTTGATCGTCCACCGTACTCCCTCACTTAACTCCGGCTTACGGGCACGCCGTGGGCTTAAAGACACCTAAAACGTAAAATCCACGTAAGAAGCAGGTGCGACCGCCTTACGAGCAGGCCATGGGCTGGCTTAGAGACACGTAAAATCTAAAATCTACGTATGAATCAGATCAGGCCGGCTTACGGGTACGCCGTGGGCTAGAGACACGTACTTTTGTACGACTTATAAACATTAGATATGACGTGTGATTTAATTTTGCAACGTTTCGACACCACCGAAAGTCCAAACGTCCAAAAACACTATGATTTCTGCTGGGGATCGATTCTAAATAGGGCAAAATTATGTGAACAACAGGTAAAAGTGAATGAAAATAAAAAACAACAAAAACTCAACCCCAAACACACCATTTTGTCATGGCAACGAATGAAAAAAATTGTCATTTCGACGTTTTTGTGATCGCCAATAATTTTATTGGCCGTATACAATTTCAAGCGTGTCCACTATAGCTACAAAAAAATTGGCAACCCTACAAGTGCGGCGGAACACTCCCAAACTACCCCTATCACACATAAATCGTTAAAAACATTCTAACTTCGACGTTTTTAAGATTGCCAACAGTTTTTTAGCCGGAATACGAATTCTAGGATACAAGATATCTACAAAAAAATTGGCAACTGCCAAAGCACCACGGAACACCTCCAAATTACCCCTTTCGTACCGAATAATCGCAAAAAAAATTCTAACCTCGCCGTTTTTGAGATCGCCAACAATTTTAATGTCGGAATACGAATACTAGGATACAAGATATCTACAAAAAAATTGGCAACGCCCAAAGCATCTAGGAGCCCTTTCATGTCCCCGTTTTCGAGACCGCCAATAATTTATTGCCGGAATACGCGATCTCAAAAACGACGAAGATTGAATTTTTTGGCGATTTTTCGGTATGAAAAAAGGGTCAGTTTAGGGGTGTTCCGCGGTTCTTTAGGAGTAGCCCATTTTTCTGTAGTTATATCGTATCCTGGAATTCATATTCCGGCAACAAAATTGTTGGCAATCTCAAAAACGGTGTAGTTAGAATTTTGCTTTTTCAAAGTCAAAGCTTTGAAACGGTGAAAATTTCGGATCAAAGATTTTGAAAAATTTTAATGTTATTGAGGAAAAAAAATTTCGTGTGAACCCACTGAAGGCAAACGCAACAGTCGATGTAATCAGTTGAATCCGTCACAGTTTTTTTGACATTTTCTGCAGAGATACGTCATTCTTGGTCTTGTTAAAGCAAGGCGTATTACCACTATCTACTACATTTATCAACCAAGCTTTGGTTTTTTGTTCTAAATTATTTACTTCCCACGTGAAAATAATATGAGTCAGCGACCGACAGTTTGACGGTAGGTGCAGTCGCCTCCTAGGCCGATCACCAAAGTTAAGCAGCGTTGGGCGCGATGACTACTTGGATGGATGACAAAATTTCGTGTGATCGGTTAGGTGTTGATTATCTTCTCACAAACGGAGCGGGAGGTGTGGAATATTACAGTTTCGGTGTCTAAGCCTACGGAATGTGACCTAGACATCCAAACTGAATTATGCCAATACATCGACCATCTCTCGGCGGGTTTTTTCAATAACGATTTATTCCATGTGGTTTGCCTATAGGGTTTCCCCGCACCACAGCTATAACCCTGGGCGAATGCTGAATAGCAATAGGTAGGGTTTTAGATTTGAGGCATAAGGTTGGAATTTGTAAAAAGGTATGGATTAATAAAGGTGTGGAGGCTGCGTGGAAAATACCAATTTTAATGTCAACAATCTCGTATGAGATCTATATAAGAATTTCAGACATGTAACGGTCACTATGCCGTACATTAGATGAACCTCCATTTTGAAATAAAATTAATTATGTACATGATTAATAAAGGAGAAATTCTGATTACCGACGCGAATTACCCTCCATGACATAAAGAGCTCAAACAGTACTCGACACGACATCTACCAGATAAATCTAATACCCGGTTGAAAGTATCCCTAGACATAGGTGAGTTTAATAAGAGCTCTTCTGTCACGGCGGGAAATTTGAATCTTTAACCATATTTGTTCATTAACAAAGGCATGAAGCATGAAAAATTAACTCTTTATACATGATAAAATAACAAATGAACCGTACTTCCATATGATATAAATCGATTCATAATAACTCACCTTATAAATTTCTGATTTTTGAATTACGCGCCATATGAGTATAGGTGGCATAAAAGTCAATAGTACTAGATCACTGATTGTCGACCACATGTGGCTGACGCAATTAGAGAAGGATGGAGCTATCGGCGCTCGCCATAAGTGCGAGTGAGATGGACAATGGAAATTAATCACTTAATATATTTCATTATTTATAACACGCATGGAGGTGAATGAAAACACTTTTTCGCCTAAACTAATTATGGCGCACCCGCCTATACATTTATTTCTATGAATAACGTATTAATTAGAAAGTTACAGCACAAATTTTGTGTCGCAGATTTCTCAATGAATAAGGCGAATCCCGACTAACAATTTAATGAGCATGATGTGTGATCGTCGTACTGTCCCCTTTTATGTCCCATTAGACAAAACATGGGCCACAACCATCAAGAAAAGAGAAATTATGAAGTGCAGGGGCATAACAGAGGGGCAAGGGGGGAAGAGAGCCGATCATCTAGGACGAATTAGCGCCACCCAGGGTGCGCACTCATTGTACAGTACTTATGGAAATTGAATAAATGCGCATCCCCTAGACACAGGTAGGCAGATTCTCCTTAAATAGAGGTGCGCTCTCGGCAGAGCGCTACTTCGTCAGTCACCGCACAGGAGCCCAGCAGCCGAGTCCTTCGTGATATTGCAGAGCCGAAGGCCGGACGGGAACACGTGTAACGCAGCAGCCACACAGAGTCGCGCATCCGGCGGTCCAAGCAGCGATAAGGTGAACATTTAACAGCGCCAGGCCTATGATTATTCCCTCGGGAGAAAGTAGGCCGAGTCAAGTTGGTTCGCCCGACTTGGCGTAGCTTTGCTTTTTCTTAGGAGTGTCGGGCGTAGAGGCGGAAAACCGGGGAAGGCATAGCCTCCCCCCTGTACCCGGCGGACATGACCGCAAGGTCATTCACGCACTAGGGTGACAGGTTGCCCCGCGTTTGATCTTCGCTAACCACGCGAGAACCAGAATCTATATGTTTTTCAGGATTCAAATTAAAATTTTCTTTTTTTTGTTAGCGTAAATTTGGATCGCGTTGCCATTGCTGCGTTATTATTCTATTATTATTATTATTTCGTTATTATTATATTTTTGTTTTGTTTTGTTCTTTTCTTTCGTTGGCGGGTATTTTATTAATACTTCGTCGTTTGTATTTCGCGATTATTCTTTCGTGATATTTATCTCGGTAATAAGATTTTTTTTGTTTTGTTATTTCGGATTATAGCCTCGCCATTATTTAGCTCGTCCTCGGTCAATCATTTTGTGTACGTGTGTGTACATAGGATCCCGAGGAAGAGTATAGTTTACATTTCCGTATTGTTACGCGATCGAAAATAGAATTTGAGTATTCAGCTTATGATATATATATATATATATATATATATATATATATATATATATATATATATATATATATATATATATATATATTGATAACGTATCATTATTTCTTCGCTATTGTGTAGCGCGAACCAAATTTTTTTTTATTATTATTATCATTATTCAGTTGTTATATTGCAATTCCTTTGTCATTCTGTTGCTATTTTGTATTTTCTTAGTGAATAAAATTGATCTTGATTTTTGTACACATGCATTTACGATTATATATATATTTTTACCGGACGTTTATCCAGTATCCACATCCCTATTCCTTAACATTTTCACCATAGGATAAGTTTAGTGACCATAATATACATACATATATACAACGCGCCATCGTTTTATTAATTGTTTTATATTAATTTCTTGATTATATTTATAATAAACTTGTAGTTTCTTGATTAAGTTATTGCTAATATCAGATTTAAATAATGATAATTAAAATTAAATAAATTTTCGACTCTTACTATCATGATTCACATACATGGAGATTAATTATCTATATATGGATTATTGTTTTTTTATACAATTATTAAACTTGCTATCTCATACTATTCTAACTAATAAATTCACGTATATCTCATCGTACATTAACTAAGGTCAAGAAGGACAGCAGGAGCCAAGCATATAACCTTGCTCTCGTCTACGAGGCCGGCGCCAAGGTGAATTTATACACATACTAACCACCATTGCACATAGGTGGTTCCACATACTCATTATTCCTCTCCTATCCTAACGAACCCTTACATTGGCATCCCTTGTGGGGATAGGGTGAAGGGATTACATCCGGTGATAAGTATAGTTAGTTGAGCATGTATAAACATCAAGCTATTATTAATGATAATTTATAATACAAAAAAAAAAAATATGATGGAAAATTTTTTTTTTTTTTTTGAGATATCAGTTGAATAATGGTAAATGAGTAAACTTACTTAAGACTTTCACTTGAGGAACATATACCCATATGCACACACATACATGCGAATGGTCACACCCCTTGTAGGATGTACAATTGGGTAAGAATGCAAATTTTTTTTTCTTTCTCCTCTCATTGTATAGGGTATGAGTCAGCACATTTTCCTTGAGGTTAATTACCGGGAGAGGATCAGTAGGCTCGAACTATTGTATAAGCATCAGGTCAAATATTCCGACCATTTGAAACGGTTCTGCGAATCGAATCTCGCGCAGATAAAGAAAATTGAGGCGAAGCAGAAACGAATTAGGATACATTTAGGGAAAATCACGGACCTGACTCTCAAAAAGTGTAGGGGCATCGAACGCCAACTAAAGGAGGCAGAGGGTGACGTGGACGGGTTAATCAACCTTCTCGCCAAACTAAAAATTCAGTAAAGGTAACCTTACTTTCGGATAATGATATAGGTATATACCCATGCCCGTATAATTAGTTTTTTTTCTCTTTCTTTCTTGCTCTCTTAATTTGTTCCGGGGTCATTATCCAAGATATATTTTTTGTTGTTGTTTTGTTGAACCTAAATTTTCTAAATTTCTAATTTCTAACGCCAGATATCATGGTGCCGGAAGCATCACGCGTTCGTGAGGAGTCAAGTCTGGTTAACGATATCATCGCGTTGGAAGGAAGGTTATCTCAGTTAAGAAGGGAGACAATCTTATTGGAGCATCAGTGCCACAGTAGTGCCCAATACTTACGGGTCTTGTACGAGCGTCAATTCGTAGCGCGAGAGCATCTGGGCCAGTTAACTCGCTATACCAGGCTTAGTTACGCCAACGCTGAATCACGAGCGCGAGAAGTTTCACGTGACCTTGAGGGGATCAGGGGACGCATAGCTCGCCTTACCATAGAGTAGGGCTCCGTAAGTGGCATGTTTTATAAATCTAATCATACCCTGCATAGGTTAATTAACTCGACGCAGCGGTGATTGAGGTAGCATACGCGCATTAATTGAAATGCCTAACATGAAGCCAGGGAGCCATAGGAATGACGACGAAGCGGGGGGACAAAACCCAGCCCCGGTTGGCGCGTCGCTTAGTGCTACAGGGCCAACAAAAGCAAGGAAACAAAAAAGGGTCCCCGTAGTCTTACCGACTGATCGAGTCACGCGAAGCAAACATCTTGACAGCCTAGAGCGCTTCGAAGTGAACGAGTTAATTTCAAGCGTCAGACGATCGTTAGATTTTGGGGAAAAGGATAAGCGTATTGGAGTTAGTCTAGTAGAGCCTTATACGGACCTCACGATGAGCGACGGGGAATTGCAACGTGGCAATAGTGTCGAAAATTTAGAGGAGGAAGGGGACAGTTTTAAAATCCGTTTCAGGGAAAAATTGAACGAATTACGCCGCAAATTGCACTCAAACACCTTGAGACTTGATAGACATGATCAAAAGCTGCAATCATTGGATACTCTAAGCACGCAATTCGGTTCGATGCAGGTGGCCGTGAGAAAACATGACGTCGAAATCCGCGAAAATCGGGAAACCATGACAACCTTGGTAGACGACATGACTGAAATCACCCGGAAGGTTAAAATTAGCCGAGAAATTACCGGACATTTATCGAATAGCTATAAGAATAATAGCGATACGTTGATGAATTTGCAAGAGAAGTACGTTGAGTTAGAACAAAAAATAGCCGAGAACCAATATGATATAGAAAATATTGGTAGGAACGGGCAACCAAGGGGAAATATCAATCCCCATATACGCTATGAGATGCCCACGTTCAAAGCTAGTTCAACAGACAAACCAGCGCGTTTTATAAAATCGTTTGTAGGTTATTTAAAGGCCATTAACGCGACGAGGGATAGTTTTAAACACGTTATAAATCAAGCATTACAAGGGCCGGCTTTGGAGTGGTGGGAGCATGTGGAACCCGTGGTTGATAACATAGAACAGTTTATGTCTCGATTTATTGGGAGATATTGGAATAGCACTTTACAGTCACGCGTACGAAGGGAGTTAGAGTTCGGTTATTACAGAGGGGACATGAGAATGACGCGGAGCGAGTACGTTTTAAACTTATATAATGACATACGCATGCTAGACGAAGCACCTAGCGTTACTTCCGTGATTGATAAATTTTCAAGACATTTCGATGAACATATACAAGTGGCGGTCTCATCGCGAGATATTACGACGATTGACGGTTTGGTCGAATTGTTGGACACTTCCGATCAAGTAGGTGATTTAAACTCATATCCGGCATTGCAAACCATACCCATAACGAGTCAACCACCCCCGCGATATCAGACGCAAAGAAATTTAGCTTCCGAGAGTTCGTTCAGACCAAACGGGATACGCGCATCTACACCACGACCGAACAATAACAACAACACTACCATAAATTATAATCAAGCCCCACCAACGCACCAAAATACTCAAAGCCGCAATTTGACGGGAAATTGACGGGACTCGAATCAGCCCTACCGTCAGACCGACATTCGCAATACGCAACAGACGCACCGAGGGGGGGGGGGGGCGAGTGGACGACAGGGAAATAACCCCCCCGGGGTGAATCAAATAGAGGTCGAATCAGGTGATCCGGGAAACGCGGAACAGTTGTGTCAGGAGCCTCAAATGTTGTAAATGACCTTATTGAAATAGGGAATGATCAACTACCTGATACAACTGTGAACTACGAGGTTAATTCAATATTCGAAAACACTCGGGAATTTCTATTAAAGGAAGAATCTGATACCGAAAACACGAGGAATTAAAAGTTATAAAGTGCCCGGAAATTATGATCATGATCGAGAATTGTCCAGTTGTAGCTTTGATAGATACCGGGAGTAGAATCACATGTATGTCCGAAAACATATACAATAAGTACGCAAATAACTTTATAACATGTGCTTCGTTCCCATTAGTCGGAATACAAGTGAGCGGGTTCACGGGAGAAAAATCAGTCAGGTTAAAAAAGCAAGTTAGGTCAGCAGTTACCATCGGAACATGGAGGGGGGAATTAGATTTCCTTATTGTCCCTAAATTAGTACGGGAATGTATACTAGGAATAGACGCGCAGGTAAAATTAAAATTAATAGTTGATATTGACAGCCAGCTCATTTCATTTGAAAACCCGTGTGATCCAGAAAAAAGAAGCAAATTACCGCTATCAGTGGGGCAGGAAATGAATAGACTCACTGTCCAATTACAGGACATAGACGAGGACTGTGACTATTTTGAGATCGACTCAAAACAAACGACTGTAATGATTACAGACAAGGAAATTGAGGAAAAACTTGAAATGGTAGACGACATTACCGAGACCCAAAAGCAACCTTTACGCAAACTAATCCATCAATATAAAGATATCTTCAAAAACGTGCCTGGGCGGTTTCAATCATTCGAATATAAACTTGAGTTTCATGATGAGAAACCATATTTTTATAAGTCATACCCCATACCTTTGAAGCACCTTGAAAAGGTTGACTCAGAAATCGAGAGAATGCTGAAATACGATATTATTGAAAGATCGCGGAGCCAATACATAAACCCGATTGTCCCGGTAATAAAAAATTCAGGAGCAGTCCGATTATGCTTAGACGCGCGCGAGTTAAACCTTAGATTAAAAAATGACCACGATGGACCGGAAGGTATGGACGAGGTCCTACGGAAATGTGCTAGTGTAAAGGTCATGACAAGTTTAGACTTAACAGCTAGTTTTTGGCAAATACCGTTAAGCCAAGGGTCACGGAAATACACTGCTTTCCTTCACCGTGGAATGACCTACCAACACAAGGTCATGCCCTTTGGCACAAAAGTCAGCAGTGCGGCTTTAAAGAGGGCGTCCGAATTCGTATTAAGGGGTTTATCGGATTTCATTATTGATTTCGTAGATGATTGGTTATGCATTTCGGAGAACTTTGACGATCATTTAGAACACCTCGAAGTTTTATTCGAGAGAATATATTTGGAACGTATCACGGTAAATTTCGAGAAGGTAAAATTTTGTCGACGAGAAGTGCAATTTTTGGGACATATATTGACAGCAAAGGGTATTCGGATAGACCCGGATAAAGTAGCAGCGATTCATCGGTTTTCCGCCCCGCGAAACATAAAACAATTAATTAAGACGGTTTTTGGGACTTATTAACTTTTGCTCCAAGTTCACTAACGAACTCGCGCATGAAAAGGTTCCATTATTTAATTTAACCAAGAAGGAGATAAAATGTTATTGGGAGGAGGATATACAACAGGTGTTTAAAAGGGTTAAAGAACTCTTCTGTATAGAAGCAATTTTGTACCACCCCTCGCGAGACCGACCCTTCTATATAATGACCGACGCAAGCAAGACTTCTTTGGGGGCATTTCTATATCAGAAAGACGATAAGGGACAAAGACGAATAGTTAGTATGGCCAGTCGGTCGTTAAGGGGAGCAGAAGTGAACTATTTTACCACGGAGTTAGAGTTATTAGCTATAGTTTGGGCCTTAGGGAAATTTCGATCATATATACTGGGGGGACCAGTTAGAATCGAGACTGACCACCAAGCGTTAACATATTTATTAACATGTCGTTTTTTAAACAGCCGTTTGATTCGCTGGAGACTTGCCATACAAGATTATTGTTTAGAGATAACTCACATTCCAGTTACGCGAAACAAAATGGCGGACGCTTTAAGTAGAATACCTTTAGACAACTGAGACGAGCAAACAGACGAAATTTCAATAGCCTTAATATTGACGCGAAAACCAAACGTGGAATTACGAGGGAGATTAAAGAACATAGGCCTCGAACAGCGGGAGGTTAAAAAATTAAACGATGTTATTACTCGGATAGAAACCGGAAGTAACTATCGCGATTTTCATTTGAAGGGAGGTATTCTTACTAAAGGGAGAGAGGGACACGAACGGATCGTCTTGCAGACGGAATGCAACACAGGTGATTCAGGAAGTCCATGAACTTTATGGCTACGTTGGGGCGTATAAATGTCGGAAGATATTCGAGGAAGCGTTTTGGATAGTAAAGGCGCGCCGTCACGTAGCTAAAATAATTAAAACGTGTGACTCATGCCAGCGCGATAAAATATACACTCACGCAAACGAAATTACAACGGCACCAATTATACCTTCCGGGCCAGGGGACCTCCTATCAATTGATTTTTTGGGTCCATTACCTACATCGAAAGCAGGTACCAGATTTATATTGGTAACAATTGACGCTTTTACGAAATTCGTTAAACTATATCCCATGAGGAAAGCTGACACACGGACAACAATACGGAAAATTTTTCACGATTACGTCCCAAAATATGGTAAGCCACAACGTATTCAATCAGACCATGGATCCCAATTTACAGCTAGGGCATGGGGAAGGCAATTAGAACGAGAAGGTATAAAACATACGTTTTCTTCAATACGCCACCCCCAAAGTAATATAGTTGAAAGAGTGAATAAGGAAATAGGTCGGTTCTTTAGGACAGTTACCAGTCATAAACATGGGGGCTGGGCCCATTGGGTCCCCTTTGTAGAAGGTTGTTTGACCGAAATACACCATGAGACAACAGAATTTACCCCCGTAGAATTACATTTAGGGATTAAACCTGAGCATTTTTGGGAAAGATGATTAGCACCAATAATAAGGGAACAGTTACCGTTAGGGACCAAACTTCGACTGGCGAGGGAACGAATAAAGGAGAAGAGGGAATCATGCGCGAATCAAAAAAATGCAAGTAAGCACGGAACGCGGTATGACATCGGCGACCTGGTTCTCGTGAAGGCATGCAACTTATCAAGCGCACCCGATAATCTAATAGCAAAGTTTTTGGCACTGTATGAAGGACCTTATGTCATCGCCGCAAAGAGAGGCCCCAGTACATTCGCCCTTAACATTCCCAATACCTCTAATCTGAGGGGTGTGTTCCACG
The DNA here is from genome assembly GCA_036365515.1 of Torymus aiolomorphi. Taxonomy (NCBI): domain Eukaryota; kingdom Metazoa; phylum Arthropoda; class Insecta; order Hymenoptera; family Torymidae; genus Torymus; species Torymus aiolomorphi. The sequence goes on from CM070874.1 coordinate 182,651,189, forward strand.
TATCTCATTTCAGGCCTTACTTCACAAGGGAGAATAGGCACCCGACAGCAGCGGCGAAGATTGAGGCGGCGGCTAGATCGGCAAATATGCAAGGTCAAACTCCTCATCCAGGATCTGGAAGCAGCACAGCTGGCGAGCCGCCGTAGGAGGGAGGAGGAGATGGCGACCCTCTTTCAGGGGAGGCGGTCAGGGTCAGGCCTCATAGCCCGCATCAGCACTGCCGATGAGGTCAACCGGCGGTATGAGAGGGCGGAGAGATGGGTGGCTACACACTTCCCGACACCAGTCCTTCGACCATCACCTACCCCGAACGACCCAGGGGAACGGCGAGCCAGGATTGAAGAGTTCGTCGCTCGAAACCCCGGGGCACGTATCCGCCCGCAGGTGGGAGCAACCACTCCAAGGGAGGAGGTCGACGAGGACGTCCTCACTTTACAGGAGGATGTCCGGTTCGATGAAGAACTTTAGAAATAGAAATTTTTTGTAATGTGTGGTTCAAATTGCCCTCTCGGTGTTATTAGGAAAATGTCTATGATTGGTCTGACGGAGGCAATCAAAGAAATACAACTGATTTCTTTATTTATTTATTGCGACGTTTCGTTGGCCTGGTCTGCCAACCTCTTCAGGCTAATTTATTTGAATAGAAAAAAGTTTAATTAAAATACATACGTTGTATACAACTATCAATTGCAAAACACAGAGATAAAAAAAAAAAATCAATAAATACCTTAATATCGTTCGTGTGATAAAGTTTACATATCGTCAAAGTAAGCGCAAACGCAACAAACAATCATATTTATAGTACGCAGTGCGACTGTATTAGTGCACATGTTTACAAACAAAAAGGGGATATTTATATATATACATATTTATATACATACATATTTCGATATACCTAGAGAAACCAACCGTACAAACATTTAATTTAAAAGTCTAAATAACTGAAAATAAGTCGGGTTTAAAAACTTTACATCACCTTTTTTATTTACATTGTTATTGTTACTTTTTATGTGGATTATTTCCGATACCAGTCGTTTATAATAATGGGATTCATAATCTAGAATTTTGGTATTATCCCAGTTCCTGTTAAAATGCAGATCCAACGACATCCATCCGCAACATATGTTAAATTTAAGTAAGCGTATCCGTACTCTCTCCTTTCTTAGCCTTATGTGTAAACAAGAACTTCTCAATATTAAAAGACACTAGGGTTATCAAGCGCGCTTCGCGCGCCTTTAACTATTTTTCTGTGTATACTCGCCACGTTACACTCTCCACGTTCGCGCCTCCAATCTAGCGTCTCAAATATTACAGTATTCGTTTTAAAATTGTTTTAGTTTAATAATTTATCACAATGTTTTTTCATAATAATATATTTTATCAGAGTGTACATATTCTATTCTATTACCTGTACCTATTCTAATAAAATGGCTGAAATTGCGGAGTACAGAAGTTGGAAGGGACCGATATGAGAAGCTTTAAAGCAGGGATGCGATATACAGCGTGTCCAAAAAGTCTGGAAACACCCAAATAATTTCTCAGCTGAATTACTATTGGAAAATGTTAAGGTCGCCTTTGTAGTAATTTTTTACGAGGAATCCAATGGTGACCTTGGATTCGACCTTGGACCTCATTTTTGAGGTTATTTCAAGGTCAACCTCATTTTTTTAAATGGTAACCCCTATTTTTTATAGCGGAATCTGAAAGAGCGGAAAATTTTACGTCCGGATATGTATTAAGGTATGAGGTTGAGGTTGCCCCCAGAGGTCAAATTGAGGTCAAAGTATGATTTCTGAAAAATTTCGCGAGTTCAGTGGTAAAACAAAACAAACAAAGGTAAGGTTTGGTAAGTTCGAACGAAGACTTGAAGGTGACCTCTGATTCGATCTTGAACCTCATTTGGAGCCTCATTTTTGAGGTTATTTCGAGGTCAACCTCATTTTTTTAAATGGTAACCCCTATTTTTTTAGCGGAATCGGAAAGAGTGTGAAACTTTACGTCCAAACATGTACTCAGAACATAGTTCAAGAAGGACCTTGACGTTCATTTGAAGGTCATTTAAACTTAATGACGGTCTGATCTTGTGTAAACTTTTTAATTTTTTTAAACAGTCTAACATCTTATTTCAAGTGCTCGAATTATTTTCCATCCACTTTTTGATAGTATCCTAATCGATGATCGAAAACACCAATAGTATTTTTGATCATTTCAGTAGGAATGAGAGCTGATTCATTGTAAAATTTTTTGAAGCGTTTAAATATTGAACATTGTTACTTGTTATTTTTCGTATGGTTAGAGTGACAATAAACTATTATTCATTCCATAACCACCACAGAAAAGGGTTGGTCATCTTTCAAACATATCTTTGAAAATTAAAAGTTCTTTTTATTTTCAACTCAAAAAGTATTTTTGGATAAGGTCTACTACGAAGAGTAATAAAAATGAACAAACTCACTGATAGAGAAAGAATAACGATTCTCATGATGAGAGGTTGGGACACATGCAGCGATCTTATAGGGCCGTAAGAGATATTTTTAATGCTTCAATTAGGGTTGGTGGAACTCCACTATCATTTTCAACAGTTCAAAAACTGTTAGAAGGTTTGAAAATACCGGCACTATCAGCGATTTACCTCGATCAGGCAGACCAATGTCAGCAGGTAACGAAGAGAAATCTTTAGATGTTGTGTTAACATTCACCAAAGATCCGCATACTTCCGTTCGTAGAGCTGCTCAAGTGCACGAAATAAGTAAATCATCTATTCATAACATACTAAAGAGAGAGAAGTTCCATCCATTTAAAGTAACGCTAATACACAAGTTAAATGAAGATGATTTCGATCGTCGCGTTGAATTCTGTGATGATATGATGGCACGCATCGTACAAAATCCAAATTTTCCATCAAATATAGTCTTCTCAGATGAAGCTACATTTCAACTTGACTCAAGCGTAAATAGGCATAACTGTAGATATTGGGCAGTTGAAAACCCTCATTGGGCAAGAGAAGCCAAGTCACAATATCCACAAAAATTAAATGTCTGGGCTGGAATATTAAATAATAGGATTATAGGACCATTTTTTATTGATGGCAATTTAAATGCAGAAAAGTATGAAACTATGTTGCGGAATCAAATTGTTCCTGCTATAAGAGAAATAGCTGGAGAGGACTTTAATAACACATGGTATCAACAGGACGGTGCAGCAGCTCATTATGCACGAAACGTTCGCACATACTTAGATACAGTATTCATTAATCGATGGATAGGACGAAGAGGTGCAATTGAATGGCCAGCTAGGTCCCCCGATTTAACGCCTCTAGATTATTTCTATTGGGGTTATCTGAAGGATCGTGTATTCAAAACAAAACCCTTAAACTTAGATGAATTACGTGAAAGGATCATTGATGAATCAGCTCTCATTCCTACTGAAATGATTGAAAATGCTGTTGGTGCTTTCTATCATCGATTAGGTTACTGTCAAGAAATGAATGGAGAACAGTTCGAGCACTTGAAATAAGATGTTATACTGTTTAAAAAAATCAAATGTGAGAGGCAAGGGGACTCACGTAAATCAAGCGCCCCATCGTGAGAGGCAAGGGGACTCACGTAAATCAAGCACCCCATCGTGAGAGGCAAGGGGACTCACATAAATCAAGCGCCCCATCGTGAGAGGCAAGGGGACTCACGTAAATTAAGCACCCCATCGTGAGAGGCAAGGGGACTCACGTAAATCAAGCACCCCAAAGGGTACAGATTTTACTACGTACACGTCGTTGTTCCTGGGTAACGCTAAATGTAAAAAAATTGAACTTGACATGACTTTTAAGGACAATGTCAAGGTCACCATTAGATTTCTCGTTGAAAACTACTAAAGAATTAACCTCGCTCAGTGTGATAAAAAGTTTACACAAGATCAGACCGTCATTAAGTTTAAATGACCTTCAAATGAACGTCAAGGTCCTTCTTGAACTATGTTCTGAGTACATGTTTGGACGTAAAGTTTCACACTCTTTCCGATTCCGCTAAAAAAATAGGGGTTACCATTTAAAAAAATGAGGTTGACCTCGAAATAACCTCAAAAATGAGGCTCAAAATGAGCTTCAAGGTCGAATCAGAGGTCACCTTCAAGTCTTCGTTCGAACTTACCAAACCTTACCTTTGTTTGTTTTGTTTTACCACTGAACTCGCGAAATTTTTAAGAAATTATACTTTGACCTCAATTTGACCTCTGGGGGTAACCTCAACCTCATACCTTAATACATATCCGGACGTAAAATTTTCCGCTCTTTCAGATTCCGCTATAAAAAATAGGGGTTACCATTTAAAAAAATGAGGTTGACCTTGAAATAACCTCAAAAATGAGGTCCAAGGTCGAATCCAAGGTCACCATTGGATTCCTCGTAAAAAATTACTACAAAGGCGACCTTAACATTTTCCAATAGTAATTCAGCTGAGAAATTATTTGGGTGTTTCCAGACTTTTTGGACACGCTGTATAATCTCGTTATTACTTTAACTTATTTTATTAAGAACTAATTATGATACAACGATAGCGCAGAATTTATCGTCACTTCATCTATTCTCATCTCGATTTGATTCAGAAATTAACTATTCGTCCACAACGATTTATGTTTGAATATTATTATTGAAATAATAAAAATATAAACGAATTTGTAGTTTTTTAAATGTAGACCTAATAGATAGATATTAATTACGTCTCTGAAGTTGGCAGAACACTTTTAACCCAAGGTAAAGTAAACTATTGGATAATTTGCCGTAAATTATCCGTGGAATTGATAATTTTGCCGCGACCATTTTTTTAAAAAAACGCGAATGTTCTGCTAACTTCCACCGAAGTTGGCAGAGCACCTGTCTAAAACTAATTAAAAACAACAGATATCACAACGGCACTTACATAGGAATTTGCCGCTTTTTTGCCGTAACAAAACTAGGCAGATTCCAATAGCGAAATATTATTTTTTCATTTATTATAACAATAGTACTGTCAGCTTCGTATGAAGATAGCTGTTCACCCCACTGAAACCCAGGAAGGACGAGCGCTATCGACTCGTTAGTGGCACAGGAATTTGCCGCTTTTTAGCCGGAAGACAGCTGTGTGTTTGTCGAAAAATAAAAAAAATTATTTTTATTGTTATAAACAATGATTCATTAGCCCTTATACAGCTCCGACGCCAACCGATTAAACTAATCAAAGAGATCTGATATTACATTGAAAGTTACTTAGAATTAAGCCGTTCTTTTACCGTAACAAAACGGTATAGTACAGAAATACAGATGAAAATTTTTAAAATATATTTATAACAATAGTCCTGTCATCTTCATACGAAGCTAGCAGGTCACCTCACTGAAACTCAGGAAAGACGAGCGCTATCGAGACGAGAGCGGTACAGGAATTTGCCGCTTTTTACCCGTAACAAAACTGCGCAGTTTCCAATAGTGAAATATTACTTTTTATTTTATTATAACAATTTTACTGTCAGCTTCGTATGAAGATAGCAGGTCACCTCACGGAAACCCAGGAAGGACGAGCGCTATCGACATGATAGTGGCACAGAAATTTGCCGCTTTTTAGCCGTAAGACAGCTGTGTGTTTGTCGAAAATTAAGAAAAATTACTTTTATTGTTATAAACAATAATTCATTAGCACTTCAACAGCTTCGTCACCGACCTATTCAACTAATTAAAGAGATCTGATATTACATCGACAGTTACTTAAAATTAAGCCGTTATTTTACCGTAACCAAACGGTATAGTAAAGAAATGCAGATGAAAATTTTTTTAATTTTTATAACAATAGACATACGAAGCTAGCAGGTGACCTCCCTGAAACCCAGGAAAGACGAGCGCTATCGACACGAGAGTGGTACAGGAATTTGCCGCTTTTTAGCCGTAACAAAGCTGTGCAATTTTAACCCAAGGTAAAATAAGCTATTGGATAATTTGCCGTAAATTATCCGTAAATTATCCGTGGAATTGATCATTTTACTGCGACCATTTTAAAAAAAAAACGCGAATGTTCTGCTAACTTCCACCGAAGTTGGCAGAGCACCTGTCTAAAACTAATAAAAACAACAGATATCACAACGGCACTTACATAGGAATTTGCCGCTTTTTTGCCGTAACAAAACTAGGCAGATTCCAATAGCGAAATATTATTTTTTCGTTTATTATAACAATAGTACTGTCAGCTTCGTATGAAGATAGCAGGTCACCCCACTGAAACCCAGGAAGGACGAGCGCTATCGACTCGTTAGTGGCGCAGGAATTTGCCGCTTTTTAGTCGTAAGATAGCTGTGTGTTTGTCGAAAAATAAAAAGAATTATTTTTATTGTTATAAAGAATAATTCATTAGCACCTATACAGCTCCGTCGCCGACCCATTAAACTAAAGAGATCTGATATTACATCGACAGTTTCTTAGAATTAAACCGTTTTTTTACCGTACCAAATGATATAGTACAGAAATGCAGATGAAAATTTCTGCAATTATTATAACAATGGTACTGTCACCTTCGTATGAAGATAGCAGGTCACCTCACTTAAACCCAGGAAGGACGAGCGCTGTCGACACGATAGTCGCACAGGAGTTTTTTGCTTTTTTTTTAAATTATTTTCCTATCTAAAAAAAATGATGGATTTGTGGTGATATCATTTTATTCGCGATTTGATTGGTGGAAGTAATTGGTTGCTAGTTTTCAAAAACAAAAGTGGCGCGAAGGTTTGCAAAAATTACGGTTCTCGAAGCGCGCTTATAGATGACTAGTTATTGTTATAAACAATAATTCATTAGCACTTAAACAGCTTCGTCACCGACCTATTCAACTAATTAAAGAGATCTGATATTAGATTGACAGTTACTTACAATTAAGCCGCTATTTTGCCGTAACAAAATGGTATAGTACAGAAAGATGTGCTTGAAGTTTGCAGCGCTCGCCTGGAGCACTTCCATAATTTTTTTTTGTATTTCGTGTTCTATTTGGTATAAAACCGCAGAAGAACACAAGAAATGTCGAACACAAAAATTCTCAAATATACCCATACACGTTTAACAACCCCTAAATAAGAGAAATATGAGTGTGCACATAACTAATATATCCATGACGCTTAAATGACATCATACGACGCTAATTTTGTTAGGAACTCCTGTAAATGGCCAAATTGAAATGAAAAATATATTCAGAGCAAAATCCCATGTCCGAAAACTACCTTTAGGTGGGAAAAACGGAGGTGCAAGACCGAAAAACAAATTCTAACTCGTAAAATCGAACTTATACCCCTCCAGGTTTTTGGAAACTTCTTGTAGATTATAAAACTTACCTAGAAAAAAATTTAGAGCAAACATCAAATTTCATTAATAGAATTTTAATAGGAGTACAATATAGACATTTCGAAATAAATCATTAGAAACAGGCTATATTTGCTTTGAGATGAGGTTGTTTTGCACAGTAGGTGAACTGTTACATTCGAAAATATGATTTTCGTAATTTAGAATTTCGAAATTAAGAACAATCTGCATTACCATATCGTCGGCTGGATGCAAGATCGCTCCATCTGAGCGCCCGCTTCAAGAACGCCCTATCTCGACTGCCTCTTCAAGAACGCCCTATCTCGGCTCCGGATTCAAGAACGCCCTATCTCAATTGAGATTTCTGTTTCTCAGATTTTGTAATGGCAGCGTTGCGCGATTTTAAAATACGGCTTTTATAGGCATCCTGCAATAATTTTTCTCTTCTGGAGGTAATCGATTAATACAATACCAAGTGAGTCCCAAAAAATTGTGGCCATGACCTTACCGGCTGATGGAACCGTTTTCACTTTTTTCGGCGCAGATTCCTCAGGCCCAGTCGACATTTTCGACTGATTTTTTGTTTCTGGCGTATAATAATAAATACACGTTTCATCAACAGTTACATAACGTTGCAAAAATTCCTTTGAATTACGTTGAAACATGCCTAAACATTGCTCAGACGCAACCACATGAGCCCGCTTGTGATAAGTTGTGAGCAAACGCGGCCCCCATCTTGCAGACAGCTTCCTCATGCCCTAACATTCATGTAAAATATACCATGCGCGCCCTACTGAAATGTTTACAATTGCACTAATCTCACGCACTTTCAATCGACGATCGTTGAGTACAATGTCGTGGATTTTATCGAACATTACTTGAGAAGTCACCTCTTTTGGACGGCCAGGACGCTCAGCGTCAATTGTACTAATACGGCCGCAACGAACTCCAGTGAGCCACTTATGAACCATGCCATGCGATGGAGCAGACTCCTTATAATATTTTGCGAGCTTTTCTTCAGTATCCTTGATTGATTTTCCTGATAGAAAATAATGTTTAATAATCACGCGAAACTTGCTTTTTTCTATGGTTTTATTTTAACAATGAAACACTAAATTCAAATGACTGTAAAAAATTATCTAACCAACGTACTGACTTGAAACTTTGTATACGCACTGATATTAGATGGTATTCCCTAAGAGTAGTAACATATTTACGATAACAGTACCATCTTTCGAGAAGTCACGGACTTATTAAACAACTCATGTATGTATGAAACCAAATTTTGTTCCCGGCATAACTCTTGAACGGATAGACGTAATGAGCTGAACTTACGCATGCATCTTAGGTATCGTCGGGCAAGAGAGCAAATGAAACCATTCGGCTGACGCTAAGAAACCAGATAACTAAGCCGAGAACTAAGAAACCAGGCAATCCCTATGAGAGCTAAGAAACCAGACAACTCACGGACACCTTTTTTTCATTTAGTTTTTAGTTGATAACAACGGTAGCGAGTTAAAGAATAAAGTACCAAAATCACAAAAGTAATCACAAAAAAACTTTAACGTACGTAAGGAACAAAGCTTATCAACTAAAAACAAATAAAAAAAAGGGAATCCGTGAATTGTCTGGTTTGTTAGCTCTCGTCTGAGTTGTCTGGTTCTTCGCTCCCAGCCTGAATTGTCTGGTTTTTAGCACGCGGCCGAATTGTCTGTTTTCTTAGCTCTCGGCAGAGTTGTCCCGTTTCTTAGCGCTCGACCGAGTTGTCTGGTTTCTTAGTGCTCGGCCGAGTTGTCTGGTTTCTTAGCTCTCAGCCGAATTGTCTCCTTTCATCTCTCACCCGAGAGTATGCCTTAACTAAGAACTGATTAAATTCACGGCTTAATTCTAAGTAACTGTCGATGTAATATCAGATCTCTTTAATTAGTTTAATCGGTCGGCGACGGAGCTGTACAGGTGCTAATGAATTATGGTTTATAACAATAAAAATAATTTTTTTATTTTCCGACAAACACACAGCTGTCTTACGGCTAAAAAGCGACAAATTCCTGTACCACTAACGTGTCGACAGCACCCGTCCTTCGCGGGTTTCAGTGAGGTGACCTGCTATCTTCATGCGAAGCTGACAGTACTATTGTTATAATAAAATAAAAAATAATATTTCACTATTGGAAACTGCGCAGTTTTGTTACGGCTAAAAAGCGGCAAATTCCTGTACCGCTCTCGTCTCGATAGCGCTCGTCTTTCCTGAGTTTCAGTGAGGTGACCTGCTAGCTTCGTATGAAGATGACAGGACTATTGTTATAAATATTTTAAAAATTTTTATCTGTATTTCTGTACTATACCGTTTTGTTACGGTAAAAAAACGGCTTAATTCTAAGTAACTTTCAATGTAATATCAGATCTCTTTAATTAGTTTAATCGGTTGGCGACGGAGCTGTATAAGGGCTAATGAATTATTGTTTATAACAATAAAAATAATTTTTGTTATTTTTCGACAAACACACAGCTGTCTTACGGCTAAAAAGCGGCAAATTCCTGTGCCACTAACGAGTCGATAGCGCTCGTCCTTCCTGGGTTTCAGTGAGGTAACCTGCTATCTTCATACGAAGCTGACAGTACTATTGTTATAATAAATGAAAAAATAATATTTCACTATTGGAATCTGCCTAGTTTTGTTACGGCAAAAAAGCGGCAAATTCCTATGTAAGTGCCGTTGTGATATCTGTTGTTTTTAATTATTTTTAGACAGGTGCTCTGCCAACTTCGGTGGAAGTTAGTAGAACATTGGCGTTTTTTAAAAAAAAATGGTCGCGGCAAAATTATCAATTCCACGGATAATTTACGGATAATTTACGGCAAATTATCCAATAGTTTATTTTACCTTGGGTTAAAAGTGCACAGCTTTGTTACGGCTAAAAAGCGGCAAATTCCTGTACCGCTCTCGTCTCGATAGCGCTCGTCTTTCCTGAGTTTCAGTGAGGTGACCTGCTAGCTTCGTATGAAGATGACAGGACTATTGTTATAAATATATTTTAAAAATTTTCATTTGTATTTCTGTACTATACCGTTTTGTTACGGTAAAAAAACGGTTTAATTATAAGTAACTTTCAATGTAATATCAGATCTCTTTAGTTTAATGGGTCGGCGACGGAGCTGTATAGGTGCTAATGAATTATAGTTTATAACAATAAAAGTAATTTTTTCTTGCACATAATAAATCTCAATTGTCACATTTGTGATTACATATAAAATTAAATTATTACATTAGTTTAAGTACGTTATGTTATTATACATAAAACTAAATAATCACATATTTTATCATATAAAATAAAATTAATTATCACATTTTTCTTAAAGTAAACTATTACATTTTTTTTTAAAGTAAACTAAGTTATTAAACATCTTTTCATTTAGAACTAAATTATTACGTATTTTTTTGTCACAGACACTTATCACATTTTATCAAATCTAATTTATAGCAAGTTGTAATATATATCGCATAAAATAAATTTATATCAAAAATATATAAGATATAGATAAACGTGAAAAACTATAATTTTCTTGTCTTATTTTGTCACATCCGTGACACGAAGACATATATTTGAATCTACAATTTTCTGTAATCGTAACTTTTCTCCGTCACGTATTATCACATCATTAAAACTGTCACATACTAAGAAAATCACACCGTCAACTGTAAATAGTGAAATTATTTTCAGAAAATTATTTCATATTATTGCACAAATTTTTTAAACATTTTATTGAATTTAAATAATTAAAATTTATCAATTCAAATTAATTAACATTAGCAGGTTCAGTATATATGACATGATCCAAATATGATTCATGAAATTGGCTATACTTTAGATTACTGTAAAACAAAGAACTTGTAAAACTTTTGTCTACAAAACTTTTCATAACAGACAGAATAATAATAACCGTCATTAGGAATAACTGAAGAAGAAAATATTTTTGATTTTTTTATAAAACTTAATGTATTTTTTATTATACACAATAACGCGTTATCCGTACTGAACTTGTTAATATAGATAGAAATGGAAAATGTATATGAATGTAAAAAAAATGTATATAAGTGTATATAAAATTATACATTTATATTCTTTTGTTAAATTTTTGCTATATAAGACTTTTTTTAAAGTTTTATAGAAGTGTATATAAATGTATATAAATGTAAAAAATATACACATTTCAAAAATTGTGTCGCCAAATGTGTACAAATAAAAAATATGTAAATATAAATAAGTGTAAATTTATGTAGAAAAATGTATATACATGTAAATAAATGTAAATGCGTGTTCCAATTACGTATTATTTATATACAGTTATATACATTTTCTACTTCCATTAGGACCAATACAAAAAAAATAAACTTACTATATTGTTTAACAATTCCAGTAATTGTAACAGGAGTTCCCTTTTTTAAATGTTCTATTATCTCATAAGTATTAATAATTACAGTCACTTTGTAGGTCCCATCACAAACGGCACCTATAGCTGTTCTACCTGATGAGTTGAACTGAAACAATGTTTTTATGTAACAATCTGTACCTGAAATTTAAATAAAATATGTTTATACTTTAAAAAAATATTCAAATATTTTAAATAATAATTAACCCATTTATGCACATTATGTGTTTATATATTACATACATAATATAATTATAAATTAAAATAAAATTTAAAATAATTTCAATTTGAATTGTAAATCTAGCTATAATGAATAAAAACAGCTATAACTTTGGCTCTAGTGGTCCTAGAAAAATCAGCGACTACGGATTTTAAAGGTCTAGGAACCACCTTTGTATCTATGTTACGTATACGTGTCAAAAATAATTATAAGATGGTAGAATTCATGTCAGTAGAGAGCCATTTTTGATTATTTTAGGTATCGAAAAATTAGATATTATAATGCTCGACAAAAAATTATTTTTTGACTTTTTCCTATGATAGGAAAAGAGTATAGTTAGATAACATCATATTCTAATGAAAAATACTTTTGTTAAAATTCGGTTGACACTGTGACCATGAACACAGTTGATTTTCGCGATTTTTGATAAAAACGTCAACTTCAAAAGGCTGTATCTTGAAGTCTATTCAATCAATTTAGGTCCTCAAAAAAAGAAATTAAAGGTCTCGTTGAGACAAAAAAAATGAGACCTAGTGAGCTCAAAAATGTGGAACCAGTTACGAGATATAGAGGTTTAAAGATGATCTAAAAATGATGAAATGCAATGGCCATATCACAGATCGCCAATAAAACCTAAATCATCATTTCATATCAGTGTATTTTTTTTCTTAAAATTTGAAGAAAGACAAAAAAAATGAGACCTCACCGACCTCATTTTGTTGAAATTTCAGCCTTTTAGAATTTTTTGAAAACTGGCTAAAAACAGGTCAAAATCAGGGTTTAAAAAAATTCCAGCAGGAATTAGGAATGAGATAAGGGGCTGAAATTTTGCACAAGCTATTTTTTTTATATGTACTTTCATAAAAAAAATCGTCGACAAAATCGACGACCCCCCCGCGCACATTTTTTAAAAAAAGTACAGGAACGACCCATATATATTTTTACAATTATATACGATTTTTTTTACAAAAATTTCTACTTATTTACGAAACTATACTTTTTATTTTTATACATTAAACGTCATAATTTTTAAAATGTATATATATTTTTACATTTATATACATTTATATATATTTCCATAAAACTTTTTTAAAAAGTCTTATATAGCGAAAAATGTATATAAATGTATAAATCTGTAAGTAACCGTAAATAAGTGTATTTACAAAAATAAAAATTTTCAATACAACTATTAAAAAATGTAAGAAAAAATATATAAATGTAAATAACTGTAAATATCTATAAAAAACGTATATAAATATATAAATATATATAAACGTGTATAAATGTAAAAAATGTTCCAATTACAACTTTTACATACACTTATTTACATTTACATACATTTTCCATTTCTATCGGGGCATGTAATGTAATTTTATTAGAATTATAAATATGAAATTTTAATCTTGAAAAAATAAATTTGTCAAGGAATTATGAAATATATAAAGCATTTTATTTATAATTCTATTAAAATTACATTAAATAACATAATTTTCAAAAGTTAATTTTTATATATTCTACTGTAAATTCTACTATAAATTTAACAATTAATAATAAATGTGAATTTCTCGCCCTCCATATTATTCATGTTTGAAAGATACTTATGGATCAGGATGGGGCTTTTTTAATACAAAAAAAGAGACTTGATCTTTTTTTCTGTAAATGCTTCAAAGCGACGTTTCGTCGGCTTGGTCTGCCGACCTCTTCAGGCTAGATGTTTATTAAATAAAAATACAGAATTACAAATCACGTATAACATTCGGTAAAAAAAACCAATGATATATAAAAAACGAAACGAACCCTATTTACCTTAAACGTTGGCACAAGTCAACGAGTCAAAATTTATAACGATGTACAGTCATATTAACACTTACGGCTAGTGGCAAAGAACATTAACGTACATATCAATTTGTACACAACGCTATCAAAATAGACGAAAGTATTGAAGTAGTCAATCATAACAAAAACAATCATGACGTTAGCAGTTAAAATTTCGAAAGTAAAGGAAAATAAATGCGGTTAAGTGTATAAATATCCTCTTTCTTGTTTATACTGTGTTTGTTACATTTTATGTGTATCATTTCCGATAAGAGTCTTTTTTATAATTCCACTCAATGTCTATAATTTTTGTGTCGTCCCAATTAAATTCATGATTCAAACTATTTTTGTGGGTGTGTACTACGGACTCGATGTTTTTGTTTTTCTTATGTTCATTGATTCTTGTTTTTAAAGAACGTTTGGTTTCACCAATGTACGTAGCTGGGCAATTTTACAAGTAAATTTGTACACCACACCTGTTTGATCCCATTTGTCAGACTTATCTTTCCCCAATTTAATCACGGAGTTCATACTTTTATTCACTGTGGGAATCGTGGTAATATTGTATTGCTTAAAAATTGAAGAAATTCTTTCGTAATTGTTAGTGAACGGTAATTGAATCTTAGGCATTTTTTGGAACATTGATTTTTTATGTGTGTTTTTGTTGATGAATTTAGATTTATATTTTAGATACTGTAGACGTGTTTTAATATTTTTATCAATGAAAGTAGAAGGATACTCATTAAGAATTAACATATTTTTAATTTTTTTCAAATTCTCGAAATGAAATCGCTTGTCTAAAAGTACAATCGCTCTGTCAGTTAAGTTATAGATGATATTTCTTTTTTGCTGGATTGGATGTTTTGAAAGAAAATTGATTACTCTACTTGAAGAAGTTGGCTTTTGATACCAATTTGTACTAATTCTATTGTTTTCTTTAATTAATGTCATATCTAAAAAGCTAATACTATTATTATTTTCTATTTCATATGTGAATTGAATTCACATATGAAATAGAAAATAATAATAGTATTAGCTTTTTAGATATGACATTAATTAAAGAAAACAATAGAATACTAATTCTATTGTTTTCTTTAATTAATGTCATATCTAAAAAGCTAATACTATTATTATTTTCTATTTCATATGTGAATTGAATTCACATATGAAATAGAAAATAATAATAGTATTAGCTTTTTAGATATGACATTAATTAAAGAAAACAATAGAATTAGTACAAATTGGTATCAAAAGCCAACTTCTTCAAGTAGAGTAATCAATTTTCTTTCAAAACATCCAATCCAGCAAAAAAGAAATATCATCTATAACTTAACTGACAGAGCGATTGTACTTGTAATTGAATTCACATATGAAATAGAAAATAATAATAGTATTAGCTTTTTAGATATGACATTAATTAAAGAAAACAATAGAATTAGTACAAATTGGTATCAAAAGCCAACTTCTTCAAGTAGAGTAATCAATTTTCTTTCAAAACATCCAATCCAGCAAAAAAGAAATATCATCTATAACTTAACTGACAGAGCGATTGTACTTTCAGACAATTGAATTCACATATGAAATAGAAAATAATAATAGTATTAGCTTTTTAGATATGACATTAATTAAAGAAAACAATAGAATTAGTACAAATTGGTATCAAAAGCCAACTTCTTCAAGTAGAGTAATCAATTTTCTTTCAAAACATCCAATCCAGCAAAAAAGAAATATCATCTATAACTTAACTGACAGAGCGATTGTACTTTCAGACAAGCGATTTCATTTCGAGAATTTGAAAAAAATTAAAAATATGTTAATTCTTAATGAGTATCCTTCTACTTTCATTGATAAAAATATTAAAACACGTCTACAGTATCTAAAATATAAATCTAAATTCATCAACAAAAACACACATAAAAAATCAATGTTCCAAAAAATGCCTAAGATTCAATTACCGTTCACTAACAATTACAAAAGAATTTCTTCAATTTTTAAGCAATACAATATTACCACGATTCCCACAGTGAATAAAAGTATGAACTCCGTGATTAAATTGGGGAAAGATAAGTCTGACAAATGGGATCAAACAGGTGTGGTGTACAAATTTACTTGTAAAAATGGCCCAGCTACGTACATTGGTGAAACCAAACGTTCTTTAAAAACAAGAATCAATGAACATAAGAAAAACAAAAACATCGAGTCCGTAGTACACACCCACAAAAATAGTTTGAATCATGAATTTAATTGGGACGACACAAAAATTATAGACATTGAGCGGAATTATAAAAAAACACTCTTATCGGAAATGATACACATAAAA
Organism: Torymus aiolomorphi; assembly: GCA_036365515.1. Taxonomy (NCBI): domain Eukaryota; kingdom Metazoa; phylum Arthropoda; class Insecta; order Hymenoptera; family Torymidae; genus Torymus; species Torymus aiolomorphi. Next base: position 182,667,278 of record CM070874.1, read on the forward strand.
TGTAACAAACACAGTATAAACAAGAAAGAGGATATTTATACACTTAACCGCATTTATTTTCCTTTACTTTCGAAATTTTAACTGCTAACGTCATGATTGTTTTTGTTATGATTGACTACTTCAATACTTTCGTCTATTTTGATAGCGTTGTGTACAAATTGATATGTACGTTAATGTTCTTTGCCACTAGCCGTAAGTGTTAATATGACTGTACATCGTTATAAATTTTGACTCGTTGACTTGTGCCAACGTTTAAGGTAAATAGGGTTCGTTTCGTTTTTTATATATCATTGGTTTTTTTTACCGAATGTTATACGTGATTTGTAATTCTGTATTTTTATTTAATAAACATCTAGCCTGAAGAGGTCGGCAGACCAAGCCGACGAAACGTCGCTTTGAAGCATTTACAGAAAAAAAGATCAAGTCTCTTTTTTTGTATTAAAAAAGCCCCATCCTGATCCATAAGTATCTTTCAAAAATTAATAATAAACATATGTAATAATAATAATAATAATAATAATAATAATCATAATAATAATAATATAAATAATAATACATACATACATTAAAGATACTATTTATTATAAAATTTCTTTAAAAACGTCATTTTTGGCTTTATTATTAACTCGATTAGAACCTAAATAGAATTTTAATCCACTCCAAGAACGGACACGCGAAATTGCAACATATAAGTGTCCATGACTAAAAACATCTTTTTGTAAATCAATTAATACATTTGAAAATGTTTGGCCCTGAGCTTTATTGATAGTCATTGCAAATGCAAATTTTATTGGAAACTGTCTTCTTTTGAAAGTAAAAGGATACTCATTATCAGAATATAAAGTAATGCGATTTAAAAAAACAACTTGACCCTCTTTATCCCCCGCTAAAATTTTACATTTCAATAAATTATTATTTAAATCTAATATTCTTAATCGTGTTCCATTACATAATCCTTCATGTATACTAATATTTCTGATAAGCATAACAATAGAATTTATTCGTAAATGCAATTCGTGAGGTGGTAAACTTTGTGGATTCAATGAATTAAGATATTCTGGTAAAATTCCTTCACCCATTAAACCATTATCATCACAATGATCAGCGGAATCAACACTCGTATATATACGTTCATTATAACTATTTAATAACGATACGACCGTTTTATTAATTTCGTTCACGTCTATATTTCGTGCAGCTAATATAACCGATGAGCTCATTTCATCATAAAGGTGATTTTTTATCAAATGTCCATACATAGAATTAATGAAATTAGAATCAGTAGTTATACATCGTTCAGGAATATCAATATTATCATTGTTGTCATTTAAATCACCGTTTCCCACATCCAAAACAAATTTTGAAAATGTAATATCTTCAGCTATAGCTCTCATATTAGATGTTAACTTAAATTTATGAAACACATTCCACAAAATACTACTTTTGATAGATAAATTTATAACTTCACTTCGAATGCTTCGTGATAATACAGGTAATAATTGTCTAAAATCTCCCCCTAAAATGACAATTTTACCACCAAACAATAAATCATTACTCATAATATCTTTTAAAGTCCTGTCCATGATTTCTAATGCGTATCGTGGAGCCATTGGGGCCTCATCCCAAATAAACACATCTGTTTGCCTCAAAAATTGCCCTTCCTTTGATTGCACAGCGATATTAGATGAAGAATCTGATAATAAAGGTACAGGCAAACCTAGTACTTTATGAACCGTCATTCCTTTAGGTAGTAACGTTGCAGCGATTCCAGTAAAAGCCATACAACAAACATTTTTGCTTTGACATTTTAGTAAATTATATAATGTTGTATATACAAACGTTTTCCCAGATCCACCAAGGCCATCGATATAAAAACACCGGGAGCTGTTATAATCAATAACATTTGATACTCTTAAAATCTTATCAACGATTTCTTTTTGATCTCTGTTTAACATGGTATACTGTCTATTTCCCATATCTACCAAGTTACCATGCAATTCATTACTATCGTCAATGTGGTTATTCACTACTAATTGAGGCATCGATGGAAAGTTCGCAACTACTTTACCTACTTGACAATTCATATCATTTGCAGTGTTATTTAAATGATCAACTAATCCTCGATATGATTCCACACGCAATTGTTTTTGATTGCGCCGAATATATTCAATACGATCCCTCTCGATTTTAACGTAACTATCAACAATCCATTGTTGAAATAATCTACGACCTAACAAAAATGCATTGAATATATCAGATCTTATGCCTATTCTATATATAACATAGGAACCCCTAGTTACTCGACGATTACTTTGTTCACTTTGTGTATCATTATCTACTACGAATGTCCTATTATTTATTTTTGCTATATTTTTATGCCAACCTTGCGATCCATGAGGATAAACAGTGGATATACCATAGGTTCTACGTTTGGATCCATCGAACTTACTGATTGCAATACACGCGTAGCCTTATTACGAATAGTCACATATGATTCAGGAATGTCACCATCGGCTGTAATAACAAAAACCACAGCAACCTCATTTGTTCTTTGTAAATTATACCTATTTTGATCATAGCCCGGTTTCAAACTAAAAATTAGTTGTAATTCAGGTTCCGTATCACTACCCAATAATTCACGTTGATGATCAATTTCTTCCTTCATCATTACATATGACTTGGCAAATAAATTATATTGTCTTATCATTTGCTCTAAACTATACATTATTTCTCTGTCAGTTCCTGCGTTAGCCGCAATTCTATAGTCTATAGATTCTTGCGGATCTACAATAAAAAGCTGACCATATTTAGGATAATCATTTTCCGATGGATATAAAGCCTCATTTATTTGGTAATAAATTTGACCCTGTATTTTGAAACAATATGGAGCTCTACCTATTGTAGGCATATCAACTACATTAGCATTAAAAGATGCAAACGAAAATGAACTATTATAATTTCGAATACGTTCAAAAAATACTTTACTGTTTTGATGATTATTTTCAAATAATGAACGTAAATTATCTGGAAAATCTGGAATTGCTTCCAATTTAACAGTCCCATGACCACAACAATCATTAAACGAATTAGCCTTGTTGAACACTTTCTCTACAGTAAAATGTTTCGCGTCACAATGACTGCATAAAACATCCATTTCACCTAAATAGTATTCACTAACATTAATAGTTTGTTCCAAAAATCTTCGATTCTCTACATTTCGTTCATGTCGACGATTTAGGAATTCTCTTTCCTCCTCATCATTTTCTCTACTACGACATCTTCTCGTAATTTGTCTACTTCTTTCAGTTAAATTTACCTGATTATTATTAGGTTCCAATGTATTTGAATTATTATTGACATTATTATCGCACCAAGCCCTGTACTGTCTTGCTCTTTCATTTCTTAAAACCCGTTGCCTTTCTCGGAACCCCCTTTCCTCCTCAGAAGTACGTCTGATTCTAGGCCTGCCAGGACAACGATTTTCATCAATAACCTGCTCAACATTGTCATGCTTCATTTCATTATTATTACGTTCCAATGTATTTGAATTATTATTGACATTATTACCGCACCGAGCCCTATATCGTCTTGCTCTTTCATTTCTTAAAACCCGTTGCCTTTCTCGGAGCTGCCTTTCCTCCTCAGAAGTACGTCTGATTCTAGGTCTACCGCGACGACGCACAGTGTTCTATTTTGAAAAAAAATGGACAAAATGAAATATCTCGCGAACGGATATCGATAGCCGGATGAATCTAACTGCATTTTAAAGTTGAAGTAATGTACAATAAAGGAAAAATAGTCCAGTACTGATCATTTGACCCTGTGACCTTAGAAATGAAAAATGAAAGTCGAATAAATAACGAATTTTCGGCTTTTTCATTGTAGACTTTGTGGCTATCAATTTTTTCGATCAAAAAAATATGTACTCCTGTAGTGTTTGATGCAAGGAATCCGAATTTGATGTCAGAATTGTCCTATCGCACACCAATTTGTTTTTAAAGCTGAAAACTCCATAAAAATACGAAAAATTCACCCTGGAAGAAATGGAATATTATTGAGTAATTTCGACTTCGGATTTGGATTCAGCTTATCATAATACATGGGTACACAAACGCTTGTATTTAATACAATTTTATTAAAGATCATGAAAATATTGTAAAAAATGCCATTTTTTAATAACCCTTAAATTTTAATAATTCATATATGCACCTACAAATTTGTGTACTTGTATTTATGTACCCATGTATTGTGATTCGCTGAATCCGAATTTGAAGTCGAAATTACTCAATAATGCTCCATTTTTTCAGGGTGAATTTTTCGTATTTTTTATGGAGTTTTCAGATTTAAAAACAAATTGGTGTGCGATAGGACAATTCTGACATCAAATTCGGATTCCTTGCATCAAACACTACAGGAGCACATATTTTTTTGATCGAAAAAATTGATAGCCAGAAAGTCTACAGTGAAAAAGCAGAAAATACGTTATTTATTCGACTTTCATTTCTCATTTCCAAGGTCACAGGGTCAAATGATCAGTACCGGACTATTTTTCCTTTATTATACATTACTTCAACTATAAAATGCAGTTGGATTCATCCGGCTATCGATATCCGTTCGCGAGATATTTCATTTTGTCCATTTTTTTCAAAATAGAACACTGTGCGACGAATTTCATCAATAACCTGCTCAACATTGTCATGCTCCATTATACTACTAATATTTAAATCCCGCTAATGATATTTCCAATGAAATATAAGTAATCATAAAAAACAATAAATGTCAAAAATTAACCAAGACTTTTTGTTAATGCTAATACAAATACTTGTAAAAATTCAATAATAATCAAAATATAGTTTTTAATTTTTAATAATCATCATAGCAAATTTTCAATAATGACAGCCAAAGTTCAATAGCAAAAATCAATTCTTATTAGTTCTTTCAGTTCTTTTCAGTTCTAATCAGTAACAATCAATACTCAATAGTGATATCAAAAGTCAATTTTCAATATTCAATAGTCAATAATCAATATCCAATGGTCAATATGCAATTCAATTCAATAGTCAATAATCAATAGACAATAATCAACAAGCAATAATCAGTAGCTCCTAATTATTTATTATTTATCATTTCATTTCAGTTCACATCAGTTCGTTTCAGTTCATATCAGTTCATTTCAGTTCATTTCAGTTCATTTCATGTCACATCAGTTCGTTTCAGTTCACATCAGTTCATTTCAGTTCATATCAATTCTTATCAGTTCTTATCAGATCTTATCAGTTCTCATCAGTTCATTTCGGTTCTTATCAGTAACAATCAATACTCAATAAAAATATTAAAAATAAATAATTAATAATTAATAATTAATATTCAATAATCCATAATCAATATTTAATGGTCAATATTCAATAGCCAATACTCAATATTTAATGGTAAATATTCAATAACCAATATTAAATAGACAATAATCAACAAACAATAATTAATAGACAATTTTCAAAAAACACTAATCAATAGACAACAACTAATATAATCAATAATCAAGACACAATAATCAATAACTCGGTTTTCTTTAATCTTTAGAGAAGATTCAAGTATACACCTATTAGATAGATGTATACTTGCTTGTACACCTGAAAAACATAATTCACATCATTAATATTTATTTATATTATATTATTTTAGTATATAGTATATTCTTATATTATAAAAAATAAAATTCCTTTCGTAACCTTACGGCCAGCACTGCCATTTCCTCTCTCCCATGCTTCTCTCTCACACACACACACACACACACACACGCACACTGCATAAGCAGTTAGTGATGCATAAGCCTCTCTCTCTCTCTCTCTCTCTCTCTCTCTCTCTCTCTCTCTCTCTCTCTCTCTCTCTCTCTCTCTCTCTCTCTCTCTCTCTCTCTCTCTCTCTCTCTCTCTCTCTCTCTCTCTCTCTCTCTCTCTCTCTCTCTCTCTCTCTAGTAATACACATCTATATATCTATATATATTTTTGGCGTTATTTATTATTCGCGTTATGCCGACACGTCCATGGATATTAATATGTAGGGGGGATATAACGAGCAAACTTTTAAATCTAGAGATTCGTGACATTAATTTTCACAATAACTTTTTAAAAAAATCTCTTTCGACTCTGAAAAATAAGATAGTTAAACTAAACATTGACACGCACACTATAAACAACTTTTTTGCTTTTACCGACCAGAAAACTAAACGTATTTTAAACAAACATGAGAAAATCTTGAAACGTAAGTTTGATTTCTTACTTAATAAAATGTTAGAAAATTCAGAACCAATTGTACCAAAAAAATTTTTCAAAAATCTGACAAACACTCAGATACCGAACCAAGTCATTGACATAGTCTCATTAGGACCAAAATTCAGTATTAGGGAAAAACAAGCAAAAAAGACATTATTAACACTGTGAAAAATGTTGAAATTAGTTTAAGAGATTCCGAAGTACCGTCATCATTAAAATCAGAAATTAGAGAAAAAGTTGCCTCAAACCTCAGATTAGGTTTTAGTCAACAAAAACACATGACTACTAACGATAGGAATTTAAATATAAAATTAAGAGAGACTAAGAGATTCATTAAAAATAACCCAGTCATAATGTTCACCACTTCAGACAAAGGAAATGTAACTGTTTGTTTATATAAATCTGATTAAATGAGAAAATGTTAAATCTATTATCTGATTTAACAACTTATGAAAACGTCAAGAAAAACCCTTTAAAAAATTACAAACTGATACATCCAAAATTCTGAAGAATCTAAATAACAACAATTATTTACATACTAAATTTCACAATAATGCTCTGACGTTCACTAACACGATACTAGCCAAATGCTACGGTTTACCAAAAATTCACAAAAAAGATTTTCCTTGCCGTCCGATTATCTCTTTAATAAATAGTCCGACCCACTTTTTAGCTAAAACTATATACAAAGAAATTAAGTTTTCCGTTAAACCACCAAAATCTCACATTAATAATAGTTTTGAACTAAAACAAAAACTTAACTCTGTTATTGTTCCAAATAATTACATTCTTCTATCATTAGACGTTTCTTCCTTGTTTACAAATATACCCCTCCAATTAGTTTTAGACAGTTTAGATAAAAGATTCGATCCTATTCACAATAAATGCAAAATTCCATTTGTAGAAATAGTGAAGTGTACAAAATTTTTATTTTCAAACACTTTTTTCGTGTTCAATAAGAATTACTATCGACAGATAGAGGGTACTCCGATGGGCTCTCCTATCTCTCCTCTATTTGCAAACATGGTAATGGATGATTTAGAAACGTATTGTTTAAATACTTTAAAAGAAACATATAATGTCAATCCGTTATTTTACTTCCGTTACGTAGATGACACTATAATGTGCATCGACAAAAAACATATTGATTTAGTAGTCACAACTTTTAACTCTTACAATAATAGGTTACAATTCACATATGAAATAGAACAAGATAAAAAATACACTTCTTAGATATGACATTAATACGACATAATAATACTATCATTACTGACTGGTATAATAAACCTACTTCTTTGGGTAGATTAATCAATTTTTTTTTTCTAATCATCCAACAAGACAGAAAATTAACATTGTATGCAATTTAGTCGATAGGGCAATTTCTTTATCTAACAAACAATTCCATAGAAAAAATTTAGATTCCGTAGTCCGCATTCTTCAAAATAATAACTTTCCTCGCAATTTCATTAATCGTTTCATACATACTAGACTGCAGAATATCAAAGACAAAGGTCATCAAAAAAATAGAATTCAAGACAACAGATTTACTCCACTCATCACGTTACCGTTTAACGATCAATTTAATAAAATATCATCTATTTTAAAATCATTCAATTTCAGAACTTTACCTGTAATTAAGAAAAGTTTTAGTTCCATAATAAAATTAGGGAAAGACATAACAGAGAAGTGGGATCGGACTAATGTTGTATATCAGTTTGTATGTAAATTATGCCCAGCGTCATATGTGGGAGAAACCAAACGTACGGTAAAAACAAGAATCAAAGAACACCAAAATAATAATAATAATTTTTATTGAGGGTGCAGTGAATTCGTACACCATAGATCCTTTCGAGCATCATAAATTTATTGATACACCGACGTTTCGGGAGTATAATTAACTCCCCTTATCAAGGCTAAACACAATGAACATACAAAAAATATTAAACATAACGGCAATTATAAAATTTCTTGTCACATTAAATAAAAAACTTTCTTTTCCCTTACCATTCGAGGTGGTATATCAATTTACAAATTTATAAAGCGGCCATTGCGTGGACTCCGCGTGTCAAACAGTTTTTCTTTTTTGCAATAGATTTTTAATACATCACCAACATTTGTAAAGCAATACCTGTATAATGAGAATATTTAGAAAAATTAAATTGTACTAAAGAAAAAACCCAAAATAAGAAAAAATAAGAAAAATTAAGAAAAAAGGCATGAAAATTCAAAAAACTTACATGTTACAAATCAGTCGTTTAGTCATAACGTCAAAAGCTGTTTTACCAAGGATGATATAGTCTCACTGTCCAAAAGAGACAATAAGAGTTACGGGCATCTCCAGGGCTATTTATACGGAATAAAGTAGTGGGGATAGAAATTTAGTAAGGAAATTGACTTAGTAACGCAGTGCCCACCAATGGAAAACTACTCTCTGCTACGTAACCGACGAGAATTTATGCAATTGTTAGGTTTGTTACGAATGTTGGTTGATCTATTAACAATGTCGACTGTGGATTTATAACAATTTTTTAGTTTGATAGTATCAAACTGTCTATTCATATTATTATTGGTACTATAAATGTGTAACATCTCAGAAAACAATCTTTTATTCTTATAACTTTCGTGATCAGCGATGTTGACCTTATTAAAATCTATTTTATGATTGTAAAAGTTTGCATGTTCGGCTAAAGCCGACGTGGTGTCACCATTATTAACACTACGCTAATTTTTCTTATTTTTTCTTATTTTGGGTTTTTTCTTTAGTACAATTTAATTTTTCTAAATATTCTCATTATACAGGTATTGCTTTACAAATGTTGGTGATGTATTAAAAATCTATTGTAAAAAAGAAAAACTGTTTGACACGCGGAGTCCACGCAATGGCCGCTTTATAAATTTGTAAATTGATATACCACCTCGAATGGTAAGGGAAAAGAAAGTTTTTTATTTAATGTGACAAGAAATTTTATAATTGCCGTTATGTTTAATATTTTTTGTATGTTCATTGTGTTTAGCTTTGATAAGGGGAGTTAATTATACTCCCGAAACGTCGGTGTATCAATAAATTTATGATGCTCGAAAGGATCTATGGTGTACGAATTCACTACACTCTCAATAAAAATTATCATTGAATGCGAGCAGCTTGGGAGGGCAATAACCTTTTGAAAATAATAATAACCCCGATGCAGTTGTATTCAAACACATGAGTGAGCATTCACACGAATTCAACTGGGATAATACCAAAATTCTAGATTATTATAAACGACTGGTATCGGAAATGATCCACATAAAAAGTAACAATAACAATATAAATAAAAAAGATGATGTAAAGTTTTTAAACCCGACTTATTTTCAGTTATTAAGACTTTTAAATTAAATGTTTATACGGTTCGTTTCTCTACGTATATCGAAATATGTATGTATATAAATATGTATATATATATAAATACCCCCTTTTTGTTTGTAAACATGTGCACTAATACAGTCGCACTGCGTACTATAAATATGATTGTTTGTTGCGTTTGCGCTTACTTTGATAATATGTAAACTTTATCACACGAACGATATTAAGGTATTTATTGATTTTTTTTTTTTTTAATCTCTGTGTTTTGCGATTGATAGTTGTATACAACTTATGTATTTTAATTAAACTTTTTTCTATTCAAATAAATTAGCCTGAAGAGGTTGGCAGACCAGGCCAACGAAACGTCGCAATAAATAAATAAAGAAATCAGTTGTATTTCTTTGATTGCCTCCGTCAGACCAATCATACACATTTTCCTAATAGAAATTTTTGTTTTCTCTTTTTTTTTCTCTCTTGACGAAATTAGACATAGCTTATATTTTTTTTTTTTACAAAGGACCAATTGATGATTTTTGTTATTTGACACACTGTTGTTATTCCTTATTTTCGTTTTTCTTTTGTATACCTTTGGCATATTTATTGTTGATATGAACTATATATATATACATATATATATATATTCCAGGACATTATTTTTTTTTTCTTTTTCTTCCCCTTTCTCATTTCCACTATGAAGATAATCAGAATTCCTTCTAGAGGGAGGGGGGTAAATGTAACGGTCACTATGCCGTACATTAGATGAACCTCCATTTTGAAATAAAATTAATTATGTACATGATTAATAAAGGAGAAATTCTGATTACCGACGCGAATTACCCTCCATGACATGAAGAGCTCAAACAGTACTCGACACGACATTTACCAGATAAATCTAATACCCGGTTGAAAGTATTCCTAGACATAGGTGATTTTAATAAGAGCTCTTCTGTCACGGCGGGAAATTTGAATCTTTAACCATATTTGTTCATTAACAAAGGCATGAAGCATGAAAAATTAACTCTTTATAGATGATAAAATAACAAATGAACCGTACTTCCATATGATATAAATCGATTCATAATAACTCACCTTATAAATTTCTGATTTTTGAATTACGCGCCATATGAGTATAGGTGGCATAAAAGTCAATAGTACTAGATCACTGATTGTCGACCACATGTGGCTGACGCAATTAGAGAAGGATGGAGCTTTGGGCGCTCGCCATAAGTGCGAGTGAGATGGACAATGGAAATTAATCACTTAATATATTTCATTATTTATAACACGCATGGAGGTGAATGAAAGCACTTTTTCGCCTAAACTAATTATGGCGCACCCGCCTATACATTTATTTCTATGAATAACGTATTAATTAGAAAGTTACAGCACAAATTTTGTGTGGCTGATTTCTCAATGAATAAGGCGAATCCCGACTAACAATTTAATGAGCATGATGTGTGATCGTCGTACTGTCCCCTTTTATGTCCCATTAGACAAAACATAGGCAACAACCATCAAGAAAAGAGAAATTATGAAGTGCAGGGGCATAACAGAGGAGCAAGGGGGGAAGAGAGCCGATCATCTAGGACGAATTAGCGCCACCCAGGGTGCGCACTCATTGTACAGTACTTATGGAAATTGAATAAATGCGCATCCCCCTAGGCACAGGTAGGCAGATGCTCCTTAAATAGAGGTGCGCTCTCGGCAGAGCGCTACTTCGTCAGTCACCGCACAGGAGCCCAGCAGCCGAGTCCTTCGTGATATTGCAGAGCCGAAGGCCGAACGGGAACGCGTGTAGCGCAGCAGCCACACAGAGTCGCGCATCCGGCGGTCCAAGCAGCGATAAGGTGAACATTTAACAGCGCCAGGCCTATGATTATTCCCTCGGGAGAAAGTAGGCCGAGTCAAGTTGGTTCCCCCGACTTGGCGTAGCTTTGCTTTTTCTTAGGAGTATCGGGCGTAGAGGCGGAAAACCGGGGAAGGCATAGTCTCCCCCCTGTACCCGGCGGATATGACCGCAAGGTCATTCACGCACTAGGGTGACAGGTTGCCCTGAGTTTGATCTTCGCTAGCCACGCGAGAACCAGAATCTACATGTTTTTCAGGATTCTAATTAAAATTTTCTTTTTTTTATAGCGTAAATTCGGATCGCGTTGCCATTGCTGCGTTATTATTCTATTATTATTATTATTTCGTTATTATTATATTTTTTTTTGTTTTGTTGTTTTCTTTCGTTCGCGGGTATTTTATTAATACTTCGTCGTTTGTATTTCGCGATTATTCTTTCGTGATATTTATCTCGGTAATAAGATTTTTTTTGTTTTGTTATTTCGGATTATAGCCTCGCCATTATTTAGCTCGTCTTCGGTCAATCATTTTGTGTACGTATGTGTACATGGGATCCCGAGGAAGAGTATAGTTTACATTTCCGTATTGTTTACGCGATCGAAAATAGAATTTGAGTATTCAGCCTATGATATATATATATATATATATATATATATATATATATATATATATATATATATATATATATATATATATATATATATATATATATATATATATATTGATAACGTATCATTATTTCTTCGCTATTGTGTAGCGTGAACCAAATTTTTTTTTATTATTATTATTATTCAGTTGTTATATTGCAATTCCTTTGTCATTCTGTTGCTATTTTGTATTTTCTTAGTGAATAAAATTGATCTTGATTTTTGTACACATGCATTTACGATTATATATATATTTTTACCGGACGTTTATCCAGTATCCACATCCCTATTCCTTAACATTTTTCACCATAGGATAAGTTTAGTGACCATAATATACATATATGCAACGCGCCATCGTTTTATTAATTGTTTTATATTAATTTCTTGATTATATTTATAATAAACTTGTAGTTTCTTGATTAAGTTATTGCTAATATCAGATTTAAATAATGGTAATTAAAATTAAATGAATTTTCGACTCTTACTATCATGATTCACATACACGGAGATTAATTATCTATATATGGATTATTGTTTTTTTTATACAATTATTAAACTTGCTATCTCATACTATTCTAACTAATAAATTCACGTATATCTCATCGTACATTAACTAAGGTCAAGAAGGACAGCAGGAGCCGAGCATATAACCTTGCTCTCGTCTACGAGGCCGGCGCCAAGGTGGATTTATACACATACTAACCACCATTGCACATAGGTGGTTCCACATACTCGTTATTCCTCTCTTATCCTAACGAACCCTTGCAGACATATGACATCTCATATGAGATCTCATATGTCTCAAATTCGTAATGAGATCGGCAAAAAAATGAGTTGGAAATATTCCTATTTTTCGAGCAATAAACATCTAAAGGAATGGGAGCAATAATATCTTATTAATAAGAGTAATAGTTTCCCAAAATTGAGAGCGTACTCCTCCCATTTATCCAGTTGTAAATAATTTCTATGTTTTGAAGATAATAATTCCTATTTTTGGGATACGTGATGTCTTTGAATTGTGAGTTGAAATCGCTTTCATTTTTAGAAGTGTTTCTCTATGGAGTGTAGTGAGTTGAGGAGCTGATCCTTCTCATGAATGGGAGATTCCGTTCCAAGTCTAGGGCACTGCCATTCCTGGAACGGAAGAGCGCGAGATTCTACTTCTAGTCTCTTACAAGAAAAAGTGAAAAACAGATGGAGGTTTTAACTACTTTGATTGGAAAGATTTTATTACAATATCTTTCGAGTAGAAAGTCTCCTTCAATGGGAGGAAATTACGTCTATCTTTGGAGCTTTACCTTTCCGATTTCAGATAGAATGACGCCAGTAACTCGTGGGAACATATTGAATCTATTTTTTTCCGTGTCGGTTGTAAATGAATTCTTCAATTACTATTTTTTTTTTTATTTATTTAACCAGAAAAATTTACAGAGTAGAAATTTATAAAGTAAAATCTATTAGAGGTACACAAGTTACCTGTACAATAGCCTGGTATACATATACCTTGTATACTAAACTTAATATTAGCGGTTACTGATAGAGTAACAGTAACAAATAATAAAATTTGATTTATATATTTTAGCTAAGGGAAATTTGTCTCTATCTGCCAACAAACTCATTATTCCTAAGTTACCTATTTTATCTTCCCACATGTTGATGCTGAAAATTACGACAAAAAGATTAATGATTAAAGAGTTTTTGCTTTAGTTTGTATTTGACTGTACTCTTTTTGTGAGTCAAAATTTTGAATTCGTTTGGTAGGTCATTGAAAGCCTTCCTTGCAACTATATAACTGTTTTTATCGCTAATATTTTTGGACATCCGCGGTAGCAGAAGTGATTTTTTTCTTGTGTTTGAATTAATATTCTGTAACGCATCTTTTAGAGTTTTATAGTGACAACATAAAGATTCGAGAGTAAACATTTGTTTTATGTGTAGTGACACATCGCACTCTTGAAATTTGTTTTTAAAGATTATTTTTAGTAATTTATCTTGGATCTGCTGGATTACGTTAATTTGTGTTGTATAAGCACCACCCCAAGCGACAATGCCATAGTTAATTACACTATAAAAAAAGGAGTAGTAGATAATCATTAATGTCTTAGTATTCATTATTTTTTTTTAATTTTCTTATAATAAATATTAGATATTTTGTTTTGTCCGTCAAGTATTTAATGTGTTTGTCCCATTTCATATTGAAGTCAAAGATTACTCCTAGATATTTATAGGATTCTGTTCTTGTTATTTGCTGATTGTTAATGTTTATATTTGACACACTTGGGACACTATCCCGATAATTACCGAAAGTTATATATTGAGTTTTTTGTATATTTAGAGATAGTTTATTTAAAGCTAACCATACCGCCACCTTATATAGAAGTTGGTTCATTTTTTCCAGCGCTATTGACCATGTGTTATCATTGGAAATGATAACAGTGTCATCAGCGTAGGACAATATTGACCCTTTTGGCATATCTGTCAATAGATCGTTAACATACAAAATAAATAATAGTGGTCCTAGTATAGTTACTTGTGGAACCCCGCAACATATTTTTCTATATTCACTTGTGTGGTTCTGTAAACGTACTTTTTGATGTCTATTCGAGAGATAGCTTGCGAATAAATTTAAAACATTTCCTCGAATACCATATCTATTCAATTTGCTAAGTAATATGTCATGATTGACGGTATCGAAAGCTTTTGATAAATCCAAAAATGCAGCAATCATAGGTTTACATTTCAACTGATAAGAATTTTTCCATCGGTCTTACAGTCTTACAAATTAAATTAAAATAATTAATATTTATGGCAGTCAGATTGCCCTTGTTTATAATCACCCCCGCAGAATCTGAAATAAAAACTTAATTAAAATCTGGAAAAAACTTTGTTAGCAAAGGACGATCTGACTGCCCACCACCACCACATTGTCCGACGTTTCGAGCCTGCTCCGGCTCCTCCTCAGGGACTGAAATAAAACCCGCGATACACCTCCTTATATACCATGCACCCATACCCCCTTCTTTTCTCTTACCCCACCACCCTCCACATTCCCCTCTCCAACTTGCCATTCTCACTTAAATTAATAAAGAATGATAAATGTTATCTAATTTACTTGACTCTATCATTAAATTTACATTATTCCGATTTCTTAGAATGTGAATACTTTCAAGGCTTTCCCTCTTATATTTATTCTTAATCCCCTGTTCCAAAATATCCACACTCCCAAAATCGAAAGAATGCAAACTATTTAAACAATGTTCTTTCAAACCCGATGTACAACTTGAGCTGCGTAAACTATATTGATGTTCATATATTCTCTTTTTCAAATATCTACCCGTTTGACCAATATAACACCCATTACAATCCCTACAATTAATTTTATAAACAACTCCCGATTTCAAACATTTATCATCCTTGTCTTTACAATTACTAAATAACCTTTCTAAATTATTATCATTTCTAAAGAAAACTTGAATATTATGTTTACTAAACACCCTTCTAATCCTTTCCGACAAACCTCTAACATATGGTAAACTAAAATATGCATTCTTTCCATTTCTATTCCTTGTTTGATTATCTACCCGCTGCTTCAATCCACCATTATAAATTTCCCACACTCTCTCATCAATCATTTTATCAATAAATTTTACGGGATAACTATTTTTAATAAATGTTTCTCTAACTAAATTTAAATTCTTTTTCCTAAAATCTTTATGTGACAATTTAATCGCTCTGTCAATGACACCTTTGATCGCACCTGTCTTGTTTCCGAATTGGTGGTGAGAATCAAAATTTAAAAATCTACCTGACCATGTAGGTTTTCTATACCAATCTAATTTCACTCTATTATTATTACCTCTAATGACTCTAATATCTAAAAACTCAATTGATAATCTTTCTCAACTTCTTTTGTGAATTTAATTCTATCATGGATAGAATTAAACACATCCACCATTTCATCCACAAAACATTCTGGTACAACTGCAAAAATGTCATCAACATATCTTTTAAAAATAATTGGCTGAAAAACCAACTTAGACAAAGCAATACTTTCCAATTTTTCCATTACTAAATTGGCTATAACAGGTGACAAAGGTGATCCCATTGGACAACCATATCTTTGTTCATATAGACTATTATCAAAAGAAAAATTTGTGTTTTTAAAAACCAAATTAAGTGCCTTTATAAATTCATCTTTTGTTAAACTAGTATGTACTTTAATTTCAGACCATTTATCTTGTATAATATCATTCAACAACTCTAAAGGTATATTTGTAAACAAAGATACTACATCCAATGAAACCATCCTATGATCATTCGGAATAATAATATCTTTCATTATACCATAAAAACTCCAACTATCTTTAATATATGAATTTGTTTTACCCACTATCTTGAACAATATATTAGACAAAAATCTAGCAAGTCTGTACGTCGGAAAATTTATCGATGATATTATTATTCTATATGTCAACTGTTCTTTGTGAATCTTAGGAAGCCCATAACATTTAGCTACAGTGCCATTTTCACATTTTAAATATTTAAACATACTATCTTTAATATAAGCTTTTGTTTTCCAATGCATCAATAATTCTTTCAATTTATCTTGTAGTCTATTGATATGTGGATTCCTAATTTTCACATAAGTGGTATCATCCTCCAACATAAGTTGAATTTTATTAATATAATCCCTTTTATCTGAAACTACAGTTACATTTCCTTTATCTGCTTTTTGGAAGATCATATTCGGATTCTCTCTCAAGAATTTCTTCGTTATTTTTAATTCATGGAATAAATTACTGTTCAAATAATTATCAAATCTATGTTCTCTTTTAAAATTATCAACAACTTTAACTAAAGAACGCCTACATTCTTTTTAAACTCCAGATTAAAACTACTCATACTACTTTCTACCTCAGCGATGATATTCTTGATCGGAAGAGATTTACTTGAATATGATATTCCAAATTTAGCACCCTTTGACATGATATTTACCACTTCTTCTGGTATTACTTTGTCAGTTAAATTTCTAAACCAATCCTTATTAACATTGTTAGTTTGATTGACCTGAGAGTGTTTTCTATGCTTTAAATATTCAAATTTTCTTTTTAATTTACTCCTATGGTTATATTTTACTTTTTCAAAGTGCCTCTTTTGACCACGAAAAAATTCTTGCAAATCATTCTGTTCTATTTTATTATATAAATATCTTTCAAGCTCTAATAAATATTTATTCAAACGATTAATTTCAAAATTCAAATCTCTAATTTCTAAGTTAAGTAATTTATTTTTGAAAAAGAAAATATTTTTCCGTAGATCATAAGAAACTCTTTTATTGTAATCCCGATAAAAACCCTTATCATCAAATTTTTTCCCAATATGTTTAGGAAAAATATTTGATTTTTTACACCTTAGAAGAAAAGTGAGTTGCTCCTTTAAAATTACAATCCTTAAAACCATTTTTACCCATTTTGAGCAATAATCTTTTACCACCTTCCCATAAATCCCATATATATCTCTAAAAAACATTTTACCCCACCTTTAATAGACCTTAGTTTTATCATTAAAAATATTACTTATGTCGACTGCAATTTAATATCAACTGATAAGAATTTTTTTTTTTTTTTTTGAACAGTTGACATATAGAATAATAATATCATCGATAAATTTTCCGACGTACAGACTTGCTAGATTTTTGTCTAATATATTGTTCAAGATAGTGGGTAAAACAAATTCATATATTAAAGATAGTTGGAGTTTTTATGGTATAATGAAAGATATTATTATTCCGAATGATCATAGGATGGTTTCATTGGATGTAGTATCTTTGTTTACAAATATACCTTTAGAGTTGTTGAATGATATTATACAAGATAAATGGTCTGAAATTAAAGTACATACTAGTTTAACAAAAGATGAATTTATAAAGGCACTTAATTTGGTTTTTAAAAACACAATTTTTTCTTTTGATAATAGTCTATATGAACAAAGATATGGTTGTCCAATGGGATCACCTTTGTCACCTGTTATAGCCAATTTAGTAATGGAAAAATTGGAAAGTATTGCTTTGTCTAAGTTGGTTTTTCAGCCAATTATTTTTAAAAGATATGTTGATGACATTTTTGCAGTTGTACCAGAATGTTTTGTGGATGAAATGGTGGATGTGTTTAATTCTATCCATGATAGAATTAAATTCACAAAAGAAGTTGAGAAAGATTATCAATTGAGTTTTTTAGATATTAGAGTCATTAGAGGTAATAATAATAGAGTGAAATTAGATTGGTATAGAAAACCTACATGGTCAGGTAGATTTTTAAATTTTGATTCTCACCACCAATTCGGAAACAAGACAGGTGCGATCAAAGGTGTCATTGACAGAGCGATTAAATTGTCACATAAAGATTTTAGGAAAAAGAATTTAAATTTAGTTAGAGAAACATTTATTAAAAATAGTTATCCCGTAAAATTTATTGATAAAATGATTGATGAGAGAGTGTGGGAAATTTATAATGGTGGATTGAAGCAGCGGGTAGATAATCAAACAAGGAATAGAAATGGAAAGAATGCATATTTTAGTTTACCATATGTTAGAGGTTTGTCGGAAAGGATTAGAAGGGTGTTTAGTAAACATAATATTCAAGTTTTCTTTAGAAATGATAATAATTTAGAAAGGTTATTTAGTAATTGTAAAGACAAGGATGATAAATGTTTGAAATCGGGAGTTGTTTATAAAATTAATTGTAGGGATTGTAATGGGTGTTATATTGGTCAAACGGGTAGATATTTGAAAAAGAGAATATATGAACATCAATATAGTTTACGCAGCTCAAGTTGTACATCGGGTTTGAAAGAACATTGTTTAAATAGTTTGCATTCTTTCGATTTTGGGAGTGTGGATATTTTGGAACAGGGGATTAAGAATAAATATAAGAGGGAAAGCCTTGAAAGTATTCACATTCTAAGAAATCGGAATAATGTAAATTTAATGATAGAGTCAAGTAAATTAGATAACATTTATCATTCTTTATTAATTTAAGTGAGAATGGCAAGTTGGAGAGGGGAATGTGGAGGGTGGTGGGGTAAGAGAAAAGAAGGGGGTATGGGTGCATGGTATATAAGGAGGTGTATCGCGGGTTTTATTTCAGTCCCTGAGGAGGAGCCGGAGCAGGCTCGAAACGTCGGACAATGTGGTGGTGGTGGGCAGTCAGATCGTCCTTTGCTAACAAAGTTTTTTCCAGATTTTAATTAAGTTTTTATTTCAGATTCTGCGGGGGTGATTATAAACAAGGGCAATCTGACTGCCATAAATATTAATTATTTTAATTTAATTTGTAAGACTGTAAGACCGATGGAAAAATTCTTATCAGTTGATATTAAATTGTAGTCGACATAAGTAATATTTTTAATGATAGGTTTACATTTGTCTAAATTTTCGTAAATTCTTTGTGAAATGTAGCTGAGTGTTTCTGTGGTTCCTTTATTTTTAACAAAACCAAACTATTGATCAAAAAGGATTTTATATTTTTGTAGAAAATTATATAGCCTCTTGTAGATTATTTTTTCGAAAATTTTAGCAATATTGGAAATCAAAGATATCGGTCTGTAGTTCGAAATACATACTTTGTTCCCAGATTTATGGATGGGGACCACTTCAGCAGTTTTGAGGTTATTTGGCCAAATTGAGTTTTCTATGCACAAGTTTATAATGTGTTGTAAAGGTACACTTATATACTTTGCTAAGGTTTTTAGCGTTTTTGTGTTTACATTATCTACACCTCCTGCTTTGTTTTTCATGTCTTTTATTATTGCATTTATTTCGATTGCGTCTGTAGGTTAGAGAAACATAGATGCACTATTTGGTTTCGGCATATTTATGGTTTTATTAGTCAGTTGCTTAATTTTTTTGCTTAATTCTGATCTCACTTCGCAAAAGTATTTGTTCATTACATTAGCAATTTCCTTTTGGTCCTCAATTTTTTGATTATCTTGATTATATACATTAGTTATTATATTTGATTGCACTTTGTTTTTTCCTAATTTAATATTTATCAAATTCCATAGATGTTTAGGATTGTTTCCACATTCTTTAACAGTATTATAATCATATTTGTATTTAGCATCTTTGATTACCTTATTTAGTATTTTGCAGTAGTTCGTATATTGAGTTTTTGCTACTTGGCAGGTTGGGTTTCTTTTACTAATATTGTATAATATTTCTTTCGTGTTACACGATACCATGATAGCACTAGTGAGCCATGTTTTTCATGGGCCCATTTTTCTTTTTGTATTTAGTTTTGTAGCAATTGTAGCATTATCCGCACATCTATTTATCAGTTCAACAAGTAACTCAGAGGACGAGTTCAGATCTTGTAGTGCTAGTATCGAGTTCCAATCTATTCTACTAGCTACGTTAAATAGTTTCCGATATTTTATTATATTATAATTTTGCCTACTTGTGTGGTTTATGGTTATTTAATCAAAAGTTAAAAATAATGGAAAGTGATCAGTGAAAGGTATGTTTATTTTGTATGCCTATGTTATTAGATTACTAGTTTTGAGGTACATGTTATCGATACAGGACCTTTGTTAGTCTTCCGGATTTGGACGTGTGATTCCAAAAAAACATGGTGCATACTCGTGTTCTAGTAAGAAATTTAGAAAATCCTGATCCATGGTCATATCATAAGTATTATAGTCTGTTTGAGGTTTCATTATGTTGATATGAAAGCCACCGATTATGCAGTGATGTTTACTGTTTATGTATTTCTTAGTCTATTTTTTTAGACTCCAAATAAATTCGGTTTTAGAAATGTTGTGGCATCTGTAGACTGCCGAGATTATTAACTCCTCATTATTATTTAATCTAACTCTGGAACATAGAAAACTAACTCTATCAATTACTTTCTGTATGTTCATTTATATCATTTTTTATATACGTTATTACACCATCATTCTGGTTTAATTTGCTATTGTTGTAATAAATGTTATAGTTTGGTAATTGATATTGTTTATAGTTTTCTAGTTTCCTAGTTTCTGTACAAATAATTATACATGGTTTAACATGCAGTCTCTCTACAATAATTTCTAATTTGTTAAAATTAGCATTTATGCTTCTTATGTTTACGTACATAATTAGATTTGATTTATCAGTTAAAATATTGTTGAAAGTCTGCATGCTATCAAGATTACATTCATGTACGTTTGTACATATTTTCCACTGAGACTAGCTCGGACGATAGAACATGTATTCAAGTCTCATTGCAATAGACAAAGAGGTAAGAACGAACGAAGAAACGAACCAACACACCAGTTGTCGGCTGAAAATTTTGTTACCATATTCGAATCGTGTGGTCCAAGATATATTTTGGGTCAATTTAATTTTCTATATTCATAATTATTTTTTTATTTATTTAACATTACAAAATATTATTCTTCTACAAGTCGTCATCGTCATCGTCATCGGATGAAGATGAGAACTGCCCGATCTTGGGAGGGTTTATTCTGGGATCAATGTAGGGAACATTCACGTATTCAGGGACTATCACTCGTAAAGTCTCTGCCCTCGTAAATAGGATAGCCAAATTCGCAAAGACAACTGCTGCAATAGCTTCTTCTGCCGAAATGGACTTGTAACCTGTATATAACAGAAAAAAGGGATATAAGTTGTATCTGATACAATAACATTTTCACATCGACAGATCAAGAGAAACCGCTATTCATGCATACGCATACATGCAACCAACCAAAATAGCGAAAGAGAGAGAGAGGAGAGAGAGGAGGGAGAGAATGAGAGGGGGGGGGGGGAGAAGGTGGGAGAGAAAGAGAGAGCGTATGTATATATATATGTCACATGCTATCAATGTTCTCCGCTAGGTGGCGTATCGATAAATCTAAGGGATCTGGTAATCTCGCAAGTGGCTGGGGTTCTCTACGATTAGCATATAAGAGCCGAGTTCACCATTAACTTGTGCATCGGTAGATCTTTCTCTCTCTTGCTTTCTCTGTTACTCAATATATGTTGCTTGCTTGCATGTGTGCTCTTCTTGCTCTTCTTGGTCTGCCGGTGTGAAAATGGTATCTCAATATATCAGGTAAAGCTCATATCTCTTTCTTTCTGTCATTAAGTTGGTACTTCCACGCCTGAAGCAGATAGGACTCCGGCACGTTACTTGGCGTTCTTGGAGATGTTTGAGGCACAGGAAGTGGCTTTTGAATTAATCACCGATGATCTGGATCCCGTTTCTGAGCCCTCCTCACCTTCCTCATCCGAGCTTTCTTCCTCTTCCGTATCTTCTGTATCCGACAACAACGATCTCAACGATCCAAACCATTGGAGTAGTGGATTTGGCAGCGAAGAAGCAGCTGAGTAAAAAATTGTAATGTAATAAATAAAAAAAATGATTCAAATAAAAAATGTTACTGACTTATCAAATTTACCTCACGCCATTGGAATATGGTAACACAATTTTTTGTCTCTTAAGCTCATACTTATGTCTTTCGTTGATCATTTCTTTTTTAGCTTTTAATAATTGATGTAGTTAGTTGTAATTGCACGTACTTATATGTATACAAAGTCCAAAAATACTTTACGGCCTTTTTTACTACTTGTCCAATGAAAAAGGAATCACCATATATTATATTGCCTTACAACGATGCGATCGATGTTAAGAGGGCCGTTATTTTTTTAGTCTGTGTTACATAATCATATTTCATTATTCTGGGTATGTCGACTTGTAACCTAACAGAACCTCTTGCTGTATCCCTAATTGTTATCACTCGATGAGTTCGCAGATTCTCGTTGTTAACCGCGTTAAAGTTAAAGCATGTTTTCGGCTGCCTAGAGCGAAGATAATACTACAGTATAGGTAATAAATTCTCTGTTCTATCTAATGCTGGTGTTATTTTTTAGCTCCCAATGAATGAAAATAATGAAATATGATTGTGTAACACAGACTAAAAAACCGCTGCCAATTGATTGGCACGTAGCTTCCCCAAAATAATTTATTGATTCCTTTTATTGAATTAAAATTCAAAAAATAAATTTTTCACGAAAAAATTTGAAAAATTTTATGGAAAATATTAACTTGTAATTGTTTCATGGCTATTCATTGCTGTTCCATTTCTAATTTATTTTTTTGTGATTTTAATTCTTGTATGGAATGGAAAACAATTGCAAATACAAACTCTGATGAAGTACTATTCTTCATCAAACTTTTCTTCAAGTCCACTATCAACGGCATCTCGTCGTACATTGGGTCGAAATAAAAAAAATGATGGGCCATTACATTGCGATATGCCGATCCATTAATAATATGTGGAGTGAACGAAATGATTTAGTAAAATGCAAAAAACGATATCAAACAAAAGTTTTAACCTCAAATATCTCTGAAATTTATGTATCAATCATTTTGCCTAAATAACTCAGCCGAGGGCTACCCAACATCTATCACTACAAGAAATGTTAAAGCAATTAAGACAATTTAACTCCCGCAATCGTTGGATATACAAAACTCATTTTCTTCATTTTTCAAGCTTTACGTTTTTGCTAATAACAAAAGAACCGTGATAGCTAGAAATAAAATTTGTTTTAGGAAATGTAGGTATTTTAATTCTCTTTCGAATGACACCCATCCAAAACGTTTTCCACGGAGAGGTAATTTTAGTTTCGGGAACAGAAAAAAGTCACATGGCCGTTGCTCGATTGTATTTATTGAGTTTTTGGCCTTAAATTCGGTTACAACTGCGGCTCTATGCGGTGCATTATCGTCGTGCAAAATTCACGAATTGTTTTTCCACAATTCTGGCCGTTTTTGACGGATTTTTTCACGCAAACGCTTCAAAACGCTTAAATAATATTGTTTATTGACCGTCTGTCCCTCTGGTAGGAATTCATGATGCACCAAACTATGAATATCAAAGAAAATAGTCAGCGTGACTTTCACTTTTGATCGACTTTGACGTGGTTTTTTCGGTTTTGGTCTTTTGTTTGCCATTGAGATGCCTGTTGACTTGTTTGCATGTCAAACTCGTAGACCCATGTCTCATCTCCAGTTATAATGCGTTCCACGAATGTAGGATCGGAATTAGCACGATCCAGCATGTCCAAAGAGATCTGTCTGCGGTACTCTTTTTGAAGAAAATTCAGCTCTTTTGGAACAAGTCGAGCGGCGACGCGTTTCATGCCCAAAACATCCACCAAAATCGTACGAACTGACTCGTGGGAGATGTTTAGCTCTTGTGCTATCTCTCTTAAGCCTGAATGGCGATTTTCCAATACGATTTGTTTCACTTTTTTAATGTTCTCCTCGGTGGATGCTGTCGATGGCCGTCCGGACCGAGGCAAATCTTTACACACTTCTCGACCGTCCTTGAATGCTTTGTACCAATCGTAAATTTATGTTTTTGATATAACTGATTTTCCATAAGTCTTTTCCAACATTTTCAAAGATTCTGCGCACGAAATTTCGTTGGTAACACAAAATTTGAGGCAAAGTCTTTGTTCAATATTTGTATTCATTGTGAAAATCGTGACGCACTACTGAGCTTAACTGACTATAACAGCTGGCGTAAACAAACTGCTTGATGGAACGCGCTCAAACTTGACATCATAATTTGGTACAGTGATGCCAACATACAACAAAAAAAAATTTCAAATATCTATAACGCGGGAGATTTAAAAAAACTTTTCCGGGTACTTTTTTGACAGAAGGTATGTCCCCTCCCGCGGACGGGCCTTCCCTTCCCCTCCAGCCATCTTAATATTTAGTTAACAAAAATACCTGTAAACATTAATCCTATTAAAAAATTATAAAGAAACTTCTGGTTCAGAATTTTATGCTCTATCCCATTCCGTTATGTTCGTGGGTGAATTCCAGAACCCGCTGTATGAGTAAAAATATGGACGGCACGTTTCAGTACGTACATAGGAAACGATTTGTTCCTTCGGTCTTCTCCTCCGCGGATTTTTGATTTTATGTTCATTAAAGCAATGTAACAAGTAAATAGATGTGCAAATTTTAAGATTATATATATTGAACAGCCGCGCGCCACGGTACACATGTTACGACGTGCGCACGACACGAAAATTTCAGTAGTAATTACAATCATTCCCCTTGGTAGTAAATAGTACTCTAAATGAGAAATTTAAATTTCATTCATAATTTCTTCAGTTTGAGTTAGGTATTGATTTCGTACATCTTAGAACAATCTTCAACGATAAGAAAAAATTAACACGTTTATTTTTCAGAAAGATGATTATTAAATAGTAGTTTTCGTATCAAGGGCATAAAGCATAACTTTACGCCCTAACTGGAAATTGTTGGATATGATATCGACGGCTGAGTGGAATAAGGTCGTATCTCGACGCGCGGACGAAGAACGTCGTATCTCGCTGCGCGGATGAAGATGGTCATATCTGGCTGCGCGGATATAGAAAAATCAAGTACAGAAGGTAAATTTGGTGTCTCGAAAAGAAATTTTTTACTAATTGAACTCACCGTAAACCTTAAAATTTTGGTGTATTTTCCACATACTTATTTTGGGAGTAATTGTTCAGTATCTAATCATGTGACATTATTAACAGGAAGAATCAAGCTTAATTTTGTCTTTATGTACATAATTTTATTTTTATCACGTAAAACAAGTATTTTTTATAAACAGGTTAGGTTTACAAATTTTAGAAGCTGTATCCAGTTTTTTCTTCAATCCAATTATAGTATTTGTACACCCTAGTGCACACTCCAGGAAATATTCTCAATCCAGAACTTCTACCAAAGGAAACGATTCCATAGAGTTTACCATGAATAACACCAGGTCCACCAGAGTCACCACGGCTCGCATCAGCGTCTCCATTGCCCGCACAAAACATATTATCGGTTATGGAAACTGGCTCGTAAGCTTTTCTACAATTTTCTTTATTCATTACAGGTACGTATGCAGCCTTCAAAATATCAGGATGACGCGGATGTTCCTAAAAATAGTTAATTAAATTAACTAATAAAATTCTAGAAAAAAAGAAAACCTTTCTCTGTGAGGGATAAGAACTTACCCCTATTTCTCCAAAACCAGAAATCGACATCAATTCACCTTCTTTGGGAATATCGTGTGGCTTTGCAAGTTCTATAGGTTGTTGTTTATTATTAAATTGAATAGGCTGTGCAAGGTGGATGAAAAATATAAGGAAAATATTCGTGTTAGTCACAAGTTCTTAGTTCTTAATCAAAAATTAAAATTTGTACTGAAATTTATTTAACAAGTTTCGAAGTTGTATAAAACTATTATTACACACATTGAAATACTAACATTGTCATGAATAGTGATATTATATCTTATACTAAATCCTTTCTAAGTAATTCACAGGTAAAATAAACTTATTTAATTACCTTGATTAATGCAATGTCGTTTTTGCTCTTAGTCTCATAATCCTCATGCATTATAATTTTTTCAACTCTGTGAACCATACCTGAAGTTTTTCTGAGTCCACTGCCAGTTCGTACTATTATACGCAATCTATTTCTATTGTGCAATGAAGAGATTAATTTAATTTTTTGTAAGAAGTTCTATTATATAGAAATACTTAATGTAATTATAAAAATTAAATTAAATCTTACTTGACACAGTGAGCAGCAGTTATAACCCAAGATTCGTGTATAATAGTTGCACCGCAGATGTTATATCTTGTGAACCAAAGCAAGTTAGCCTAAAAACAAATTTAAATACTTTCATCCTGAGAGCTATGGGCTTAGAGATTTATATTGAAATTATTATGATGATATACAAGATATAAGGAGCTTTAATCAGATTTAACATCTTCTTGAATTATTTTAAAAAACTTATAAATTTCTACACTGAGAAAAAAATTGTGTAAAAATTACTCGAATTTTAATAAAAATTACTATACTGTCGGGGAATCTTACCGCAAGATGACAAAAGTGAGATATTTACTAAAATTCGAATAATTTTTACATTAAAAGTATGAAAAAACACTAAAAAGTTGAATAAAAGTTATTATACAAAAGTGGAAAAATTACTAAACAGCATGATAAAAATTAGAGATTATAAATTTTACAAAACTCTAATATAAATTTTACCCAGAAAATTAGTAAATTTTATTATACTGGATAATAAATTTTTTCTGTACGGTATAGTAATTTTGGAGTACGCAGTACACTGCGCATGCGCACTGCCATCAAATCAATGACGCCGACTCGTTCTAACCTGCAATTTGGTTCAAGAAAACTTGCTTTAGATAGTATTAATAAGTTTTTTATTAATAACTGTGATCAACATTTAAATAATTGTCCATAGCATAATATCGAATTTGTTTTTAAAGTTTCAAAAAAATAATTCACTTTTATAATTATTAATCTACAGTAACATATGTAGACAATTCGAATTATCCCATGGAAGTTCGTCAACGGCGTAAATGGTAAGGAGTTCGCTTGTCAATCCGGAGGCCCAGGTTCGATTACCCATACCGGCAAAATTTTTTTCATTGTTTAAATTTAATATTATTTAATCTTATCTGTTATTTCTTATATAATTAATTCTTAATAAATTTCAATAAATTCTTAATAAAATAAAATTTTTCGAGAAAGTATGAAAATTACTATACTATTTTATAAAAACTCCCGAATGGAAATTGACTTAGGGCTAACACTAGGGTCTTGTCCGATGCCCTAGAAAAATTACAAGGTCCTGACATGGCACCTCGTAAGGCCCGATGTAAGGCGAGTAACGGGGTGCCTACGCGGCCCTGGCAGTTTATTCGGATTTGTTATTTTTTCTTAATTTCCTGTATTAAATAACTAATCTCGCGCAAAGCTCTAAAGTTACCCGAAATGATTAAGAAATCATCATTAAGTTGTTTTAGATAAGTTACCCGCGTAATAACGACATAATAACAATACCGTGAAAACTTATTGTAACCCCAAAAATGAAACCACGTCAATGCGATTTTAAGGCTTTCGTAGGGCGGGTATCCGGGAATGAACATCAGGTCATAGTCAGGGCGACACGCAATAGCCCTTATACGACGTTTGTCCGGCGCCACTAAGGCCCTATCATTACTATCAGGGCCGAACGGGAGCGCCGTTACGAGCCTTGCTAGGAGCCCTTACGGAGAACCCCATTGGGCCCTTACAAACATCTAAGGCAAACCCTATTCATTTCCCGTTCGGGCTATTAAACTGACTTCTTGTGGTCGGATTACCCTTACAGTATAGTAATTTTTATTAAAATTTGAGTAATTTTTACACAATTTTTTTCTCAGTGTATAAACTGTTTTGTATGAAATTTATTCAATACATAATGCGATAAAGCAAGTATGTCTACTAATATCGTTCATGGACTATTTTATTCAGCAATCTATTAATAAATAAATCTATTAATAAATCTATCAAATAATACCCTGGTAGAAAATTAACCATAATTTGACTAGAATATGGTTAATTTTCTGGTAATTGGTCAGCTTATGGTGAAAATTCTGGCCAGAAACCCCGCGTGCTGGCAATAGTTTCTGGTCAGAATCTGACAAATTTCTGGTCAAATAAAATCATTATATTTTAGGTTATGTCCTGTATATATAATGATGCTCACTGCAACACTCATCTGAATGCAACACGCATAATGAATCTACCTTTTTTTTTAGTAAATAGATTTTTTCTGATTGTACTCCATTTTACATCAATGCGGAGCAGCTAATCTATATATAGTTTTGTAACGTCTGTTAGCGATACACACACACACACGTGCACAGTAAGGCATAGATGCAGTAATGAAATAGTACATTAGGCAACTAGTGCGGGAAGTAGGTGATTGTCACCCAATCCCCGCACGAGTCGCGTACACTATTTTTTCACACAAGGTGCGGTAACTTCGACTTCCCGCCCGCTTTTTTAAAGAGCGTGTGGGAAATCGAACTCCCTGCACGCCGTGTAGAAAAAAAATATCATTACAATTATTTTCAATGTACCATAACATTTTCACTGTGAAAATGAAAATATAATTAGAATTATTTTCAAGTAATGTATCATAAAGACATTACCTCTGACAATGTAATCTAAGCTAAAAATTCCTAAACCCATTTTATGCATCGGTAAAGCATTTTCAATATTTTGCCTTTGGTATATAACTAATCGGGTGATGGATTTTCATGAAATAAAGCTTTTATATCCTTCATATTTTGGTCATATTTATGATTTGAAAAGTTGTAAATCTGAAAATTTCCTTATTTCAACGTTTCTTACATATTTTGTGATTTTTCCATTTAAAAATAATTTATTGAAGTAAATATCTTTTCCCAGAAACTGGGTAATGGATTTTTATAAGATAAAGCTTACATTCCTTGTAATTTAATCATAGTTCTGGTTCGAAGAGTTGTACTTCAATAAATTTCTTCAATAAGTCATTTTTAAATGGTAAAAATCACAATAGTTATGAGAAAACTTAAAATTAGGAAATTTTCATATTTGAAACTTTTCAAATCATAACTATGACGAAAATATAAAGAATATATGCTTTGTCTCATGAAAATCCTTTACCCGGGTGGTTATATACCAAACTTAAAATATTGAAAATGCTTTATCGATGCATAAAATGGGATTTGGAACTTCTAGCTTAGCTTACACGGAGAGAAGTAGTCATAGCGGACGCCTGTGCCGCGCCCCCCACCTTTCAGCGTGCCGCTCTCTCTCCGCGAATCGACGTGACTGACGCTCATATGTTGATGCGAGCACCTTTGTTTTTTCCGGGTCAAGATACACCTCGTTTGGACGGAAGCGGGCATGAGATTTTTTCACGCGCACACGTCAAAGCGGGGTGCCGGCACGAGAAATGTTGACATTTGATCTACAATCCTAAGCCGTTATATTGCTTTAACTTGTTTGCATTACTAAGTGTGGTGAATATATAATACACTATTTAAGAATCAAAACAAAGTCTTATAATAGTATCAAGCTAAACAATTTTAAATAATATATATTATATTTACATCTGACTCGTAACACTGATGACCACCAATTTTTAGATATTTTTAATTATTTTTGTCCAATATACCTACCCTCTTACATTAAAATAGAAATAAGAAAACATTTCGCATACGATTCGATTTGTGATAGTATATCACACATTTTATATTTTATATTCGTATAATAATACTACATTACGATACGTGCGACTTAAGTGACCCATTATTTCACGGCGTGAAGTTAGCGCCCGAGCATAGCGAGGGTGATAATTCACGTCGCGCGATGGGCCACTCAAGTCATGAGTATCGTATACTATTTTATAGCACGTTTACCTAAGTCCGCTGTCACGCTTATTCGTGCCTTAAGTACGCACTTAGATCACACCGTGCTATACAATGTTTTAGTTAAATATAATAGTTGTTATTTTATTCATTATTTCATCTATTTTATTGTATGTTATATTTATGTAAATGATACATTACATAAAATATATAAAGGCGGTCTTACACCTAAAAATTTTTTAAAAATCAAATTTTCTTTAAATTTTTCAATTATATATATGTTATTCCGAACCTAAAAAAACTAGTTTGGATCAAACATTAAAAAAATTCGGCGCGGCTATTTGTACGACAGATTGTATTCGTGGTATATCTATATACAGATACGACAGAAACGCGTATCGTTTGAGTGCGGAAATTTTGATAGAGCAGGTATGAAATTAGTTACCACACAATAAGGGATATTATTTCTTTAGTCATCTATCAAAGTTTGTCTAATTTTCAAAATTTTCTAGTGTACTCCTTTCGTCTATTGATATATTTTGAGGTTAGGAAATCTGTCGTACAAATAGCATCAGCCAAACAAATTTAAGATGATATAACTGAAAGAGCTTGCTATCTTTAAAATGTTGAAAAAATTGGTTTTCTTTTTTATTTTGCCTTTTTTTATGCTTTTACGCTTCTGATAGGAAAACGTTTACTTAAATGTGTTTTAAAATATCAAAAAACATTATTTAAGCCATATTAGTATAAGGATAACAAAATAATTAAATTTAGATACGGGATTTATTAAAACAATAAATTATTGTGGAATTCGAATCCAGTGGAATTGTGTTGTGACAATTTTGCACTTCTCTTCTAGTAAAGTGACCATTCCGTGACCAAAATTCGACAACAATTTACTATATGAATGCTTCCTTTTGAACACACACACACACACACACACACATATACATATATAACTTATCTGCTAATACCAGTGTAAATACAGTTGCACAGTTGATGCAGCTCATATAAGCAGAGATGAATAGAGAGATTGCCAGAGCCCCGGAAAAAAGTGAGGCAGACTTCTGCGCGCGGCGCGCTGCTGCCTTTCACGGCCAAAGTAGCGACGCATGTCCACAATTTCGTGATTGGTCGTTGAGACGTGTACACGCGGCGCGGGGCGTGGCAAGCGGGAGACGACGGCTCGGCGGCGCAGTGCGCGGTGCACCGGTCATGTGTATACACGAGCGACCCAGCGGCGCGCCCCGCGCTCGCCGTCTACTTCTCCCGCAACAATCCGACTTCGGCCGAGCGGCCTGACAACCGCCGCTCGGTCGTGCATTTGTATATTGTATACACGCAAATTAATGAAATTATAAACTTTAAACTGTAAAACTCAAATTCTAATTCACAACCTAAGCCCGAAGGGGAGAAGATGAACATAAACGATTTCAGTGTTAGACATTGACATAGTAGCGGTAGCCGTGGTGGCTAAGGCGTGCGGCTAGTTTTGCCGTAATCTTTTGGATCCACGTTCAATCCCGACTCAATATATTTTTTTTTCTCGTGCATAATTTTTTTCATTACATTATTGTAACACAACATACAGAATTTTCACCTTTTTATCATTTAATTATCATTCTCTAGTAGAATTGATGTTTTAATTTATATTTTAAAGAAAATTTTATATTCTGAATAAATTAGTTCACCAAGAGTTCACACATTAAAAATATCGTTATATTTATTTTTTGCAATAATATCCCTATCCAGTTTATTTGGAAAAGGCGGACATCAAACGAACCAATGAATAAGCGAATATTATTTTTTATTAGCCGACGTTTCGGGAGCGTTAGATATACTCCCCTCTTCAGGGCTACAAGATATGTAAAAATGGTAAATGTACAACGTCATGATATTTTTTTAAATAAGAAAAACAAGTCGGAGAATTCCATCAAAATTTTTTACCATAAACAATTATTCAGTCATTATTAAAACATTCGGTCCTGCCGCACATACATCCACGAGAACTACACCAAACTTTGAGGAAAACGTTAAGAAAATTCAAAATTAAAAAATAATATTGTATTGAATTAAGAATAAAATAGATATCAAACTGTAACTTACTACCAACTTATGCGTAATTCTCTCATGATTACTATCGGATAAGGCGAGTGCCATCTCCGATAAATAAACTAACAATGAGAGGCATATGTGACTTGTTAAACGGGGGAACAATAGGCGATTTGGAAAAACTGTTGGGGATCAAGGGTAGGGAGGCAAGAGCTGGAAGTGGGAGAAACGGCACACGGAGCTGTTCGAGTGATATAGGAGAGCACGAAACGAGGAAGTGGGCAGAGCTAAGCCTATACAGCGAGAGAGTCCTCGCTAAGTAAACGTGCTCGTGTGTGCCACTTCCACGTTCACGTGCGCTCCCAATCATTCGGCAGGCTCATGGACGTATAGAATGGGGAAAAGGAGTATGGAAAGGCGAATGCACCGACACACAGCACCGAGCTAAGAATTGCAATGCAGTCTGATCAATTTCACAGTGTCTTTATATGATTTTTTTAGAAATTGGGTGTCTTCTATGCGGTTAAGAGTATTGCTGTGATAGTAGATGTTAAGCATTTCCGAAAAAGAGCGTCTAAAAAAGTTAGATTCTTTGTCAAGGATTTTGGCTTTTTCGAAGTCTATATTGTGTCCTGTTTCTGACACATGCATGGCTAAGGCAGAAGTATTAACGCAATTTTTTACATCTCTATTGTGTTCATTAATACGTAAATTCATTTTTCTTTTGCTCATTCCAATATAAGTTTAAGAGCAGTTATGGCAATCTATTTTATAAACAATACCACTGGTGTCAAGCTTACGGAGGTGGTCCTTTCCTAAGGTTATTATGCAGTTGAATTTATTAATGGTACGATTGATTGGGATAATATTATTTTGGAAAAGGATATGATTAATTTTAGGAGTCAGATGTTTAATAAACGGTAAAAGTATTTTTGGCTTTAACAAAGTAGCGCGTGAGATTCTATTAGTGATAGTGTTATTATTATGACTGTTACGGATGTATTCGAGTCTAATCCCGAAGTATTTGTTTATTATTTCGCGTGGATAGTTATTGCATAGAAGATAGTGGAAAGAAAGGTCGAGATTACTACGGTGGAATTGTGGGTCGGAGAGTTTTATGGACTTGTCAACGAGGTTGTATTCCGCGCGCGATGGATTTCCAAGAAAGCACAGACCGTTTAAAGTCCAGAAAAAGATGTAGCAAGTTATTTTTTTAGACTGTGCAAAAATGATAACCAAAAATTGTAATAACGAATAAATTATAGAAAATAACATTGTATAAACTCTTGTGACCGTAATAATACTGTCATATGATATTCAAAACATCCCTGCAAAAAATTACGCTAATACGCGTACATCATAATCTGTAAAAGGTTTTTAAAAATTTTTTTATTTAAAAAATAATAAATACATTAAAAGTCTTGAATCTAAAGTTTTTTTCTACAATGTAAAATCTTGTCGACTCGCTGTCAACGAAAAAAAGATAGCCAAAAACTTTAAAGCAGAATATTATGGATGGATAATAATAATTGGACTAATCTAATATTCTGATCGAGATAATATAATGTCCGGGGTTGTAAATTATACCATTATTAATTCAAAATTGAAATTTCAATCATTAATAAAACCCCGGGTTTAATTAATAATAAAAATTTCAATTGTTAAATAAGCCGTTAATTAAGTTCACATCGGTTAATTAATAATTAAAATTTCAATCGTTAATTAAGGCAGCGTTTAATTAAGAATTCATTTTAATCGTTTAATGGATTTTGAAGTCGAATGCGATATCCCCGAGCAGTAATTGTAAAGTCCTTGTAAAGAATCACGGCCGAAAACACGAATTTACGTCTATGTGTCACGATCGTCGAGTAAAAAAAAGCTAAAAATGCAATTCATTTAATCAGTTAAACTAAACATACATTTTAAATATTTTCTTACGTTATCTTTGATTGATTGTAACTTCCTGAAAAATCAAAATTTTGTAACGAATCAGGGCTTAAATTTTAGCTTTTACTGTCTACTTTTAGAGATTTGTTTCACCGTTTTCGTATCTTAAATAATTGAATTTAGGACTACGCTTTTACTGCAGAATCAGGTCCGAAGAAACTTAATTAAATACTGATTTAATAAACGATTCAAACTTTAATTCTTAATTAGACGCTCGTTTAATTAATGATTGAAATTTTAATTCTGAATTGAACGCAGGTATAGTTAACGATTGAATTTTTAGTTATTAATTAAACTGGGGTTTAAATAACGATTGAAATTTTAATTTTAAATTAAACTGAGTAATTAATTGAAATTTCAACTAATATTATTCATTAGCTTTCAATGCAGCTGGAGTGATTATTTCTCTACTAAAATATCGCTTTGAAAATAAGAAACGCAGCTTCAAAAAATATTGAATGGTTCGCACGATATTATTTAAGAGATTATCGGAATTTTCTAAATTGTTTGCAACCATTTTGAGAAGTACGAAAATGTCAATATAAGAGATTTTTCGAAAGAATGTTAAAAAGTTTGCCTTCTCTTATATGATTAACGCCATTTAATAACTTTTTACATTTAAATATTTTGAAGAATTTATATGGAAAAGTCAGAAGTCTTGGCGATTACTTATATTTTAAATAGATTAAAAAATAGAGTATGGAAAACCGAGTAAATGACGAAATCGCTGTAAAAACATGTACATAATTATTTATTTTACAGAAGAGTTGTTAGATTGAATAAAATATGATTTTTTCGAATTATTAAATTTCAATTCTACTAGAGTAAAAAATGTGTATAATATAATACCATTTTTTTATGTTATACACTATTATTGATTATAATTCAGAGGAAAATGGTGTTTTCATTAAGTCCCAAATGTGAATGCAAATCTTATGCAGGATTATCTTTGAGGCTTAAATAAAACAATTTGAAGCACAAGCACATTTTTTGAGAATAGCCTTTATGCATTTTCGGCCGATTAAAAATGCTTTTTATATTATATGCTTACTTGTTGATTACCACTTAATAAATAATATTAATAAAAACTTACTTTTAGAACAAATAACGTATGTTTTATAGGGATTAGAGAATGGGAATGAGAATATAATATGTATTTCTGAAATTGAACTTGCTTGGTCAACGATACTTTTTTTATCCTGCTTAATCCTTAAAAAAGTTTATCTTGACCGTGATTGATTACATTTTACATATAAATTGGATAGGGATATTATTGCAAAAAATAAATATAACGATATTTTTAATGTATTTACTCTTGGTGAATTAATTTATTCAGAATATAAAATTTTCTTTAAAATATAAATTAAAACATCAATTCTACTAGAGAATGATAATTAAATGATAAAAAGGTGAAAATTCTGTATGTTGTGTTACAATAATGTAATGAAAAAAATTATGCACGAGAAAAAAAAAATATATTGAGTCGGGATTGAACGTGGATCCAAAAGATTACGGCAAAACTAGCCGCACGCCTTAGCCACCACGGCTACCGCTACTATGTCAATGTCTAACACTGAAATCGTTTATGTTCATCTTCTCCCCTTCGGGCTTAGGTTGTGAATTAGAATTTGAGTTTTACAGTTTAAAGTTTATAATTTCATTAATTTGCGTGTATACAATATACAAATGCACGACCGAGCGGCGGTTGTCAGGCCGCTCGGCCGAAGTCGGATTGTTGTGGTAGAAGTAAACAGACGGCGAGCACGGGGCGCGCCGCTGGGTCGCTCGTGCATACACATGACCGGTGCACCGCGCACTGAGCCGCCTAGCGGTCGTCTCCCGCTTGCCACGCCCCGCGCCGCGTGTACGCGTCTCAACGACCAATCACGAAATTGTGGACATGCTTCGCTACTTTGGCCGCGAGAGGCAGCAGCGCGCCGCGCGCAGAAGTCTGCCTCACTTTTTTCCGGGGCGCTGGCAATCTCTC
Source organism: Torymus aiolomorphi (assembly GCA_036365515.1). Taxonomy (NCBI): domain Eukaryota; kingdom Metazoa; phylum Arthropoda; class Insecta; order Hymenoptera; family Torymidae; genus Torymus; species Torymus aiolomorphi. The sequence continues at coordinate 182,703,621 of CM070874.1, forward strand.
TATTCATCTCTGATATAAGTAAAGATACATAACATTTGATTTCAACAGTTGTTTTGCAGAGTTTTTGCTTCCTCACGGAGAAAGATTTTTTTCTTAGTGTTTGATTATTTGTATTCATAAGTGAATTTAGGAGTGGAATTTTAATGTATTATATGTGAAGATATAAATCTGAAAAGTATTTATAAGTGTAATTATACCCAGCCGGCAGGTTACGTTGCGAAAACGTTGTCACAACTGTCAATTTCTAACTTTCCGACGAATGGACGCAACCGGGATAATCGTTGCGGTAACGTTGGCGCAACCGGTAAAATGTCCGCCTTTGTTTGAAGCGAATCGTTGTCCTAACGTTATTTCGATTAGTTGCCGGTAGGTTATCCCAACGTTGGCGCACCGTTTGGGAGGTCAGCAATAACAATTAATATAAAATATTTTTCAAAAATCTTTATTGGAGAGTAAAACGCAGTAAATTTACATGAAAATTGTAGAAACGAGGAACAGTAAAATAGCTTACAGACTATGCTAATAGTAAGCAGTAAGAAAATAACTTATACAGTAAGCACAATGACGCGTAGCAATGAAATATAACACCAATCGATTGAAGGAAATGAAGGATAATAATAAACTAAGCCTGAATTTAACGGCACTGGCAGTTTTTCGGAGTAACCAGGAAAAAGTGCTATCCTTTTTTCTTTTTTTCGGTTACATTTACGTTACATTACATGTATTTTAAGGTCTTCCATACCTTACGCCATGCTTTGCGTGATCTTTGCTCTACGATTATTCGTTGGAGGAGCGGAGTTGGATTTTGAAAAAATTATCACCGATAGATTTTGACACATAGTTTGCGCTAAAGTGATTCTGAAAGATTCTATGCAGCTGTTTTATCATAAAAAATTTTTGAAATTGAATATTATGAATCGACATTTTGAGGTTTGAATATGCGTTCATAATTTGTTTTGACTACATCAATGACAGCTGGATTTATTGTTCAATTTCAAAATTTTTTCTGATAAAACGGCTGGGTAGAATCGTTCAGAATCTCTTTAGCGCAAACTATGTATCAAAATCTATCGGTGATAATTTTTTCAAATCCTAACTCCGCTCCTCCAACGAATAATCATGGCGTAAAGGATCGCCATAAATTTGTACATCTATATAGGGGTATGGAGGAGCCTTAAGACATAATCTTTCGTTCAAGAGCGAACAATTTTCAATTGAACATAGCAAATAAATTATATTGTGCCTCCTCATTTCGTTTTGAAACGAGGTCGCAGATTCGTTTTAACTCTTAACGCTATACTACAAACAGTCTCGCAACAAATGTCACCACGAAAATTTCAGATTGAATACAGAAAATAAAAATTTTTTTTTTATTAAAACAGAAAATAAATGAAATTATATTTGTCGCGCCGCAACTGAATGATATTAGCTCAATTTGACAACTTTAATCATTTAAATTAAATATCAACTCTAACTTTTTTATACATGAAATATCAGCTGGATAACACTCGAGAGCGCAGATATAAAATGTAACGAACGAATTAGCATAATAAAAGCAGAAAACTTCTTCATCGACAACAAAATCACGGCGGCAGTTTTTCGGAGCGCTAGAATATGCGTGCACCTGTGATCCACGCAGTGGTGCAATTGGTCAATAATAGCTGCCGACCGATGAGCAGGCCATAGCGACACTCGATGGCTCAGCGTCCCATGTGCGTCGTCAGCCGACTAGTTATTTTTTCAAATTAGGTTTGCCAACACGACCTCCTAGACCGATACAGCAGTAGTCATCTTGTCTAGTAGACCGAGATCATATGCCACTTCTAAACCGAGAAGCCGAGGGTCACCAATCAGCACTCTAAGGTTGACAGGCTCACCGGCAAGATTAGGCTGATAAAGGCACTCTAGCACTGGACGCACGAGCTCAGTAACATTCTAGCGCTCTTATCTCTTTTTTCAGCATTTGCACTGCCATTGTATGCATTCAAAGGAATTTTCTTTCTTTGTTATAAGGCTTATTTCGACAAATATTGTGACAATACAAATATTGTGCAAATTATTATCATGAGCGAAAATCTAGCAAATATTCCAGCAGTGCTTGACGCAAGCGAAGAGTCGCACGAAGAAGTCCTACCTACTCTCTAAAAGAACTCCTACTCTTTTTTACACGAATTATCAACTCGAGAGCGCAAAAGTAATGTAACGAAGGACGCTGAGCCGTCGCACATTACATTTTAGTACTGCCTGTCTAGCAATAGTACATTTCGACACTGGTGCGGAAAGTGATGATTTACTTCGCGTGACGTTTTTCGCACGAGCGAAGCGAGTGCGAAAAGTCACACGAAGTAAATAATCAACTTCCGCACTCGTTTCGAACGGTACTTTATACCACGAGAGCCGAAAAATCATACTAAAGTTGTGATTTTGAGGTTAGAGTGGTATAAAATATTAAAAAAATTCTTACACGGAGAGAAATTTCTGACGAAACTTTCCCAAGCTAGCTTAGTAATGTACGGACAGACTGTCAAAAGGAAACATATTCTTAGTTTCTTGGTAAATTATATATTAGGCGTCTGAAAGTATTTGCAATTTGAGCTATAAAAACTACAAGTACCATATAAAACACTCTTTAATATACGTTATAAAAATTACTATGTAAACTAATAAAATTTACAACTTATTAATTATTTCAACAATATCCATAAATTTTTACTAGCTGATATGGTCATTTTTAAGAGGAGCATGGTAAGTAGAATCAGATTTTTTGTAAAGACTGCCTTTACGCATGCGCAGAAACGTGTGTTCGGGCGAAATAGGTGGCGCGGCGAGCATCCGCGCACATGTTACTGCCGGAGCTCCGACGTACCGGTTCCCGCGTGTTTGCAACCTGACTAACTCAGAGAAGACTGCTTTCTCCACATTTCTTGCGCTTTCAGTATTATCAAAAGAAATAAATCAGGTAAATATTAAATTACTTAAATTTACAACAACATATTTGATGTGCGTTATGTTATATATAAGCAAATTTTTGTAGTGTTGACAATGGATGAGAATGAAACGGTTCAAGTGAAAAAACAAATTTCCTTCAACTTCCAACAACGAATATGAATGTTGTATTCGTTGCTTCTCACTCCTTTCACACTGGTAATCCTTGGAAATACCTAGTTTAATTTATTTTATTCAATTAGTATGTACCATCAATTCTTAACATTCATTTTATCCAACCTTATCAACACCTAACCTAAAAGTGCAGTTTTCTTATTTGTTTTTATGAAAATCTTAAAGCTTTTTTAGAACAATTATTTAAATTTAGTTGAAATCTAATAGTTTGAATGAAGCTCAAATTTATTTTATCTAATTGGAGTTTAAGTAGTTTTCTAATTCTAATTTCAGTAGCTTCTAAATATATTGTTTTATTTCATTAATTTAAAAAATTTTTCAGCATTCGCCTACTTCCAACATTATTAAAATTTGTTGTAAAACAGAGTGGTCTGCATCGGATGTCAGCAATGAAAGTTACAATGAACGATCTCCATTAAAGGAAATTACAACACAAAAGGATATTGCATTGAATTCAAGAGCCGATGAAGTAAGTAAAAACGAATACATTTTTATTATTCACACTGAATAGTTTAATTTAGTATAATATTTACTTTGTACTTGGTCATACTTTTTTAAATTCCATTTGTATAGTAATATGTTCTAATAGTTAGCTTATTTGGATATGTCCTATTATTTTTAATATTAAACTTATTTGCATAAAGTACTTTACAGTTTTGTATTTTATCCTATTTATTTATATTTACAGATTTTTCTTCAACCCAGCATATCAGCAGATGGAAAAAGTTCTGGCTTTCCCTTAACAGGCGATAGACCTTCAGTTCCTACTATAGATATAGTAGTATCTACGGATGATACTATGACAAATAAGCATTCACCACTACGTCAATTATATGTAGAAACAGTAAGTATTTATTTCAAATAAAATTTTTCTTACTCTTTTTAGTACATATGTTAAAATTTTAAGATTTTATATAGAATCTTTCTATTTCTGCTGTTTCATTCTATTTCACGGTATCATTTTAATATGCTCATGTATATTTCTCTTTTATTATAGGGGTTAGCTGAATACGAGGGTCATTTGACAAGTACCTAGCCTCACCGCCAGATGGTGCCACTATCGAACCAGAAATACACTACAGTGCAGTATCTTCCTGTAAACGGTTACAGACGAAATTTCAGCCGGATCGGAGTTGTAGTTTATTTTTGAGAGCGTGTGAAAGCAAATGTGTCCGTTGATTTTTGAAAAAATGGAGAAAAAACAATATCGGTCGGTGATTCGATTCTTGTTTTTGGAAGGGAAATCGCGCAGTGAAATTAAAGAACGCTTGGATGCAGTGTATGGGGATGCTTCTCCTTCGATGGCGACTGTTAAATTTTGGTATAACGAGTTTCAACGTGGTCGTACGTCGGTTTTTGATGATCCACGCCCAGGTGCTCCGAAAACAGCCACTACGGAGGAGAACGTGACAAAAATACACGATATCGTTTTGTCAGACCACCGATTAAAGGTGCACGAGATAGCTGCGATAGTAGGCATCTCAGAAGAACGCGTGTGGCATATCCTACATGAGATTTTAGGCATGAGGAAGCTGTGAGCAAGGTGGGTGCCGCGTTTGCTGACTGCAGACAACAAGCGCATCCGTGTGACCAGTCCAGAGCAGTGTTTGGAGCTGTTTAATCGCAATCCAAAAGAGTTTTTGCGTCGTTACGTGACCGTCGACGAAACATGGATTCACTACTACACTCCAGAGACCAAGGAGCAGTCAAAACAGTGGACCTTACCTGGTGAACCTGCTCCGAAGAAGGCGAAGACGGTCCCGTCGGCCGGAAAGGTGATGGCCACTGTTTTCTGGGATTCTCAAGGTGTGATTTTTATTGACTATCTGGAGAAGGGTAAAACGGTCACAGGACAGTACTACGCCGAACTATTGAGCCGATTTGACGCCGTGTTAGAAGAAAAACGGCCCCATTTGTCTAAAAAGAAAGTGCTTTTCCACTACGATAATGCACCGGCTCACACTTCTGCACTCGCCACGGCTAAATTGGTCGAATTACGCTACGAACTGTTGCCCCATCCACCGTATTCTCCAGATTTGGCTCCGTGCGACTTTTTTTTGTTTCCGAACCTAAAAAATTCGCTCGCCGGGAAGAGATTCCACTCCAATAACGAAATAATCGCCGCCACGGAGGCCTATTTTGCAAACCAAGAGAAAACATTTTTTTCAACGGAGTTAAAAAAATTGGAACACCGCTGGACCAAGTGTATTCAACTAAAAGGAGACTACATTGAAAAATAAATTTTATTTTTTGTAAAATTTTGGTGTTTTCATTTGTAGGCTAGGTACTTATCAAATGACCCTCGTATGTCAAGAAAAATTCCATTGGAAAAGAAATTTTAAAGGAGTATTCCAATAATAATGAAATATTTTTACCCACAACTCGCAGTAAATTGGCACGAGTAGTTGAACGTAGAGAAAAAGATTGGCTATTGAAGAGATGTTTCTGCTGACGATCAACTTGAAAAATTTAGGTAAATACATGCATATAGCACGTTTATTCGTCAACATGTAATTCTAATTTCAATAAAATTATTGTACTTTTTATTTTTTAGAATTACTACAGATAGATTCATAACATTGTCCCATGAAATAACAAGAATTTTCAAAAATGAAAATCCAGTAGTTTATTTCTCTCCGTACAAGAAAACTGAAGATGGACAAATTCCGACAAGTGGAAAATTGTGGGACCACTATTGTTATGAAAAAAAACGTCTGAGAGGTATAGGACTGTTAGCGGAGAATAAATCTAAAAAAGTTCCAAGTATTTCCGAGGCCACTAGCGAAGGTAAAATAATATTTATATTACAGATTAATATTTGTAGTTATTTACATGATATTTTATTATTTGATTATATTACTTATGCACTTCTTTATTGATTTTCACAGAATTAGAAAAACTAAATTGGTTAAAAAATAATATTGATGATTGGACAAAAGTAACCCAATATTGGACTGATACATTTGAGGCCCGACAAAGACAATTGTCAATTGAAAAATTATCTGTCGAAGCATACATAAATAATTATTTTTGTTTACAAAATGAAGCTGGTCATTTATTGGTAAATTTCATCCTATATTACTCTGATTACTTACTAATCATAAACAAAACTTACTAACATTTTTTACAGATAGAAGCTGATTTTTCAAGATTACATCCACATACAAATTTCATTGCTGCTGATGATTGGATAATTTTGAAAAACTGTATGAAAGATAACCTACGAGTATTAAATACGAAAATTTGTGCTGAAGATAAAGCATTAAGCTTAACATTATTATCTAATGTACTCACTAGCGGTAAAATATAAGAATTCTAACTTATGCGAAAAAATTATTTACACTGCTGTTTCCAGTAACCGATTATGTATTTTATACACTTATAGATAAGGAAGATTTTTTGATATTGTACCTCCTTCCATATGTTATAACTTCTCAACGTCCAAGAAAGCGAAGTAGCAGAAATTTAGAAAACAAATTCAATGAAAATAAGGAAAGACTTCCTAAAGTTTCTCTTCAAGAATGGCGAGAAACTTTTATTTTACATGTACAGGTATAATTTATTTCATTGTCTATACTAGAAAAAAACCGCATGGATGTTCTCGCTTATGCTAGAGGGTATGTTCCGATGAGAGCTCCGTCAGTCTCCGTCAGTTACGGTGGCGGGAGAGGGGGTATATAACTGACGAAACCTGCCGGAGAATCGTTCCACAACCCGGCTCGGCGGTGTCTCTTCTCATTGTCAGTCTTCTGCGGCAGCCATGTTAACTGATGCGGAACGATTCTCCGGCAAGCTCCGTCAGTTAGACCCCCTCTCCTGCCACCGTAACTGACGGAGCTCTCATCGGAACATAACCAGGTCTCGTTGACCGCTAACACTAGAATCACTGTATACTCATCAGTTAACTAAGAAGTAGTCACAAAAAAGTAAAAAAAATGATCGTACAGCGTTTCAAATATAAGCGTGAAACAAAGGAACAGCACCTCGCTTACTTTATCCCTAATGTTTACATATTTTTAATATAAATCTAAGAAGTTTTATTTCTTTAACTTAATTTTGATATTGTTCCTGCAGACAGCAAGTGATTTAAAGTCCTCAATAGAAAATCTACAAGCAAAACTTAAGAAGAATAAACAACCGTTTCAACCTCTTATTGTAGCTATATGTGAATTCACAAATATTCACGAATACCATGTGGTGATAAACGGAGAATACTACAAAAAGAAGACCTGTTTAGAAGCAATAAGTTTAGCGCTTAAAGTATTTTTTGTACTTGATTGTAATTATCCCGAAAATTCATTAACTTTATGGCTTTTTATGCAAAAGCGTTTATTTAGTCTAAACTTGCCAAGGGACTTGAACAATCTTTCGCTGAATGTATTTTTAGGACTTTTAAAAGAAAAATTAAAAAGCAAACAAACAGACTAGAATGGATAAATGCTATTTGTGCGATTGTTACTTTGATTGTAAAAGGTCTTTATTTGATCATATCAAACAAACTCACAGAACTGCTGGTAATTATATGTGTTTTTTTGAAAACTGTAATCGATCCTATACAAGAATTGACTCTTTTACTGCGCATATTACAAGAAAACACACTATACCAGAGTTTAAAAAATCTAATAACGATTCTCAAAAGTCAAATTTGTATATGATCGATCAGTGTTTGATTAAAGACCAGGATCAATATTTAGTAACAGATAATGATTACGATAATGAGTACGATGATTACTATGATGGGTGGGAAAACTTTGATCATTATAGTCAAGCTAACACCGACCATTTAGGAGATGATTATTTAGATAGCTTAGGAATACAGTACGTTGCATATATAAATAAAAGTCCAAATTTAAATAGGCGCACAGTGCAAAAGATTATTAATAGCACACAAAATATATGTGAAAAGATAGCAAATTATATCGTCAAAAAAATGGATGTGCTAAGTTTCGAAGAAAAAGAAAAAACTAAATTACTACTAGTTTTAAATCGTTGTGCGAATTTTTTGATACCATTCAACAGCGAACAAAAATGTTTAACTCGTTTTAAAGCACTAAAAACTTATGTAGAACCTAAAAGCATTATTATTGGACAAAGAATGGAGTTTAAAAAGCATGCCATTTTTCAAAGTGTACAGCATGTACCTGTAACTATTCAACAAATTCCTTTAGGAAAAGTTTTGAAACTCTTTTTTGAACTTTCTAATATATTTTATGAAACTATGAGTCATTTAAATAAGTTGAATAAAAATACTGAAATAATCAGTAATTTTGTACAAGGCAATTATTGGAAAACCAGATCAGTTGACTTTAATAATAAAATTGTGCTACCATTAATTCTTTACTTCGATGATTATGAAAATAATAATGCATTAGGTTCACATAAAGGTGTAGCGAAAACGGGAGCTGTTTATATTAACATTCCATGCTTGCCGGTATCATATCAATCTAAGTTGGAAAACATTTTTGTTTTTTCGCTGTTCAATACAATTGATAGAACAGTATTTGGTAATGAAATAGTTTTTTCTCATATCCTAGATGAATTAGTTTATTTACAAAATGTTAGAATATTTTTAGAGCTTCCCGAGGATTTGACAAATGTTTTTTTCGAATTAGTTTTAACTGTAGGCGATAACCTTGGCCAGCATTCTCTTTTGGGTTTCACAGAAAGCTTTAATTCTACTATATTTTGTGATAAATGTTTAACAAAGAAAAACGATATATGTAATATACTGTCAGAAAAGAATTGTGAGCTCCGTGATGAGGTTAACTATACAGATTTGTTAGCTTCTGGAAACCCGAAACAATCTGGCATTAAACATGAATGTGTGTTTCACAAATTAAATAATTTTCATGTTACACGAAATATTGCTGTCGATGCCATGCACGATATACTTGAAGGAGTTGCTCGATACGATATGGCTCGTATCTTATATCAATTAATTTACGAAAAAAAATTCTTTTCTTTAGATGATTTAAATTTTAGATTACGTGCTTTTGACTACGGATTCAAGAATACTGTTAATAAACCCCAACCAATCTGTGAATCACACATAAAAAATTGATATATTGTAATGTCTTCCTCAGAGATTATGTGTTTCTTGAATAATTTTAGTTTGATTGTTGGACATTATGTACCTGAAAATAATGATTACTGGAAACTATATTTAATCTTAAGAAATATAATTACGATAATTTGGAGTGCAGATGTTTATAAAGACTTACATATTTATTTAGAAGCAATTATTGAAGAATATCTGGCACTATTAGTGACTTTATTTCCTAACGGTATGAAACCCAAGCATCATTTTTTGATCCATTACCCGCGATGTATATCAATTCGGCCCATTATATAAAATATACTGCTTGCGAAATGAGGCGAAACATAAAGTAGGAAAAGATGTGTCAAAATCGACTACAAGCCGTATAAATATTAATCGTACTGTAGCTATTAAGCATCAGACACTTAACTACAGGTTTATTAATCAAAATTCAACTTCATCGGCATTTTTTTGTGGTAAGAGAATAACATTAAGAAATTTAATTCACTTAATCTAAAACAAGTAAAAAATATTACTTTAACTCAATGGATTGAAGTGAATGGAAATAGAATTTTGAGTGATGCTATTTTAGTTCTATTTTCTGAAGAAGGGCCTAAATTTTATATTGTTTCGGAAATTATATTAGAAGAAAACACTTTTTTTATTCTAACTCAACAATTTCTTGACTGTTATTTTGATTTACATTTTGCAGCATAAAAAATTATTGATTTCAATGATGTCGAATTTATTGTACTAAATTTAAAAGATATTGAAACTTGTAAGGTTACGCACGTAATTCTGTTATCAAACGGATATTACTATATCCCAAAAAGCTAGGTATAACTGAATTATAAAAATTGTTTATTTAATAAAATAAAATTCTAAACATTTGTGTTTAGTATCATTTTAAATACCGTATATGCATACGTCTCAATTTCTGAGATATTTGGTATTAAATTTTTTTATATCTTTTCTTGTAACTTCTCAAGAACGTCTGGACTTAACATTTACAGAGAATTTAAAATATTCTATAAGTAACGTTAGTGTAAAATTTTTTCAAAATTTAGCCATGTGTTTTTGTGGTACATGAAATAAAAAGCTTGGATATTTTCTACATATCTTTATTCGGCGCGAGAATTTTTAATTTTAGGCCTATAATTAAATATATTAAACAGACGTTAGAGTATTTAACACACTAAATTAAAAAAAATTTGGTAACACATAGTTAAAAATTATATCTTTGATATATATCATTATAAATTAATTTTTATTTTTTATATTAATTCCACATTTTATTGTGGTAAATATCATAATGCGTTTATCATAGTATTATCCATAGTTTTCTTTCAATAGAGCGTCAAAGTATATTTTATTTTTAATCGCATTAAAGCATACGTATAGAAAATAAATGCATAAAATTAACTGACAGATGGCGTTTCACGAATCTCGCAAGTGGTCAAGTGTCAGGCCGATTAGTATATAAGCCCGTTTCGTTTCATCTGTAGAAAACTGCGTGCATACGAAGCGACCGTTAATGTATTGCGATTGTGTATAATTTAGGTATATTGCGTTTGTGTATAAGTTAGGTACAGTTAGGAAAAGAACATGTATGTACAATTGTATAAATCTGTTGAGTTAGTAGTGAAGCGACTGTGTGTTAAGCATTCTAATTAAAGATATCCAGATATCTAAGAACGTAATCAACCAAATTATTTCAAATGATTGATGGCTATGAAAAACCGTTTTATTATTAAAGTTTTTTGTTATTTATATAAAATGAAACTTATAATATTTACTAGAAAAACCATTAATATTTGCTAGAGTTAAATGGATGTTATTTAATATGTTTACTTCTAAAATTTCTAAAGTTTTTCAGATAAAATTGTAAGGTAGCAGGGTTAAATTTACATGTTTGAAATTATATTATTAAATAGGTTTACTTATAAAATTTCTAAAGTATTTTAAATAAAATTACAAGGTAGCATGGTAAAATTCACGCGTTTCCACATTTACCAAGGTACATGGAAAAATTTTCAAGGGAGTCAGTCTGTCCCACGACTACTACGGTAACTGGTAAAATTTACCAGTTTTTTGGTAAAATTTACAATAAAATTTCTCTCTGTGTACTTATATACAAATAGGACTTGAAGAAAACGAAATGTTTTGCACGTTGCACGACGACATACGCAAACTTGTAAACAAAATAAAAGCTATTATATCATAACTATTGCTTTCTCATGTATGAGCGACTAGTAACGTACATAGTTTGAGAAAAATACGATTGGTACTTTAACTATACTTCATCTATAAGTTCATCAGAATCATGATGTTCATCACTTTCCTCGGCAGCAGCTAACTCTTCCAGGGTTTTTTGCGTTGTCCTAAAATATAAGAAATTATATATCATCTCATTTTTTTAAATTTAGTGCTAGTTTATTATCTCACTTTTTCTGTTTTTTCTTTTTTGCATCACGAAAAGGTGCATATTTGAGCCAATGGCTACAAGACTTGATTGCTTTGAGAAAGTCGTAGTTATCTCCTTCCACTTTTTTGAATTTCTCGACAGCAATATCTGCAATATTGATGAAACATATATAGATATATACAGATAATGAACATTCAATGTTTTATTAATAATGGCATAAATATACCGCTTATTATTTTCCAAATGTGTAATTCTCCAAAAGCCGCTTTCTTACTGCCTTTGCCAGTATAATTGAAATTCGAAGCTACAGAATTTGTAATTATCCTTGCCAACATTTTATTAACAGATTGATGGCCTGTTGCTCCTCCTAAATCTTTCAAAAATTCGATCTGAAAGGATGAATTACTCAAGTCACCGGTTTATTTTAAATAACGGATTTTTATATAAAAAAAATTATAAAATTATTTACCACTCGAGCTTTGAAACCAACTTTATTTTCATCGCCTAAATGGTCTTCTAATTTCATGAGAGCTCTTAAAGTTTTCTTAAGAAACTGTTTGCGAATCGAATCAAGTGAGTAGGTTCCAGTCGTAGCAACTGCTCCGTCAATGGTTTGCATCTTCAATTGGTTCATCATTTTTACTTGATTGGTTGCAATTTCTTTGAATCCATCTGTAAATAAAAATAAAAAGTCGAAAGATGTTTTTCAAGGTTTTCTCTTAAACCTAAATGTATTTGTATTATCACTTTGAGGCCAGTGACTACATTTTTTGTCTTTTGTTAACCATACAGTTGGTATTGCTGAGTATCGATCAGTTTCTTCAAACTTTACAATTAACCATTGGCCATCATCATCTGTAATTCAATATGTGTGTTACAAAACCGTTCATCAGCCTTTACACGAAGTATTGAATAATTTTCAATTTAACAAAAACAAAATATAGATAAATAATTAAGTTATTACTGTCTCCCTCATCAAAATCGTGTTCATTTTTCTTGGGATCATCTCCGAGTTCTGAAAACTCCATTTGTTCTGTCAACTCTGACTCTGTAATAGTACATTGAACATCATAGTTATTACACAAATTCTTGAATAATTATAAATGTAGTAAAAAAACACAAATGCATATAAAAATAATGAACTTACTTTGAGAGTTATTACCGTTTCCCTCATCAACATTGTCCTCATTTTTCTTGGAATCATCTTTGAATCCTGAAAGCCTCAATGGTTCTGCAATCTCTACCTCTGTAATAGTAGATTAAATTATCAGTTATTCCACAATATAACATGAAATTTCTAACTCTTGAATAATTATAAATTTCGAACATAAAAAACAATATTTCAGTGCAAATTTTAATACTATTACTCAATAGTATCAATAGATTTTTGAAATTTCTTTCTTAAAAATGTACATTCACTAGAAAATATTACTGTTGTATTGTAATAATAAAACTAATTAAATTTCACCATAGATAATATTATCTGATCATTATCATTGAATATTAGGTATGCATTTTTCTATGTACATACGCAAAGAAATATACTCAACTCACTTGTAGTATTATACGTATTATGTCCACCCTCCATTATTTGAAACATATAAAAATTGGACGATAGGGAGGGTCAACCCTTCAAAAATAAACAAAAAAAAAACACAACACTTCACATTCTATATTCCAACGTTTCGTTGATGCTTGTTGTCAGCCTCATCAGCCTCATATATGTGTAAATTTGCGTTTGTATGCGACTGGACAATATATCCTCGCATATATGTGTAAAATTGCGTTTGTATACTATTCGACAATAACATAGGGAGCAATGCTTATATACTCGAAGATAAATTTAGCCGAATTTCAGTCATCTGTGAGTGAGACAATGTGGCTTTCTACTTTTGACAATGTAGTTGTTACTACTAAATAATTTGATAATTATCTGGTTGAGATTAATTGTTGTTGAGATTAATTTTGTAAGTTTTATCTTTCAATGTTGTTCATTTAAAAAGCGCTTGTGACAACGATATTTATAATTGTATTTATATCTGAATTTTTTCAATAAACAGTTCCCTGATGAGGCTGACAACAAGGATCAGCGAAACGTTGGAATATAGAATGTGAAGTGTTGTGTTTTTTTTGTTTATTTTTGAAGGGTTGACCCTCCCTATCGTCCAATTTTTATATGTTTCAAATAATGGAGGGTGGACATAATACGTATATTAATCACGGCCTCCGATGGAACAATGGCCAGACCTCAACAAGGAGAGGTTTTTTTCAACATGTTTCTGATGAATATGGTTGCCAAGCAATGCGCATTTTTAAGTCTTGGACTACGTTTAGATACGAACTATCTAAGTCTAATGCTAAGCATTCTTTTCTCATCAATTGTCGTCGAGAAGAAGTCATACCAACACATATCAACAACTCTATGAGTAGAGAATTTTGTTTCAATAGTAAATCGTGCCAACGTTCTTTCACAAATAGTTCAAAATTATTCACCAAAAGAATATTAAAACTTGAAATTCAAGACCTCTTTAACCATATTGCTCATATCAAAAGTAGACTAAATGCCCTAGCCGTCCTATTGGGAAAATTACATTTAGACAATAATGTTATTACAAAATTTAGAAGTTTTATAGAAACTAAAACATTAAAAATTTATAACAACTTAAAAATAAAATTGGATAAAAAACTTTTTAGGCTAGTATCTCAAAAACCAAAAAATAATAAAGAATTTTGCAATAAAAGTAATTGATTGATAAATTTAACAAAAGAATCAATACCACAAGATGTTTTAGATGTAGTTTCATTAGTTGGAAATTTCAATCTAAAAACTAAGTTCACAAAACATAATATTTTCATTACAGTCAAAAGCGTTGAACACTGCCTAAGTATGAAAGATTTTGAACATAATAAGGAAGTTAGAGAGATCATCGTCGATAACATCTTAAAACACAAGAATAACAATATCGCTGTTTCAAAACAGGATATTGAATTTTCTAAGAACCTCAAAATCACAAAAAATTTCCAAAAAGAACACACTAATCTATTTTTTACATGTGCAGATAAGGGTAACGTTACGGTTTGCCTGAATACCGATGAATACATTGAAAAAATGGAAAATATTTTCAATGACAAAACTACCTACACTAATCTCAAGAAAAATCCTCTCAATTCTCTACAGAAAAAAACTCATCTATTACTCCCTTATCTGAATGATAATGATTATCTACCGAAAAAATATCATAATAACAGTCTGACACAAACCAACACAGTGTTGGCAAAAGCTTATGGATTGCCCAAGATCCATAAAGACGGCGCACCGTTACGACCAATTATTTCGTCTATCAACAGCCCGGGGCATTTGCTGGCTAAGATTCTATGTAGTGATCTTTCTTCTATTTTAAAAAAGCCTAAGTCACACGTGAATAATAGTATTCAATTGAAAGATAGGATATCAAATATAAACATTCCAACTGATTATATATTATTGTCTCTCGATGTTACCTCATTATTTACTAATATTCCATGCCAGTTAGTCATCGATAGTCTAGATAAAAGATTTTCACAAATAAACAGTCGTTCAAAAATTCCTTATGTTCATATTATAGAGTTGGTAAAATTCTTGTTTGACAATACCTTTTTTCAGTTTAATGATAAAATTTATAAACAAATATTTGGTAGCCCCATGGGCTCACCAATTTCTCCCATTTTCGCTTATTTAGTAATGGAAGATCTAGAAGTCCAGTGTTTAGAACAATTAAAGGACGAAATCAATTGTATCCCGTTATTTTATTTTCAGTACGTTGATGACACAATAATGTGCATAAAAAAAGAATTTTTGCAACCTACTCTAGATATATTCAATAGTTATAATTCACATTTACAATTTACTCATGAAGTTGAAGTCAACAATAGTATTAACTTTTTAGATTTAACCCTGATAAAAGACAATAGCAAAATTATCACCAATTGGTACCAAAAGAAAACCAGTTCAGGCAGAATTTTAAATTTTTCTTCAAACCATACCACACAACAGAAACGTAATATTTTGTCTAATTTGATCGACAGGGCCATTCTACTTTCGGATGTTTTATTTCACAAAAAAAACATCGATATCGTAAAAAATATTTTAAGCAACAACAATTATCCTACGGATTTCACAGATTCCTGTATTTCAAGTAGATTACGTTATCACAAATTTAAAAATACAACTATTACAAAAACTACCACTAATTTGGTTGAGCCGTCCTTGACATTAGCCTTGCCCTTCATAGAAAAATTTTATTATACTTCTGCTAAACTACTCAAAAAATACAATATTCGTTGCGTTCCCCTCATGAACCAAAAAATGGATAACATTATAAAATTAGGCAAAGATAAAAATTGTAAATGGAATGAGACTGGAATCATTTACAAATTTAATTGCGGTAGTTGTAGTAACTTATATATAGGTGAAAGTAAACGTTCCTTAAAAACTCGTATTCAAGAACATAAAAAATCGGTAGAAAAAATTGATCATGCCCTATGTATTGTACCCACACATATTTTTGAAAATCCCAATCATTGTTTTGATTGGGAAAATACTGTAATATTAGACAGAGAACATAATTTTAATAAAAGACGGATTTTAGAAATGTTACACATAAAAAGTAATGCGTGTACTATAAATAGACATGAGGATACAACATTTTTAAATGCACAATACAATAGACTAATCAATCTATGCAAAATATAACGTGACTTTACACGCGACATATATATATATATATACATATAGACACACAAACACACGTTCGTACTGTCCTTCTCGCATATATGTGTAAATTTGCGTTTGTATGCGACTGCACAATATATCCTCGCATATATGTGTAAAATTGCGTTTGTATACTACTCGACAATAACATAGGGAGCAATGCTCGAAGATAAATTTAGCCGAATTTCAGTCATCTGTGAGTGAGACAATGTGGCTTTCTACTTTTGACAATGTAGTTGTTACTACTAAATAATTTGATAATTATCTGGTTGACATGTTGTTGAGATTAGTTTTGTAAGTTTTATCTTTCAATGTTGTTCATTTAAAAAGCTCTTGTGACAACGATATTTATAATTGTATTTATATCTGAATTTTTTCAATAAACAGTTCCCTGATGAGGCTGACAACAAGGATCAGCGAAACGTTGGAATATAGAATGTGAAGTGTTGTGTTTTTTTTGTTTATTTTTGAAGGGTTGACCCTCCCTATCGTCCAATTTTTATATGTTTCACTTGTAGTATCTTTGTTTTTTTCATGTTCTGTTTCATAAAAACATGAGTCATTCGTGTTAGAATCTCCGTTATTTGTTCCATTTCCTTTAGAACATCTTCTGCAATAGTAAATTTTGGAGTGTTATTCGAAAATTCTGGAAATAAAATTGTACTGTAATCATTTGTATTTTTAATAAAGTTTGGAAAACGGAGTTTAATCATAAAAAAAAACTTGACATATAAATAACCTGGATTTGAAAAATCATAATGAGCTAGACGTGCTTGTGCGTGACTAGGAAATAAGTTATCTTTTGGAACCTCAGGAGTGAGTGCATACAAGTTATCCTCGCCATCATCATCATCGGCATCGAAAGAGTCGGATGAGTCTTTGTCGTCAACAAAATCGGGATGTCGTTTTTTCTTTAATTCTCTCCGACCTTTTTTGTCCGCTGACTGTTTATCCGCCTCTTGTTTTTGTCTTACGTACTCTGCAACCACGTCACAGTTCGAGCTTTCATCCGAAGCTATTTTTTCTTTCCACTTGGCTTCTTCTAATGTATCTGGAAAAATACATGAACAATAATTTTTTGTTGATCGAAAGTTTCGTTATCAACAATACTTTTAAGTCAGATGATTAATATTTGTTAGAAATGAGGTTAAGTCTCAATAGAAAAGTGTCATAAAAAGTGAAATAGATTGCTATAATACAGATTATATACGTCTAACAATAAATAAATGAATTAAACATTTTGTTGAATCTTACTTGCAGTACCGATAACCTCAATATCGAACTTAGCCCATGATGATTTCACTTTGCTCTGCTTCCTCACAAGTTCTGCTTTTTGGTAGTCGTTTTTTTTTCATTGGATAAGAACATTTGAATGCTGTAGTTACCGGGTCCAACATCAGCCATGATTGAGGAACAATGCTGACTTCGTTATTTTTAAATCTCACAATTTTATAGAGAATCGAATCACGAGAACTAGCCGGTTGATTTTTCGCCTTGTTCTTCGTAACCTCTTCTACCGGCGATATGTGTGACATGATAGAAAGTGCTCACTACTAACGTAATCCCAGAAAAACTCAAAGTCGTGCACCTGCTCTATACGTGGCAACGTTGCATTCTACTAAGCCAATGGGTGCGTTCACTTGGCTCAGTAGTATGCAACGTTGCCACGGGTGAAAAATTGTTTAAAATTCTTCATTTCGCAACATACCCACACTCATCAGAATCCAGCCCCAGCTTCGGCTCCAGAAAAGAAGTGAAACTGAGACGGCGTCAAATCGGAGAGCGCACACCTCGAGAATAATCTGCGTGCGTGGCCGCGCGCGAGAGAGAAGAGAGCGCGCAGAAGTCAGGAGAGCTAAGCCTCAGTGTAAAATGGACGCCAAGCGCCGCGCGACGTCGTCCCGCTGCTGCTGCTAATGTCGACGTTGTCGTCGGCTGCATTTCGTCGTCATTCGCGGCAGCTAGTGATCGCGGGGAGCAGTCACGAGGTCAAAAGGGGAGTGAACGAGAAGAACAACCAGGCGCGCGGAATATAAGGAGCGCTGCAGGGAGTTGGCGCATCGAGCAGCAGGAGCGGTGCGTTGGCGCCCGCGCCTAACCTCAAAAGCAGAATGTTCTCTCCTCGTATACATATAGAGGCTCTTTAAAGTGACCAGGGTGTATCCCGCTGCAAGCTAGCGACGGAGGGAGCTTGGCGACGACGTGACGCAATTCCAAGGTGAGCAAAAAAAAAGATACGCTACAATCACTTGTTAATTTTTCGAGTATCTAATTCGTTCCCGATTTTTTTTTTTTAATTTTCGAAGTGCTGTTTAAAGAACCTTAACAATTTTGTGATACCGAATGTTTTTTTGGAAGGAAAAATGACTGACGATGTGCATCATTACAGGCTACGAGAACGAGGATTAGTACATCCCATCAGCGAAAAAGTAACACAAGAAGTGGATTTAAAACTATCGCCGGACCAAATCCGGGAGACACTTAATTACTTCAGTGAGTATCGTTTATCTGTTTTTTTTTCTCAAGCATTTCGAGTGTCACAACTGCGGGATGTTTTAATAGACACTCGAATAGCTAAATTATTCATTGCTCACAAAGAAGATTCAGCTTTTAAAAAGATTGAGCAAACATCCTTTAAGTTTTTTTATGCATTTGATAGATATCGAAATATATCTGTGCGTGTGAGGAAATTATTTCCTTGTTCCTGAAAAAGATGAATATTATAAACAACAAATAACGCAAAATGTCGACGTTTTATATCAACTGCATTCAAGCTCAAGAAGACAAAAAAAATGAGAATAATTGTCAGTGACTTTTCTGAGGAACATACTCATTTACATTTAAATTAATCATTTGATTACAATTTATCAAGTGAATATAATTTATGTACTAATAACAAAATTTTTCAAATTTATCAACTGACTTCCGTAGAGAACTCCATTTTGGTTTTTGACATCTTCATGTACGATTTTGAAGAATTGTTTTGAAAAAGCAAATGTAACAATTAAGATGTTAATCAGTTTATAACAAAAGTTAAGGTTCATCCAGCAACGTTGATACAAAGTACATGATCTTAAAGCGCCGGTTCCAGCTGTCAATCCTGACACTGCTACCAAGGAATTGAAATTTCCAAATTTTGATAAGCTTGATTTTAACTGTTTTTTAAAAGTAAATTATAACGGATTTTGAATGTTTTATCAATTAAAGTTACTAAAATAAATAATGGATTAAAAACTGTATGTTTTAGATGAAGAGATCAGCAGAAAAGGCAAATAGAGATTACACGTCAAGACATAAAAGGCGCCGCGTTCAAATCCAAATCGAAAAATCCATGGAACGAATTTGATCGATTATTCAAGAATCTAAAAGAAAACAAGAATCTAATCACTGTCTCAATAAGTTTCAGTCGCAAGGAAGCTATTTAAATCATAGTACGCAAAGTAAATTAAATGAAAATTATGAAGCAAGCAAAATTTCAACATATAATTAAAATGATAATATAGTTCAAAGTCAACAACAGGAAAATGATCTTGTTGCAGTACATAATATTGAAGCAGAAAACGAAATGTTCGATAACACACCGTGGGACCTTGTCGATGACAAGATTATATTACAAGATTTAGAATCTGAATATAGGTATGACGACTATTCAGACGAGGAAAAGGACTCAGAAAAAGATAATGCTACTGGAAATAAAGTACAAGATAGCACGGCTCCTACTGTTAAAGAGACAAGAAACGTAGCTGATGATATATTAAAACATCTAAAATGTATGCTTCCGGTGTGGGCGTCGGATAACTATATTACAAGAACTGCTTTTACAGACTTCTTGCACAGATTACGAAAAGAAGTACAGGATCTTCTTCTACCATTAGACTCTAGAACGTTATCAAAAACTGCAGAATGTGGTCAAGTATATCCCATAAGCGGAGGCGATTATTGCCACTTTGGTTTGGAAGCATGTTTGGAGAAGATTGTAATCGAACGGAGAATAAACAACAATAAAAATGTCAATGTTGATTTATTGATCAACGTAGATGTGCGCCCATGGGAGAAAGTTCTACAAAAAATTTATGGCCGATTCTGTGTTGTGAAAAATTGAGTAAAAAAGTGCATATAATAGGTATCTTTTACGGATCTGCAAAACCAGACGATGCAAACGAACTTTTCAAGTTTTTTGTGGATGAAGTGAAGAACTTTATAATCAATGGAATACTTGTGTACAATAGTCGGTATAACATTTCAGTGGATGGTATCATTTGTGACACCCCCGCGAAAGCGTACATTTTGGGTACTAAAAACCATACCGGTTATTTATGTTGCTCAAAATGTGAGATACACGGTGTATGGATAAAAACTGTATGTTTTCCTGGAAAAATTGGTGCTTTACGAATAGATGAAGAATTTCGAGCATTCTCTTATTACGATGAAAATAAAGGGTACCAAATGAAGAGAACAATCTTGAATGAGATTCCAAGATTAGGGTTGGTAACACAAGTGCCTCTAGATCCAATACATTTGGTATTTGTAGGCGTCACTCGTAAATTATTTTTAATTTGGATGTTCGGACGTGTTTCTCATAAACTACCGTATATAACTATCAGTAATATTTCGAATGTTATGCTGAGATTATCAGACCATATAACTTATGAATTCGCTCGAAGACCGAGAGATCTAAGGTATCTAAAAAATTTCAAAGCTACAGAATTGAGGCAACTTTGCTTATATACTGGTGTGATTGTATTGAAGGATTATGTGAGCCGTGCTGTCTACGACACACAAAATCGAGAGTTGGATTGCGTATGCAGAAAAACTAAATGAAAAATTTGTTGAAAACTTTCAAAAATTATATGGTCGACGATATTTATCCTATAATGTGCACAATATGTATCACATAGCTGATGATGTGCGGATTAATTTGTTGTATTTCCAATTTTGCATACATTATGCGAAGCCAATGCTAAAGAAGAGAGCTGAGTATAATCAGTCGTTAACAAATCGTTTCAATGAAGGATATCACGAGGGAAATTGATCAACATTTTATCGATATGAAAAAATTGGGATAAAATGGGAATAGGTATGAACTTTCATAGATATTATCTATTATGAACTACATTGCAGTTAATTCAAATATTGTCCTTGCAATATTTAGAGCAGATATAACATAGTAGTGTTTAGTTTGTCTGCAGGTTTACTCACTTCTTTGTGCGACTCTTCGCGTGCGTCAAGCACTGCTGGAATATTTGCTAGATTTTCGCTCATGATAATAATTTGCAATTGTATTGTCACAATATTTGTCGAAATAAGCCTTATAACAAAGAAAGAAAATTCCTTTGAATGCATACAATGGCAGTGCAAATGCTGAAAAAAGGGATAGGAGCGCTAGAATGTTACTGAGCTCGTGCATCCACTGCTAGAGCGCCTTTGTCAGCCTGATCTCGCCGGTGAGCCTGCTAACCTTAGAGTGCTGATTGGTGACCCTCGGCTTCTCGGTTTAGAAGTGTCATATGATCTCGGTGGGAGGCCGTCCTAGCCGCTTTTCCTGGGCTTCTTGTGCCAAAGACGATTTCTGGACGTCGGCGTCATCTCGGTGCGGTTCATCAGCGCAAAGTATGTCTACTAGCAGCGACGCCGACTGCTGTATCGGCCTAGGAGGTCGTGTTAGCAAACCTAATTTGAAAAAATAGCTAGTTGGCTGACGACGCACATGGGACGCTGAGCCGTCGAGTGTCGCTATGGCGGCATCGGTCGGCAGATATTATTGACCAATTGCACCGCTGCGTAGATCACAGGTGCACGCATATTCTAGCGCTTCGAGAAACTGCCGCCGTAGTTTCGTTGTCGATAAAGAAGTTTTCTGCTTTTATTATGCTAATTCGTTCGTTATACATTTTATATCTGCACTCTCGAGTGTTATCCAGTTGATATTTCATATATAGAAAAGTAAAAGTTGATATGTAATTTTAATTTAATGATTAAAGTTATTTTTCAGATTTTCTAGTCGTTTAGAAGTTTTAAAAATATAATATTTCGTCAGACATATATAAACAGAAATAAAAACATAAGTTTTAATAAATATAAACACTAATATTTTTTAGAACTTTTCGACTCAGAAAAATGTTTATAAAAGTTAAAAATATAATTAAAATTGTTTGTGTATATTGTTTTACGAAATACAAAAACTGATAAATATCTAGTATAAAAAAAAATATTTTTTTTAAATACAAGTAACAAATTTTTGATTAAAAAAATGTTCAAATCACTTGTTTAGAGGTGTGCTAAACTATTAAATCATGACTCCAAAAAGTCCTATTTGAAATCTCGAGAATATCTGACAAACTATCCGCTATAGCACTGAACATTTAAGGAATAATATTGCCTCAATGTTGATTTGCCATTTACGCAATTTTCGCTACTATTTCGTCAACATTAATAAACACGAAAGCAACCCTAAGGGAATATTCCTGCAAGCCTTGATAATCGTTTTTCCATTGAAAATTTTTTAGTTCAAGGAATTAATTTTTATATTATAGCAATATTGTAGCAGTATTGTTACAATATTTCAATGAATTATTCAAACTAAAAAATTTGCAATGGAAAAACAGTCATCAAGGTTTGCAGGACTATTCCCTCAGGGTTGCTTTTATGTTTATTAACATTGAGGCAATATTCCTTAAATATTCAGTGCTATAGGGGATTATATTTACAAAGAGAATTAAACATTTTTCAATAAATTGAAATACTTCTGAACAAATATAAACATGTCTCAAATAAATTTTTCCAACTGGTTTTTATTTGATTATTTATTACACTACTGACCTTTTATATATTATAAAAAAATGATGAGAGTTCTAACAATAAAATAATGATATTGTTGTCATTTATTCGAAAATAAATGATACATAGTGAAAAGCTATTTTAAATTGATAACATTAAAATAACATAAAAATAATACAAATTGTAAGTAATGATACCTCATTCATTTATACTTTTAAAAAGTACAGTCTATAAATAAAACATTTGCTTGATTTCAGATTGTAAATAGGTTTTTTTAGAACAAATAAGTATTATAATTCTTCTTTTAGAATCGGCTGAAAAGTCCCGTGCCCGACACAGAGATGGTGCCACTCATCAATCGTACCAATAGCAAAAATTCACGAATTGAGGTTCGAATTTTGGCAAAGTAGTTTGACATATGTTTGATGAGCTAAAAACTACATTAAAAAAGATCAATCGCATACAGCATGATGGTCGATGGACAGCCAATGTCAATAGATTATGGATTTTGAAATTTATAAATTTCCACACATGGAGGGTTATTATTTCTTTAGTCAAGTGTATCATGACGGTAATTGACTAAATAAATGATACTTTGTGTTATTTGGAAAATGATAAATACGCGAAAGTGTTTGAAATATTATCTTCGATTTGCTTGCGAAAAGTGGCCTGGGTGGCAAAATAAGTTAATAACTACATAAAAAGGGATCAATCACACATAGCTGGATGCTCGGGGGACAACCAATGTCAATAGATTATGGATTTTGTACCTTATAGTGTCTTTGATAAGCTAGAAAATATAAAAATAGAATTAAAATTGACTAAAGAAATGATAACCCTTCTGTTGACGATCCAGCGCCTCGACCCGCGAGACGCTGACGTCACCAAGCCTTAAAAGGCAATATACGGTGCGCAGCCAATGAGCGCCCTCCACGCGGTCCTCTCTCGCCGCCCCTCCATCTAAAAGCACGCCGCCGTCTCATCATGAGGCGCCGGCCGGCGACAGTTCATCACGCGACGGCGGAGAGAGAGAGCAGCAGCACACTTGTACGCCACGAGGCACGACGGCACACCGAATAAATCAGTCTTTCTCCACACGAAACGCCTTTATTTTTATCAGCCCAGTCCACGATCCCATCATTTTCATTACAACACAAAACATTTGGTCCTTCGAGCCGGATCGTGGGAGGACATCGTCATGGCCACACCAGAAGAAGAAACATCTCCTATCTTCTACGTCCACTCTCGAGTGGCGTAGAGATAGCAACTCTTCTTTCAGGTACGCATCAAAGTGTTCGTGGTCGTGAGTGCCGTAACAGTCGCGTGCTCTAGCATGCCGACTTCGCGCGTACGTTGCTGTCTCTCTCTCTTTCGTTAATTCGCCGTCGTGTGTACTCGGAAGCCACCTTCTAAGGCTTCCTAGGGGAAATAGCACATTCAATTGCTATTTTCCCCATTTCTAAAAACGCCTTGGAGTGCGTCGCTATCGACTCCAAGACGTTGCCAAGAGCGTGCGCTGTAAAGCCAGCTCTAGAGTCATCGCGTTCGTACGTTGACCGGCAGCCATCTTGTCTTGTAGCCAAGAGCGTGCGCTGTAAAGCCAGCTCTCGAGCCACCGCGTTCGTACGGTGACCGGCACATATCAAGACCTGGACAACCAGCGTGCATTGTATACGCTCGGGGTCCACAGCATTTCTAAAACGGACAACCAGCGTGCATTGTACACGCACGGGGTCCACATCACTCAAGCAAAGGAGTACCCGCGTGGAGCCTACACGCTACGGGGCTCACGCAAGTCAAGCCAGGAGTCACCCATGTGTCGGCGCGCTACGGGGCTCACACAAGCCAAGCCAAGGAGTACCCGCGTGCAGCGTACACGCTACGGGGCTCACACACATCGAAACAAGGACTACCCACGTGGAGCTGGCTCGCTTTCACTGCATCGAGCTCGTACTCGCCGTATATATAGTGAGCTTTCCACGAGGGAAGGAGGGTCGTCTACAAGAAGACGACAATCAGGACGCGCTACGTCCGGGAAATCGCATACGTCTTCACCAAGAGGATTAGGAGGCGGACGAGTCCATCATTCGCCACAGGGGCGCGTTTCCACAGAGCGAAGCGGTGCTCGGACGAGTCCATCTTATTCGCATCTATCGTCGATCCGATTGCGCTTGGATACTTCGTCCTAATACTTGGACACACGTATCGTTCCAATTTGTTTATTTAAAAATACTTTTCAACTATTGTCTAGTCAAATTAGTGCTTTTTTTTCATTTAATGAAAATTTAAATTTAATTTGAGATTAATACAATTTGATTGAGTTTGAGTTTATAAAATTTATTGTAATATCTAACTAGTCTTGAGAAATTGAATGCAATTTCGACCTAGCAAATACTTATAATTTGGACCTTGCAGTTATACTGCTGCCTGTTGATTCAAATTTGGACTGCAACTTCGACTGTTGACCCGCACCTGGACGCATCTTCAACAGCTGACTACGTTGCGGAGCTAGCTGCGATCACAACGACTGCAGTAACTTCACTTCAAGTTCTTCACATCAACGTTACGGATAATCAGCTGATTCATCGTGGGAACGAAAGCAGACGCAGTCAACGTCGCGTCGTCAAGCGCATCTCAACTTTCACTGTAGCATAAGTATTATAACCTAGGTTAAGACTTAGATGTAATTACTCTCACTACTTCTTACTTTACTCTCGAGTGGGTAAGAGTAGTTTACTTAAACCTAAGCTCGAATAGTCAAATTCGTTACTAGTCTAATTAACTTGATCTCAAAATGGAGGGACTACATACTAGACAGTTGTTGCTCCAAGCTAGAATTAATAGTTCTTTTCAAAACTTCAAATCTAAAGGTAAAGATAACATGAATAAGGGTACAGCCAAGGCTCGCTTAGCAGGTCTTGAGGAAAATTATGCTACTTTTAAACAACATCACGAGAAAATCTTGAACCTTAAAACTCTTGATATGCAGCATGATTATTTCAAAACCAATCTTTTTGACTTAGTTGAGGATAATTTCTATGACCGGAAAGGTGATTTTCTTAACTTTTTGGAAAGCTTAGAAGTACAGAGCCCAGCGCAGGACTCTTCTAACTCGACTAATGAGACAGTGCTTCCAAGACCCACTCAACCTACTAATACGTCGTTTCAATCATTGCCAAAAATAGATTTACCAAAGTTTTCGGGGAAATTCTCGGATTGGGAGAATTTTAGAGACGTCTTTCGTTCGGTCATACATCGTCGCGAAGACTTAACTCCTGTGTTGAAGTTGCATTATCTTCGCACTCACCTTACAGGTGAGGCACTTGAGAAAATCAAATCTCTTCCCATTTCTAGTGACAATTATGAACGTGTATGGACAACTCTAACCGAGTATTACGAAAATCAACGTCGCATTGTTAGTTCTCACATTTCGGAAATCTTCTCAGTCAAACCCATGAAGTCAGACAATTCGTCAGAAATTAAACGAATATACAGGGAACTTTTTAACCCTATAGCTAGTCTAACTTCACTTAATAGAGAGGCATCTTTAGGAAATGACCTAATGGTACATTTTTCGATTAAACAACTCGATTTAAATACACGGAAAGAGTGGGAAAGACACCTAGGTGATAGTGTCGATCCACCCACATTGGCGCAATTACAAGCATTTCTTCGAAGTCAAACCCTCACTCTAGAAGCCATCGAAGCTGGTACTAGATCGTCCTCAACAAATAATTCAAAACCTCAGTCATCTAATTCCAAATCTCGAAAACCAGAGCATGACAATGCTCAGTCGGTTTATTCTCATCAGACTTCTCCGACAAATCCCTCAAAAAAGAAATGTTCGATTTGCAATCAATCTCATTTTACAAATCGATGTGAACGATTTATCAATAAAACGGTTTCTGAGCGAAAGGAATTGATCAAATCTTCTAATCTTTGTTACAACTGTTTAGGGAAGCACAACGTTAAAAATTGCACTTCCAACTTTCGATGCTTTCTTTGTAAAGCTAAGCATCACACCATGGTGCACTCTGACATCAATCAAGCAATCAGTTCGTTGCAGACTGATCAGATTGACTCAGCGACCAGCACCTCTAGCCCCAACTGTGGTAATTTCGTCATCACAAAAGTTGATGACAAACCTGCTTCTCAAGCAGTCTCCCTCAATAGTGGAGAAAGTACTAAATATACAGGAGTACTTTTAGCTACCGCTAGGGTTAACGCCCTTGGTCCTAACGGAACCAAAATTCTAGTTCGTGCGCTCATTGACCCCGGATCTCAAATCTCGCTTGTTACACAAGCTATGTGTAACTTGCTATCTCTAAATTGTAGAACCAGTCACACGCACATCCAAGGTATAGGTGAAAAGACAGCTGCTGTCTCCTCTAAAGTAGCTCGTCTTACTATACAACCACATTTCAATTCGACTTTCTCATTGGAAGTTGATGGCATTGTTTTGCCAAAACTCTCGTCGTATAAGCCTCCCGTTGTAAGAGGTAATACAAATTTCGAATACTTAAGAGGGCTGCAACTGGCAGACCCCAGGTATCTCGAACCTTCACGCATCGATATTCTTCTCGGTGCAAGCGCTTATGCGCAAATCATTGAAAGCCAGATAGTTAAGGGTCAAAACCTTCAACCAATAGCTCTTAGTTCTAAGCTCGGCTGGCTCTTGACAGGTAATTTACCTTCTTCAACTTCGGAAATAGGGCTAGAATCAATATTTCTTCATTGTTCGAACAGCTGCGAGCATGAAGCCAAACTTTTGGAGCTCGTACAAGATTTTTGGAGGGCGGAGGAAATACCTGTCGATAAAAAATCTTACTCGCCAGACGAACAAGCCTGCGAGGATTTCTATCAGAAAACAACTCGTCAAGATGAAACAGGGCAATATATAGTAAGTCTACCCTGGAAAAATCGTGACCAGTTGAGTTCAGCTCATCTCGAAAATTCTCATTCTGCCGCATTACGCGCACTCAACCGTCTCGAAGCAAACTTCGCTAAGGACGATAAACTCAAAATAGCTTATACTGAGTTCATGCAAGAGTACATTGACCTAGGCCATATGTCACTCTCCTCAAAGTTTGATCCATTATCAAAATACTCTCAAGCCTTCTTACCACATCACGGTGTGTGGAAGGAAACCAGTACGACGACCAAGTTACGTACTGTGTTTAATGGCTCAAGTAAAACTAAAACAGGTGTTTCGGTCAACGATCTTCTACACGTTGGACCCAATCTTCGTCAGGATCCCGCCGCTTTGATCTGTGCCTGGCGTAGGTATAAGATCATCTTTATACTCATATACTCATTGTCAGATAAGTTGTTAAGGATGGCGTCGTACTGCTTCAGATTCATTAATCGAGTCAGCTCGAAAATAGAGCGCACGACATCGTCATGTCTAAGCCGAAGAAACTTGTACCTATCTTCTATTCTCACTCTCGAGTGGTTTAGAGATAGTCATTTTTCTTCCATTCAGGTTATTGCTAGTGAGATTGAGAACACCAGACTTTGTCTGATATATTTAGTCCAAACTGCATATTTTAAGTCAGAATTTCAACAATTATGTAGAACAGGTAAACTTTCGACTAAAAGCCCTTTGTTATCACTAAACCCCATGATTCAAAATCATTTACTCAGGGTGGGCGGTCGTCTTTCTCACTCACTTCTCGGAGAAGATGCTAAGCACCCCTTATCCTTCCAGCTGATTGTCACTTTACAACTTTATTAATAAGAGATGCTCATCATCGCACTCTTCATGGTGGTGTTCAATTAACACTTGCCACGCTAAGACAACAGTATTGGATAATGAAAGGTCGATCTGCGGTTAAGAAAGTCATCAGAGCTTGCATCACATGCTCACGCCATGCTGCTCGAGTACCTTCCCAATTAATGGGCGATTTACCCAAGTCTCGCGTCCGACACTCTTTACCCTTTGAATGCTCAGGTGTCGATTATGCCGGTCCTATTCATCTTCGCCTCACTAAAACTAGAGGAAAGGGCACGATGAAGGGTTATATAGCCATCTTCATTTGTATGGCCACTAGAGCTGTTCATATCGAGGTTGTCGAGGATTATTCTAGTGAAGCGTTCATCGCTGCTTTTCATCGGTTCACTGCTCGTAGAGGTCATTGTAAGAAATTATATTCGGACCAAGGAACCAACTTTGTCGGTGCCGATGCTCAATTAAAGCAGATGATCGTCGCTTCTTCTTCCTTTTCATCGACAATTGTTAAGTCTCTCGCTCAAGAAGGTACGTCTTGGATCTTCAATCCTCCCAGTGCACCTCATTTTGGGGGTATTTGGGAAGCTGCAGTTAAGTCAGCGAAACACCATTTGCGTCGAGTCACTGGAGAGCAAGTTCTCACGTATTCTGAACTCGCCACACTCATGTGTCGAATTGAAGCGTGCCTAAATTCTAGACCATTAACAGCACTCACTGACGATCCAACTGACCTTGATTTTTTATCACCATCACATTTTCTCATTCAACGATCTTCATTTATAGTTCCGGAAGGAGATGTCACCAACGAACATGTTCCAGCAGGGAAGCGCTGGCTCCTAATCAGCCAGTTGGCCCAGCACTTCTGGCAGAGGTGGTCTACGGAGTACCTGTCGGCTCTGCAATCTCGCAGGAAATGGACACAGCCAACGTCTCCAATAACCGTGGGCGAAATAGTGCTCGTTCGAAGCGAGCTCACGCCTCCAGCCAAGTGGCCCCTCGCCAGAGTTACCGCCGTCCATCCAGGGAGTGATGGAATCACACGCGTGGTCGACGTCCGCACGGCCACCACTACGTTGCGTCGCCCCATCGCCAAAATTGTTCGCCTCTTACCAGAGGAAGAATGAGGCCCGTTCGTCAGTTGACGAAGGTGGGCGGAATGTTGACGATCCAGCGCCTCGACCCGCGAGACGCTGACGTCACCAAGCCTTAAAAGGCAATATACGGTGCGCAGCCAATGAGCGCCCTCCACGCGGTCCTCTCTCGCCGCCCCTCCATCTAAAAGCACGCCGCCGTCTCATCATGAGGCGCCGGCCGGCGACAGTTCATCACGCGACGGCGGAGAGAGAGAGCAGCAGCACACTTGTACGCCACGAGGCACGACGGCACACCGAATAAATCAGTCTTTCTCCACACGAAACGCCTTTATTTTTATCAGCCCAGTCCACGATCCCATCATTTTCATTACAACACAAAACACCTTCAGTGTTGAAATTTATAAATTTCCACACATGGAGGGTTATTATTTCTTTAGTCAAGTGTATCATGACGGTAATTGACTAAATAAATGATACTTTGTGTTATTTGGAAAATCAAGGAGTGCGGGAGCGCCCATAAGGCAAGTATAGAAGAAGCCTAAAAGGAGCGACCCGTGCTACATATACATTGAAATGGATGTACGAGAAATTCAATCCGCTTATATACCTAAGCGTTAGTTTTAACTATATAACGTATCCCTCTTAATCGAAAGCTATTTCATTGCTCTACTCAAATCAAAAGATTTTATTTAAAAAGATTATCTCGTTCAAAAGATATAGACAACTGAATATTTTTATTTCGTTTTCCTTTCCGAACTTTTCTTCTTGTTATTCCGATATCCGGTTTGCAGCTCTTACGACACTTCCGCTTGTCATCTATCTTACGCTTGTATATCTATATAAATCTGGTCGACCTAACCTTACGCATAATAACATATTAATTGATAATGATATTTCAAAAAGTATATTTCAAAAAGATCTGAAAAAGTAAAAATATACTCGAAGAGAGAGAGAGAGAGAGAGAGAGAGAGAGAGAGAGAGAGAGAGAGAATATATATATATAATAACAACAACATATATAACAACAACAAAACTGTGACTACAAAATAGCCTCAAAATATCGTATGTCGTACGTATATGGTATTTTTTTACGTAATTAGGTATAAAAAAAAACCGGCGCGGCTATTTGTACGACAGATTGTATATGAATTTCAATCAGCTGATGGCATCCACACACTTTTATACATAGATAAGTATTATATATATATATATATCATATGTAAAAATAAATAACTTAAAAAAAATAAAGAATAGATACTTTCCCTTATAAAAATATCCTATAGAAAATCCTGTAGGAAATGCTATAGAAAATCCTGTAGGCATTCCGTAGAAATCCTATAGGAATCCTATAGGCAGTCCTATATGAAATTCTATATAGGAAGTTCTATAGGCAATCCTATGTGAATTTCGCGCTTTTCCTGTAGGAAATCCTATAGGAAATCCTATAGGAAATTCTGTAGGTAATTCTGTAGGAAAAACTGCAGACAATTTTACATGGAAAATCCTGCAGGGAATTCTGGAGTATTTTCGTGAAAACAGTTTAAGAGGTTTAACATCTTATTTAGCGCTGTAACATCGCACAGCAAAATCAGTGGCAAACAGTCCTAGGTAAGGAGTTGCACCTAGGGACTGCCGTGCACGACTGCCGCTTACCGATTAAGCCCAATGAGCTCAGATATCAAAATCAAGGTAATCCTTGTCACATTGACTCTCCGTAAAGTCGTTCAAACGGTTGAATCTCATGGCTTTACATACCCTCGCGGTTCCAATGTGTTTATGAGAGTCCCGACTGCTGCGCTGCGCTGCGGCATGCGGTAGAAGCTTGCTTCTCCAGAGCCTCGTTTATGTATGTTCGCTGCTATGCCGCTATGGGGCGCAGCAGTCGGGACTCTCATAAACACATTGGAACCGCGAGGGTATGTAAAGCCATGAGATTCAACCGTTTGAACGACTTTACGGAGAGTCAATGTGACAAGGATTACCTTGATTTTGATATCTGAGCTCATTGGGCTTAATCGGTAAGCGCCGGCAGTCGTGCACGGCAGTCCCTAGGTGCAGCTCCTTACCTAGGACTGTTTGCCACTGATTTTGCTGTGCGATGTTACAGCGCTAAATAAGATGCTAAACCTCTATAAACTGTTTTCACGAAAATACTCCAGAATTCCCTGCAGGATTTTCCATGTAAAATTATCTGCAGTTTTTCCTACAGAATTACCTACAGAATTTCCTATAGGATTTCCTATAGGATTTCCTACAGGAAAAGAGAGAAATTCACATAGGATTTCCTATAGAACTTCCTATATAGAATTTCATATAGGATTGCCTATAGAGTATCCTATAGGATTCCTATAGGATTTCTACGGAATGCCTACAGGATTTTCTATAGCATTTCCTACAGGATTTTCTATAGGATATTTTTATAAGGGTTGTGAAAATTTTTTTCATTTTCAGGTTATAGAATTTTCTCATAGACTTTGAGCTCTGGAACAGATTCTTATCGGAGCAGCAGCAGTAATAATTCCAGTAACTTCTCATGACATCAGTGGGGATAGTGTATTTGACAATGTTGCAACTGCCCGTGCATACAACTCTGACCACCAAACTCAGTTTTTGATAAAAGCCAGTGTTATGATGTCAGAATCTAGATATGGGCTACTGATAGTAGACAGTGCTACTGCATTATACAGGACAGATTTTGCTGGAAGAGGAGAATTGACAGCTCACCAAATGCATTTAGTAGCCAGATTTCTTCGATTATTTCTTAGATTAGCTGATGAATTTGGCTGCGCAATGATTATCAGTAATCAAGTAGTAACTCAAGTGGATGGTGCAGCTAGTATGTTTGAAGGTGATCAAAAGAAACCTATTAGCGGCAATATTATTTTTCTCATACAACTACATGCAACTAGACTTTATTTACGTAAAGGAAGAGGTGAAATTCATATATCAATCAACGAGGGTTTTATTAGATAAGTATTGAACAGCAAAATGTTAAATGGCTACAATCATTTTAAAAAAATTGATACTTTGTGTCAATTTTTTTTTATATTTATAGATTATACAAGATTTGTTTACAGTCATTGAAATTCGATTTTGAATTAACTTGGATGGTTGTACAACGTTGACAAATGCTGAAAGCCTTATTCATTCTATTTTGAATATGTAATATAGCCAATAATGTTGAGAAGTTCTAATTGTGTACGGTCTGAAAAATCTAATTTTGAATTAGCAAAAATGAACGAGTGCCCTCATGACCCTGCTGGTTATTTTATTATTAATGGACAAGAAAAAGTTATTTTAATACAAGAACAGACGCTTAGGAATAGAATTATATTAAAGAAGATAGTAAGAATATAGTACTACTCAAGAAAGAAAAACAAAACCAATATTAACCTATGGAAGAGCAGGCAAATACTATTTTTACAATACAATATTTTTCAAGGTGTATCTATATATTCTCAACATGAAAATTTTTCATGAGATATAATTTTAGAAGAATATTAAAAATTTGCCTTCGTATTTGACAGGACGAATAGAGGACTTGGATGTCCATGAAGAAAATGACAGTTTCATTGCTTTCAATGAATAACACATAAAACAAACAACAACTAAGAAGTTTATTTAGACAGTATTGGATTCAAAGTACGAAAAGAGTATTATGTTTTGAAGTAAATTTTTAAAAATAGGAAAAAAAAATTGTGATTTTCATAGTTCGTCTATCTAGTTGAAAATTATAGTCATAATAAAATTGTTGCGATTATTAAAAAATGACATCTAATCAGTGTTTTGCGTAATAAATAAAATAAAATACCGGTATGATGTGTTGCATGAAGTGCATATATAATCAAATGACATATAAACAAATAATATAGTGATTAAAAAATAAGTCAGTGTTTTGTGTAATATAAAAAAAATAAAATACTGGTAAAATGTGTTGCACGAAGTGTTATATCAAATTTTAAAACTTGTACTTAAAATCAGTTTAAAATGTTTTGAGAATAGAACATGTGTGTATTAATAAATAATTATTTGTTATGAGGTTCATAAACTTCATAATAAGCTTTTGCATAGAAGAAAATATTGCTGAGTGACACGCGAGGTTGTAAATATACAATATAATTTTCAGTGCTTTGTCTAATAATAATAAATAAAATATAGTACTTGTATGACGTGTTACGTGAACTGTTTATAATCAAATTTTATAACTTCTATTAAAAATCAGTTTCAAATGTTTTGAAAATAGCTCAAGTGTGTATTAATACATAATTACGCGTTATGAGGTTTATAAACTTCATAATAAGCTTTGGCATAGAAGAAAATATTGCTGAGTGACACGTGAGGATATAAATATACAATATAATTTATGATGCCTATTTGAAATATTGGTCTGAGCCTTGATTTAAAAAGCATCTGTCATCTGAAAAAACTTAGTCGGCAGTGTCTATACGGACCCCTCCCGTGTAGAATTCCGTGTAAAAAAATATTCAGATGATGGCTAAAGAAGATTTTCCGTAATCTCCCGTGCAAAACGGTTATCTAAAAAGTTCCGTATGAATTTTTATTACGTGTCATATTTTCAGTAAAATACCGACGTTTACAGAGTATGAGCTATTTTGCCGTTAAGTTCCGTTTGCAATATTCCGTCTCGTGCCGTAAAAAGGAATATGGTCTCTCTATCTTTCATAGGAACGTGCCGTGTTGTTCGTTCCGTGACCAAAACTACTGTGCCGTGAAGCTCCGTCTAAAATAATCCGTGCTTTTCCGTGCCTTCCGTGCGATTGTGTGCGGATGTAAAATAAGGTAACCACTCGAGGCCGTGGCTTTCCGTGGCTCCTGTGAGGTTCCGTAACAGACTATCGAGTAGGTGATAATAAGAGTCCGTGCTATTCCGTGTCTTCCGTGCGATAGCGTGCGGATTTAAAATAAGGTAACCACTCGAGGCCGTGGCTTTCCGTGGCTCCTGTGGGGTTCCGTAACAGACTATCGAGTAGGTGATAATAAGAGTCCGTGCTTTTCCGTGTCTTTCGTGCGATTGCGTGCGGATTTAAAATAAGGTAACCACTCGAGGCCGTGGCTTTCCGTGGCTCGTCTGGGGTTCCGTAACAGACTGTCGGTTAGGTAATAATAAGTGTCCATGCTTTTCCGTGTCTTCCGTGCGATTCCGTGAGGATATAAAAAAATGTAACCGCTCGAGGCCGTGGCTTTCCGTGGCTCGTGTGGGGTTCCGTAAAGGAATAAGAAGTACGTGAAAATTAGTCGCCGTGCTTTTCCGTGTCTTCCGTGCGATTCCGTGCGGATTTAAAATAAGGTAACCGCTCGAGGCCGTGGCTTTCGGTGGCTCCTGTGGGGTTCCGTAACAGACTATCGGTAAGGTGATAAAAAGTGTCCGAGCTTTTCCGTGTCTTCCGTGCGATTCCGTGCGGATATAAAAAAAGGTAACCGCTCGAGGCCGTGGCTTTCCGTGGCTCCTGTCGGGTTACGTAACAGACTATCGAGTAGGTGATAATGAGACTCCGTGCTTTTCCGTGTCTTCCGTGCGATTGCGTGCGGATTTAAAATAAGGTAACCCCTCGAGGCCGTGGCTTTCCGTGGCTCCTGTCGGGTTAGGTAACAGACTATCGAGTAGGTGATAATGAGACTCCGTGCTTTTCCGTGTCTTCCGTGCGATTGCGTGCGGATTTAAAATAAGGTAACCGCTCGAGGCCGTGGCTTTCCGTGGCTCCTGTGGGGTTCGGTAACAGACTATCGAGTAGGTGATAATAAGAGTCCGTGCTTTTCCGTGTCTTCCGTGCGATAGCGTGCGGATTTAAAATAAGGTAACCACTCGAGGCCGTGGCTTTCCGTGGCTCCTGTGGGGTTCCGTAACAGACTATCGAGTAGGTGATAATAAGAGTCCGTGCTTTTCCGTGTCTTTCGTGCGATTGCGTGCGGATTTAAAATAAGGTAACCACTCGAGGCCGTGGCTTTCCGTGGCTCGTCTGGGGTTCCGTAACAGACTGTCGGTTAGGTAATAATAAGTGTCCATGCTTTTCCGTGTCTTCCGTGCGATTCCGTGAGGATATAAAAAAATGTAACCGCTCGAGGCCGTGGCTTTCCGTGGCTCGTGTGGGGTTCCGTAAAGGAATAAGAAGTACGTGAAAATTAGTCGCCGTGCTTTTCCGTGTCTTCCGTGCGATTCCGTGCGGATTTAAAATAAGGTAACCGCTCGAGGCCGTGGCTTTCGGTGGCTCCTGTGGGGTTCCGTAACAGACTATCGGTAAGGTGATAAAAAGTGTCCGAGCTTTTCCGTGTCTTCCGTGCGATTCCGTGCGGATATAAAAAAAGGTAACCGCTCGAGGCCGTGGCTTTCCGTGGCTCCTGTCGGGTTACGTAACAGACTATCGAGTAGGTGATAATGAGACTCCGTGCTTTTCCGTGTCTTCCGTGCGATTGCGTGCGGATTTAAAATAAGGTAACCGCTCGAGGCCGTGGCTTTCCGTGGCTCCTGTGGGGTTCGGTAACAGACTATCGAGTAGGTGATAATAAGTGTCCGTGCTTTTCCGTGTCTTCCGTGCGATTCCGTGCGGATATAAAAAAATGTAACCGATCGAGGCCGTGGCTTTCCGTGGCTCCTGTGGGGTTCCGTAACAGATTATCGAGTAGGTGATAATGAGAATCCGTGCTTTTCCGTGCCTTCCGTGCGATTGCGTGCGGATTTAAAATAAGGTAACCACTCGAGGCCGTGGCTTTCTGTGGCTCGTCTGGGGTTCCGTAAAGGAATAGAAAGTACGTGAAAATTAGTGGCCGTTCTTTTCCGTGTCTTCCGTGCGATTCCGTGCGGATTTAAAATAAGGTAACCGCTCGAGGCAGTGGCTTTCCGTGGCTCCTGTGGGGTTCCGTAACAGACTATCGAGTAGGAGATAATGAGAGTCCGTGCTTTTCCGTGTCTTCCGTGCGATTGCGTGCGGATTTAAAATAAGGTAACCGCTCGAGGCCGTGGCTTTCCGTGACTCCTGTGGGGTTCTGTAACAGACAGTTGCTTAGGTGATAATAAGTGTCCGTGCTTTTCCATGTCTTTCGTGCGATCGCGTGCGGATTTAAAATAAGGTAACCACTCGAGGCCGTGGCTTTCCGTGGCTCATCTGGGGTTCCGTAACAGACTGTCGGTTAGGTGATAATAAGTGTCCATGCTTTTCCGTGTCTTCCGTGCGATTCCGTGCGGATATAAAAAAATGTAACCGCTCGAGGCCGTGGCTTTCCGTGGCTCGTGTGGGGTTCCGTAAAGGAATAAGAAGTACGTGAAAATTAGTCGCCGTGCTTTTCCGTGTCTTCCGTGCGATTCCGTGCGTATTTAAAATAAGGTAACCGCTCGAGGCCGTGGCTTTCGGTGGCTCCTGTGGGGTTCCGTAACAGACTATCGGTTAGGTGATAAAAAGTGTCCGTGCTTTCCCGTGTCTTCCGTGCGATTCCATGCGGATATAAAAAAAGGTAACCGCTCGAGGCCGTGGCTTTCCGTGGCTCCTGTGGGGTTCCGTAACAGACTATCGAGTAGGTGATAATGAGACTCCGTGCTTTTCCGTGTCTTCCGTGCGATTGCGTGCGGATTTAAAATAAGGTAACCGCTCGAGGCCGTGGCTTTCCGTGGCTCCTGTGGGGTTCGGTAACAGACTATCGAGTAGGTGATAATGAGAGTCCGTGCTTTTCTGTGTCTTCCGTGCGATTCCGTGCGTATTTAAAATAAGGTAACCGCTCGAGGCCGTGGCTTTCGGTGGCTCCTGTGGGGTTCCGTAACAGACTATCGGTTAGGTGATAAAAAGTGTCCGTGCTTTTCCGTGTCTTCCGTGCGATTCCGTGCGGATATAAAAAAAGGTAACCGCTCGAGGCCGTGGCTTTCCGTGGCTCCTGTGGGGTTCCGTAACAGACTATCGAGTAGGTGATAATGAGACTCCGTGCTTTTCCGTGTCTTCCGTGCGATTGCGTGCGGATTTAAAATAAGGTAACCACTCGAGGCCGTGGCTTTCCGTGGCTCCTGTGGGGTTCGGTAACAGACTATCGAGTAGGTGATAATGAGAGTCCGTGCTTTTCTGTGTCTTCCGTGCGATTGCGTGCGGATTTAAAATAAGGTAACCACTCGAGGCCGTGGCTTTCCGTGGCTCGTGTGGGGTTCCGTACAGGAATAAGAAGTACGTGAAAATTAGTCGCCGTGCTTTTCCGTGTCTTCCGTGCGATTCCGTGCGGATTTAAAATAAGGTAACCGCTCGAGGCCGTGGCTTACCGTGGCTCCTGTGGGGTTCCGCCACAGACTGTCGGTTAGGTGATAATAAGTGTCCGTGCTTTTCCGTGTCTTCCGTGCGATTCTGTGCGGATATAAAAAAATGTAACCGATCGAGGCCGTGGCTTTCCGTGGCTCCTGTGGGGTTCCGTAACAGACTGTCGGTTAGGAGATAATGAGAGTCCGTGCTTTTCCGTGTCTTCCGTGCGATTGCGTGCGGATTTAAATTAAGGGAACCGCTCGAGGCCGTGGCTTTCCGTGGCTCCTGTGGGGTTCTGTAACAGACTGTTGCTTAGGTGATAATAAGTGTCCGTGCTTTTCCATGTCTTCCGTGCGATTCCGTGCGGATATAAAAAAATGTAACCGCTCGAGGCCGTGGCTTTCCGTGGCTCCTGTGGGGTTCCGTAACAGACCATCGAGTAGATGATAATGAGAGTCCGTGCTTTTCCGTGTCTTCCGTGCGATTGCGTGCGGATTTAAAATAACGTAACCACTCGACGCCGTGGCCTTCCGTGGCTCCTGTGGGGTTCCGTAAAGGAATAAGAAGTACGTGAAAATTAGTGGCCGTGCTTTTCCGTGCCTTCCGTGCGATTCCGTGCGGATTTAAAATAAGGTAACCGCTCGAGGCCGTGGCTTTCCGTGGCTCCTGTGGGGTTCTGTAACAGACTGTTGCTTAGGTGATAATAAGTGTCCGTGCTTTTCCATGTCTTTCGTGCGCTTGCGTGCGGATTTAAAATAAGGTAACCACTCGAGGCCGTGGCTTTCCGTGGCTCGTCTGGCGTTCCGTAACAGACTGTCGCTTAGGTGATAATAAGTGTCCATGCTTTTCCGTGTCTTCCGTGCGATTCCGTGCGGATATAAAAAAATGTAACCGCTTGAGGCCGTGGCTTTCCGTGGCTCGTGTGGGGTTCCGTAAAGGAATAAGAAGTACGTGAAAATTAGTCGCCGTGCTTTTCCGTGTCTTCCGTGCGATTCCGTGCGGATTTAAAATAAGGTAGCCGCTCGAGGCCGTGGCTTTCGGTGGCTCCTGTGAGGTTCCGTAACAGACTGTCGGTTAGGTGATAAAAAGTGTCCGTGCTTTTCCGTGTC
This sequence comes from Torymus aiolomorphi, assembly GCA_036365515.1. Taxonomy (NCBI): domain Eukaryota; kingdom Metazoa; phylum Arthropoda; class Insecta; order Hymenoptera; family Torymidae; genus Torymus; species Torymus aiolomorphi. The sequence continues at coordinate 182,742,892 of CM070874.1, forward strand.
TTCCGTGCGATTCCGTGCGGATATAAAAAAAGGTAACCGCTCGAGGCTGTGGCTTTCCGTGGCTCCTGTGGGGTTCCGTAACAGACTATCGAGTAGGTGATAATGAGACTCCGTGCTTTTCCGTGTCTTCCGTGCGATTGCGTGCGGATTTAAAATAAGGTAACCACTCGAGGCCGTGGCTTTCCGTGGCTCGTGTGGGGTTCCGTACAGGAATAAGAAGTACGTGAAAATTAGTCGCCGTGCTTTTCCGTGTCTTCCGTGCGATTCCGTGCGGATATAAAAAAATGTAACCGCTCGAGGCCGTGGCTTTCCGTGGCTCCTGTGGGGTTCCGTAATAGACTATCGGTTAGGTGATAATAAGTGTCCGTGCTTTTCCGTGTCTTCCGTGCGATGGCGTGCGGATTTGAAATAAGGTAACCGCTCGAGGCCGTGGCTTTCCGTGGCTCCTGTGGGGTTCTGTAACAGACTGTTGCTTAGGTGATAATAAGTGTCCGTGCTTTTCCATGTCTTCCGTGCGATTCCGTGCGGATATAAAAAATGTAACCGCTAGAGGCCGTGGCTTTCCGTGGCTCCTGTGGGGTTCAGTAACAGACCATCGAGTAGATGATAATGAGAGTCCGTGCTTTTCCGTGTCTTCCGTGCGATTGCGTGCGGATTTAAAATAAGGTAACCACTCGACGCCGTGGCCTTCCGTGGCTCCTGTGGAGTTCCGTAAAGGAATAAGAAGTACGTGAAAATTAGTGGCCGTGCTTTTCCGTGTCTTCCGTGCGATTCCGTGCGGATTTAAAATAAGGGAACCGCTCGAGGCCGTGGCTTTCCGTGGCTCCTGTGGGGTTCCGTAATAGACTATCGGTTAGGTGATAATAAGTGTCCGTGCTTTTCCGTGACTTCCGTGTGATTCCGTGCGGATTTAAAATAAGGTAACCACTCGAGGCCGTGGCTTTCCGTGGCTCGTGTGGGGTTCCGTAAAGGAATAGGAAGTACGTGAAAATTAGTGGCCGTGCTTTTCCATGTCTTCTGTGCGGTTCCGTGTGGATTTAAAATAAGGTAACCGCTCGATGCCGTGGCTTTTCGTGGCTCCTGTGGGTTCCATAACAGACAATCGGTTAGGGGATAATAGGTGTCCGTGCTTTTTCGTGTGTTCCGCGCGATTCCGTGCGGTTTTGAGAAAAGGTTATACCTCGAGGCTGTGGTTTTCTGTGGCTCCTGTGGAACCGTATAGGATTATGATGTGCGTGAAAATTAGTGGCTGTAGTTTTCCGTGTCTTCCGTGCGATTTCGTGTGGATTTAAGAGAAGGTAAAATCTCGAATTCGTGGCATTCCGTGGCTCCTGTGAGGTTCCGTAACAGACTATCAAGAAGGTGAAAATGTGTGTCCGTGTTTTTTCGTATCTTCCGTGCGATGGGTATTAGGAGGCAGTCATATGCTTTTATAGGGTAGTCATATTGCTGAAAAAAATATTATTAGTTGAAACATATAGAGGCAACTTTAGAGATTTCGCTGATCGGAGAGAGCAGGGCTATCTGGCGCGCGTAGATCGCCTCGGTCAAATACTAGTAGCAAATAATATAGTACTAGATTGTAAAGATATGCGCGCTACGCGCGCCTGTAGGCACTATCCTATCTTCCTACTGGACTAGCCAATGAAATTTTTTAATAACGCTCTGAAGTTGGCTCTATAAGCATCAATTTGATCTCCCTTTTATTATAGGCTAGGTATATTGCTGCTGCTTTTTCGCGTAAGGTCCTGCCATGAAAATTCGACGACTCTGAATTTGGCAGCTCTTTTGACCTAACGTAAGAAACTGTCCACATACTGGGTTATGGGCTTTGAGCGTTGGACTTTAGATAATGTGTAAAAAGAAAGTTGCCGGTCATTTTCTAAAATCACAATCCGTGGTCAATTTTAGTGTTAGTTAGTACTCAGTTGTATAGAAGGTCCGTTGGTCTTCAACCAAGGGTTGTGAATTTACAAAATGACCAACAACGATTTTGTTACACTTTGTCCAAATCCCAAATCTCAAAGTCTAAAACCCAGAATTTGGACAGTCCCTAAAATAAACTATTGGATAATTTCCCCCGTAAACTATCCGTAAATTATCCGTGGAATTGATAATTTTACCGTGACCTAAAAAAAAAGGAACGTACCCATGTTCTATTAACTTCAACCGAAGTTGGTAGTGCACCTGTCTAAAACTAATTAAAAACACCAGGTATCGCTATGGCATCTATATATGAATGTGCCGCATTTTACCGTAACAAAACTGTGTGGTACAAAATATTAAAAAAAATTTTTTTAATTATAATAATAATAGTCCTCTAGCTTAATTTCATACGAACTGTTACGTGCCAATATTTTTATTTTTAATTTATTGATTTTAATTTATTCAACTTATTGTTAGCCGAGTAGCTTGCCATTGCGCAAAAAGAAATTAGGCAATAAGAATCGCGCGATGTCCAGAAATCGCTGCGCTAGCGGGGCAACGGCCTTGATCCGGCGCGACGACCGCGAGGAAGCTCATACGAGCGCGAGGAGAACAGGCGCCGCGCTCGATCAGTGGCAGCACCTCCCGGCCACCTTTCGCGCTCCCTGCCTTACCTGCGCCGATAGCCGCTGCGGAAGCGAGAGAGACAGCGAACGACCGTAGTGGGAGCGAATTTTCGCGGATCCAGGTGTGCGGGCGGCGAAAATTCGTTGCCACGACAGTCGGAAATAATTAGTCAAAAGGTACAGTCGTTAACTTTTATCGGGAATATATGTTGTTTAAGAGTAATTTTTATAAGTTCGTTAGGCGCTAGAATATTGACATCGTGTATTAGAATATTACCAAATTTACCACTGTTATACGGGACCACTGGACTATAATTGAAGGAAAAATAAAAGAAAAGGAAAAAACTGACATATTGGTGAATATTTCATTTCAATTTCCGAAAACCCATAATTCCACACATTATTCCATTCTTCAAGGAATCCATCGAGTTACAACAAAAGGTGAGAATCTCTATTTATAACAATTCATTCATTTGGAAATTATTCGTTTGCGTGCAAGAATTTTAAAGATTGTTTTTTTCGGGCATTTGTTCATAATTTTCAATTGTTGTTAATCGCGTACTTGTTATTCATAGCTGATATAGGAGCGTTTATTCCGTAAATTCTATAAATCTACTGTGAGACCGGCCATAACTACGGGGTAATGGATTAGGGTTTCTAGTGCCGTGCGACTTCGTTATTGGCATTTTGCTCGTTAAACTAATAATTTACGATAAATTGTTAATGCGGATTACCGATAATTAATAACAATAGAAACTTAATAATTAGTAATAATCTAATAATATAGTAATTAATAATAACGAAAATATACAATATTAATAACAATAATATGATTAATAATAACCTTAATTGTTTTTTTTTACAAATAGTTGTTAATAAATTCAACCCCTTTTTTCCCTAATAATTAATCATTAATCTAACCTAACTACCATAAAACCATCTTACTAAACCCTAGCCCGGATTTCCCTCATGCATTAAGAAGTTGAGAGGATCATTATAGCATGATCGTCTAAACTTCCGAAGATTGAGGTGTACGATCCGTCGAGATTTAGGACTAATACGCGCATCAGATCAACAAGAATAAAAGCCAGGATATGCAGACAAAGGGAAGTGCATGAAGGAGAAGGAACTATCAGCCCTTTCTCTACGATCGAAATATACCGTCATTAGATACCCGTAGTAAGGCGATTAGGATCTCTTAGCTAAAAGGAATGATAGATGTCCTGGGCGACATTCCAAAATAATTTATGGTTCTGCTCTTACGTGCGAGTATCTTAACCTCTCACGTAACAGCAGAATTAATGGTAGGAGAGCGTGGTTTTTCGCCCTAACCTAAAAAAAAAATTCTAATTCGCCTTCTTTTTGAGGAAAAAGATAAATATTTTTCGTCGACCCTTACGCGACCCTTTTAGCCCTTTTAGGTGAGTTCTACAGTAATATTCGAAAACTTAATCTAAATTTACTTTAATAATCTTAGACCGATATAAAATTCCATTGGAAAGTTGATTTATCTATATTTGGAGGTTAAGTGTATTTTTATATATGCAACAAATATTTTTCTTTTCGCGAACTAGAGGCATCTAATGATACAAGGAAGTAAATCGTTATAAGACATTTGTCTTTTTATTAAAAAAAAAAAAAAAAATAAAAAAAAAAAATCTCAGCACTATTTTCGGATTACTAAAGAACTCTCTTAAGTAATTTTAATTCGATCCGGGTTGACCTCGATCCTTGGTTACTTTAACTTTTGCCGCCCTTTTTTTTACCCCGACATTCTAAAGAATTTCCGACTAATCAAGAGGAGTAACTTCCTTTGAAGAGCTAATTAGGGAAAAGAAGAGGAGAACGATTTTTATCAACAACCATCATTAGGTTATTTTTTTTATTATTTGGCATTCTATCGATACCTCTTCTATTTATCATTTGTTAATTCCTCAAATATTGAAAGTTTTCAAACCGCTTTGCTTATTCTTATTACCTTTCGTATCTTTCGCCTGTTCCTGCCCTTGCTTGTCGGACTCAGGTGGAATTTTCTGAAGGGATGGTTAATCTTGCGTATCACTACTATTTTCGAAATAATCGAGCATGAGGCCAGAGGAGTATCATCCCTATTTATGCAAAATTTCATAACCGATATTTTAAGCAGTCTCCGTGGGGAGGCAAGAAATATCGCTCTCCAATATTCCTATAAACATTACTTAGACGTCGAGGATCTCGTTTACGATCATTTTGGCCAGCAACCCGGTTGTGAAGAGATATTTTGGGACGATCTTAGGGACTGGTTGCCCTTATATGACGGCTATAACCTTTCCTTCCAGGACTTTGCTTATGAAGTGACGAAAACCGCATCTCGCGTACCACATCGATTGTATGTAATATTTCTAGACGTTCTTCTAGAAAAATTAATTGGTAAGGCAAGAGAATCCATAGAATATATTAACGGGTTCAGAAATCATATGGACCTTCTAGACGAGTTGGGTGGGTTTTTCAATGACAATCACGCCAGAAATTTATCTAGAAATTATCAGCATGATGACCCCAATGAAGATGAAAATATCGTTGCTGATATTGGACCTCCATGCCAACGCTCGACCGCTGGAATCTCTAATGATAGCAGTGTTCGGAATACCCTCTCACCGCTAAGTTATTCAGAAGAACAAAATATTACAGAATTGATAGAGATATGTAAACCACTGACATTAACAGCACTCAATCCAGTCACGATCGAGGCCATCGAAGCAAGTTCTGATTTTAACACCCCCGTCATCGTCGAACACGGTGTCACAGAATTCCCAGTTATTGTGACTAATGCATTAAAATTAGGATTAGAACGCTTCGCCAAACCATTTCAAGTTCAAAACCATCGTAGCATCAATTTGGAATATAGCATTCTCCGGTTAAACACCCACGATACTACAGAACCCCCGATATCCTACGAAGCAACTATCTTAACCAAGCCAGAAATACGCCCGGAGACCAATCTTGCCAACCATTCAATTAATCTTCACAATGTACGGACACACATCGTCCCTATACCCTTCAATAATGACAGCCGAGAACAGGTTTTCACCAACACCACCACAGATATATTGACAACTATATCCCTAGAACGACCACTAACCAGTTGTTTAGAAATTCAAGAGCCCATTTCTGACTCCCGCGCTGCAGTCGAAAAGATAACATGGACAGTAAGTGAGGCCCCCGTAATGGAAAATTCCGGTACTAGAAATAGACCCGACATCCAAACGCCTGAGGGTCACCATCATTCTTACATAACTCCCCTTCGTGCGTATGCGAATGAACTACTGCCTAGGCACTCAAAGAACTTTATATATTCTCCTAAAAGGACTTCTTCTAACGCGCCAAATGATACTCGACTTCAATACCCGAATTTTAAGTATAGAAAGAAAAGGTACTATAACATCTCAATCGCACACGCCATCAAAGAAATAGGATAGACACTCAGTGCAATGTTCAATATGTTCAATTTCTTAATGATCGAAACCAACAAAAACCACGTTGCATGAGAACTCGCCCTGTCGTCCAGCAACCGGAGGCGAGTATAGATCATCTGAGGCGGTACAACAAAAGAGCTTTCGACTAGCTTCATCAACATAACCAAAAGCACTGAGGAAGCAGTGAGATTGTATTAATTGGTATATATGGTGGCAAGATTGTCACCGACCCTTTACGAAATAACACCTATTAATTCCAATCCTGGAATCTATTACGAAAAATTACCATCAATCCGGATTCAGAGAGGAAATTTGAAAGTCATTATCCATCTAGATTTGCATGGGTTTCTTAAGGAACATGACCCTACTCGAATGTACAATGAACAATTGACCAAATGCGTAATCCACCTAGGAATTGACCACTGCAATGCCACCCTAACTAAAGATCTTATGGAGGTGAAATTGACGACCCTCAGTCACGTACATGGGGACATAAAACAAGCAGCCATGTCTATAGACACTCAGCCAATTGACGACCCATCATCAATTAAAGATATCCGAGCGCGCAGAATGGCTCCTCTTGGTATCATAGGAAGTGTAAGCAAAAGCTTGTTCGGCCTCATCACAACGGACGACGCGGATGCTATTAACAAGAACATGGATCAGCTGTTTAGAGATCAAAAGAAAATCGTGAAACTCTCAGTTGAAAAGACACACCTCATCTCGGCCAACCTCGAAGAGCTGTATAACATCACGACATTGCATCAAGAGACTATGAAGAGGATTGGTGAAACTTTGAATAGTAAACTTAATGCTCTCTTAGTCGAAGCTAACGAAAACCATCTAGCATGGGAACTTTCTACATTTGCTCGGCAAATGGAAACAAAATTAGACCATCTGATACACTGTAATAGAGAGGTCCTAACGATCCTCAATACACTGATCGAGAGGAAGTTGCACCCTAAGCTTTTGCGACATGATGTACTCCACCAAATCGCCATAGATATCCAACAAACAGGGGAGAGCCGAATACTACCGATGCCATTGCACCACCTGCGGCCAGAGGAAATTGCAAAGATAGCAACGCTGGATGCCACCTTCCATGAAGGGAGAGTTTTAATAAGTCTAACCATACCTCTTACGGAAAGATCAACCTACGAGTTATACAGACTTCACCCCGTAAGGATTCCTCAAGAATTGAAAAACCAAAGTTTCGGGGTTGCCCATATTTCCCCATCCTACCCTTATTTGGCCGTGAAAAGGGACTTGCAGGTGTATTTGAAACTCACCGAACAACATCTACAAGAATGTATCCCGACTCATTATGGACGCATTTGCCCACCTAAGGGCCCTTTATTTACCATCTCCGAACGAAAGGAATGCGAAGTGGAACTCTTACTCAATCCGCATCCTGACGTCCTCAAGTCGTGCGAAATAATGATATGTTCATCCTCCTCGACCCAATGGCGTTACTTAGAACTAACTGATAGTTGGCTATACTCCATAATCAAGGAAGAAACGGTCCGAATCACATGCCCAGGGGAGATCTATTACACTCCGACTATTAAGGGCACGGGCCTGTTGAGGTTGGCCACTGGTTGCTCCGCCAAAACTCATACAGTGGAACTACCTGATAACCAGGATCAGACTGCCAAGTCTCAATACATCTACGCTCCAGACGTAGGCCTAAATATTACTGTCGTACATCCAGAGCTATGGCAACACATGAATGAGTCCACACCTTTAGAAATAGGACAACCGTCACCGGACACAGTCTTTACACCAAGGATGGAGCGTCTCACAAATATTGTCTCCCGTACGAAAGAGATAGGGGAACATAAAAGAGACACTTCGTTCACTCGATCTCTAATATATGAAGGGATAACTTTTCAAGGCATAACAAGTATACTTGGTGTAATCTCGTTTTTCCTCTATAAAAGGACAATAGGGAAACGACCCCAACCCTCATCGTGATATACTGGGAAAAGAGACACCGCAACTGTAGAAACTCCATTAACTTATGTAGCTATCCAACCTGTTCCTACCCGCTCAGTATCTACTCCCATCCTAATGTCACCCGCACTCCCACCCCAGTTGGCGGAACTCGATTAACATCATATATACCTTCCTTTCCAGATCGAATAAATAAAAAGAAAAAGAAAAAAAATGGACCCTTCAACAAACCCTCCTCATTTCATCACCGTGACTTATCAAACGGACCTGGGATTCGATGGACTTATAACCTGTTTCAAACAGGCCGGACCTATTACTATGGTGGAAGTCATATCGGAAAGTTTAACTACCCAAACGACTAAGATCACATTCAGGAATCAAAAGGACGCCACAGTAGCAGAAAAATCTAAGGACCTTTGGCTATTGGAAACCACTTTGGCCTTCGAGAATGAAAGGATGCCTATTCCACCACGAAAAGCAAGGAAACGAACCCATCCATCCGAACCCGGAACCAAGGAGAAGACTCGTATCTTTTGCCAAATACCCTGGCCAAAAAATCAGGGAAGGACGCAGGAACAATTGGAAGAAGAGTTTTTTTACCATTTTGCCCATTTTGGAATTCTAGAATATGTTCATACAATAAAAGACAACAAAGATCGGCTTTCTCATGGTTTCGTCAAATACCTGGAGGAGGAATCCGCACAAAGAGCTCTACAGAGAAGCGACATCCGATACCGAGCGATACCTGCGCGACCACAGTACTCCAAATCTATCTATAATATAAAGATTAAACACCAGGAATGTGGAATTGAAATCGACCGTCGAAATTTTGGACTACACGAAAAGACGTGTCATCGACAACGAGCATTAGGACCAAAAGCCTCCCTTCCCGGATTTTGAAATTCATTTCCCTTGGACGATCCCGAAATTTCCTCCCCCCCCCGAAAACCAAAAAAAAAAAAGAAAAAAAAAGGACTAAGGACCCCGGACCTTACTTTTGTTTCAGGCCAAAATGATACCGGACAGTCATCCTGTTTTCGCAGAAAGTCGACTGATTTATAGAGTCATAGAATTGGAGCAAGAATTGGCGAGACTAAGGGCCGTCCGCGAAGATCAATGGGCAACAATAAGTCACCTGGCGGATCAGGTGAAGGAACATGAGGAAAAGTTAAAAAAAAACGCCATGATTATTGGTGTACTCTTCACAGAACAAACCGTGATGAAGAGCACAATGCATAAAATACTCGCTAAATCGGACAAAGTTCGGCAACATCTAGGCCATCTCACAAACTCAACCCTCCAACAGCTCACTGTTCTCGACAACCGAGTTAACAACCTGGAAGAACAAGTCTATGAGTTGACTTTGTCCTTTGCCGGCCTAAGTGTGAGCAACAAATCACCGCAAGACACGCAATAAACTTACGGACATCCGGACTTATTGACCACACTTACCCTAACCGACCCCCTCATTATTTAACAAGACCCCTTCGATCCTTTCCATTTTTTTGTTCCAGAAAATGGTCAGCAAAGGAGGAGGCTATCGAGAGTCGTCTTGGGAGTTATCTTATTAGTTATCTAGGAGACAGACCACAAGAGGTAGCCGCAGCATAAAGATGCCGTACCTGAAATTAGTTCAGTCCATAGCGAGGCTTCGAACTGGACTAAGATTAATTCCTCGAACTAGAAACAGCCAATCAATTAATTATAAAATTAATACATTAGGTCTGAAAAATCTATGGTTGTCTTAGTCGAATCGGTAACCATAAATACCTACCCACTAAGAGGTTCGAAGCGCTTTTGTAAACCCGGCTATCAAGACAAGTGGACTGCTCTCAACCGTCGGATGCTCCCAAGATCTTTTGTACCTCCTAAACTTTAATAGCGACCTCTCATCCCTTTACTAATTCCTAATAACAGATCGGATAAGGACTTATATTGCGTCAAAATTATTGTGAATTCTGTTTGTAACCATTATTGTAACCTCGTACTCATCGCACTTGCCGGGACGACAAGTAAAATAAGAGGGGGGTGATGTTACGTGCCAATATTTTTATTCTTAATTTATTGATTTTAATTTATTCAACTTATTGTTAGCCGAGTAGCTTGTCATTGCGCAAAAAGAAATTAGGAAATAAGAATCGCACGATGTCCAGAAATCGCTGCGCTAGCGGGGCAACGGCCTTGATCCGGCGCGACGACCGCGAGGAAACTCATACGAGCGCGAGGAGAACAGGCACCGCGCTCGATCAGTGGCAGCACCTCCCGGCCACCTTTCGCGCTCCCTGCCTTACCTGCAGCGATAGCCGCTGCGGGAGCGAGAGAGACAGCGAACGACCGTAGTGGGAGCGAATTTTCGTGGATCCAGGTGTGCGGGCGGCGAAAATTCGTTGCCACGACAGTCGGAAATAATTAGTCAAAAGGTACAGTCGTTAACTTTTATCGGGAATATATGTTGTTTAAGAGTAATTTTTATAAGTTCGTTAGGCGCTAGAATATTGACATCGTGTATTAGAATATTACCAAATTTACCACTGTTATACGGGACCACTGGACTATAATTGAAGGAAAAATAAAAGAAAAGGAAAAAACTGACATATTGGTGAATATTTCATTTCAATTTCCGAAAACCCATAATTCCACACATTATTCCATTCTTCAAGGAATCCATCGAGTTACAACAAAAGGTGAGAATCTTTATTTATAACAATTCATTCATTTGGAAATTATTCGTTCGCGTGCAAGAATTTTAAAGATTGTTTTTTTCGGGCATTTATTCATAATTTTCAATTGTTGTTAATCGCGTACTTGTTATTCGTAGCTGATATAGGAGCGTTTATTCCGCAAATTCTATAAAACTACTGTGAGACCGGCCATAACTACGGGGTAATGGATCAGGGTTTCTAGTGCCGTGCGACTTCGTTATTGGCATTTTGCTCGTTAAACTAATAATTTACGATAAATTGTTAATGCGGATTACCGATAATTAATAACAATAGAAACTTAATAATTAGTAATAATCTAATAATATAGTAATTAATAATAACGAAAATATACAATATTAATAACCATAATATGATTAATAATAACCTTAATTGTTTTTTTTACAAATAGTTGTTAATAAATTTAACCCCTTTTTTTCCCTAATAATTAATCATTAATCTAACCTAACTACCATAAAACCATCTTACTAAACCCTAGCCCGGATTTCCCTCATGCATTAAGAAGTTGAGAGGATCATTATAGCATGATCGTCTAAACTTCCGAAGATTGAGGTGTACGATCCGTCGAGATTTAGGACTAATACGCGCATCAGATCAACAAGAATAAAAGCCAGGAATATGCAGACAAAGGGAAGCGCATGAAGGAGAAGGAACTATCAGCCCTTTCTCTACGATCGAAATATACCGTCATTAGATACCCGTAGTAAGGCGATTAGGATCTCTTAGGTAAAAGGAATGATAGATGTCCTGGGCGACATCCCAAAATAATTTATGGTTCTGCCCTTACGTGCGAGTATCTTAACCTCTCACGTAACACGAACCTAGCAAGTCACCCTCCTGAAACCCAGGGAAGAAGGATGTTATCGACACGCTAGTAGTGCGGGAATTTTCCGCTTTTTGACCGTAAGATAGCAGTGTTTTTCCCATAAAATGAAAAAAAATATTTTGATTATTATAAGCAATAATTTATTACCCCTTATACAGCATAGTCGCCACCCGCTTCAACTGATGAGAGTGGTCATTTACAATGGCAGCTATGTAGAATTTAGCCAACTTTTCGCTGTAACAAGACGATAAAGTGTAGAAAAGCGGATAGCACTTTTTCAATTTTTCATATAACGGTTATTTTGTCAACTTCATAGGAAGTTAGCAGGGGGGTTTCTCTACATCGATAAAACTGCGTTATATTTACTGTGTATCACAAAATGTTATGGCGATAAACGAAATCGTATCACTGTGGATCATAATCCCCAGGTCACCTCATTGAATCCCTTGAAAAACAGGCGCTATCGACTCGATAGTGGCATGGGAATTGGCCTCTTTTAAGCCGTAAATAGCAGTGTGTTAGCTGCCTTTACACGGCGTACGGCGTGCCGTAACTTACTATGGTTTTTTTTATATGATTTCGTATATCTGCCTTTATCTAGGACACGAGGCTCGCGGCCTTCTGGCCCCTCTCTCATGTTTTCGTGTCTCCGCCGACCTTTTGTATTGACTTTGCACGTGTAAGAGAGAGGGGGCGTGACCTCGTGCGATAGAGTTAGAGAGACTGAGCCCGGGGGACTAGGGACTTATGGACCAGTATAGTTATAACATATAAAAAAAAAGATTAAACAATAACAAAATAAAATATGAATACATAAAATTAAAATTATAAAATAAAATAAGTAAAATAGAATAAAAACAATAAAAATACGTAACAAAAAAGAGATCGTCATAGAACTTAGGGATTTGAAAAATAATGTGCAACAAGGAATAATTATGATTGAATTATAAGAGCTGAGCGCAACACGTAGTCTCTAAGCGTAGCCGTAAAGCTCGGTCGCATAAACGAGGCACGAATCTGTACCGCAATGCTGTTCCACATATGGGCAGCGCCTATTGCGAACGAATATCTATAACAATTAATGAGTGTCCCAGTGACGACTAAATCTAAGTGAGAACAGCGTCTGGACACCGTTTTATTTTGGTGAACAGAATAAACATTTTTCAAATAAATAAGTCATGCTATATGCGCGAGTAATATGCTCAAATCTTTAAGGTGAATCCAAGAAATTTCACTGAGTCCTAGTACGCCACGCGTTGACTGTCCAGGACGGGCTCTGGCAGGTTTAAAGAATAAAGGCGACTAATGAAACCTCTAGAGTCGAACCAGATAACCTGGGTCTTCTTTGCACTGATGGAGAAACGGTCCATAGTGCCAGTTTCGCGAGACTATCATTCAGCTGCTGTTATAGTATTGTGCAGATCATTGAACGAAGAACGAAGATATTGTCGCTTCCGAATAAAAAGGCCCTATCTCGGAATACGGTTGAAAAAGACCCTATCTCACTCGCAAATTGCGTGTGAATGTTTATAGTCATTTCAAAAGAAGGTGGAATCGATCTATGGGAACGCATAGGGCTTGCTGTCAGATGAAAACTAATAGTCACGTCAGAAGAAGGTGAGATCGGTCTATGGGTACGCATAGGACTTACGATCCTGTAAAAACTAATAGTCACGGCTAAAGGAGGTGGGAACGACCTATAGGTACGCATAGGGCTTATAGTCACGTAAAAACTTAGTCACAGCAAAAGAAGGTGGGAACGGCATATGAGCACGCATAGGTCCGGGCTTATCGTCACGTGCACTTGCTACGTTCGTGCGCTAACCTCACCGTGTAATAAAGGGCTGCATAGAGCACGGATAAGCGTGAGGGTGTGCTTACGGCAGGTAGTGCTATAATAGTACATTTCGACACGGGTGGGGAAGTCGATTATTTAGCTCATGTGTCTTTTTGCACGAGCGAAACGAGAATTTTAGACATATGAGATCTCATATGAGATCTCTCATATATCTGAAATTCGTATTGAGATAGGCAAAAAAAAAAATGATTTGGAAATATTCCTATTTTGGGATCAATAAATATCTAAAGGAGTAGGAGCAAGAATATCTTATTGATAAGAGTAATAGTTTCCCAAAATTGAGAGCGAATTATTCCCATTTATCCAGTTGTAACTCATTTCTATGTTTGGAAGATAATAGTTCCTATTTTCGGGATACATTATGTCTTTGAATTGTAAGATGAAATCTCTTCCACTTTTAAAAGTGTCTTTTCGAAGCGTAGTGAGTTGTCGCTCTCAAGGTGCACAGAGCTGATGGTTCCCGTAAATGGGAGAGATCCCCTCCCAAGTTTAGGACACCACCATTTCCAGAACGGAGGAGCGCGAGATTCGACTTCTTGCCTCTTAGGAGAAAAAGTCAAAAACAGATGGAGGTTTTTTACTAGCTTGATTGGGAAGATTTTATTCCAACATCTTTCAAGTAGAAAGTCTCCTTCAATGGGAGTAAATTTCGTCTATCTTTGAAGTCTTTACCTTTCCGATTTCAAATAGAACGACTCCAATAACTCGTTGGAACATTTCAAATCTATTTTTTTTCGTGTAGGTTGTAAATGAATTCTTCGATTATTATGTTTGTACATATTTTTCACCTGGACTAGCTCAGACGATAGAACATATATACAAGTCTCATTGCTATAGACAAAGTGGAAATAACGAACGGACAAGTTGTCGGCTGAAAATTTTGTTACCATATTCGAATGATGTGGTCCAAGGGAAATTTTGGGTCAATTTAATTTTCTATATTAATAATTTTTTTTTATTCATTTAACATTGCAGAATACTATTCTTCTACAATTCGTTATCGTCATCGGATGAAAATGAGAACTGCACGATCTCGGGAGGGTTTTTCTGGGACCAGTGTAGCCCTGATGGGAACCTCCACGTATTTAGGTACTATCACTCGTAAAGCCTCGCAAATAGGATAGCCAAATTCGCAAAGGCAACTGCTGCAATAGCTTTTTCTGCCAAAATGGAATTGTAACCTGTATATAACAGAAAAAAAGGGATATAAATTTCACGAGAAACAGTTATTTATGCATACGCATACATGCAAGCAACAGAGGTAGCGAGAGAGAGATTAGATTAGATTAGTTCATTTATTGACTTGATATTATTTATAACCCCGTCTGGCGCTTCAAAGAAATACAATAGTAGTAGATTATACAATATTAAATACAAAGTTAAGTTGATATAGCACAAAAGAAAAATAGTAAGTACAACAACGCAAGTACAAATAGGTATACGGAAAAAGAAAAAAGAGATACGTGTGGTACATAGCACGGTCGCAGGCACATCGGGTCGAATTTTGTTCGCTAGATATTAGAGTCTCGCACGTAAGGTGGGGGCAGTCGATTGTTCGGTACGATAAATAAGAGCGGCCGGCCATCCTTCATCTCTTATCCGCTTCGCCCAGTCAGCGACATCCCTTTCGAATAGCAAGGAGCGAAAGGCACGCTTGAAGCAGCGGACATTCCTTATGTCAAAATTAGTTATCGCTAGCGAGTTTAGCAATGCCATTGAGATGAGCGCGAAAGAATTTTTATAAGCTTCTGTACGCGGAGTGGGGGGGGGGGGTCGAATGGCTGGGGTGGGTGGCGCTCAGAGCGGCGCACATCGCGATCGATAAAGGTGCGACAATTGAACCGATGTAGCAGGTATCGAGGGTAGGCGTTGGCGACCACGTTGAAGGCTTGAAGCCCGATAAAGTACTCGCACCGTCTGCGGGCTGACAGCCAGCCTAGGCTAAGTCTATGCGGCGTGACATGACCGCGAAAAGCGGACACACGCTTTCAGCGCAACCTCGAGCTTTTCGGTGCGCGTCTTATCAAGGTGGTGGTAGACGGGGCACGCATAGTCGAAGCTAGGAAAGATAAGGCTTTCGACCAGATGCTGCCGAATGTCCTTGCTAACTGCATGGCGGTAGAAGCGCAACGAGTGGAGAGTGCCGAACACCTTTCGTGTGACGCTTCTTGCATGCGTCTGCCAATCGAGCGTATGCGTAAATGTTACTTCCAAGCTTTTCGCCTCCGTGCTGTATGGCAGTGCATGGCCGTCGATGGTGATGCACAGAAGAGAACGGAGATCAAGCCCTTTCGTGTAGAGTTCGCTACCCAAGATTAACACTTTCGTCTTGTCTGTATTTAGCAGAAGGCCGTTAGTGCGGGCCCAGTCGGTGACCGCTTGAGCATCACGCGTGATTTCTGCAAGAGCCTGCGAGAAATCCGTGGGTAGGAAGTGCAGGTACAGCTGGGTGTCGTCGGCGAAGATCATGACTTCGGCGAAACGTATGGCTGATGGGAGGTCATTAATGAAGATGGCAAAGAGTAGTGGTCCAAGTACGCTGCCTTGGGGGATCCACGAGGCCACACGCAGCCAGTCAGATATACTGCCACCATCATCGACGACGGCTTGAAGGCGATCTGCAAGATATGAGAAAAACCATCTCAGCACTCTGCTCGAGACATTAATTTCTCTCAGCTTGGGGAGTAGAGTCGCATGGGGTATCGAGTCGAAGGCCTTAGAGAAATCGGAGAGAATGAGGAATGTAAGCATTCCCTTATCAATGGCATAGCGCACATCGTCAAATACGCCCAAAAGCGCGGTCTGCGTGCTATATCCTCGACGGAAGCCTGCTTGGCGCGGGTGGAGAATGCCATTAACTTCGAGATACCCCTGAAGTTGGTCGTGCACTAGCCGTTCAAGGACCTTCGAGAGCTCTGGTAGCTGGGCGATTGGCCGAGTGTCGGTGGGCTGACTGATGGCTCGGTTTTTTGCTAGCGGACGAATGAGGGCCTTATTTCATTGGTTGGGGAAGCAGGCCTGAGTGAGTGAAGAGTTGATGAGAGCCGTGAGGTGATGAAGGCATGTCGCTGAGGCCATTTGAAGCATTGGGACAGTTAGTCCATCATGATCAGATGCTTTCGAGGATGCGGCGCGGAGCGCAGAGGACACTTCGCATTCCGAGACAGGGCGAAAGTCGAAACGACAGTTGAGATGGGTACTTAGTGAGCGGCCGGCGGCTATGTCAAAGTCGAGTTCGATTAGTGGGCGATGGCGGTTTACTATGGCCGCGTAGAGCGCGTTCAAGGTCGCTGCATCGAAGTGGCGGAGGGGAGATGGCAAGCTAGGGGCAGAGACATTGAGACGTCGTATTTCGCGCCATTTTGCCGCGGCCGACGGTGCTTCCTGCAGACGTGTCGCAATGTACCGATTTTTCGCTCCGTCGAGGGCGTTAGAGACTTGGGACCGAATTTCCCGGAAGTTGGTCAGGTCGATGCGTGAGCCTGACGCACGCGCGACTTTGTACGCACGATCGCGTGTTTTCATTAGTGCCTTGATTTGAGCGTTGACCCACGGTTTTTGGCGCGACGAAAGTATGACGGTGCGAATAGGGGCGAGAGCGTCAAAGACGGCAGTGAGGCCTTGAGTGAGGCAGCGCTCCGCCGCATCAACATCTGCAGGGCACGGCCCTAAGACGAGTTCCGACGAAGGGGTGGTGGCTAAGAAAGTGTTCTGTGGAAATAGGGGGAGGAGATGGGTGGGTGGGAGTTGTTGACGCAGGAGCTCGCTCAATTCTGCTGCATCGATCCTTTTAGTGCACCGGAGCTTGATAGATTTGCTCGCTGCGGGAGATTTGGTACAGGCGATTGTCAATTCGAGGAAATCATGGCCTGCGATGAAGGGGGTGTCCGATTTCGTGAATGAGAGCACACGGTCACTGCTCGTTACAATAAAAAGGTCGATGCAGGTATGAGACCCGCGCCAGGACTGGTGGTGTGTAGGAATGGAGGAGACGAGGCAAAGGAAATTGGAGTCTAGGTAGTCTTGCAGGCGTATGGTGGCCGGGTCGGTTGGAGAAGCCATGTTTATATTAAAATCACCTGTGACTATGGTAGAGCTAAAATGAGGGAGATACGTGGACAGGCGTTAAAGAAATGCAGGGGATAGGCAGATTTAGGCTGACGGTAAACGGTTGCAAAGAGGAGCTTGAAGGTGTTGCTCTTAATTTCGCAGATTAGAAATTCAGGTTTCGGGTGTTTCCTATCGAAAACCGGATCAGAAGTCGCTAGTATGTTTACATGATAAGTGTCGCGGACGTAAATGCCGACACCACCACCGCCCATTCCCTTCCGGTCGAAATGAAAAAAATGATAACCATCGAGGCTGAGGTGAGAGTCCGGCACGTCTGGCGTGATTTTCGTCTCTGAGATGGAAATTGCATCGAAATCGGACTCTGCGACCTTAGCCTCGAGCAGTGCAAAGTGAGAAGGGAATAGGCCGTTTACATTAATGTGGCTGGCTACAAATGTGTTCGCACGCGCTGGCGCTGAGACGTTTTTCGCTGGACGTCATGCAGGCAGGCTCTTTTTCAGCGTCTCGAGATCGGCTTCAGAGTGTATCGGCATCAGAGCAGCGGTCTTGTTTGGCCGCATGAAAACGGTCAGATTCCTTACTATCGGGCGCTCAAACCCGAGATCTTTGTAGATTGCGGTCACTCGCTTCAGCAAGTTATATACAGGCGCGGGCCAGAGCGCGTTCACCGAGAGATTAGCAGGGCCCCCTGTTCCGAAGATGGTCTGACAATCAAGCCTCTTTAATGCAGGTGTTTCTCTGAGGATATCGTCTCGCGTTGAAGGGCTTCAAAGGGTGTAGACGAAAGCACGCAGCGGTGCGTCGCCAGACTGGGCCCCCTGGATGGGCCGAGCGTTGGCAGGATTCCATGGCCGAACACCGACAATATGAGGAGAAAGTTGGTGAAGGTTGAGCGCTTGCAATAGTGCGGTGATGAACGCCTCTGGCTCAAGCATTACAGACGAGGGGATGCCTTTTACAAGAAGTTCTCGAGTGTCGACGAGCGCAATACTCCGAGTGACATCCCCATTGCCAGCGGCTAGTTGAGTAACCTCGCTGCGTACTGCATCCAGTTCCGATTTGTGCCGGGCGTCCATGATTGTGTGGTTACGCTCTAGAGTGTCTACGCGGGTAGAAAGACCGCGAATGGTCTCGTAATTCGGACGGCTTGTTTGATTTCACTTCGCGGACGGCTTGTTTGATTTCAGCAAAGTCGGCCGCATGACTGGCATTTGCTTCCATGAATAATTCGAAAAAGCCGCGGAAGTATAACGGAGCCTCGTTGACCACCTTTTTAAGCTCATCGCTTACTTGCAGCGCAGGTTTGGCAGCGGTTGAACATTTTTCGTGGTCGGCGCTTATCTTAACTTCTGACATGCTGCGGATTGACAGGTGACAAGGTAGTAGGGCTCGACAGTGAATTCGATGAGCAATTGCTTAAGTTAATTTCACGTTGAGCGTCAAAGGTGCTAGATCGTGTACTAGAAAATGTAGAGGTGGCGAGCGAGGTAGTGCCTGCGGCTTCAGGGACTTCTTCGCTCGGCAGCAAAGGAATCGCTTTGATGCAACAATCCTTTGCTTTGGTTGAGTTCAGAAACCTTAGAGCGCATACAGGGTGTAGTGCAGTTCCGCACGTTCCGCACTTTAGTCGCTTATAGTGGATTCGCTGCTTGCAACGAGAGCAGCTTGGCATATTCTACACACTATAACTCAGCTCCTGTACAAGGCAACCATACAAGCACTTCGCAAAACTAATACTATTACTATACTAAGCTAAGGTAAACAATAACACGGTGACAACTGACATATACGAACTATACGGCCTACACCTAAACATATATGACTAGCTTAATACATTTAAATCTAACGTACACGAAGTATTGACGAATAAATAAAAAAAAGAGAAAAAACACGCTGTGGTACTTCACTTGAGCGACAGTATACTGCAGATCACTCGGCGACTGATGGTGGTTGCGGTAGCAGACTGGATTAAACAGCAGCAGGCACAGCAGAAGGCGTCATTGGCAGGCACCACACCGGCTTGTAGCTTCGATGGCGGTTGTCGGCGTCGGTGAGTCAGGTGGCAGAAGAATGCAGATCCTGGCCACATCCGATCAGGCAGTGCACAGAGTTTATGCTTGATAGATGCAGGCGTGAATGCTCTCCACCTCAGGTGCAGAATCACTCGGGAAAGTGCAGAAACAGAGTCAGTATCCGAGTGTAAAGCGGGAGCTAAGTTGCGACGATGCTGTGTCGTACTCACCAAGAGAGAGAGAGAGAGAGAGAGAGAGAGAGAGAGAGAGAGAGAGAGAGAGAGAGAGAGAGAGAGAGAGAGAGAGAGAGAGAGAGAGAGCGCGCGCATATATAAGGTAAAATACCCAGAAGTTGGACACTTATGGAGACATAACGTTATGATACCTATTTTAAACGCGCGATCATAAAATTTTGAATTCAATTTTGTTTGAACATGAACTTCAATTTATGTTTACTTCAATTAATAAGAGAAATTGAATTAAATGGAATTCATTGGAAATGTTAGTCTTCAACTTTATACCTGTATCGAAGTCAAAAATGGGAAAAATTAACCATTCTTAAGGTGGCACTCGTCAATGCGTAATTAATCATAAATATTTATTTTAATTTAAATTATTTCGATTTAATTGAATAATTAAAATCCTAGAGTGTGTGTAAATTTTTTATTTTATCATTTATTACATTTTTCCACTATCATTCTTGAAAAGTTTTAGTGTCCAGGTATTCCTACCACTTTTTTTAATATCCAACTTCTGGATCTTTTACCTTTTATACTTTTATATATGGGAGCGTCCAGCAGAAATGGGCCACCAAGCGTGTGCGGTGCCTTTTTTCGCGTAAAAAGCGCTCTGTTAAACTCGTTCATAATCGTATGCTGCGTCTTTGAAAAAAAAACCAAGGACCTATATCGATAGATTTTTTCCTGCTCTTTCCAATGGTGCCATTGTTTTTATTGCGAAACGCTTTCTTCCGGACGAAAACTTGAGTTGAATATTGAAAGCCATTTTTCTCGAAGTATATCATGTTTTTTTTTTCAAAATAAACTACACCATTGGAAAGTACAACTCTTAAGCTTCAAAACCCTATCTTGAAGAAGTTGGAGAAATAAAGGGTTTAAAAGTAACAACATGAAAAAGACAGCGCCGAGGGTCCGCTCGAGCCCCTCGTGCCCGTGCGTACGGTACGTTTAAGTGCACGCTCTATTCAATTCGCTAATAATCGTGTACCAAGTCTCTGAAAAAAGAACTAAGGACATATATCGATAGATTTTTTCCTGCTCTTTCCAATGGTGCTATTATTTTTATTCAAAAATGCTTCTGTTCGGGATTAGTACCCGAAGTGCCCGCTAGATGGCAAGCATCAAGCGCGCTACCTTCAATGAAAAACATCACCCCGCCGGCTTAAATAGACGCCTGCGTCGCCCACTAGCCACGTGCTTTATGCACATGCCTTATTACTTTGCCCCTTTGTCTTATTGTTACAAAACATTTTATATTTACAAAAAAGAAAAGGCGAAATAGCACATCGCGTGTATTAATCCGCCCTTGAGCATAGCGTAAAAAGTTCGGGCAGCCGCTGTCCTTTTGATCTTATTATTTTTGAACTTTTCATGTTTCAACTTAAAAATATAATATTTTATAGTTTAAGACTTGTACTTTTGAAGAATATAATTCATTTTGAAGAAAAGACTGATATTTTATTGAAAAAATAGAGTTTAAACATTCAAATGGAATTTTCAACTAGAAGGAAGCATTTCGGAATAAAAATAATAGCACCATTGGAAAGAGCAGACTTGGTACACGATTATTAGCGAATTGAATAGAGCGTGCACTTAAACGTGCCGTACGCACGGGCGCGAGGGGCTCGCGCGGACCCTCGGCGCTGTCTTTTTCATGTTGTTACTTTTAAACCCTTTATTTCTCCAACTTCTCCAAGATAGGGTTTTGAAGCTTAAGAGTTGTACTTACCAATGGTGTAGTTTATTTTGAAAAAAAACATGATATACTTTGAGAAAAATGGCTTTCAATATTCAACTCGAGTTTTCGTCCGGAAGAACGCGTTTTGCAATAAAAACAATGGCGCAATTGGAAAGAGCAGAAAAAAATCTATCGATATAGGTTCTTGGTTTTTTTTTCAAAGACGCAGCATACGATTATGAGCGAGTTAAACAGAGCGCCTTTTACGCGAAAAAAGGCACCGCGCGCGCTCGGTGGCCCGTTTCTGCTGGACGCTCCCATATATCATATACTGTCAATGTTCTCTGGTAGGTGGCGTATCAACAAATTTAGAGTATCTGGGAAACTAGCAAGTGGGAGGAGTTATTTTCAATTAGTATATAAGAGATGAGTGAACCATTAATTTATGCATCGGCAGATGCTCTTTCCCCCCTCTCTCTTTTTCGCTATCTCGTTTGCAAGGGCAGAGGTTTTACGAGTGATAGTACTTGAATACGTGGAGGTTCCCATCAGGGCTACATTGATCCCAGGAAGAACCCTCCCGAGATCGTGCAGTTCTCATTTTCATCCGATCATGATGATGATGATGATGATGATTTGTAGAAGAATAGTATTCTGCAATGTTAAATGAATAAAACAAAATTATTAATATAGAAAATTAAATTGAGCCAAAATTTCCCTTGGACCACATCATTCGAATATGGTAACAAAATTTTCAGCCGACAACTTGTTCGTTTGTTCGTTTGTTCGTTCGCTCTTACCTCTTTGTCTATCGTAATGAGACTTGTATACATGTTCTATCGTCTGAGCTAGTCCGGGTGGAGAATATGTATTAACATAGTTATCGAAGAATTCATTTACAACCTACACGGAAAAAAACCGCTGCCAATATATTGGCACGTAGCTTCCTCCAAATGAATCTATCATTCCTATTGGTATAGTATTATAGTTCAAATATAAAATATGTTTATTCATTCTACATGTTTTTTCAATAATTTGAGAAATTCATTAGTATTTACAAAATTACACATTATTTCTTATTCTTTAAATCCCTTATTAGCTGCCACTGATAATGTGCCAACACAAACGTACTATGTTAAGATATTAATAATACGAAATAACCTATCTACCTGGAGCGCAACTACAATAGCATAGTAACTATTGTCTGAATTTGTCTGAAAAAATTTGTCTTATGTTCCTTCTAGTATATATTTGTTACATGTACTGTAACGCTCTGCCGGCGATCAAGGCAGAGGTCCGCGGGTAATTATTAAACACAAAAACAACCGGGTAAAACTCTAAGTAATTTATTAATCACTAATCGGTTTTTACACACTAATATGGGCGTCAGGTGCACGCGTCACTTGGACCGATCTAAGCCTTCGCCGGCTAGCTTCAGCCGGGAGCAATAAACCTACTCTAAGCTACAGCTACAGCACGAGCTGCAGCTGGCGCCAATTCAGAACTCCGTAACTCCCGACGCGGACGCGCACACACACGCACTTGGAAACCGGGGACGGGAATATCAAGAGGGCAAACCTTGGCCAGGACGCTGCTGCTGCTGCTTCCTCTCGCTCTCTCTCGTTCTCTCTCTCGTTCTCCCTAGGGCGCTGGCTCTCCAAACGGTGGCGAGGGGTCGGCAGGGCGCACAGGCACGCACACGATTTCGTCAGCGAGAACACTATCGCGAGGTCCTCGTTCGTCCATCGGCCGCCTTCTTCAACGCGGCGCGCGCGAGTAGTCCGTAAACTGTCGATGCTCGCACGCGCCGTCCGGCGGATGGCCGATACAGCGCTGAGCCCCTGCGTCTCTCTTTCTCTCCTCTCGGCTATCGTCTGCTCCTGTCAGCCGCATGGGAGAGCGAGCTCACTCATGCTCCAGCTACAGCTTGTTCTCGCTGTAGCTGCTGCTGGTTCCTCCATCTCCTGGCCTGCTGGATACGGGAGGGAAGGGACTAGTGCGCGGAGAAGGCAGCGGGGAGGAACGGGCGCGTGCATGTGTGTGCACGTGTGTCGAGGCGTAGCTCGCCGCGGCCGCCGTGCACTTTCTTCGATATCCCCTGTAACGTGCGTTCTGCCGCGTTACAGTACTTACTCTTGGATTATCTAATTATTTATTTATTTATTTATTTATTTATTTCCAGAAAATATTTACATTACATTATTATATACGAAATATACATAAGTAAGTAAATCCTACTGAGGCAAATATTATTGCCTGTGTGTAGATCTGGTACACAGAAAACTTACAAACTAAAAAAATATTACAAACTACAAAATTCTTAAAAAACTATATAATGGTATGTGCGTAGTGTTTGTTAACATCGATAAAATCCATTGTAGTACATAAATAACAGTTAAATAATTTGTTAGATATATTGGTTAAGATTTAATTATTATTTTGAAATTATATTGCATCTTTTACTATAAACATTTTTAATTTTTTCTTCATTAATTGTCTACTTAAATTCATAACTTTGAGATCCTTAGATAGCCCATTAAAGACCCTTATAGCTTCATTGTAGCTATTTTTATCACTAATTCTTTTATCACATTTAGGTAATTGAATTGTTTTGTTTCTGGTCTTGCTCGCACTGTTTATATATTTATTTCTTAATGTAGAATAATGTAAGGATATTGACTCTAACTGGAATAATTTTTTTATTTCAAGAGGTGGATTAGTTTGAGAGAATTTATTTTTATTTATGATTTTCAATATTTTGTTTTGTGTTGATTGTATTAGTTTCATATTATTATCGTACGCACCACCCCAGGCAATTACCCCATAATTGATTAGACTATGAAAGAAAGCATAATATATTATCATTAATGTTTTTGTATCCATCATATTTTTTATCTTGGCAAAGACAAAAATTAGGTATTTGGTTTTTTTAATGATATATCTTATATGCTTATCCCATTTCATATTGTAGTCGAAATACAGCCCTAAGTATTTATGACTTTCAACTCTTTTTATTAATTGCGTTCCTATTTTGATGTTTAGTGTGCCAGGTACACTATCACAGTAGTTTCCGAGAGTCATATAGACCGTTTTATCTATATTTAGCGACAGTTTATTTTGTGCAACCACTTGGCCACATGATTAAGGTAAGCACACATTTTTTCCTGAGCTGAGGACCACATGTTATCACTTGATATGATAACCGTGTCATCAGCATAGGACATGATTGTGTCATTTTGCATACTTCCTAGTAAGTCATTGACATAAAGTATAAAAAGTAATGGTCCTAATATAGTTCCTTGGGAACACCCGTGGTAAATTCTTTATATTCACTTTTACAGTCTTGAATTTTTACTCTTTGCCGCCTATCTGTGAGATAGCTAGTCATCAGTTTTAAGGCACTACCCCTTACTCCATATCGTTCAAGCTTATCTAAAAGAACTCTATGATTAACAGTGTCAAATGCTTTGGCTAAGTCTAGAAAAGCAACAATTATTGGTTTACTTGTATCTAAGTTTTCGTATATGATATTTGATATATAATTTAATGCGTCAGTAGTTCCCCTATTTTTAACGAAGCCGTATTGTTTTTCTGATATTATGTTATGTTTTTCAAAAAAGTGGTATAATCTATTATAAATTATTTTTTCAAAAATTTTTGCAATGTTCGATATTAAAGAGATTGATCTGTAATTATTGATATTAGATTTTTCACCAGCCTTGTAGATAGGGACTACCTCAGCATTTTTGAGCGCGTCAGGCCAGATAGATTTCACAATACATAAATTGAAGATATATTCTAAGGGCACACATATATATTCAGAGAGAATTTTCAATGATTTAGCGTTAATATTGTCTACACCTCCAGATTTATTTTTCAATGTATTGATTATTTTGTATATCTCAGCAAAATCTGTCGGACGAAAGAAAATAGATTCAGGATTCCTATCTGGAAGTTTCAGGTTATTATTATTTATATTAGCAAATTGAGCACTCAAATTTGGTCCTATTTTACAAAAATAGGTGTTCATAGCATTTGCTATATCAGTTTTATTTTCGATTTTTTGATTGTTATCGTATATATATTTTATTGGATTATCATGCACACTATTTCTCCCTAATTTAGTTTTAATTATGTTCCATAATTCCCTAGAGTTTCCGCTATTTCGTTTTACCATTTCCTTTTCATATTTAAATTTTGCTTCTTTAATAACTTTGTTCAATATCTTAGTGTAATTTGTATACTCTTTTTTAGGGCTTCAGAAGTGGGATTGTTTTTCCATAAGATATACAGTGTCTCTTTAGTAGTACACGAGACTATAATAGCACTAGTAATCCAATTTTTTCTCGGAAGTTTATTTTTAAATTGTTTTTTGGTAGTGGACGCATCAATACAATTATTTATCATGTCTATTAATGCGTTAACTGCAAGATTAGGATCCTGCATAGACAATATTGAGTACCAGTTTGAATTATTTGCAACATGTTTTAACTTGTTGTAATTAATTGATTTCATATTGAATTTGTTCGGCTGATTTATTTCTAATTTATCTATAGTTATAAATAATGGGTAATGATCATTAAATGGATTCGTTATTTTAAATGAATTAATATTTATATTTTTAGTTTTTATATAGAAATTGTCGATGCAGGTACCTCTTTTATTATCAGATGAAGGCCTTGTTATTCCAGTAAAGCATGGCGTAAATTTATATTCCAAGAGATCATTTAAAAATTCTTGTGTTATAAGGTTATCTGTTGAGTCAGTCTTACTAAAATTTTCGTCTAATATATCAATGTTAAAATCCCCAATTATACAATGGTTCTTAGTATTTAATTGATCTCTTAGGAATTTTTTCAGGCTATGTACAAATTCATACTTTTTTATATTGTGTGATCTATAGATCTCTGAGATTCTTACAGTTTCGGTGCCAATTAATTTTATAACCGAGCTTAAGATACGTATGTTGTCGACCACTATAATTTCTGTGTGTTCAGATAGTTCATCCTTTATATACATCATAACTCCATCTGCTTTATTCATTTTACTCTCACTATAGTAACTTTTGTAACCTGATATGTTGTACAATGGAGTATATTGCACATTCCAAGATTCAGTACATATAATGACACTTGGTCTTACGGCTAAACATTCAATAAAAGTTTCAAGTTTTTCAAAGTTTTGTTTTACACTTCTAATATTTACACATAAAATCAAATTTTTACCTTTATCGATACTTTTATTGAGTGTTTGTACATTACCAAAAGCTTGTTCTTTTTGTGAGATAACTTCAAAATTTAGTTGTTGTTGATCCATGTTCAAAATTCAGAAAGTTCAGAAGTTGCTGAGTCTGTTGGGTAATAAATTTGTGATATGGTTCTGTTTAAATTTATTGGTGAGGTTGTGGCCGATAAATTACCAGCTGATGTTGCCGGACTGATAAAAATTCTACTTTGTCTTCTTGGTGTCGTTACGACCGGTGATTTACCGGCAGCTGTATCAGTGTTTTGTAACTGTGATTGAAACTTTACTTTACCTACATATTTTGGAATGTGCGGTCTCACTGGATAATCTGTTTCAGCAATTAACTTCTTTATCTTGTGCAACATAACCTCGCATTTTTCGGTATCATTTACCACGTGTTTAGTATTATAATTTGTTTTATATTGATGATTACTGTACATACAATTAACACAATTGTGTTCATTTGGGGTAGTACAGTTGATTGTGTTATGTTTTCCAGCACAATGTAGGCAGACCTTCGTATTCTTACACTTTTTACCACTATGACCAAATCGACCACAGTTAAAACACGGGGTTAAATTCAAGTCATCGAATGCTCTGCAATTTTGATAACCAATATGAACTCTATATTTATTACTCACAATTTGATTATATACTTCCGCTGGTGTTTCAATTAATATAGTGTTAATTTTTGTTTTAATGTTTTCAAATATATGTAACACTTTGCATTTGCTGTTTAGGTGTTTGAAGTTCCTTTTGTTAATATCTTGCTCTATTTCTTTAATCTCCATGTCTTCAAAATTGTCGAAGCCTGTTATTTTCATCTTGGGATTTTTAATAGATTCTTTTGTTATTTTGTAGTAGGCAGAATACTTTTGTTTTAGGATATTCTCAGTTTGTATCAAACTCTCCTCATTTATAAAGCTTATTATTGCTTCATCTTTATTCTTGATTTTTATACTTTTTGCTTGTATAGATGAATTTTTATTTATATAGTGAGCTATATATGGTTTTATATCTGGCACATATATTCCTTTATTATCATTCTGTACTCTTTTCACTATTAGTTTTTGTATCTTCTTTTCTAATTGCTTATCACTTACTACCACTTCTGCAAATGTTTTTTTGTTTTTAGTATAGTTTTCTTTGTCTAAAATTTGGTTTAGCATGAGATTATTATTGTGTACTTCTGTACTTATTTGTTTTAATAGATTTTTTCTTCTTCAGGAAAACTTGTCAATTCTTGATTTCCTTTGATTTCCTTAGCTTTTATTAGTAGCAATTCTTCTTCAGCTTGTTTTAATTTTTGTTCTGTCTGTGCATTGGTTTTTATTAGTATTTCGTTCCTTGTCATTATCAGATCATTTTGGTTTCTCAGATTTTCTAGTTCCCTCCGTAGTAGCACTACTGCAACACGTGGGTCTTTAGAGGTTATGTCCTCTATATTATGTTCTTCACATATTATTTCTATGGCAGATAAGTAGTTTTGTGTTCTTTTTCTGTTATAATCACTTTTATGGTAGACATTGTTACACACTACACATATCACAACTCCCACTGGCGTCCCGGGATGACATTTGTAATAAATTTCTGGCGGAGGGGTCTGTTTAAGCAGCACACCCTCGTCCGCCATCTTGGCTGAGGCTGGCCGGCTGGCTTGGCTGTTTTAATAAAACATTATTTAAAAATATAAAAACTAAAACTGCTATTTCGACCCGGAAAACGCATATACATCCATACGGATATTTTCTAAAAATAGTGTATTTTGATTCCAAAGGACCCCGCACACAATGTATGGGAAAAAATCATTCGGTCAAATTGAACGAAATTGAAAAAAGATAGATTTCTTCAGGACCTCAAGATCTATTTTTTTCCAAAGTTTCGTTCAATTTGACCGGATGATTTTTTCCCATACATTGTGTGCGGGGTCCTTTGCCAAACAACATTCCTAACGCATTTTCTCAAAAACTTTTTTACTATCACAAAGTTTCCTCTAGGAGAAAGCGATAGATTCGAAATGTTCCCACGAGTTATTGGAGTCGTTCTATCTGAAATCGGAAAGGTAAAGACTCCAAAGATAGACGTAATTTACTCCCATTGAAGGAGACTTTTTACTTGAAAGATGTTGGAATAAAATCTTCCCAATCAAGCTAGTAAAAAACCTCCATCTGTTTTTGACTTTTTCTCCTAAGAGGCAAGAACTCGAATCTCGTGCTCCTCCGTTCTGGAAACGGTGGTGTCCTAAACTTAGGAGGGGATCTCTCCCATTTACGGGAACCATTACCTCTGTGCACCTTGAGAGCGACAACTCACTACGCTTCGAAAAGACACTTCTAAAAGTGGAAGAGATTTCATCTTACAATTTAAAGACATAATGTATCCCAAAATTAGGAACTATTATCTTCCAAACATAGAAATGATTTACAACTGGATAAATGGGAATAATTCGCTCTCAATTTTGGGAAACTATTACTCTTATCAATAAGATATTCTTGCACCTACTCCTTTAGATCTTTATTGATCCCAAAATAGGAATATTTCCAAATCATTTTTTTTTGCCGATCTCAATACGAATTTCAGATATATGAGAGATCTCATATGAGATCTCATATGTCTAAAATTCTCGCTTCGCACGTGCAAAAAGACACATGAACTAAATAATCGACTTCCCCACCCGTGTCATAATGTACTATTATAGCACTACCTGCCGTAAGCACACCCTCACGCTTATCCGTGCTCTATGCAGCCCTTTATTACACGGTAAGGTTAGCGCACGAACGTAGCAAGTGCACGTGACGATAAGCCCGGACCTATACGTGCCCATATGCCGTTCCCACCTTCTTTTGCTGTGACTACGTTTTAACGTGACTATAAGCCTTATGCGTACCTATAGGTCGTTCCCACCTCCTTTAGCCGTGACTATTAGTTTTTACAGGACCGTAAGTTCTATGCGTGCCCATAGACCGATCTCACCATCTTCTGACGTGACTATTCACCTAACCGCAAGCCCTATGCGTTGCCATAGATCGATTCCTCCTTCTTTTGAAATGACTATAAACATTCACATGCAATTTGCGAGTGAGATAGGGTCTTTTTCAACCATATTCCGAGATAGGGCCTTTTTATTCGGAAGCGACAATATCTTCGTTCTTCGTTCAATGATCTGCACAATACTATACAGCAGCTGAATGATAGTCTCGCGAGACTGGCACTATGGACCGTTTCTCCATCAGTGCAAAGAAGACCCAGGTTATCTGGTTCGACTCTAGAGGTTTCATTAGTCGCCTTTATTCTTTAAACCTGCCAGAGCCCGTTCTGGACAGCCAACGCGTGGCGTACTAGGACTCAGTGAAATTTCTTGGATTCACCTTAAAGATTTGAGCATATTACTCGCGCATATAGCATGACTTATTTATTTGAAAAATGTTTATTCTGTTCACCAAAATAAAACGGTGTCCAGACGCTGTTCTCACTTAGATTTAGTCGTCACTGGGACACTCATTAATTGTTATAGATATTCGTTCGCAATAGGCGCTGCCCATATGTGGAACAGCATTGCGGTACAGATTCGTGCCTCGTTTATGCGACCGAGCTTTACGGCTACGCTTAGAGACTACGTGTTGCGCTCAGCTCTTATAATTCAATCATAATTATTCCTTGTTGCACATTATTTTTCAAATCCCTAAGTTCTATGACGATCTCTTTTTTGTTACGTATTTTTATTGTTTTTATTCTATTTTACTTATTTTATTTTATAATTTTAATTTTATGTATTCATATTTTATTTTGTTATTGTTTAATCTTTTTTTTTATATGTTATAACTATACTGGTCCATAAGTCCCTAGTCCCCCGGGATCAGTCTCTCTAACTCTATCGCACGAGGTCACGCCCCCTCTCTCTTACACGTGCAAAGTCAATACAAAAGGTCGGCGGAGACACGAAAACATGAGAGAGGGGCTAGAAGGCCGCGAACCTCGTGTCCTAGATAAAGGCAGATATACGAAATCATATAAAAAAACCAGAGTAAGTTACGGCACGCGGTACGCCGTGTAAAGGCAGCTAACACACTCCTATTTACGGCTTAAAAGAGGCCAATTCCCATGCCACTATCGAGTCGATAGCACTTGTTTTTCAAGGGATTCAATGAGGTGACATTGGGATTATGATCCACAGTGATACGATTTTGTTTATCGCCATAACATTTTGTGATAAACAGTAAATATAACGCAGTTTTATCGATGTAGAGAACCCCCCCTGCTAACTTCCTATGAAGTTGACAAAATAACCGTTATATGAAAAATTGAAAAAGTGCTATCCGCTTTTCTACACTTTATCGTCTTGTTACAGCGAAAAGTCGGCTAAATTCTACATAGCTGCCATTGTAAATGACCACTCTCATCAGTTGAAGAGGGTGGCGACGATGCTGTATAAGGAGTCATAAATTATTGCTTATAACAATCAAAATATTTGTTTTCATTTTACGGGAAAAACACTGCTATCTTACGGTCAAAAAGCGGAAAATTCCCGCACCACTAGCGTGTCGAAAACATCCTTCTTCCCTGGGTTTCAGTAGGGTGACTTGCTAGGTTCGTATGAAATTAAGCTAGAGGACTATTATTATTATAATTAAAAAAATTTTTTTTAATATTTTGTACCACACAGTTTTGTTACGGGAAAAAGCGGCACATTCATATATAGATGCCATAGCGATACCTGGTGTTTTTAATTAGTTTTAGACAGGTGCACTACCAACTTCGGTTGAAGTTAATAGAACATGGGTACGTTCCTTTTTTTTTTAGGTCATGGTAAAATTATCAATTCCACGGATAATTTACGGATAGTTTACGGGAAAATTATCCAATAGTTTATTTTAGGGACTGTCCAAATACTGGGTTTTAGACTTTGAGATTTGGGAATTGGACAAAGTGTAACAAAATCATTGTCGGTCATTTTGTAAATTCACAACCCTTGTTTGAAGACCAACGGACCTTTTATACAACTGAGAACTAACTAACACTAAAATTAACCACGGATTGTGAATTTAGAAAATGACCGGCAACTTTCTTTTTACACATTATCTAAAGTACAAAGCTCAAAGCCTATAACCCAGTATGTGGACAGTTTCTTACGTTAGATCAAAAGAGCTGCCAAATTCAGAGTCGTCGAATTTTCATGGCAGGACCTTACGCGAAAACGCAGCAGCGTTAATAAAAGGGACATAGCGATATAATATCAAATTGAAGCTTATAGAGCCAACTTCAGAGCGTTATTAAAAAATTTCATTGGCTAATCCAGTAGGTAGATAGGATAGTGCCTACTGGCGCGCGTAGCGCGCATTTCTTTACAATCTAGTACTATTTTATTTGCTACTAGTATTTGACCGAAGCGATCTACGCACGCCAGATAGCCCTACTTTCGCCGATCAGCGAAATCTCTACAGTTGCCTCTATATGTTTCAACCCATAATATTTTTTGCTCAGCAATATGACTACCCTATAAAAGCATATGACTGCCTCCTAATATCCATCGCACGGAAGACACGAAAAAACACGGACACACATTTTCACCTACTTGATAGTCTGTTACGGGACCCCACAGGAGCCATGGAATGCCACGAATTCGAGATTTTACCTTCTCTTAAATCCACACGAAATCGCACGGAAGACACGGAAAACTACAGCCACTAATTTTCACGTACATCATAATCCTATACGGTCACACAGGAGCTACAGAAACCCACAGCCTCGAGGTATAACATTTTTTGAAAACCGCACGGAATCGCACGGAAAACACGGAAACGCACGGACACTCATTATCACCTACTCGATAGTCTGTTACGGAACCCCATAGGAGCCACCGAAAGCCACGGCCCCGAGCGGTTACCTTTTTTTATATCCGCACGGAATCGCACCGAAGACACGGAAAAGCACGGCCACTAATTTTCACGTACTGCTTATTCCTTTACGGAACCCCACACGAGCCACGGAAAGCCACGGCCTCGAGTGGTTACCTTATTTTAAATCCGCACGGAATCGCACGGAAGACACGGAAAAGCACGGACACTCATTATCACCTACTCGATAGTCTGTTACGGAACCCCACAGGAGCTACGGAAAGCCACGGCCTCGAGCGACTACCTTTTTTTATATCCACACGGAATCGCACGGAAGACACTGAAACGCACGGACACTCATTATCACCTACTCGATAGTCTGTTACGGAACTTACGGAACCCCACAGGAGTCACCGAAAGAGACGGTCTCGAGCGGTTACCTTGTTTTAAATCCGCACGGAATCGCACGGAAGACACGGAAAAGCACAAACACTCATTATCACCTACTCGATAGTCTGTTACGGAACCCCTCAGGAGCCACGGAAAGCCACAGCCTCGAGTGGTTACCTTATTTTAAGTCCGCACGGAATCGCACGGAAGACACGGAAAGGCACGGACACTCATTATCACCTAACCGATAGTCTGTTACGGAACCCCACAGGAGCCACCGAAAGCCACGGCCTCGAGCGGTTACCTTATTTTCAATCCATACGGAATCGCACGGAAGACACGGAAAAGCACGGCCACTAATTTTCACGTACTTCTTATTCCTTTACGGAACCCCACAGGAGCCACGGAAAGCCACGGCCTCGAGTGGTTACCTTATTTTAAATCCGCACGGAATCGCACGGAAGACGTGGACATGCACGGACACTCATTATCACCTACTCGGTAGTCTGTTACGGAACCCCACAGGAGCCACTGAAAGCCACGGCCTCGAGCGGTTACCTTATTTTCAATCCACACGGAATCGCACGGAAGACACGGAAAAGCACGGCCACTAATTTTCACGTACTTCTTATTCCTTTACGGAACCCCACACGAGCCACGGAAAGCCACGGCCTCGAGTGGTTACCTTATTTTAAATCCGCACGGAATCGCACGGAAGACACGGAAACGCACGGACACTCATTATCACCTAATCGATAGTCTGTTACGGAACCCCACAGGAGCCACGGAAAGCCACGGCCTCGAGCGGTTACCTTATTTTAAATCCGCATGGAATCGCACGGAAGACACGGAAAAGCACGGACACTCATTATCACCTAGTCGATAGTCTGTTACGGAACCCCACAGGAGCCACGGAAAGCCACGGCCTCGAGCGGTTACCTTATTTTATATCCGCACGGAATCGCACGGAAGGCACGGAAAAGCACGGAATATTGTAGACGGAGCTTCACGGCACAGTAGTGTTGGTCACGGAACAACACGGCACGTTCCTATGAAAGATAGAGAGACCATATTCCTTTTTACGGCTCGAGACGGAATATTGCAAACGGAACTTAACGGCAAAATAGCTCATACTCTGTCAGCGACGGTATTTTACGGAAAATACGACACGTATTCATACGGAATTTTTTAGATAACCGATTCGCACGGAAGATTACGGAAAATCATCTTTAGCCGTCATCTGAAAATTTTTTTACACGGAATTCTACACGGGAGGGGTCCGTATAGACACTGCCCTCTCAACAACTGTCCAACTCTCTACAAAGAACTTGATGGAAGCTTAAATGTTTTTTTGAAACAATTATATAATAAACACTTTTAAAAAATATTTTTTAAACTATTTTCTATAATTCCTATAAATACATTTTCTATTTCTCACAAAACTGATTTTTGCTATTTAAATTATCTCTTTATCTCTTTACAATATTTGTTGTATGTATTTGCTATGAAAATGTTTCCTTTTTCTTCAAAAAATCATTTTTCTTATCTGTAGTATTACTCATTAAATTAAAGTAGTACTTTCAATAACAGAACCATTTCTGTAAATTATTCATTATTACATTTACTCTACAAAATATCTCCAAAAATGGTCCATTTCTACATCTTTTAAAAAATCCTTTAATAAATTATTTTACAAAACTTCTACAATCCTTTAATAGTATATTACTCACCAAGGGAGGAAAAAACTTGGACAATCCACAGCTCGTGTAAATTACCACCCGAGCCGAAGGCGAGCCGAAAACAAACACGAGCTGTGGGCTGGCCAATTTTACTCCCGTGGAGCGTATCCTATTTTTTTGTCTAGCGAGGTCGAAAATACAACCTTCGCGATCGGGCGCCGGGAGCGAAAGTGATACTTTCGGCCCGCTAGGCAAAAAAAACTTTTGCAAGCAACGAGAAATTCTTTTCCAAAACCTTTACAATCACTTTACAAAAACTTTTACAAACGATAAGAATTTTTTCGGAAACCATAGGAATTATTTTCCGAAACCTATACAATATCCTAAAAAATTATTTACGTTTTATTTTATGAAAAGGAATTCTACAAATCAATAATAAATTTTTGAAAGTCGAACTAAATTTCTTTCACGCGGATACTGAAAGTCAAACCCAAAAAAGTTGTGAAATCAATTAAAGTAGAGTTCTATACTTAACAAACATTATTTATAATGTACTTTTACTCATAAAAAGTTGTGAAATCTCTCTAAAAAATTTGTTTACAAAAGTAAAAACTTATAGGTAAGAATAAGTTTGGTTACTATTCCATGTAGTTTTATACTTAATACACATTATTTATAATGTACTTGTACTCTTAATTAAAAAGTTGTGAAATCTCGATCTCTAAAAAATTTGTTTACAAAAGCAAAAACTAATTTGAAACTTTTGTGAATAACAATACTACCATTTGATAATGATATTAAAAATATACCTTAATGAACTCTCATAACGTTATCACACAATCTAATTATTATTTTCTCTTAAAAAGTTGTGAAATCTATCTCAAAAAACATTTTACAAAAGTTTAAACTAAGGCAAGTATTAGTCTCTCGCTCATCCTCCCTCTCTCTCGCTCCCTCTCTTTCTCTCCGTCTCTCTCGTCCTCTCTATCTCTTCCTCTTTTTCCCACCCCTCTCTATCACCCTCTCTCCCTCTCTCTCTCAACATCCGTCAAACTGAGTACCAAAAACTTTAATGTGGGCTTCAATATTTTTTTAAAACAATCAACACGTTTTTTAAAAGCTAATTTTTTGGTACGTTCTAGCAACACAATTTCTCTAGTCCTTTTAATTCTTCTAGTCTCGTCTATTCAATAAGCACTCTTTACAAATGGGAATAATTTTTTTCATGACTGTACAAATAATAATATTGTTAATATAAAATTTTCTACGAAAGTATAAAATAAGGCAAGTATAGACGTTTTGTCTACATAATCTATAAAAAAACAACCCAATCTGTCTAGACCTTTTATTTATTCGAATCTCGTCTATTCAATAAGCACTCTCTACAAATGGTAATCATTTTTTTCATGATTGTACAAATAATAATAATATTGTTAATATAAAACTTTCTGCGAAAATATAAAATAAGGCAAGTATAGACGTTTTTCTGTATAATAGCTATAAAATAAAATATAAAACTTTCTACTAAAGTACAAAATAAGGCAAGTATAGACGTTTTTTCTGTATAATCTATAAAATAATAATATTTATGATTTAAAA
The DNA here is from genome assembly GCA_036365515.1 of Torymus aiolomorphi. Classification (NCBI taxonomy): domain Eukaryota; kingdom Metazoa; phylum Arthropoda; class Insecta; order Hymenoptera; family Torymidae; genus Torymus; species Torymus aiolomorphi. Next base: position 182,779,002 of record CM070874.1, read on the forward strand.
AAAAAAAAATTCAGGGTGTAGACATGGTCATTTGCATATAATATAAAGATCAGATAAAATGTATAAATGGGTTGCATTTACATATTAAATACTGATCCATGAACGTATCACTCTGTTTTTAAATAGAAATTGCAAACCAGCGTGAAAATCATATGAGATCTCATATATGTGAATATCGGACGTCAGATCTCATATGAGATTTCATTTGAGATCCCATAATATATAAAATTGCAGATAATATTTTATATATACATATGATCTCATATGAGATTTGATGGCTGAAATACTCACATGAGATCTTATATGATATTTACACGCGGGAAAAGGATAAAAAATAGGTGGCTTATAAAATGGTTAGTAAAATCTAAAGCACTTTTGAGTAGATTTTTTAGTACAATTTATATGCATTTTTATTTCATTCCTGTTTAAAAACGACGGACACAAGGAAAAATATTTTGGGTAATGTAAGTAAATCATGAGATTCTGCACATATGTATGGATGATATATTTGAAAAGTATCAATTAAAAATTAGAGTCATTGTAATTATTTATTAATTATAGTGGATTTATAGGTATAAACATTTTTAATGAATTTATGCAAAAATTTAGAATTCTACATTTACAAAGCCCACCAGTAAACTGCAAACCGTCGGGCCCGCCAAGTATGTGTGGGAGATTGGAGAACCACCCCTGCTAGAGCAGCTCTAGACTTCTCTTGTCCTGCCAAGATGCGTAATATTATAGAAAGTTCAAAACTTTGACTTTTCGTAAATATCTGAAAAAATTCTTATGAATTTTAAAAATGAAAAGAAAGTATAATAGTTATAAAATAATTTTCACCTATACGGGCGTAAAGTGCGTAGGTTCTATAAGGTTTTGTATAGGAGTATGTGAGCTATTGCGCCTCTTAGGCAATACTTTATGCCCACTGGCTGAATATCTTTGAAGTTACAACGTGGACATAAAATGTAATTTTACACGCAAGGTACGAAAAGTTCTATTATGTCAGTCAAGTTATCTTATGGGTACTTGACTACAATAAATTGATTTCAGTACTTTCTTGTGTTTAATTTGTATATAAGGATAAATAAATTTGAATACATTTCTGAAAACAGTCATACAGTTGTTTCCGAGAGATGTTTGCATTACTTGACTATCGATAATTGATTTCACAACTTTCGTTTGTTTGATTTGCAGTAAAAAATTTGAATGCTTACATATAATTTGTTGAGCATACAATGACTCAAAGAAGTGAGAGACTTTTTGACTGGTATTTATTTGATTTCTTTTAAAAAATCATAAATATTATTATTTTATAGATTATACAGAAAAAACGTCTATACTTGCCTTATTTTATACTTTAGTAGAAAGTTTTATATTTTATTTTATAGATATTATACAGAAAAACGTCTATACTTGCCTTATTTTATACTTTCGCAGAAAGTTTTATATTAACAATATTATTATTATTTGTACAATCATGAAAAAAATGATTACCATTTGTAGAGAGTGCTTATTGAATAGATGAGATTCGAATAAATAAAAGGTCTAGACAGATTGGGTTGTTTTTTTATAGATTATGTAGACAAAACGTCTATACTTGCCTTATTTTATACTTTCATAGAAAATTTTATATTAACAATATTATTATTTGTACAGTCATGAAAAAAATTATTCCCATTTGTAAAGAGTGCTTATTGAATAGACGAGACTAGAAGAATTAAAAGGACTAGAGAAATTGTGTTCATAAATGCGCGAAAATGTGTGAAATATTATCTTTGATTTTCTTGCGAAAAGTGGCCTGTGTGGTAAAATAAGTTAATAACTACATAAAAAGGGATCAATCACACATAGCAGGATGCTCGGGGGACAACCAATGTCAATAGATTATGGATTTTGTACTTTATAGTGTCTTTGATAAGCTAGAAACTATAAAAATAGAATTAAAATTGACTAAAGAAATGATAACCCTTCAGTGTTGAAATTTATAAGTTTCCATACATGGAGGTTTATTATTTCTTTAGTCAAGTATATCATGATGGCAATTGACTAAATAAATAATACTTTGTGTAATTTGGAAAATCATAAATACGCGAAAGTGTGCGAAATATTTTCTTTGATTTGCTTGCGAAAAGTGGCCGGGTGTTAAATAAGTTAATAGCTACATAAAAAGGGATCAATCACACACAGCAGGATGCTTGGGGGACAACCAATGTTAGTAAAGTGTCCAGGATGGTAAAGTGTCCCGGACGGTAAAATGTTCAGACGAAGAAGTGTCTTGGACGATTAAATGTCCGGACGAGAAAGTGGAAGACGGTAAAAAGGGTGACGATAAACTGGCGGACGATAAAGTGTACATGAGGCTTCTGCGAAACTAATAGCGCAACTTATCAGCAAAAATGATATAAAAAAATATATATATTTCGCCGTGTGAAATCATTTCCGATAATTTGGTAGAATTAATTATTGAAGTCAGTGCATCAAAAATCTACATTTAAATTGTTACAAGAAATTGAAGAAAAAACCATGTGCCTCTTGCGACGACTAACACTACATGTTGCTTTCTCAAAAAGAGAAAGCTTGGTAACGGTGAAATTTTTCGACCTCCAGATTTCGATGATTTTCGATATTTCTGAGCTCCTTGAGTCAAGATATGCATTTTCTCGAAAATGTGTGTGTGTGTGTGTGTGTGTGTGTGTGTGTGTGTGTGTGTGTGTGTGTGTGTGTGTGTGTGTGTGTGTGTGTGTGTGTGTGTGTGTGTGTGTGTGTGTGTGTGTGTGTGTGTGTGTGTGTGTGTGTGTGTTATAAATTTGTCCGCAGCATAACTCGAAACTGGCCAGAGATATCAAGTTTATCTTTGGCAGGTATTTAAAGCTTATTTTGAAGTTGTACAAGTTCAATTATATAGTTGATCGGATAATATTAAGTTGGTTAAAAAAAATAAAGAAAAATATGGAAAAATCGAAATAATTTTTTTTCTTCGGCGGGTTTGGATATTGGTCGAAAGTAGGCCCATTTTCTGAAAGGTCTTAAAATTTCCTATCTACCCATATTTTTTTCGGCCCGATTGGATATTATTAAGTCAATTAAAAAAAGTAAAGAAAAATATGGAAAAATCGAAAATATTTTTTTTACGACGTTGGGTTTGGATATCCGATGGAAGTAGTCACATTTTCTTAAAAGTCTGGAAATCCATATTTTTGTCCGTCGAAAGGGATAATATTAAATCGGTACAAAAAATAAAGAAAAATATGGAAAAATCGTAAATAATTTTTTTCATCGCTTATACAGAAATTGTACTTTAACATCCTAAAGCTACCACTCCAAAATTAAAGAAAAAAAAAAACGCGCTTGAGTTAGAGGATATTTGAAACCTTCGCCCAGTTATATGGTTTTTGAAACCCCTCTATGAGTTGGTGGATTTTTGAAGTCTTCGCTGAGTTGGCGGGGTTTTGAAGCAAACACCAAGTTAGCAGGTTTTCGAAGAAAACGCTGAAGAAATTTGGAAGAAATGTAATTTATTTATAAATTCAATAACTAGCATGTGATAATACCTTAAACTTTTTAATTTGCAATTTAATAATTATTACATAACTACTTCATATTACAGTTGTCACGGCCTGCCGTACCGACGTCGCGTATAAGCCGTAGTTGAAGTACCTCATGCGCGCGAACGCAAGATGGCGCGTCGATGCAGAATCTGAGCTGCATCGACGTGATGACTAGGAGACCTCGGCGAGCCGGCGTCGGCCTTCTTATAGCTTGCTACAGTAGCCTGAAAACGCTATCCTTTTCGCTCCGATTTATTTCGTCCGGTAATTAAAAAGTACTCAACGAATTTTTACCAAAGAAGTACCGTATAAGAGCGCGAATCACGAGTGTTTTCGTCGTGATATACAAAAATTGTGTATTGAAGTACTTCTGCAGTTTTCGCGCGTTAAAGTGCAAAGTTCAAGTGCGACAGGCTAGTATCACCTGCCGCACTCAAACTACTTAGTGTCTGGAGGAAGTAATAGCACTTTTCGTGTCCGCTCCACCGCAGCATCAAGATTTTTATATTACTCAGGAAGTAAGACCAGACACGTCTGAGACCGATCAACTACTTGAGCCGTTGCTAAATTGGGTAAAAGGTAAGCGTGCACGCATTCTTCGGCGCCGCGTATTAGCTCCGCGTAACCGCTTGTCCAGGCTCGTCGCACCTGGACATCGGCTTCGACTAGGCGTTCTCGTGCGGTGAGAGCAAGTGCGAGGAGAGAGTATAGGCATCGGGCTCGCACCTCATCAAGGTTAAACGCGAGGTCAAACCACCGGCTTTTTCAAAGCTGGTGAGTGCGCATAACAGGTGCGCACACGTGTAAACCCGCCATCTACCCTCTCTCTCACACTTATACGTGTGTGCGTCGCGCGGCGATCGCGACTGCTCTCACACTTCATCGCTTTACTCGGTGAGCGCGCGCGTAGAGTACCGCACACGTGAGGCGTATTATATCTTACGTGCGCGGCGTAAATTACCGCGAGCGTGACGTCAGTCTCCGAGGCAGCTGACGTCAGAGATAACGTGCTGGAGCACCGTTTAGATAGGGAATACGCAAACCAAAATTCACTTCTTTTATATTTCTGATCCATTATCACACCACAACTTCTTTTATTTAATAAACAATAGTCTTTTATTATTAACTTTAACTGCTCGAATTATTATTTCGCGACCTTAGTCATTGCCCGTTCCCCGCCGCCTCCGCGGTCGTTACGTAAGGGAATACGTATTGTTTCATCTGAGCAGCCGGCACACGAACCAGTGAACGAGAGGAGAGTTCGAGTCACTGGTGAGAAACAAAGCGCAAGTCGTCGACTTGCGTATTGCACGGTAAGTCACCAGGTTAGGTTAAAATTGCACGACGTTGTAGCGTCCGTTACCTAATCTGGCTACTTAATCTCAGGGAGTTGAACCGAGAGATATGGAATTGAACCGCTAAGGAACGCAGGTGAAACGTGCCTTAGCCCGAAAATCCACCCCGTGAGACAGTAGACTTGGTGAACAAATGAGCAAAAGAATTACATCACCCGTAAACAGATCGATAAATTTACTAACAATGAATAATAAAACAATATTTATAAAACCAACTGATGCACACGAAGTTCAAAAAATCATAGAAAACATGAAGCTGAAAAATGGTGGAGTTGATAAAATAAATTCCAAAACAAGCAAAATGATAGCTACTCTCATAGCAGATACGTTGACACATATTTTCAATCTTTGTATTGAAAAGTCAATATGGTCAGATGCACTGAAAGTGGCTGAAGTAGTTCCAATTTATAAAAATGGCCATAAACATGAGATGGAGAATTACAGGCCAATATCCTTGATATCAAATTTAGCTAAAATATTAGAAAAAATAATGTACAACAGAATCTTTAACTTCATCACTAAAGTAAAATATTAAACAAAAAGCAATTTGGCTTCATAAAAAATTTTGGAACAAAAGATGCCCTTAGTTATATCTCAAAAACAATATATGAAAATTTAGATCGCAGTAAGCCTATTGCAATTACTTTTCTTGACCTAGCGAAAGCTTTTGACACAGTAAACCATAATATTCTACTTGATAAACTTTATTCATAAGGAATGAGAGGAAAAGCCCATCGCTTACTTACAAGCTACCTCAGCAATAGAAAGCAAAAAGTTAGGATAGGAGAAAATGAAAGTGATTTCGAAACTGTTAACACTGGAGTGCCTGAAGAAGCAATATTAGGGCCTCTCCTCTTCATAATATACATTAATGATTTACTAACAACAATGCCTGGAAATACCACCATATCATATGCTGATGACACATCAGTAATATCTACATGGGATGATGTAGAAAGAATAATGAATAGACAACTAGAAGAAATATCTATATGGCTTGCGCTAAATAAATTAACGCTGAATGTTAAAAAAACAGTATATGTCACCTTCGGAAATTACTGCGATAGTGTACCAAAGAACTTTGTTATAAAAATTGATAATGAAAAAATTGAAAAAGCTGAAAGTTGTAAGTACCTAGGAGTAATTTTTAATTGCAATATGAAATTGGACGAGCACATTGCTTATCTTAATAAGAGAACCAAATATCTAATTTTTATTTTCCAGAAACTCTCCAAGTTTATGCAAACTAAAACTCTAAAAATCATTTATTATGCTCTCTTTGATAGCGTAATTAACTACGGAATAATTGCGTGGGGAGGAGCATTTCAAAATAACTTACAACTCCTGCAAATAATACAAAATAGTATAATTAAGATTATTAACAAAAACACGTTTGTTCCAGACAATCCAATGAACTTAAAACAACTTTTTACGTATGAAAGTTTATACTATAATTATCATACCCTTAAAGAAGTATATATTAGCTCAGGGCGCAAGACAAGAAACAAATCTATTATTCTGCCAAAAATGACCAAAACAATAAGTGAATGAAATTTTATTTTAAAATGTACATTTAAAAAAATTATTTGATGTAATTTATCAATTCTCTTTGAGAAAGCATTCTGCTAAAGCAGTCAATTGTCTTAAAACACTTGGAAAAATTAACAAACTTAGAAGAAAGCTGGCGGTAGCTTTGCCATATAAAACGCTTTTTATTTTTTATCTTGAAAACTTTAATGATTTTAAAAAATCTGATGGTGGAGCAATTTAATATTGATTAGGAGCAGATTACTGATATTTTTATTTTATTAATAGCAGTTTTATTAAGCATGATCGAATTAATTAAAGATGTAAAAATGATTAATTTATTTAATTTTTTTTGCATTACTTAAAAGGGAGCAGATACCATAATAAATACTATTGGAAGGAGCAGTTTAAATCCTATCTTGTGATATTTTTTTTATTGAATTTTGGCAATTTTCATCGGCTGGAAGAGGGGTGGTCCACTCAGTATTGGGCACGGTCGTATATACAGGTCCGGAAACTCCCGTGGTAGGGTTTCACAAGTGGTGGATGTTCTCTGAGGATGAAAAAGCTTTCAAAATTCGCCACGCGGGGGCAGTGTTACCTTGTCGAAAATGACCACCGCTATCTTAAGTTACAGCTATCTCTCTCGTACACATTGTATTTAGCATTGCTTGACGTGTTGCTTTTTACTTTTGATTAATAACTAAAAATAAGTTTCTTACTTTGACAAGTAAATAGCAATACTTCAAATGAATAAATTCGGTATACCCCAAAGTTCAACACACAATTCATAACAGGAACCCAACCCCGAAAGAGGGGCATAACTTAAATATCACTTTCAACCATTTACAAATGATGGATATGAATTGTAGCGTAATGGGTTAAGGCGTCATGCTTAAACACCGAATGTTTCGTGTTCGCGCCCTGCAAGAAATTACTTTTGCTTCCTCAAAGAGGAAGCTTTGTAACGGTGAAAAAAATTTTTGAAACAAAAAATGTTCAAAAACATGTTTTAAGACTTTTGGCGCTAAAATCCGTTGTTTTTGATAAAAAAAATGTTCGTGTCTGTATATGTGCGTGCGTGTGCGTGTGCGTGTGTGCGTGTGTGTATGCGTGTGCGTGCGTGCGTGCGTGCGTGCGTGCGTACGTGTGCGTGTGCGCGTGCGTGTGTGTGTGTGTGTGTGTGTACAGGCGATAACTTTTGAACCGATTTACATCGGAAAAGGTTTATTCTCTTCGTTTCGGAGGAGAATAGAGAGAGAGCATAACCTACTTTATGATTTTACCGATTTTTTTATAACCAAAAAACGTTTTCGAATTTTTCGTTATTTTTGATTTTTTAATTTGTTGCAGCGAGTATTACTTAATAAACTAAATTTTTATTAAAAGGTGTTTAAATTACCTACAATTTTTTTTCTTTATTATTGCCAATACATACTTTTCTTTCTCAAACTAATGTATTTCTTCAAATTTTTTATAACAATAATTAATTGTTTGTATAGGATACTGTAACGGGGTGCAGTTAGGGGAGAGGGTATTAATCCCTCTCAGGGGTTCGCGGAGTAATATACGGGCGTACAATACGCCCGGGCGGCTCACCGTTGTTACCTGTAGTCCGGCAGAATCGCCTCGGCACAGGTTCCGAACATGCGAGCCCAGCTTCTATTGTAGAAAGCTTAGGCCGCTTTCTACCAGAGCCGGCGCTGCGCTCTGCCGCTGGTGCCAACTGCTGCGCGCGAACTACCGACTGCTCGCTACCACGTAGCTTTACCAGCGCAGCCGGTCTTTCCCGTACGACGCCGCTCGGAATAACCTCCCAGCGGCTGAAGATATACTTACTCCCGCTACCGATGCTCCTCTAGGAGGCAATGCCTGCGACTAGCTGCAGCGCTGAAAAGAATAGTAGAGGGTGGTTTTCGGAAAGCATGTATAGGTTAAGGTCCGCTAAATAAATACTCGTGACTCGACTGTTAAAATGAAATAAAAGAGTTTATTTAAAAATCGCGTAGAAAATTGTACAAGGGGAACGCGCAGGCCGAGACTTTACGGCGCCGGCGACCGGCGCCTGTGCAGGCGGCGACAGATGTAGTGGCGGGCCGCTCCCTCCACTCAGTCGCTGCAAACACACGTATCACACGGGCTAACTTACCCGGGGCTGGCCAGCCATCGCACGCTATTTCTCTCTCTCTCTCTCTCTCTCTCTCTCTCTCTCTCTCTCTGTCGGGTGAGTCGCACGTCTCCTTTCTGCTCTCACAGTTTTTTTGAACGTTTTTTGAACTTCTCTTCACTCTGAGGAGTGATTTGGTTACAGGAAAGTAGCTCCACTGGCTCTCAAGCTCTCCGCCTAAGTTTCCATGATATTACATGGTATACTATGAGCCAGGAGCCACTTTTCCTTTGAGGAAGATCCACATAACCTCTGAAGCTAGCAGACTGGGTTGCTACACGGCAGGTGAACAACAACAGCCAGCATTTATACTGCAACCCAAGAGAGATCAGCACCCTCGGTTAACTCCTTGCACCAAACAACAGCAACAACATCAACAACAACCACTGCTTCAAATAACTGGCGCCGCCATTACATCCAGACACGATTCAAATCCAACGGCTTCTATACAAGTGTCAACGGCCAGCCGGTGCCTCCTTTGTTTTGATTGGCGTCCTTCGTGTTTGGTTTTGAAAACATGGAGAACAGGTGTGTGGTGTGCAAAGTGACGACTACACGTACTCTTGGACGGTGCCCAAAGTGCAAACAGCTCTGCCACTCCAAATGTTCGGGTAAAAAGAAGGATGGACTGTGCGATATTTGCCGCAACGGAGAACAGTCCCCGGCAGCGCCGAAATCATCAAAAGCAGCCAAGCAGACGAGCGCACAGGCAAAACATCTGAAGCAGCCGTCTCTACATCGCGCAATTTCACACAGGTGAGCATGCGCGCCTCGCTTACTCCATCCCAGCGAGGCACGCCGTCTGCTGCTCGAGAGTCGCCCCACCACCGCGCACTATTCAGCGCCTCGACGCCGGCTGTGCCCCCTCCGCCCCGCGTTCACTGCTCCCAGCAAGCGGCTCTCTCTCCACCGCGCGTGAGCACAGAGAAACCGGTTGTCGAGCGGGAAGCAGACCGGTAGGCGCGCCCTGATGTGCCTCGTAGCAGTACCGAGGTAGCAACGCGGGCCAACTGCTTGCAGGGGCCCCTACTCGCTACCGCGCTCGCAACACCTGGCGCTCACTCACCGCCTTTCTCTCCACCTTCTACTGCCGAAGATGAAGACGAGGAAGATGATGCTGCTGCCACAGGTCCTCTCACCTCGTCACTAACAAAATCGCCACCGCTGGGAGATCCTAACCTGTGTGGTTTTACCCACACTTTGATTCCGGTGAGCACCTTGGAAATATTCTTTCAAAGGTTCGACATGCTTCAGCAGCAGTTAGACGATGTCAGGTCCCTCGGCGGCTCCGACCATGTGTCCTGTAGTGCCTCCCTGCTGCTGTCTGAGGAAGACAGTAGCAGGAGGCTGGCGACGCGGGTTACTGCTCTCGAGGAATTGATATCTGACCAAAATAAAATGATCGTCGATTTAACTGGAAAAGTTAACTTGCTGCTGGAGGAAAATAAAAATATTAAGAGTGTTGTCACTGACACCCGCGATGTCGTACAACATTTCCAGGGTGCTTGCCGAAATCCTGATCTTAATTTTAATTTGAATTCTCAAAGTAACTTGAACTTGGACAGCGGTCCCACTGTACAGTCAAATATATTTGCTGATGCCTCCAACGTCAATGCCCGCATGCCACCTAACTCCGCTCATTGGGTGGGCTCCGGGGTGGGGGCGGCGAAACCTAGCAGTGATGGTGCCGGGAACTGCGAAGTGATTATTCATGGCTTTAAATATGACGATGAAATCTCGCAAGATGATTTAAATAAAATATCCTTCGCAGTGATCAGCACCGTCCTCCCATCATTCGACAGGAGCGATATTGCTGGTGTTCGTCTCATTCCGCGCCGCAGCCCGGGCAGGGAGACTGGGGAGATCGCGGGGGAGGGCTTGGAGTCCGCTCGGGGGGTGAAAGCGCAACCGGCTTGTGTAGTCCGTTTGGTAAGGGCGTCGCTGGTCAGGGACGTGATACGGGCAAAGCTTGCGCTTGCTAATAATTATTTAACCACCTCTGACATCAACCACGAAATGCTTGGTCAGACTTCTGTCGATCGTGTGCCATCTCACAAAATTTTTATAAATGAGATGTTGCCCCACAATAAATTTCAGTTATTCCAAAGCTTGAAGTCCATTGCACAGGGGCTGGGCTTCAAGTATATATGGCACTCGGGAGGCAGATTTTTGGCCAGGCGTAAGGGGGGAGAGCGGGCGCATGTTTTCTCGACGGCTGCCGATTTGCAGGCTATTCAAGCGGCGTGCCGAGCAACACCTAGTAAAAAACGGCCAACTACAGACAAGGACTCTGACCGTAATGACAGAGACCGCAATGAACGGGACGGGCTGGAGAAAGCTCAGGCGGGCAAGTCGGTCAGCTTATCCTGACCAGTTGGGAGAGGGGAGAGGTTCCTTAGGGCTGGGTTCCTCAATGTGAACTCTATCAGGGCTCGTATTGAGGGACTTCGCCTATTCCTAGCTGATAATCCATCTTACAGCATATTTGGGCTCGCAGAAACTTGGCTGGGCTCGGTCGTGACAGCCTCATTCGGATCGGGGGATATACAGTCATCAGACAAGACCGGAACATCAATGGGGGAGGGATTGCTCTGTATGTACGCAGTGATTTTACTGTGAAGAAATTAGCTTTTTCTAATACCCAGGGACCGGGGAAACCCGGTATTCCTGAGTACCTTTTTTGTAGCGTAGAGCAGGGCAACTCTCCTCCAATACTCGTTGGCTGATTCTCCAGACCCCCAAAGATACCCATGCAAAAAGATAGTGATCTCTTTGATGTTTTACGTGACCTTAGTGGCGATTATAGCCATAAATTACTCATGGGCGATCTGAATGCAGACTTGTTATCCGGGTCCGATGACGCTAACACCATAAAGCGTCTATCTGAGGAGTTATCTCTCCAGATAGTTCAGCATGGGCCAACTCACCACACTCCAACGTCTCACACATGGATTGATGTAATACTGACAGACAGTTGCGATGTTATACTAAATCACAATAACGAGTGGCTGCCCAGTTTTGGCAAGCACTGTGTCATTGATGTAACCATTAATATATTTTCTCCTACACCTGTAACAGGCTCCTTCTCTTACAGGAACTTTAAAAGCATCGACAGTGCTTCTCTTGTTGACATCTTGTCTTGCCACGACTGGACAGACACAAACTTAATTGAAGCCGATTTGGAAAGTGCTTTAAATATACTCAATGAAAATCTAAATACAGCAATTAACGAATTAGCGCCTTTAAAAACAATATGTCAAAAGAAAAAATATGCTCCCTGGTTTGGTCCTGAGTTGAGGCAGCTCGTCGACAAGCGTAATGCTACGCACAGTCGCTATAAGCGTACTGGGCGTGCGGAGCTGCTCAGCGAGTTTCTTCGGCTCACCAATGAGGTCGACGTTCGCATTGAACAAGAGCGTACATCCTTCCTGCACAAACATCTGTCAGACGCTCTTGATGATAATAAGAATATTTGGAAGGAGATGCGGAACCTCGGCCTCCTACCCAAGAGTGCTGAAGAGGAGTTGCATGGTTTTAAGCCGGAGGAACTGAACGCTCACTTCGCGGGAATATCCATCTCTCCACTTGAAAATATCGAAGAAGCAAAGGACATTATCTGGTCTGCAAGCAATGACGGCTTCTCATTCAGACCAGTAAATTTATGCGAAGTTGTCCTTGTTATATCACACTTTTTCTCGCAAGCAAGAGGAGTTGATGGGGTTCCCCAAGAGGTGATCGTGAAAGCACTCCCGGCTATCGGAGAGTTCATTGTAAGTGTCTTCAACACCTCTTTTGCAAGAGGAATTTTCCCGAGCATCTGGAAGCAGGCACGAGTAATTGCTCTAAAGAAAAATGCTTCTCCATCCAATCCGGCTGATTTTCGCCCCATAGCGTTGCTCTGCTTCCTGTCCAAGGTGCTTGAGAAGATTGCTCATGGACAAATCATGGAGTATTTAAACAAAAATAACTTACTTGATCCCCTCCAAGCCGATTTCAGAAAACATCACAGCACACAACGGCACTTATTAAACTTCCTGATGACGTACGCATGGCCATCGACAGAAGAGAGGTAACACTCTTACTACTCTTTGACTTCAGCAAGGCGTTTGATACCATATCGCCTACTAAACTACTTCGCAAGCTGAAAGAGCTGGGGTTCGCACGGTCAGCGCTCCTGTGGGTAAAATCTTATTTACAGGGTCGCTCCCAAATGGTAACCTCGAGCAAAAATGGAAACTCCGATTGGTTGGAAACAAACTTAGGAGTACCTCAGGGGTCTGTCCTGGGTCCCTTGCTCTTTAGCCTCTACGTCAACGACTTACATAAGATACTAAATGGACAGACGACGAAGCACATCTTCTATGCGGATGATCTCCAGATATATCTTCACATAGCCAAAGATAAAATTCTGGAAGGTATTGATCAACTTGCTGTTGCGGCGCGACGGGTTGCTGACTGGGCGGGGGGCTTCGGCCTGCATCTTAACGCTAGCAAAACGAAGGCTATTGTATTTGGATCCAGAAAAAATGTCAATGACATTGAGTTAAGAAACTTAGCTGGCGTTGAGGTTCAGGACGGCATCTTCGTCCCTTTTAGTGGCACAGTCGTGAGTCTTGGTATTACATTGGATAGCAAATTCTCTTGGAAGCCGCACATTGATGTATTAACTAAAAAAGTTAATAAAGCCCTGTATAGTTTGCGGTTTATCAGGGCGTGTACCACTGAGACGCTTCGCAGGCGGTTGGTTGAATCACTTATACAGCCGCACATTGACTACTGCACGGTGGTATACTTAGATGCTACGGACGAACAACGTATACGAATACAGCGACTTAGCAATTCGTGTGTGAGATATATTTTTGGGGTGAGGAGAGATGAACACATCACCCCCTACCGGAAACGTCTGGACTGGCTTCGTACTGACTCGCGCAGGCAGTACTTCCAAGCCATTTTATTATATAAGATAACCAGGTTACATGAACCTTCATACCTTGCGTCCTTTTTCACCGAGAAGAAGTCCAGACTGCCCGGTAGGAAGGGCACGCCTGAACTACAAATTCCCAAGGTGAGCACCTCGACAGGTTTCAATGCCTTCCAAGTTCAAGGTGCCCAGTTTTGGAACAGGCTCCCTCCTTCCCTACGTCACCTTCCATCCTTATCATGCTTTAAGAGAGCGGTGCGCCGACATCTTCTCGAGCTCGATGCCTAGCCCTCCTATCTGGCGGTGGAGGCGTCAGCACATTTGAGAACAACTCCATCATTGTACACCAACGATGTTTTCTAATTTATTCTATGTTATTTTGTACTTCGTTATTTTGTAATTCGTTTTAATGGAGTTTGACACTGGATCTTTGCAATCAAAATGTGATATTTTAACCGACTGTGTACGCTATTCATTCGTACTGCAATTACTAGTTTAAAAACCTTGACCAAATCAAGAGTGTATTTATTAGAATATTCTATTTTATTTATTTATCGAAATTTTATCTACATGATAAAAATTTTAATAGTATTAAGTTTTGTAAGTTCTATGTATATTTTACATTGTATATTTTATATTTTTGCCATTATTTAGTAAATAAAGGTTTATCTCTCTCTCTTTCTCTCTCTCTCTCTCTCTCTCTCTCTCTCTCTCTCTCTCTCTCTCTCTCTCTCTCTCTCTCTCTCTCTCTCTCTCTCTCTCTCTCTCTCTCTCTCTCTCTCTCTCTCTCTCTCTCTCTCTCTCTCTCTCTCTCTCTCTCTCTCTCTCTCTCTCTCTCTCTCTCTCTCTCTCTCTCTCTCTCTCTCTCTCTCTCTCTCTCTCTCTCGCTCGTAGACTCGCACTCCGCTGAAAGGGGGGGGGGGGGGGGAGCAGTAGCTGCTCTCGCTCCCTCTCTCTCTCCCTCATGCTCTCGCGGTTGGCAGAGGCGCTGTGACGGTCAGGGTCGCAGAGGTGGAGGCGCGTTGCACACACACACACACACTCTCTCTCTCACTTCAAACACGAACGAGGAGGCGCGAATCACTTACTCCGTCACGGGACGTGCGAAAGTACACAATGGCCGCGGTATCCCTTTCGCGGCAGCACCGCGGCGTCTTCTTCGTTTGCCTCCTTCACGCGCCGCAGGGCGCGTTACTACTCACGATACGTGCAAGCGCGCGAGATTCGATTCTCGCCACGCTGTATCCGTGCTTTATATCGGCGCCCGTTACACCACCCACCCAGATTTCGCGTCCTCTGGACGCTACATTGGGGAAAAGGATGGGCGCTGAAATAACTACACAAACACCGGGTAGGGTTTACAATCTTTATTCACCCTCAATGTACAGGGCGTCCCGCCGTCTGGTCTACTGACGGGACGGCTTTGGGGTTTCGGCGGGTGGGTTGCCCGGTCTGGGCACCGGCACACTCCCCGAGTAGAAATGAAATACGGCGTGCCGTAGGTATCACACGGGCCGGATGGCGTATGCCGTGCAAGGCCCTTGCGCGGCATGTAACGCTTTTATTGTAAGGTACTTGCATTTCTGCCGTACGATAAACTCATTTACAATAAGCCTTATCCGGGCCGGTATAACGCTCTGATATTTTCCGGATAAGGTGCGTGTCATTTTTCCGTTACAAATGCATCTAATTCGTGGTTTAGGTGTACGGGTTGGCCGATGGTGGATTTTAGCTGGTGCGCTCTATAGTTTTTTACTTCTAGATGTTGGAATGCATCGAATGCGTGGTCTAGGTCATCGGGGAGCCGATGATGGAGTCTAGGTGGTGCGCTCCGTAGTTTTTTACGTTTAGATATCGAAATGCATCGAATGCATGGTCTAGGTTATTGGATTGGGGTAGCCGATGATGGAGTCTAGGTGGTGCGCTCCGTAGTTTTTTACGTTTAGATATCGAAATGCATCGAATGCATGGTCTAGGTTATTGGGGTAGCTGATGATGGCGTCTAGGTGGTGCGCTCTATAGTTTTTTACGTCTAGATATCGAAATGCGTCGAACGCGTGGTCTAGGTCATTGGGGTAGCCGATGATGGCGCCTAGGTGGTGCGCTCCGTAGTCTTTTACGTCTAGATATCGAAATGCATCAAATGCGTGGTCCAGGTGTTCGGGGTGACCGATGGTGAAGTCGAGGTGGTGCGCTCCGTAGTTTTTTGTCTCTAGGTGTTGGAATGTATCGAAAAACGTAAAGGACAATGAAAACTACGGGGCGCATCACCTAGACACCGTTACTGGCTACTCCGACCACATCGACTACGCATTGAATGCATTCCGACACCTAGACGTAAAAAACTACGGAGCGCACCACCTAGACTCCGTCATCGGCTACCCCAATGATCTAGACCACGCATTCGATGCATTTCGATATCTAAAGGCAAAAACCTTCGGTGCGCACCATCCAGACTCCGTCATCGGCTACCCCGAACACCTACATCAAACGTTGGACGTGGTTCGACAGCTAGAGGCCAAAAACTACAGAGCGCACCATCTAGGCTCCATCATTGGCCACCCCGAACACCTAGACTACACATTCGATGGGTTCTAACGCCTAGAGGCAAACATTTACAGAATGCACCACCTATAGACAGTGTCATCGGCTACCGCGAACACGTAGACTACGTATTATTAGACGCGTCCTGAGATCTAAATAAAAAACTACGAAGATTATTTAGAGACAATAAGCTGTGTGTTGCCCGAATGAGGGACGGATCAGGGCCATATGTTTTACCGGACCTACGGATATCGATAGGTAAAATCATCCGGCCCTCATAAGGTTCAGCGTTACATGCCTCGTCTGGCGCGGATCAGGAATCACGGCAGCCGGATCCGGCCCGCGTCTTTGCCCTTTGAAAATTTCTAGTCGGATTGGGCCACGCCGGGCCTTCCGCAGACCGAGCAGAACCGCGCTCTCTTGGGTCGGGGAGGTTCGGGCTCGTCCAATACGGCCCCTTTGCCCGGGGTCGCGGCCAGGCCCTCCTCTCAGCGTCGCGCCTCCTCACAGCGGGTGCGCGCCTCTAGGAGCCCCTGCTCCTCAGCCCGCCGCTGGGCATGGGTCTCCCGGAGGTCCCGTTACCTCTGGACGCGGGCTGGGACCTTCTCCTCCCGCTGGCGTTGTCGGGCCGCCCGGCGCTCGGTCAGCCACTTCAAGGTATGGCGGACCTCCGCCTCCTTGTCGGCCACCAGCTTTCCCTGGTTGAATTGAACAATTTCTCGGCCTTCACAAGCAATGTTCCTACGCTATTATTAGGTGCAGGCAGGGTAGTTTGTCTCCAAGCGAGATTAAAAGCTGCTAGTTGGCTACCCTTGCACACCCCGTAACACTTATTTAAATAATTAATTAATCAATTACTTGAGGTATTCATGCGCCAGTCAGAAACCATAAAAACTGGTAAAAGTGGACTATTCATAACAATTTTAAGCAATAATTTCGCCAGATCCCCCATATGCGAAAATCAATTTTTCAAAGCACTAACGTAATCTACGATTTATTTACAATTATTTACAACCATAAAAACTGAAAAAAGGCGATTATTTATAACATTTTTAAGCAATAATTTCTCAAGTCCACCCATACGCCAAAATCAATTTTGCAAACCGCTAACGTAATCTACGATATATTTACAATTAGTTACAACCATAAAAACTGATAAAAGTCGATTATTTATAACAATTTTAGGCAATAATTGCACCAGCCCTCCATATGCCAAAATCAATTTCTCAAAATACAAATAGACTATACTTCTATATTGTTTAATACATTTTTAGATCATAATTTTATTATCCATTGTTTGACTTTCGTTTATTAAATAATGCTGCCCGTCAGGCTTGGTGTGGGTGTGATTCTGTATGACTCAGAAAAAATGTATGAGGAAGTATCGCGACTGATCGATGATGAAAAATAGAAATTTTCACCCTTGCAAATGTTTAAATGACTAGTAGCGGCTTAGGGTTGCGGCTGACAAATTCAGATGAATCGGAACTTGGACCGAGTATGCCGTTTCGCGAGTATGATACTCTATATAATATAACTGTTATTATAACTGTTAGAGCACCTGCGTCTATAATTTCACATTGTTCTTCACAGAATTTTAAACCGATTTATCAGCTTGCAGTCTGTCTTAACTCTTCAGATTAAGGGGGCTAGACACCTTTTTTCTCTGAAATAAGAAGTCACATTTTAATACATAAATGTAAACTAATTATTTCATACTTCTTACATATAAAAGTGGGTATATTTACCTTACCTTAAAACTTTCTCCGATGGGCCTTTTATATGGTCCAGACCCATAGTCATCGATGAAACAAGTTTTTTCACTAACCGTAAGCTTTGAAATTTTCCTGTGGATGGATTGACTTCAGATTTGAACTAAATTACTCCTGAATAGTATAATTCTCATATGAGTGCAGGGATTTTTGATCTAATGAGAAAAAAAAATTGTGCTGTTTTTCAAGAGTTTTTTTTTTAATTTTTTAAATTTTTTATATTTTTTCATAATTTTTCTGATGTAAAAATTTTTTCCGACATTTAATCCTAAATCCCTAAACCCATATGAGAATTATACTATTCAGGAGTAATTTATGTTTCTATCAATTTTCAATGTGCTGTAGAATTTTTTTCTTAGCTCTAGCTATAAACTTTTTTTTTAACCCGTTTCCGCCGAGAACGCCACACGCGGTACCCCGGTATTTGAAAGTTTGTAACTGACGTTAAAAACGTCAAAAAAAATGAGAGGGTCATATTCTGAAAGTTTAAGATCTGCTCTTTTCGATGGTGCCCATCAAAATTTACAAAAAAATTTTTTACTATTACAAAATGCAGTTTAAAAAAAAAAACATGAATTTTTCATCCATTTTTTTTTTTTAAATCGAGTTTTCAAAAGGTTCCCCGAGTGGAATCGACTCGGAACCTCATTAAACGGTGGAATAAATGTTTGAATATGAGGAACTCATGGTTCGCGGATCGATTTTTCACTTGGGGATTTTCAAAACGGCGCCTTGATTGCAAAATTTTTGTCAATATGTTTATGAATTTTTTACTCAATAACTATGGGGTTATGGAAAAATTGTGAAGAGAGAAAAAGTTCTTAGAATTACTCAAAGAATGAACCCGAATTTTTTCAAAACGTTTCAAGAAAATTTTTGTATTTTTGCAAAAGGTAAATTTATGCAAAATTCAAAAGTTGCTCAAAAAATCCAAAAAAATTCCCATGTATTCTACGGTTGATTCTAAGAACATTTTATTCTTACAACTGTTTTCATAATGTGCATTCCTAGTAAAAATTCTCGTCCCATACGTACCAAAGTGGTATCAAAGTCTATCCTTCGTCTGTCTGCCGTAAACGAAGTTTACGTTGCCCAACTATCACCATCGTGGAGGTCGACGAATATAGATAGTCTCTTTCTTTTTTTTTTTTACATTTTAGTGATTTTTATATTTTTTTTTTATATTTTTGTTTTTTTTTTTAATTATTTACGATCATTTGAGTGAAAAAAATTAATCCACATGATGCAAACGGGAAAAACAGTGCAAGCAATAGTACTTGTCGCAATCATTGCAAAATCTGCTAGTTCTTTGACGACACCCCTCGTAATTACATAATGCTCTAGTTCTAGTTTCATACTTGTGAGATTGGAAATCGACTAATTTAGAATTCGACAAATACACTCTACTGATTTCTTTACATAAACCTTTTGTTGTTACATGTGTAGTTTTGTCGTTATTGCAAATGTTCCAAAGTGTTAAAGCATTTGTGACTGAAGCTTCAATGATACGTACAAAAATTTTGAATGTCCATTTTTTTGAGCTTATGCTTGGGGAAGCTTTTTTACATCGAAAATCGTGCAAGTCTACGCCTCCCATAAATTTGTTGTACAATGAAATGGCAAAAGGAAATCCTATTTCTGTTCTGTCTTTAGCAGTTCGTGAATACCTTTTCATCGGTTTTAAAGGTGTAACACCAACTGCTGTAGATAAAACAGATACCTGTTTCGAGTCAATCACACTTATAAAGTTCATGCCACTGTTTGTGTCATGATTCACTTTGAATGTTCCTCGCGGGGATTTTTTTTCAAAGATATGCTTTTCTTTGACTCTATCTTTACGGACAGTTCCTGTCGATCGTAATACATATTTATTCAAGTGGACGATTAAATCAGGGCTAGTAAAATAATTATCGAAATAGAGGTGATAGTCTGATAGCTTTCTTTTTGAAAGGCTGAGTAAAAGAGGATTGATCATTTGTAAGACTACTCTGGAGCCAAGTGGACATGATGCTAATTTTATTCCAATACTAGTATCATTTTTACCACAGTAAATGTCCAGATTGAATATATATCCATTTACTCCACACAAGCCCCAAAGCTTTAGTCCATATCTGTCAGGCTTGCAAGGTAAATATTGTTTTAGGCAAGTGCGTCCAAAAAATCTGACCATCATTTCATCTACCGAAAGAGCTGTCGTAAAAAAACCAAATTGTTGAATATTTTTTTTGAATAAATTCAAAATTTTCCGAACTTTCCAAGCTTTGTCATTATCATTTTTATCGTCAAGTTTTGAATATTTTATTTTTGTTTTTATTTCACCAAACCTATCACGAGTCATCGCTGAAGAAACTATGGAGCACTTCACAAGAGGGTCAGTTTCCCAATACTCCCTTTGTTCATTTCGTATGTTGTACGAAGATAGCAATAATATTCCTACAAAAGTATCAAGTTCTTGTATGGATAAATCCAAGCCATTCGCTTCGCTAGTTGCAATGATATAATTTTTTATTTCTTTAGAGAAAAAAGTTCAAATAACTGCACAGGTGACATTAAACATATTTTTTCTTTACCACATTACTCAACAGTAGTTGATCGTCTACGTTTCCAGAGCACACTTTTTCTCCATTACACCATGAAAATTCATGATCTGGTTCTAGTTTTTTCTGAGTTTCTGAATAGTTATAAAAAGTAGATCTATATGAGACGGTTGGTTTTGAAATTTCTTCCTCCAAATTCTCATCATCTGACTCAGAATCTCCCTCAGACCCTGAGTTGTCTGGATCAGGTATTACAACGACCTCATTATCCTCTTCGAAATCTAAATCTGAATCGTCATATTCCCGAGCTGATTCAGATTCTTTGTTTTTTGAAATTTGTGATGCTTTTCTCTTTAGCATTGTTTTATATTGCTTGAGAGATCAGATTTTTGAGTATAGAAGTAAATAATCTTTCATCCATATACGATAAACCCAAGGAACTATACTTTCAAAAGACCACACTTCTTCAGCGAATCAAATAACGGGATAAAACTTCCGCGACGAAAATAAAATAAAATGCTGCTATCAATTCTCTCACACAAAGTGTGCGAAAAATTAGAAATTTCGCAAACTACCAGAGATAATCCAGAATCGCTCTGTGGAAGAACGCTTCATAGATGAGACCTATTCCATAACTAATTGCTCCGTTAAATGTAAAGAATACTCCAAGACAACCTGTAGCAGGTTTATATTGCGTAAATGTAACAAATCCTATTGTGAATGTAAACGTAGTCACCAAGTATGAATGTAGATATCTTGGGAACAAGAAACAAAAAGTTGGACTAAGTTTGATTTTACGAAATTTTTTTTTCAAAAACTATTACATTTACAGAAAAATTTACAAGAATAAAATGTTCTTAGAATCAACCGTAGAATACATGGGAATTTTTTTGGATTTTTTTGAGCAACTTTTGAATTTTGCATAAATTTACCTTTTGCAAAAATACAAAAATTTTCTTGAAACGTTTTGAAAAAATTCGGGTTCATTCTTTGAGTAATTCTAAGAACTTTTTCTCTCTTCACAATTTTTCCATAACCCCATAGTTATTGAGTAAAAAATTCATAAACATATTGACAAAAATTTTGCAATCAAGGCGCCATTTTGAAAATCCCCAGGTGAAAAATCGATCCGCGAACCATGAGTTCCTCATATTCAAACATTTATTCCACCGTTTAATGAGGTTCCGAGTCGATTCCACTAGGGGAACCTTTTGAAAACTCGATTTCAAAAAAAAAAATGGATGAAAAATTCATGTTTTTTTTTTTTAAACTGCATTTTGTAATAGTAAAAAATTTTTTTGTAAATTTTGATGGGCACCATCGGAAAGAGCAGATCTTAAACTTTCAGAATATGACCCTCTCATTTTTTTTGACGTTTTAACGTCAGTTACAAACTTTCAAAGACCGGGGTACCGCGAGTGGCGTTCTCGGCGGAAACGGGTTAAATTAAAGTATTTTGTCCAAAGAATTGAAAAAAACTTTGGTGGAGAAATTTCGTACTGGCGTAGTCCTTACTTTTGGTCGATGAAGGTATACCAAAAATCAACCAATCAGAGACTTTCAAAAAGGGTCATAAAAAATACTAGTGTATTCTACAAATAAAATGCAAACTTTTCCCAATCAATGTTCTATTTAAAAAGATTCAAGATTTTGAGTAAAAAAAATGAATAAACTTGGATTTTACCAAAAATTGCAATAACTTTGAATTTTCAATGTTGTATAACTTTTTTATTTCTGCAAATATCGACATAAAATTTGAGGAACATGTTTTTTTCATAAAAAACTAAAAGTAAATGAGTTTTGAGCGATTTTAAAATTTTGACATTCTCACTCAACCTGAAACATCTCATATAGATATAGTAACCTATGTAACTTGCTGTATCTATTCCGTTCCTTTTTGTACATAGCGGGTCTAACTTCACGTTTATTGTTGATAAAAAAATCTGAGTTGATAAAAAAATCGTATATATAGGACCCTCGCTAAACTCGGGCCCTAACTCACGCAGTATAACAAAGTGCTACCTAGGTCACATGTATGGTAATGTACTATTTTATTAGCCCGTCTGCGCTGCTCCACTTTCTACGTAAAACTCATTTCCTCTACCTACGTACATTTAAAAATTATTTCGCGCATTAATTTAATAGGCAACCTGTCTGTGTGCCTTCACTTTCAAGCACGGCACTCGCATCCCCCGACTGGTTTGGTTTAAAAATTCTCAAATTGTTAATTTTATTATTCATAGCTCGTTTAAGACGCTGATCCACTTCATTGCGATGAATTGGCTGCCACTGCCTACTTAGATTTATAACTATCTTCCTCCTCAATTGCATAGGTTGCCCATCTACGCGTTTTCAGTTTACAATATGTGAGAATTCCTTCTCCAGCATATTTTGGTTTAGTAATTATTCAATTATTAATTTTTTTACTAGCCCGGTTGCGCTACCGCACTTTCTGCGTCAAACTTGTTTCCTCTACCTACATATACGTTTAAAAATTATTTCGCGCATTAATGTTATAGGTAGCCTGTCTGCGTGCCTTCGCTTACAAGCACGGAAATCGCTTCCCCCTCCTATTTGAGTTTAGGAATTATTGAATTATTCATTTTTTATTACCCCGTCTGCGCTGCTCCATTAATTTCTGCGTCAAACTCGATTCCTCTATACGTACATATATGTTTAATAATTATTTGCTTATTCATTTTATAGGTAGCCGATCTGCGTGCTTTACGTTTAAGCACGGAACTGGCATCCTCACCTTCTTTGATTTAAAATTTATTTAATTATTAATTTCATTATTCATAGCTCATTTGCACTGCTCCACTGTACTACGTCGAACTGGCTGCCACTGCCTACCTAGATTTAAAACTACTTGCCTCTCAATTACATGGGTTGTCCGTCTACGTGTTCCCAGTTTACAATGTGGAAATTCCTTTCCCAGCCTATTTTGGTTTAGTAATTATTTCATTATTAATTATAATTCAGCATTAATATCCCGATGGGATGCTCCACTTTCTGCGTCAAACTCGTTACTCTTACCGACTTACGTTTAAATATTATTTATTCATGAATTTTATAGGTAGTTCGTCATTGCGTCTTTACTTTTGTGTGTAAATCTCGGTGCCCCGCTTTTTTTAAGAACTAGTTATATTTGACTGATAATCTTATTATTCGCCCGACTGCGCGCCTCCAATTTTCTGCGTCAAACTGCGTGCCTCCACTTTCAGGTACGGAACTGGCATCTGCCGCCTGTTTTGCTTTAAGTATTATTAAATTATTAATATTATTAATAATAGCCCGTCTGCGCGGTTCCAGTTTACGGCGCCGAACTCGGTTTTCCTACCTACTTACGTTTAAAAATCCCTACTTGCTTCTTGATTGGATAGGCTGCCCGTCTGCGCGTTTTCAGTTTAATATGTGAATACTCCTGCCCCGCCTTTTTCTGTATAGGAATTATCTAATTATGATTTTTTCTATTAGTAGCCCGTCTGCGCTGTTCCACTTTCTGCATCAAACTCGCTTCCCCTATTTACAACTTACGTTTCAAAATTACTTGCTTATTAATTTTATAGGTAGCTAATTGTCAGGTTGGCTTTACCTTCAAGCACGGAACTACCTTTCCCCGCTTATTTTGGTTTGAGAATTATTTAATTAATAATTTTATTGATAATAAATTAATTATACAGTTCCTATTTTGATTTAGAAATAATTCAATTACTAACTTCATATAGGTAGCCTGTTTGCACACCATAACTATCGTGCGTTGAATTTGCTTCCCCGCCAGCTATTGTGGTTTAAAAATTATTCGATTCAGTATTAATATTATTCAATAATTGGTATCAGCCTGCGGGCGCACCTCCATTTTATGCGCAAACTCGCCTCTCATGCCTACTTAGGTTTAGGAATTTTTTGAATATTAAATTTATTGTCAGCCTGCCTGGGCGCCTTGCCTCTTGTGCGTATAACTTGCTTTTCCTGCCTAAGTAGAAGCGTGTTTTTAATTTTCTATGAACACTCTCAATAAAATAAATTATTTCTTCTAGTTATGTTAAAGAGAAATGTTTACAATTTTAGTTATGAATATATAAATACCGATTAAAACTAATAACATTTTTGTTCTATGTTATAAGTGTGAAGCATTTCTTTTTATATTGAAATAATATAAGTGTTCCTACCGAGGGTCTACATTTGACGAAGTGTTTCTAGGTGGTACATTTACCTTACTTAGATTTAGAAATTATTTGATGGATAACTTTACTTGTAGCCTGTCACCTGCTCTCATTACTATCCTGCGTAGAACTCACATATAAATAATTTTTTTCAGTTTTTATGCTGGTAAACAAATGATGTAAAAAGATGTTAACTATCGCCCATAGCCGAAAGATTTTGTTTTAAAAAGATTAAACACTATGTAATTAGGAAGAATTATGAACTGTTGAAAAATGTTATAAAATGTATGATTTTGGACGATATAAAAATAAAAAATTTTTATTGCTAATTCTACACATAATTAATTACAAATAAATATAATGATTTGAGAATTTATTATCGAGATAATTTCTATTAATTGTAGAGTATTTCGCGAAAATATTGTTTGAACAACTAACTAAGCAAGTTGGACTCGAATAAATAAAAATTGATTGAATATAAGTATATTTTTTAATTCAAAGAGTTTAAGAGCAACATTCAAAGTAAATACACTTCAACAAGTTTCACGGATCTAATATTTTTAATGACAATTAAATTAAATTTTTTTGGTATTTTATGTTTTTAGTCTGTCATTGTTTGTAAATATATGCTTGGAAAAAGGTGTGAGAGAAAATTAGAATAACATTTATGAAATAACATACAACATTTATTACATTTTATGAAATTCCATGTTTTAAACGTACTTCAGAAATACAATGTAAGAAATTCATTATTGGCTTAGACATTATGGTATTATATTTACTACATGTACTGTTACGCTTCTTTTGTAATTCAACATAAATGAGATATTTTATTTTGTTTGTTGCAAATACTTTTATTTATCAATCACCATAACTTAGTTGCTAAAACAATAATGGTATTTATGCCAAACTTCAATGCGAGACTCACAACCATACATATATTGATGATCTCACTTTGGTATTAGTATTAGTGCTAGTGATAATAAAATTTATAATTTCAATCTCAAACTGATTTATAGTCCTACTTCTTCGACAAAATGTAGAATACTCTTGTAACTCAAGCCAGTAGTTGTAAACGAATGTAAAGACATTGCTGATAAAAGTATCAGCAATAAGTTTAAATCAACTATGTGGCCAGTTGCGACTTGAATAAATAAAAAGTAACCAAATAAGCATATTTTTTTATTTAAATGATTTCTCCTTTTGGTATTTTGTTTTAGAGTTCATCTCTTATTGTTTGTATAATTATGATCGATAGATTTTATTCAATGTATTTTTTAAACTCACTTTAGAAATACTTGGCGAGAAATCCATCATCTATTTGCACAACATTGTATTATTTTTGTGTAATGCAGCTAATGGTAGATTTCTTCTAATATTCCAAATCTTGCAGCTAATGGCCAAATTTACTACCACTCCGGTGTTATTAATTAAAAGGTAATTAATAAAACAACACCAATTTTCTTTTTATCTGTCGACGTTTCGGACAATTTATTTTTGTCTCTCTTCAGGAATCTAATATATACAACCGTAGTTGATATTATTTTAATAATTTCCAACAGAGAAATATTTTACACACGAAATAAATAAAACAGATTACAAACTTACAATCAAATGTTAATAGTCCAAGTGTTACGTGGAAAACAGTCCACCCGTCAATAGTAACATAAACCGTTATTTCTCTTTATATAGTCTAATATTTGGTAGTAAATTTGGCCATTAGCTGCAAGATTTGAAATATTAGAAGAAATCTACCATTAGCTACATTACATAAAAATTCTTATATACACAACATTTGGCCTAATAGACGTTGTTTAAGTGCATATCATCCAGAACTACCATCTTCACTTCGCCATGGAAAACACATTGAACCTTCAACTACAACTTCGAAGGGATACAACACGTATGTTACACCAACATGAGACAAAAAAAAGAACTTTTGATTTATTTTTTAAAAAATCGAAAAGATGTTAATCTTAATTTAATAATGCATCTCGTATTTTTGATTTTTGGTTTTGATATTAGAAAATTACATTACAGATTAACTAAAATGTTATATAAAGAAAAGAGTTGAGAGAACGTACAAAATTTCTCATTAAATGCCGGTTTTATCAGGTTTTACCTAATCATTTAAATTTTATTACAAAGAATATAAAGAACAATCTTATGTTCCCCCATAATTGTAAATATAAACAGAAAAAACTTATTGATTATCTAATGTTTCGAATGTTAAATATAGAAATTTGTGATTTACATTCTCAAGATTACAAAACTAATAAGAAAATTAACAAAACAGTGTGTGACATAGAAAAGGTAGTTGGAAATTATTTGATTATACTATTTATACAATATTACAAAAGTAAACTTATTTTTATTATGGATAAAGTTAAAATTAAATTAGATAGAAAACTCAATGGCATTTATTTAAAAAAATATAAATGTGGATTAGAAAAAGATAGATATAGAGGAGATTCAGCGATTAATAAATTAGGGGTCAATTTCCGTAACAATAACACACGGGTTGTCGACCCCATGGATTCGACTTTAAAATTAGAAAAATGGTGTGTCAATGTTTCGGATATTGAACTACCTTCTTATGTCAATGACATATTAAAGCTAGGTGAAAAGTTTAACTTCAATAATAGATTCGACGATAGACTGGCACTAAGTTTTGTTAAGAATTTTGAAGCTTTCCTTAAAAATTATCCTGAAAATGAAAAGATCCCGAAAATAAGAGGTAATTTTCTTAATGTTATAAAAAAATTTTATAATAAAGAGTTATCGATTCATTCATATGTAGATAAACAATTTAAAATGGATTTAGTTAAAACTAAAGAATTTTTTAAACGAAATCAGGATATTTTAATAACGAGAGCTGATAAAGGAAATGCCACAGTGATTATTACAAAATCATCATTTAATGAAAAAGTAGAATCGCTATTTGGTGATAACAAATATTATGAAAAACTCAAATCAAATCCTCTATCTTCGTTAGAAAGGAAAACTAATGAATTGACAAAATGGTTAAACAAAATCGATTTCATATCTAATGGAAAAAAATTAGAACCAGTTTTACAAAAATTTAATATTTCCAAAGCATATGGGTTGATTAAAATACATAAAACGGGTTTCCCAGTTCGACCCATCATCTCTACCATAAATTCACCTTCTTATTTTATTTCAAAATTTTTCGCAAAATTCTTACAAAATAATTTAAAAACTCCGTTTTCTCATATTGACAATAGCGAAAAACTAAAAGAAAAGATTGATAATATTCTAATTCCGCACGACCACGAAATTATTAGCTTGTATGTTGTCAGTTTATTCACAAATGTACACCCGAGGGAAGTTGATTCTTTCCGAGTGTGCCGGACAAATGGCAACGTCGCACAGCCGTTCGACCGTCCACGTTTGAGCATCGAATTCTCATCTACAATGGCGCGCTAGTCTATGGCGTAAGAAATGATTCATGCAATAGTTTTGAGGTTAAGGAATTAAAATTTAAAAAAACAAGTAATTATAATTACCCAATTTATGGTTCAAATGAGATGATTAAATATTAATAAAATAATTCTAATAACGTTAATTGTAAAATTTTTCAATAATTACAAATATGACTCGGCTGCCAAAGAAACACTTAATTTAGAATTAGCCAGTGGTGTCCACCGCGCAAAATTCTATAGCTGTTTTCGAATTTTCGCATATTTTCCTTGAAAATGCTCCAACTAAAGGTTTCCCATGTGTATTATTAAGTATTTTATTACAGTCCGAAATGCATAAAAACACAAATTCTAATAAATTTACAGAATCTATCTATCAAATTTACAAAGATTGTATTAAAAATAGCTGCGTTTAAAGTAGGTCAAATAATAAGTAAAATATTCATAAAATAGCGAGTATAAAAACAATAAAAACAAATTTTTAGGGTTTAAGTAATTACGTTAATAAAGAATATATAATTACAAATTAATTAACGACATATTTATTTTCTTGTGTAACGGCAGGCGCGTCTGTGTGTGTGTATGTGCACGAACACGGAGCTCGGACAGTGTGACCAGGTTGTGGCGATAAATCGCCACTTTTACATGCGTAGTATTACGATATATATTGTTTACCTGGCCACACTGAGCTCGGATCGAGCCGATCTCCGACGCACGGTATACACACAGGTAGTTGACCGAAAACATAAACATACCGCGGCCTTGGAGAAGGCAAGGCCGACAATTGCGGCATGAGGATTCGCAAGTAGAGTCGGGCTTGTCCTCGTATGACTCCGGGGGCTTGTGTGTGTGTGTGTAGTTGCTCGCACGTGTAAAGTACCGAGCGCAACTACGGCACACAATGAGCCCCGAAAAAAAAACTCGCGACAACCTTGCGCGAGGGGGAAGGAGAGCGAGAGACAGAGCCCGGCAGTATCGCTTCTGCCGTAGCTGAGGCAGCTGCTCGTCCCCCGTGCGAGACGACTTGGAGAGAGAGAGAGAGAGAGAGAGAGAGAGAGAGAGAGAGAGAGAGAGAGAGAGAGAGAGAGAGAGAGAGAGAGAGAGAGAGAGAGAGAGAGAGAGAGAGAGAGAGAGAGAGAGAGAGAGAGAGAGAGAGAGAGAGAGAGAGAGAGAGAGAGAGAGAGAGAGAGAGAGAGAGAGAGAGAGAGAGAGAGAGAGAGAGAGAGAGAGAGAGAGAGAGAGAGTCGAAGTGAAGTGCATGAGGATCGCGGAGTGGGTGCAGTGTAGTGCACGAGAGTGAGAGAGAGACACAGCACGGCTCAGAGCCTCGTTCGCCGGTGGTTGAGGGAGAGGGAGAGAGAGAGCCACACTCGACCGAGGCAGCGAAAGAGCGAGAGAGAGCAGCGTCGGCCGAGCTCACTCACGGGAGCGAGTGAGAGAGAGCATCGCGGCCGATACTCGCAGGAGCGAGAGAGAGAGAGAGAGAGAGAAAGGCGAGGCCCGTAGCAGCGAAGAAGGAGAGAGAGAGACACAGCGACGCGCTGCAGTAGGCAGCGCCGAGCGCGTTCAACCGCGCCTTCTAGCTGCAACTGAGGAGGTAAGTCCTGGCCAGGCAAGAGCGCGCTTCCCCCGCGGATGACGAGCGTCCAGGAAGCGGAGACGGGCGAGCGAGCGAGGCCGCCGAAGCGCGCGTGAGCGCCGATCGTGCGCGGCGATCGGCCGACGTCGGCGCGAGCCGCTTTTGCGCGTACGGGTGTGCGGCAGAGCACACACGTACTTCTCGTGCGCGGGCGCACCACCTGAATCGGCGCGTACCTAGAGTACGCGCTGCGCGTGTAAATAGTGAACAGCCTCCAGGGGCAATAAAGATAATTCTTTGCTTTTACTTGTTCACGTATTATTTCACGCATCCTACTTTCAATTCCCTATTCGGTGGCACGGTGAAGAATACCGCCAGCCTCCGCGATCGCGAGTACGTAGTACTCGCGTAATAACTGAGCAGCTGGGGCAGCACACTCGAGAGAGAGCGCGACGACGAAGTCGCGCGTTGTAACGGAGCGAAAAGGCGCGGCTGCTGCTGAAAGCATCCGACGGCGAGCAACAGCACGGAGCTGACGGGCCGCTAATCATCGAGTGTTGGCACGAGAAAGTGCTCGCGCCTGTCAATTGCTGCGCCGTTCATCGGTAAGTCCGTGTTGAGATATAGCGCATCGAGGACAGCTTTTAGCCCGTTACAACTGGCGCCCAGAACGTGTGGAAACACGGACACCTGCCACCGACGAGCGTGCGGGGAAATTGTTTTTTTTTTCCTAAGGATTGAAGGAAAAGCGGGTGGTGCTGATAACCGCAACGCGTCGCGTACCAAATTTCGTGAGCGCGCGGTAACTTGCGTGTGTAAGTGTGTGTGTGTGGATTCTTTCGGTACGGAGACCGGCAGTGGGAAATACATTTTTTTTCTCGACCGGAAAATTACGATTTAAAATTTTGGAAACGGTTTCGCGGAAATTTTTGATTTACTTTTCGAGGTAAAAGTAGCGGTTTAGCGTCGCCCAGCTGAAGGTACAAAATTGTAAGACCTCAACTGGGAGTCAAACCGAAACAAACACACACACACACACACACGTACTCAAAGGGAGTGTACCTGGTTAGGCGGGAAAATTAAATTGTATTTATTTTTTACTTTTTGTAGTTTTGGTGCGCCAACCAGATACGTGCGTGCGATCGATTAGCCGCGCACAGGTACACTCCGAGAGAGATTAGAACTTGTTGAGAGCGAGTTTCGTGCGGCTAATAACCCGTAAACGAGTTGCGCTAAATAGATTTTGACAGCGAGTAGTCAAATCAGCGATGGCGGGTTCGGTAAGAAAAGCCGTCGAGGATTGGTGTAAGTGCCTCAGCGATGAAGAGCTACAGCAATACATGCAAGTCCTCGGTTTAAGAATGGATGGCAGACTGTTCACGAGATTAATCCGCCTCAGCCGGTGGCTATCCGGCGACTACGATCCCAGGGATTTTGCGGGGTTAGTCGCCGATGATGAGGATTCGACACTGTTGGAGCGCATGAACGCACGTGAAGCGTTCATGGATCACGTGATCTCCACCAGTGAAAAGCCACATCCACTCGAGATACTGAAGTCGGACGCGACAGAAGCACAGTGCCTCGAGCGAAGCACTGTACGGGCAGCGGATGCCCCAGGTGCACAAGTTGAGGGCGACTCGACCGAGGCTGAGGAGAGTACCGGACGTCAATTGGAAAATGGCACAACGCACACGATTACGATGGCGGACGGTACGACGGTTCAAATCCCGAACGAGTGAGCAGCATATGTCAAGGAAATGGAAGCCAGATTGCGGAGGATAGAAGAAACCCTCCGGACATTGACTGGCAACCAACAACCCGTCCGATGAGTGACACGACAGAGCTCGTCGGGACAGGTGGAGAGGCCAATCACGACGATTCGGCAAACTCGACGCCCACTTGTCTGCCACAGGAAGAAGAAACCGCGGCGAGGAACTCCGGACAAGATGGAAGAACGATAAGAAGAGTCAGGATACAGCAACCATCCCCCGGTGATAGAATATCACCGTCGCCACCCATCCTGCTCCCGCGCCGAACGAGCCTCGGCGATGCCTGGAGAGGGGGGGGGAGCTCAGAATCAAGTGCGGAATACTTCCGATTCTGAGCAACGGCGCGATTCGCGGGATGCGGCGTTGCTGACGGCGAGACCCAACGTCAAAGATACGATCGGCGGAACACCAAGGGATGTCGGTCTATTAGTCCGAAGTTGGGAAATGAGGTTCGCCGGAGACCGCGAGGAAAATATCGACTTATTCCTCGCTAGAGTCGAAGAGAAATGGGCCTTGGCGAAGCTCCCGGAAGACGAGAAATTAAGTGCTTTGTCCGAACTCTTCGTCGGTGTGGCAGGGGTGTGGGTCCGTTCCCATAGACAGAGTTGGTCCACGTGGAATGAATTCCGCCGGAAAATTCGTCGATGGTTCAGCGTGAAAGACCGGTTCCACCAGCGCCTAGCCCACGAGGGGGCGATGCGCACCCAAGGACCCGACGATTCGGTGCATGACTTCATCACCTGCCCCGAGGCAATGATGAGTAAGATGGAGCCACCACCGTCCCTCAAAACCCAGCGGGGAACGTTTCGTCGAAATACGAAGCCACGGCTGCAGCAGCGGGTTAGACGAGGGGAATTCGCCGATGTCGATACGCTATCCGACACAGCGGTGGAGGCCGAATTAGCGGGGCACGCCGAAAAGCGTTATAAGCCCCCGCCTCCACCAGGTGCTCGTGTTTACGCTGAGTTAGCGCACAGTGCACCAAAGCGGCACCATTAAGGGGGAAGAGAGCGGCGGTTGAGGACAAGGAGCCGCCGCCGGTACCGTCTCCCCAGAGCAATGAAACGCTAGACGAGGTGCTGGAGCACTTCTCCCAAATGATTTTGGAAGGAATGAAGCAGATCAGCTCCGGATACGCGCTGTCAGCCTCTTCATCAGAGACGTTTGCGTCTCGGACCGAATCGCCAGAGAGCCAGAAAAAGAAGAACAGAAAATTTCGGCGATATCGGAAGGAGAGCTCGGATAGCAGCGGCCCGTTCAGCTCGAGTAGCGGGACGAACACCGACAACCGAGCAGGCACAGGTTCCGACGGAACAGTCGGCAAGAGGGCGGCAGCGTACGGGCCGTGGAAGTGCTGGGATTGCCGGGTGCCTGGTCGCATTCGCCGAGAGTGCCCGAATCGAACGAGAGGCCCTCGATAAACGAGTTCGTCTGCTGACGGCACGCAGTGAACTTGTGAACACTGACGGGTCGGGTACGGAGCGAGGGAGACGAATCCTTCCATCGTACGAACCAGCAGAAGGGGGGATTTCCCCCTGAAACAACGAGACATCCCCTCCAAGAGACGAAGGAGCCGTTCAAGGATGAGAGATCGCGACCGCCGAGGGATCGACCGGTGAAGAGCGGCCCACCGAAAGCCGGCGGAGCGCCGCCGAGCAGCGAGCGTCATGCGATCGGGTGAAAGCGTCTCCGGGAACGCCCGCGCGGATCGGTTCGCGTCGCGATACGGATGGCAGGAGGAGGAATCCGAGAAATCCCCGAAAGCCCTATAGAACGCGGAAGTTCCGAGTGCAACGATGAAAAGAAGAGGGAGGTAAATCGGTTCAAGGCAGGAACGGATGGAAGTTCGAGTCCTGCGATATCTCTCCGGGGAGGTAGCCGACGCGCCCCCGTGTAAGGGATTCAAGGATGCAGAGCAGACTATCCAGGGTATAGTCCGCGTCTGGACGGGGGGTGTAACGGCAGGCGCGTCTGTGTGTGTGTGTGTATGTGCGCGAATACGATGCTCGGATCGAGCCGATCACCGACGCACGGTATACACACAGATAGTTGACCGAAAACATAAACATACCGCGGCCTTGGAGAAGGCAAGGCCGACAATTGTGGCATGAGGATTCGTAAGTAGAGTCGGGCTTGTCCTCGTATGACTCCGGGGGCTTGTGTGTGTGTGTGTAGTTGCTCGCACGTGTAAAGTACCGAGCGCAACTACGGCACACAATGAGCCCCGAAAAAAAAAACTCGCGGCAACCTTGCGCGAGGGGGAAGGAGAGCGAGAGACAGAGCCCGGCAGTGTCGCTTCTGCCGTAGCTGAGGTAGCTGCTCGTCCCTCGTGCGAGACGACTTGGAGAGAGAGAGAGAGAGAGAGTCGAAGTGAAGTGCACGAGGATCGCGGAGTGGGTGCAGTGTAGTGCACGAGAGTGAGAGAGAGACGCAACACGGCCCAGAGCCTCGTTCGCCGGTGGTTGAGGGAGAGGGAGAGAGAGAGCCACACTCGACCGAGGCAGCGAAAGAGCGAGAGAGAGCAGCGTCGGCCGAGCTCACTCACGGGAGCGAGTGAGAGAGAGCATCGCGGCCGATACTCGCAGGAGCGAGAGAGAGAGAGAGAGAGAGAGAGAGAGAGAGAGAGAGAGAGAGAGAGAGAGAGAGAGAGAGAAAGGCGAGGCCCGTAGCAGCGAAGAAGGAGAGAGAGAGAGAGAGACACAGCGACGCGCTGCAGCAGGCACCGCCGAGCGCGTTCAACCGCGCCTTCTAGCTGCAACTGAGGAGGTAAGTCCTGGCCAGGCAAGCGCGCGCTTCCCCCGCGGACGACGAGCGTCCAGGAAGCGGAGACGGGCGAGCGAGCGAGGCCGCCGACGCGCGCATGAGCGCCGATCGTGCGCGGCGATCGGCCGACGTCGGCGCGAGCCGGTTTTGCGCGTACGGGTGTGCAGCAGAGCACACGTACTTCGCGTGCGCGGGCGCACCACCCGAATCGGCGCGTACCTAGAGTACGCGCCGCGCGTGTAAATAGTGAACAGCCTCCAGGGGCAATAAAGATAATTCTTTGGTTTTACTTGTTCGCGTATTATTTCACGCATCCTACTTTCAATTCGCTATTCGGTGGCACGGTGAAGAATACCGCCGGCCTCCGCGGTCGCGAGTACGTAGTACTCGCGTGATAACTGAGCAGCTGGGGCAGCACGCACGAGAGAGAGCGCGACGATGAAGTCGCGCGATGTAACGGAGCGAAAAGGCGCGGCTGCTGTTGAAAGCAGCCGACGGCGAGCAACAGCATGGAGCTGACGGGCCGCTAATCATCGAGGGTTGGCACGAGTAATTGCTCGCGCCTGTCAATTGCTGCGCCGTTCATCGGCAAGTCCACGTTGAGATATAGCGCATCGAGGACAGCTTTTAGCCCGTTACACTTGGTAATATACAATTGATTATAAATACAATACTTAGTCGGATTAAAGCACTTACAACTTACAGTACTTGCTAACGAGAGTATAAAATAATATTACATACACTTTACCTTCTCTTTAAGAGAAGGCGTGTATCCGCGTGGTAGAAAAATCACTTGTGCAGTAGCTTTTTCAGTCTTTTGCTTATGTAATACGGCCTCTCATTGGAACCATCGTTACGCTCACAGTTTTCCAGGAAGCAGAGGAAAAGTGTATCGATCGCTGCTGTATGAACTTTGAAAAAGACCGTTGCTATCGAAAACTAAGCGATTGCCGTCATTATAGCAGGCACTTGCCAGAAGTATACGTCCTTTTCGCCTTTGGTAGTGTAGTACCACCACGTGACCGTGACAGTCAGTCCCGTGATTAAGAGCTTACCCAACAACAATAGCCAACTCGTGATCTGAAAATTTAATCATTTCGGTTAGTCATATACAATAAAACATTGTTTGCTGATTTAAAAATAGCACTAGAAACCAAGTGAAAGTTCACCTTGCAAATCACGACAACTCGCACGACGTTCCGCATGAGAAGATTAAAGGCGTCTCTAGCTGAGCGACAAAAGCCTTTGCCATGAATGGCGCACATAATACAGGCATTATTATTAATATATCTTAAAAACCAACAAATAAAAGAAACATCTGTAGCAACACATTGTGCCATTGGCAAATTGATTGTTGGCCTTTTTTTACTTTCTCATTGATTCCCTCCCCTACTGAAAAAAACCACATGGGATCCCATATAGGATCCGACGTGGAATCCCACACGAGATCCCACGTGTGAATTTGATATGGGATCCCATGTGGCATACCACGTTTGAACTCGAAGCATGAATTCCCACATGAGATCCCTCAAGAGATCCCACATGGGATCTCATGTGGGATACCATGCGTTTAACTTGATTACGGGATCTCATGCAGATATGGCGTAAAACTTAGAGTCCCCCATTGTAAGTAACGGGGTTATCAAAAACAAGGCAAGCCTTATAATTAGGACGATTCGTAAAGAGTCATTTGAACGGTTGACTTACACGGCTTTATACTCTTGGCTATTCAACGTATCCACAGACAGCACTACCGAAGCGCCGCATAGCGGATAAATAGCCCCAGCTTACTTATGGAGAGCCACCCATCACAAGTTCTCCTTTGTCACCGCTATGCGGCGCTCCGATAGCGCTTTCTGTAGATATACTGGATGGCCGAGAGTATATAAGCCGTGTAAGTCAGCCGTTCAAATGACTCTTTACGAAGAGTCCTAATTACAAGGCTTGCCTTGTTTTTTGATATCCCCATTACTCACAATGGGGGACTCAAAGTTTTACGCCATATCTGCATGAGATCTCGTAATCAAGTTAAACGCATGGTATCCCACATGAGATCCCATGTGGGATCTCTTGTGGGATCTCATGTGGGAATTCATGCTTCGAGTTCGAACGTGGTATGCCACATGGGATCCAATATCAAATTCACACGTGGGATCTCCTGTGGGATTCCACGTGGGATCCTATATGGGATCCCATGTGGTTTTTTTCAGTAGGGTCGAGTATAAGTCGGATAATTCGACAAATAGTGAGGATAGGGGCACCGAAAGCCAAAGTTCCCAAATGGTACCTGCACAAAAAATATTTTAAATAACCAGTCGACATAACGAATCTTGTAGTTAGGTGGGTCAATAATTTCATTTTATACCACTCTAACCTCAAAATCACAACTTTGGTATAATTTTTTGGCTCTCGTGGTATAAAATACCGTTCTAAACGAGTGCGGAAGTGTACTATTACCTCATTGTTCTCCATAAGCCAACCGATATCGTGAAATACGGCACATCTCCTTTTTTTAATATCCAATACCACGTGGCAAAGATGGCTGCTAATGTCATTTCTCCAAAGGTCGAAACGAAGAAGAAGAGCCAGTAAAATGCAATGTTGATGGCATGGAAATAGTTAATGAACCACGGTCGGTCCTTGCTCTTTAAATTACAAGATGACAATGTGCAGCTTGAACACATTGAATTCATCTGGATCGCAAATAGAATTATTGGTATAAGGTTCGCATCTGCAATAGCCCATCATTTCGACTCTATAGTTAGGTGTCCATATCGTTAAAAGGTAAAGAAATACTCTTATGCCATATGCCAGTACCAATAAGTGCAGTACCCACGGCACTATTGGGAAAAACAAACTTGACAATATACACGTTACGGCCCTAAAAATCAAAGTAATGTATAGTAATGAATTATATTATTTTGAATGCATTACACTCAGGGATTATTAACGATATTCAATTACTTACTCGATTCTTCGATGAGCTGACAGGCCAAATAAATCCGTTTACGTAAAAACAACGTTGCTAACAAGATTAGAGTTAAAAGGAGTGCAACAAGGATGAGAACAAGTCATTCTGTGTAGCGCGTACTCAAATATATTAATGTCGTTTCGTACTTTGCGTATCCTAAAAGTCCGCAAACGATCAAGATAGTACTCCAAACGCATGGAGTTGCTATAGCCACCTCAGTATAACAATATAAAAAAGAGACACAAATCCACTGGCGACTGCAATTCCGAGGACTATTTCTCTGTAACAAGTAAAAAGTCATTTTAAATTGTTTTAAAATTTTGTTTTTATTTATAAATTCTTAAAAAGTTAACTCATTCACGGTGTGATGTAACTCAGCTTCGTACTCAAATTCGTATTCATCACTGGTCGCCACTGATTCCGTGGATTTGACGCTCATGCTATCCTCCATTACGGAGCCTCAAATGCATAATGATTTGAGAGCTGTTCATTGTACCAGGCAAACGGAGCATACGGAGAGTAACTGTGCAGCCAGTAGCCGTAAACAGGCAGATGGTGTTCAAGATGACACTGTTTTCTTGGTTGTAACAACTTAGTTGATGCCAGCAGGTAACTGTCTAAACTTCAACTACTCCATAGATCTGGTTGTTACAAGTGGTTTAGGTGGACAGTACAATACGTATGCCAGTGTGTCCATGCGAATGTGGAAGTTTGTAATATATACTCCCATTGCTTGTTTAGCTACATCATTATTTGACGTTTCATCCTAAATAACTTGAGTAGTCAAAAGTTCTTTAGTAGACCAACTACTGACTTGTTCTAAATTATAGAGCTATAAACATATTAAAAATTAGCACTTATAATTTTTAAATTATCAATTTAAAAACAGATAAAATGTTTTTATACTATTATTTACCTTGTATCTTATTACAATATTTTTTCCAAGAGTGACAATAGCACAAACAGGATTTGAATATGTTTCTACTCCCAGTAAATTTTGTTGATCGATCAAAGGGCCCAGTGTATAACAACAACTTAAACGTAACATTATTTATAAATCAAAGTTTTATAGCACAACTAAAAGCACAAAATAAAAGTATCTTGATTGTGGCCCGAGGAGTTGGACGAACCACAATTGTCAAGAACCACCATAACATCAGTCACACTTCAAATTTTCCGCACCCACAAGAAGCACAAAAGCAATGTTTTACCTCGTGTAAATTGTTTTGAAGATCTTCTAGATTATCACTGTTGGCAATGTTCAGCATCCGTGACTCCAGGTACGATTGTGACTGTTTCATAGTTCCCTTTTAGCTTACAAATTCGTATTCATCACTGGTCGCCACTGATTCCATGGATTTGACGCTCATGCTATCCTCCATTACGGAGCCTCAAATGCACAATGATTTGAGAGCTGTGCATCATACCAGGCAAACGAGCATGCAGAGAGTAACTGTGCAGCCAGTAGCTGTAAACAGGCAGATGGCATTCAAGATGGCACTATTTTCTTGGTTTTAACCAGTATGACATAAAATAGCAACAATACTATTGATGCCAGCAGGTAACTGTTTAAACCTCAACTACTCCATAGATCTGGTTGTTACAAGCGATTTAGGTGGATAGTACAATACGTGTGCCAGTGTGTCCGTGCGAACGTGGAAGTTTTTAATATATACTCCCATAGCTTGTTTAGCTACATCATTATTTGACATTTCATCCTAATCAACTTGAGTATAGTTAAACGTTCTTTAGTAGACCAACTACTGACTTGTTCTAAATTATAGAGCTGTAAACATATTAAAAATTAGAACTTATAATTTTTTAAATTACCAATTTTTTCACAGATAAAAATGTTTTTATATCAATATTTACCTTGTATCTTATTACAATATTTTCTCCAAGAGTTGACACAACCAGGATTTGAATCTGTTTATACTCCAAGTAAATTTTGTTGATCCGATCAAAGGGCACAGTGTATAATAACTACTTCAACGTGCCATTGTTTTATAAATCAAAGTTTTCAAACTTAAATAAATGCTTGAAATTAAAGTATCTTGGTTGTGGCCCGAGAAGTTGGACGAGTTGCCTTGATTCTCGGCTATGGCTCTCCACCCCGACTCCCCCGTTGCGGACTGCTGCACACGCTGCTCCTCTTTATCCTTTTCCTTCCCTTTCGTGGCGACTTGCTCCTCCTCTTCTCCGGCGACGAAGATGACGCTGTTGGCCGCGTGTTTTGTTAGATCTCATCTAACATAACCTCTACTTGCTCTAAATACGCTGCTTTCGCACTCGCGTCAACGAAGATAGACACTAATAGAAGCGCAAAGCTTATAGGGAGACTGAGGCAACCCGAATGTAGTATGTACCCCGACCACGCGCAGTGCGACAGTCGATTTCTGAAAGTTTCGTGAACAGCTGACTGAGCTGACGAACGGTCGATAACATACCACCCGTAACGACTGCAATGGTAACACAATACATATTATGTATGTAAAACTGATAAACTGGGCATTACAAAATTGTCAGTAATCAAAATTAATTACAAGGAAGTAGACTAAACCCCAAAAACATTTAACAAAACAAATTAATGTTAAACTCCAATCTATAAACCAAATGGGGGAACAGTTTATATAATACATCCACGTTACAAACATATGTATGTGGCATTGGTCCTGTGGTTAATGTACCTGAATACTCTTTTTATGCGGGTTCGAATCCATCACCGGGAGAATATTTGTTCTTTTTTTATTTCTTTAATTAATAAGTAAGACTGTACTTTTCTGCTGGTTGGAAAATAATGTATTGAATTTTGACGTTTTTAAATAGTTTTTTGTACTACCCTGGAAGTACTGTTCACAATGCGTTGGATATAATTTTATTTTTATTTACAAATGATTGTATGAAAAAATTAGAAATACTTCATTACAATCTCTTGGCATGTAGACATTATATTGAACTATTAAATAATATTGTTATATAATTATTGTAAATATAACGGTGGAAGAAAGAAAATAAATGATATAGAGGAAATAAAGAATTGTTCCCTATTTAATTTCCTTATTTAATTTAAAGAATATTATTATTATTATATTAGTATTTTTTGTAAAATGATGTTGTTATAGTTTGTTTTTTATTTACTAAAATTTTTTTAATTTGTATACTGTTTTACTTGTATTGCTTAGAAATGTTTTTCCTTACAGTATTATTATTTATTTTAAATAATTTATGTAGTTAAATAATCGAATTAATAATATTAAATATTATGAGTAATTTGTAATCAATTATTATAATCGTATAAGAAGTATAAGAAAAGCGAAAGAAGTTTTGAATTAAAAATGTCATTTCCGCTTCCGTAAATGCACCTAAACGTAATAAGAAAATGCTTAAACTTGATTGTTAGTCGCGTTAAAAATTCATTGTATTGTAATTATTGTCAGTATTATATTTAGTATTATTTCTTTTTTTTTCGTGTTAGCTTTTCAAAGGCCGCATTACAAAGACCAGAAATAATAATATTAATTTTTGTTGAACTATTTTAAGTAATTGCAAGTCATGGTACAGTTACTTTTAGTAGACAATATTGAAATTAATATTATTATTTTATTATGTACTTCATTATAAAAAGGCAAAAAAGTTACATTTTGTATTTGAATAAATTTTTGTAAGTATATATATTATTCTTCTATATATTTATAAAAATGTTGAAAATTATAATAGGCGCTTTTACAGTTTTTTTATAA
The DNA here is from genome assembly GCA_036365515.1 of Torymus aiolomorphi. NCBI lineage: Eukaryota > Metazoa > Arthropoda > Insecta > Hymenoptera > Torymidae > Torymus > Torymus aiolomorphi. The sequence continues at coordinate 182,819,804 of CM070874.1, forward strand.
TGAAGTGCACACAAAGGAGGAGGTGGAAAAGGTCAAAGGAGCCTGGAGATGGGATGGACGGCTCCCGTGGTTTGTGTAGGGCTACTAGCGAAGGATTCCACGGTTTTATTTACAATAGTTATATTTAAAGATTATTGAATACTTCAATATAATTTCTACATGTCATGAGATTGTAATGAAGTATTTTGAAATGTTTTATATGATAATTTGTAAATAAAACAAAAAAAATATCTAACGCACTTCGAACAGTACCTCAAAGGTAGTGCGGAAAACTGTTCCAAAATTGCAAAAAAATAAGCAGCAGAAATAAAAGAAGGGTTGCAAATAATTTATTAAAATTTCAATTAATTATAATTCGTTTACTAATTTATAATTCGTTTTATACTTGTTGTTATCTTACCACCGTCTATATACCTAGTATTTAATATATGTAAAGGCCAATTTGCCCGTCTAAATAAGTAAATAAATAAATAAATTAATTATTCAGTTTAATTAAGGATTAAAATATCAATCGTTAATTAAACCCGCGTTTAGTTAAGAACTAAATTTTTAATCGTTAATTGAATCAGCGTTTAATTATAAGAATTAAAATTTCAAGCGTCAATTAAACCCGCGTTCAGTACTTAAACATGGGTTCAATTAAAGACTGAAATATTAAATCTTAATAAAATGCTGGTTTAATTAACAATTAAAATTTTAATTCTTTATTAAACGCTGGTTCAATTAACGATTGAAATTTTAGTTCTTAATTAAAATTAAATTAATGCGCAATTAAAAATATTACAATATTTTCGCAGCCCTGAATAAAAGTATACAGTCTTAAGTACTCATTAATTAAAGAAATAAAAAAAAAAAAAGAAAAAAAAATATTTTCTGGGTGATGGATTTGAACCCGCATCAAAAAAGTAGTATTCAGGTACGTTATCCACAGGACCAACGCCACATACATATGTTCGTAACGTGGATGTAATATATAAACTGTTCCCCCATTTGGTTTATAGATTGGAGTTTAACATTAATTTGTTTTGTTAAATGTTTTTGGGGTTTAGTCTACTTCCTTGTAATTAGTGTTGATTACTGACATTTTTGTAATGCCCATTGCAGTCGTTACGGGTGGTATGTTATCGGCCGTTCGTCAGCTCAGTCAGCTGTTCACGAAACTTTCAGAAATCGACTGCCGCGCTGCGCGTGGTCGGGGTACATACTACATTCGGGTTGCCTCAATCTCTCTGCAGGCTTTGCGCTTCTATTAGTGTCTATCTTCGTTGCTCGCGTCGTCTGCGCAACCATTGCTGCGCATCGGCGCATTAGTACGCGCAGGTGCCAACTTATTGGCGCGAAAGTGCTTAAATTTAAATTTGAACAAACGCAAAAGCGTAACAAATATAAACTAAACTCTAAGAATAATGATAATAAATGAGCTAGCAAAATCTAATATAAATAAATCTCTTAATAATTAATATAACTTCCACCCGCTTCGAAAACTTTCTGGATCCTGCGTGGCATGGAGTCTGTTATTATTATTATTAACTTATTGGCGCTAAATTTTTTTTTTTTTATGGCAGCAATTATACCCTTTGTTGAACTTACCTTTAGAGAGCGGTAACATTCGAATAACGAAAAGTAGGCAGCTTTTGTTACTTACGAGTCCTCCATGTCATTCGGTGCGTATCCATGTCATTCTCCTCTTCGTACTCCTCGTGCTCTTACTACATTTACGTCTACCAGCATCTAAAATGTCGTCCATTTATGGAGGTAATAATTTATTTTTTACAAATTATATTTCAGCATTAAAACTTTACCTATGATGTATTTAAAATTGTTTTTATATTTTTACAGACTACCGACTGGAACTTCCACTGCTATACTTATCCCCACAAGAAATCTGTGATTTGAGACAGATTTTGCCAGTTTTCATGTCAAAGGAATTGGAGCGATATGCTTACCGCGGCCTCACCCTAGCTGAGGATTTATTATTAATCAAGAGGATGTTTATTAACATAACACTGAGGGTGAGGGAAGTTATACCAGGACGAATGATTATGGGTGCGTAAAAATTCAATAACCTTTTTCAATTATATTGGATGACTTCTTGAACATAGTTAAAAATTTAAATTTCTAATGGCGTAATTATATATGTATATGTTACAATGTCTGACGTTGAAGAGATATGGAAATGGATGAAGAGTCAATATTTTAAAATTGCAAAGTATATTCGACGAGGATACATAAAAGTGGAGAATTTAGATCCAATTGATTGGGCACTTTATAAAAATTTAAATGAATTATCAATAATTTTGTAATTATTATATAATATCGTAATAAAATGTTTTATTTTTAATGAATTTCTATTATTTTCGTAAATAAATAAAATGAAATCAAAAAAATACCTAAAATCAAAATAAAAAAAAATACTTACCTAAGATAAAAAAAAAAATTAATACTTACCCTTACGTTTATACATATTCTTAAATACAAAAATATAAAAATATCTTTTTCTTTGGCTCATGTTAAAATATGTATAAACTTAAGGTTTATAAAGCACTATATATACTTACCTACTACGATAATACTCACCTGTATATACTTACCTGCTATTCAATTGCTAAACAATTGCTGCCACAATGAAACGCCACACAACGAATTTGCAACGCTTGCTAAACAATTGCTACTGCAACTCTCGACCTGTGCCAATAAAATTTGAGGTAATCTTAAATAGGTAGCGAAATGGAGCGGTTTAAACCAACGCTTGAAAATATTGCCCAGATGAGGATATACATCCAGCAAGGATTGAATGATCTACAAATTTCCGGCCATATGCACTGTACTTCAAGAACTGTGCGAAACTACAGAAGGAAATTTGAAATTGAAGAAGAAATTCCAAATATCGCTCAAGATGCGAGGATAGGTAAAATTTTTCATATTATACAAAAAGGAGATTGAAAAAAGCGCGCATTAACATTATACTAGTAAATAAAATTTTATATAGCTAATGGTCGACGAGATAAATTGTCAGACGAGGATCTGGGTATTATTACCTACATGGAAGAAAATTCTTTCGTTGCCGCTTCAAAAGTTGTAAAGATTCTTCAATTAAACGTGTGCGCGAAAACGCTTCGGAAAGCTCTGAAAACCCGCACCAACTTGAAATATCGGAAAGCAGCGAAAAAAACCATGCTTCTCGATCCTCACATGCAGGCTCGATTGGAGTTTGTGGAAAGATATGGGAATAGGACAGCAGAGGAGTGGAGAAATACTGTTTTCGTCGATGAGAAGGTATATTCCACTCACAAAGATGGCAGGTACGGAGTGTGGAGACCTGACAATACACGCTATGATCCGCAATACGTGTTACCCACCACAACCTACAGTGGTAGACACACAAAATCCTATTGGGCCTGGGTGAGCGGTCATGGACCCGGAGACATTGTAGATATAGGGCGGCGAATGAACGCACAGGTGTATTTAAACATTTTGGAAAATGTTTTACTTCCGTCTGCGGTTGAGACCTTCCCTAATGAGGATGCAATATTCATTGTCGAAGACAATAGCGCTGTGCACACTGCACGAGTCGTACGACAATGGTATCAGGAACACCCACGATTGCATCGATTAGTTTGGCCTGCACGATCACCGGATCTGAACATCATAGAAAATGTACGGGCCGAAACTGTGAGAGAGTGGTTACCTGGAATGGCACAGAACGAAGAGCAGCTATACGAGCGAGTAATAGAAGCCTGGACAAGTCTTCAGCAAAGGCCAGAATTCTTTCGATGTTTAACAGACTCCATGCCACGCAGGATCCAGAAAGTTTTCGAAGCGGGTGGAAGTTATATTAATTATTAAGAGATTTATTTATATTAGATTTTTCTAGCTCATTTATTATCATTATTCTTAGAGGTTAGTTTATATTTGTTACGCTTTTGCGTTTGTTCAAATTTAAATTTAAGCACTTTCGCGCCAATAAGTTGGCACCTGCGCGTACTAATGCGCCGATGCGCAGCAATGGTTGCGCAGTCGACGCGAGTGCGAAAGCAGAGAATATAGAATATATTATCTTTACGCATAGAAGGTCGGATCGGGGGGTTTCGGTGAAGCCGAGTTAAGCGTTAGTTCCGTACCCCATGAGGCAGGCGGCGCTACGTTCGGGGTACGCGCGAGATTCAAATAGCATTAGTAACGAATCAACTTGAACCGTAAATCTTGGTCATTTATTTGGATAAAGTTACTAAATATTTAGTTTATAATTTTTTATTAATATTTTTAAGTAAATATATACTTAATTTATAGATGGACGTTACATCTTTGAAAACTAGACAAATTATGTGGAATTTAATAAATTCGTTAAACGATACATATTGAATTAACTATCACACATTTTAATGAAAATTAAAGTTAGATAAAATGTTCTACAAAAGTTGTTATGAGTTTTAAAATAATTAGAACTTTAACGAACAAGATTTTAGCAACTAATTTTATGATAATACTCCTAAAACATCAGCAGTATTTAAATAAAATTAGTTGCCAAAATCTTGTTAGTCTAAAGTCCAATTATTTTATAACTTGAATGAAATGTTAATAAAAAAATTAAAACAATTATAAGTAAGCTTAAAGTATTTAGAAATATTATAATTTTTTATGCAGCATATTGGTAAGTATTTTTTTATTTGAATGCGTGCACAAAGTGTAGATGTTAGTATATAAAAGAGTAATATATTTATAAAAAAGATACAATTCATTTCAAATAAAATTGATTTTATAAAAGAATCTTACTTTTCTAATGATATCATAAAACTAAATGCATTAGTTATGCATATATACAATATAAAAACGGCGGGAGAACAGCAACAGAAATTATAGAGAAGCGCGGCGGCGCGAAAACAACAATCAGTGTTTGTTTTGTTTTCATTCCGCGAGTAACGGTCGATCCATGCAGATGTGCCGTATATAGTTTTTACTTGAAATGCATTTATCATTCAGTTTTATAAGTTCAGAAGTAGTAAGTTTTATTATTAGTGAAAGTAGTATTATTATTAAGTTTTATATTTTTGCATATACTTTGTAAAAATGCCTCGGGTCGTGTGTGCATACAAGTCGTGTAGAAACACGTCTTTTAAACATCAACATCTGACGTTTCACAGGATTCCGACTCAAAATACTCCCCGGTAGGTATTTTATCGTGAATATATTAGCGGACGTGAATTTCTGAAAACCATTAAGTCAAAAGTTTTTTGTTTACTATCTGTTAAGTAGATAACATGAACGTAGATGTATTAATCATGTAAATATACACATATATTCAAAGTTAAATTTTATAAAGTAGTACAATTTTAATTGGGATTCTTTTTAATATTTATCGTTCAATGTTGTGCCAAAATATCATCTAAACGTTATCACACATTGAGTGAAAATTATTATTACAATATTTTGAAAAGCAACATACTCAATTCTAATAACAAACTTTTTATGTTGTACTTTATTATTTATTTTGATTTTCATTCTCAATATATTATAATATATTATAATTATGTAAATAGTTAAGAAGTGTATAATAGAAAGTTGAGTGAATGATTTTAATAAAAACAAAGATTCTGATTTCCCCTTTAGGTAAGGAAATAACAACTAAACCTTAGTAGGAAAATCAAAAAATAACACAGAAAATTTTTTTCCTGATTTCATTTCCCACATTATCATAATAAAAAATAACATTTCGTACATTAATTTTTTTACACGAAATTTTATTCTATATCCCCTATACATTAGCCGTAAGTAAATCATAGTTGTTTGTAATTTTTAGAGTATGGTGATTTGCTTTGGTGATTGCAACTAGTAAATTTTCAGATTTTTATTGTTTAAAAGTTTTCAACAATACTTTGCGATGTATTTGCATGATTATTTAAATATACTTTTGATATATTTCTTTTACATTAAATAAATGTAATGACCACTTTTTACAAAATATAACCAATCAATAAAATATATAAAGATGTGTAATCAAATTTCTGTTGAATAGTATCTATTATACACTAAGAGTGTAAAATATGATGTTATATTGTATTAAAATAATTTTTTATATTACTTATTATTGATTGGTTTAATATATAAGCTGTTTTTGCGGTTAGAGGTTTTGCTTTGTGTGCTCATCCCTAGTAGAAAAAATATGTTTCGAGTGGCTTTTTGTAAATCGCATTGTACGCTAAACTATATGCACTTTTATTTTTCCTTTGATTGTAAAATTATTAACTTTTTTAGGCGGTGTACATCATAAGAATGGTCATTTTTAAATAAGTTTAATCAATCTAAATTGGCTTTTGGTCGCTTAAAAATATTTGCAAACGTTATATATATATATCTGTGTGTCATATCGACGCCCGGTACGAAGAAAAGCACAATTTAGGCCTGTATAAAATACCGTTCGAAACGAGTGCGGAAGTTGATTATTTACTTCATGTGACTTTTCGTTGAAAAACGTCACATGAAGTAAATCATCACCCTCCGCACCAGTGTCGAAATGTACTAATAAATTATTCGCATATCGTTTGACATTTTTTAAATTCATTTTTATAATTTTTATTATTCATTAAAATGATGGTCTTAACGTATTATCAACATCGTATGAGTAATGTAGTCTGTATCAATATAAGTAAAATTGCTATAAGGGTACAAAATATTTAAAAGTTTAAATCGTGATGTTAATATTATAAAAATAAAAAATAATAAAACAGATTTATAACGGCTAAAATGGTTAATTCAGTTTGATTTAACTCAGCAAAAATTTCATTAAAAATCATAGCGATGTGAAGTATTATATATTTAATACTATACATATAGTTTACGAGAGTGGTTACGTCGTTCTGGTATTGAAGATTTTGACATCAAGAAGATTGAAAGTAAGCGCCTTTGCAGTGAGCATTTTTTGATTACCGACTTTTTAGTTCAAGGTGTTGGGAAAAAAGTAGTTAAAAATGATAGTTACCCTATTGATGTAAATGACATTATTTTGAATGAATCGCATTTAACAAATGATCCAACATTATTAAATAATGACAATTTAAATAACAGTTTGATTAGTAACAAAAGCGTTCATTCGGATAACGTCATTGATAACTCAGATATATCTATTGAATATCTTGATGATAGTAGTGTAAGTGCATGTATTCCGAAAAGCAGGAATGAGGTAGTGCATGATCAACTATTTAATGAAAAAGACTACTTGAATGATGTAGAGAACGTGACAGATGTCACTGTACAAAAGGATGCTAAGAATTCAGATTCTCCAGCAATTTGTACAAATCGTGGCATGATTCAAAGATCAAGACGTCGCATGAGAAAGAAATTAAAAAACCTCGATTCACTTAAAAGTACATCAGCGGGTCTGATTAAAAAAATCTAGAACTCATTAAAGAAAATGAAAAGCTACGGAAGCAAAATAAAGTTTTGTTGCAAAAAGTTCGACGTCAAACGAAACGTTTAAACACCAAAAAAGATTTAAATGTAAAAGAGATATTGGAAGCTGCTTCAAAATTTTTAAACGAAAATGCATTAACATTTTTAAAAATGCAACTAAATCATACTAATAAGAAAAAGAAATGGGAAGATGACGAGAAATTGCTTGCTTTGAGTTTATATTACAAGTCGCCGAAAGCTTACAAGTTTTTAAAACAAGAAAAAAAATTAAGTTTACCATGTTTAACTGTAATAAAAGAGTGGGTTAATGAATTAACTTTGATACCGGGTATCAACGAAGATTTATTCAAATTGCTTAAAAGTAAAGCCGAGTCAATGTCTAATTATGAAAAAGAATGTGTGCTAATGTGGGATGAAATGTCAATTAGGCCGTTTTTGGAGTACAATTTAAAAGAGGATTATATCGAGGGTTTTGTTGATTTAGGTAAATATGGAAGAACGGAAGAGCAAGCAACTACCGTATTAGCATTCATGCTATCAGGTTTATCTTACAATTGGAAGCAAGCAATTTTCTTTGCATTTTCAAAAGGTCCCGTACCTGGTGATAGATTAAAAGATATCATTCTTGATGTGATTGATTCCGTTGAAAAAGCAGGGTTAAAAATTAAATCAATGGTTTCGGATCAAGGCGCGTCAAATCAAAAGGCTATAACTGACTTAAATATTAGCGAAGATAAGCCCTATCTTGAACGACACGGACGTAAACTTTATTTCAATTTCGACGTTCCTCATCTCTTTAAATGTTTTAGAAATAATTTAATGAAATACAATTTTGTATTAGACGATGAAACGATTTCATGGGATGCTATTCGGGAATTACGTGAAATTGAACGTTTTAAAAGTTGTAGAGCTGCCCCAAAATTGACCGATCGACACTTAGATCCTAATAATTTTCAAAAAATGAACGTAAAGTTAGCTGTACAGATTTTTAGTGGATCAGTGTCGAGAGCGATGATGGCGGGTTTCGGTACTAAAGAATTAATAAATCCAAATTGCGTATCGACAGCTTCCTTTTTATGGTCAATGAATTGTATTTTTGATTGTTTGAACGCAAGAAATCCTAATGACTCTAATCCTTTTAGTCGCGGTTTATGTGATGCTAAACCTCAAGTAGAAAAAGCTTTGGATGATGCGATACCGTGGTTAGAAATTTTGCAGATGTTTGATGGTAAAAAGTTTAAATATCCAGATTGCTTTGTAAATTTAATACTCTCGATTAAAAGTATTTTAATGTTTTGGCACGACTTAAAAAATGACGGTAGATATTATTTATTAACCGGGAAGCTAAATCAAGATCCGATTGAAAACTTTTTTCTTTAATGAGAGCTTTGTCAGGTTTCAACTCTAATCCTACCGCAATGCAATTTAGGAAAAATTTTCAGCATGGCACTGTCACTACACTGCTTTTCCCACCTCCGGGAGCAAATTGTAAACCTGATGAATGCATGACCTTATTGACTAATTATACCGAAGTAATTAAGATTCGTAAAAATAATGAATCTGATGCAGAAGAAAAAGCAAATGAAATTAATGCACGATTGCAAGCATGGGCAATTAATGAATATTATGATGAAGATGATGTCGATGATAATCAAAATGAAAATGATACAAATGATTCCTTAACGATTGTCAACTCAATTGAAACTGTTACTTTAGAAAGATGTTCAATGAAATACGTAGCAGGATATTTAATTTATAAATGTTTGAACAAATTTGGTTGCCTGAAATGTAAAGAGACATTAACGCGAGGAAATCAAAATTTTGAACAGTCTACAGATTTGTTGATTTTTTGGAAAGCATATGCAGTACCAGATAAGGAATTAGGCAATCTAAAAATTCCTTGTGACACCTTTTATTCGATTATTATAAAATGTTACGATGTTTTTGATAAACAGTTTAAACTTCATTATACTGAAAAAAACATTGGCTTCATGTTAACTAAATATATTGAAAATGAAATTTTAACTGAGTTTAATGATTTTTGGCTAATTGAAGAATGCTTGAATCATAGAGAGTACATAATTAAACTTTTTGTTCGGCTTTATATTTTTTATTTCCTCAAGTGGATGTCCAGAGATCATCGCGATTCTGGAAGTAAGAGATCTTGTAATTCGAATCAACAAAAGCCTTGCGCAAAGTTGCAAAAATTGCAAAAGTAAATTGTTACGCAAGTTTTTTATGAATTTGTTTGTATTGAATTTGAGTAGATTTCTTAATAAATTAATTAATTAATTAATTTATTTATTTATTTATTTATTTAACAATTTATTTATTGATTGATTTATTTAACAATTTATTTATTGATTGATTTATTTAACAATTTATTTATTGATTGATTTATTTAGCAATTTATTTAGCAATTTATTACGTTCTTTTTGGAAAATAACGTATCATACTGTTTTATTGCATGCTGTTGATTGCCATGATTAAACTATAGGCTTTAGTATTTTGTCATCACGTTAACTTTTGCTAATGCTGGTTTATTAAGCACTTTTTTAATATTGAAAATCTGCTATTGAAAATGTTTATAATACTTGTTTTAACATTTTTTTTTATTATAAATATATGCATGTTTAGTTGTGTACGTCGTACGTAGCGTTGACTTGAAAAATCAAGTCTCATCCATTCCGATTATCCAACGTATGTACCTTCGTTTCCCTTTATCCTATCCTATCCTGGTGGAACGAAAACCTGCCACCTTCCCGTGGTTTCCATCGAGTAATGACAATAACCAAATCTTTTGTTACTTAATTAAAGATTTTTTATTTATTTTTAAATCCACTTATATGCAAACTCTATTTATTATTACTTATTAAATAGAAAAGTCAAACTCTTTAATACTAAAAATCTTGTATTAATTTAATGTTATTGGCATTAGCTAAGTGCAGGAAATCAAAGTTAAAATCCTTAACATTAATTTTGTGAACTTTTTAATATAAATTATTCTTTATATAAATATTTTATATATAAATTAAAATGTTATTATTTAAAGTTATATGAAGTCAAAAATTTAGGAATTTTTTAAAAATATGATAATTTCTATTATTATTTGAAATAATAATTACATAATTTTCTTATAATGACCAATATTTCGTTTTATTATTGTATCTTTATTAATTTGTAATTATTTATATTACGTTTTCTATAACCAAAAATAGCTTTCTTTGATTTTTGCAAATATTAAATGTATAATATAAGTGGTTTGATTTGATAAGATGTAACGTCCATCTATAAATTAAGTATATATTTACTTAAAAATATTAATAAAAAATTATAAACTAAATATTTAGTAACTTTATCCAAATAAATGACCAAGATTTACGGTTCAAGTTGATTCCTTACTAATGCTATTTGAATCTCGCGCGTACCCCGAACGTAGCGCCGCCTGCCTCATGGGGTACGGAACTAACGCTTAACTCGGCTTCACCGAAACCCCCCGATCCGACCTTCTATGCGTAAAGATAATATATTCTATATTCTCTGGCGAAAGCAGCGTATTTAGAGCAAGTATAGGTTATGTTAGATGAGATCTAACATAACACGCGGCCAACAGCGTCATCTTCGTCGCCGGAGAAGAGGAGGAGCAAGTCGCCACGAAAGGGAAGGAAAAGGATAAAGAGGAGCAGCGTGTGCAGCAGTCCGCAACGGGGGAGTCGGGGTGGAGAGCCATAGCCGAGAATCAAGGCAACTCGTCCAACTTCTCGGGCCACAACCAAGATACTTTAATTTCAAGCATTTATTTATGTTTGAAAACTTTGATTTATAAAACAATGGTACGTTGAAGTAGCTATTATACACTGTGCCCTTTGATCGGATCAACAAAATTTACTTGGAGTATAAACAGATTCAAATCCTGGTCGTGTCAACTCTTGGAAAAAATATTGTAATAAGATACAAGGTAAATATTGATATAAAAACATTTTTATCTGTGAAAAAATTGGTAATTTAAAAAATTATAAGTTCTAATTTTTAATATGTTTACAGCTCTATAATTTAGAACAAGTCAGTAGTTGGTCTACTAAAGAACGTTTAACTATACTCAAGTTGATTAGGATGAAACGTCAAATAATGACGTAGCTAAACAAGCTATGGGAGTATGTATTAAAAACTTCCACGTTCGCATGGACACACTGGCACACGTATTGTACTATCCACCTAAACCGCTTGTAACAACGAGATCTATGGAGTAGTTGAGGTTTAAACAGTTACCTGCTGGCATCAATAGTATTGTTGCTATTTTATGTCATACTGGTTAAAACCAAGAAAATAGTGCCATCTTGAATGCCATCTGCCTGTTTACAGTTACTGGCTGCACAGTTACTCTCTGCATGCTTCGTTTGCCTGGTATGATGCACAGCTCTCAAATCATTGTGCATTTGAGGCTCCGTAATGGAGGATAGCATGAGCGTCAAATCCATGGAATCAGTGGCGACCAGTGATGAATATGAATTTGTAAGCTAAAAGGGAACTATGAAACAGTCACAATCGTACCTGGAGTCACGGATGCTGAACATTGCCAACAGTGATAATCTAGAAGATCTTCAAAACAATTTACACGAGGTAAAACGTTGCTTTTGTGCTTCTTGTGAGTGCGGAAAATTTGAAGTGTGACTGATGTTATGGTGGTTCTTGACAACTGTGGTTCGTCCAACTCCTCGGGCCACAATCAAGATACTTTTATTTTGTGCTTTTAGTTGTGCTATAAAACTTTGATTTATAAATAATGTTACGTTTAAGTTGTTGTTATACACTGGGCCCTTTGATCGATCAACAAAATTTACTGGGAGTAGAAACATATTCAAATCTTGTTTGTGCTATTGTCACTCTTGGAAAAAATATTCTAATAAGATACAAGGTAAATAATAATATAAAAACATTTTATCTGTTTTTAAATTGATAATTTAAAAATTATAAGTGCTAATTTTTAATATGTTTATAGCTCTATAATTTAGAACAAGTCAGTAGTTGGTCTACTAAAGAACTTTTGACTACTCAAGTTATTTAGGATGAAACGTCAAATAATGATGTAGCCAAACAAGCAACGGGAGTATATATTACAAACTTCCACATTCGCACGGACACACTGGCATACGTATTGTACTATCCACCTAAACCGCTTGTAGCAACCAGATCTATGGAGTAGTTGAAGTTTAGACAGTTACCTGCTGGCATCAACCAAGTTGTTACAACCAAGAAAACAGTGTCATCTTGAACGCCATCTGCCTGTTTACGGCTACTGGCTGCACAGTTACTCTCTGTATGCTCCGTTTGCCTGGTACGATGAACAGCTCTCAAATCATTATGCATTTGAGGCTCCGTAATGGAGGATAGCATGAGCGTCAAATCCACGGAATCAGTGGCGACCAGTGATGAATACGAATTTGAGTACGAAGGTGAGTTACATCACACCGTGAATGAGTTAACTTTTTAAGAATTTATAAATAAAAACAAAATTTTAAAACAATTTAAAATGACTTTTTACTTGTTACAGAGAAATAGTCCTCGGAATTGCAGTCGCCAGTGGATTTGTATCTCTTTTTTATATTGTTATACTGAGGTGGCTATAGCAACTCCATGCGTTTGGAGTACTATCTTGATCGTTTGCGGACCTTTAGGATACGCAACGTACGTAACGACATTAATATATTTGAGTACGCGCTACACAGAATGACTTGTTATTCTCATCCTTGTTGCACTCCTTTTAACTCTAATCTTGTTAGCAACGTTGTTTTTACGTAAACGAATTTATTTGGCCTGTCAGCTTATCAAAGAATCGAGCAAGTAAGTGAATATCGTTAATAATCCCCTAGTGTAATGCATTCAAAATAATATAATTCATTACTTCACATTACTTTGATTTTTAGGGCCGTAACGTGTATATTGTCAAGTTTGTTTTTCCCAATAGTGCCGTGGGTACTGCACTTATTGGTACTGGCATACGGCATAACAGTATTTCTTTACCTTTTAACGATATGGGCACCTAACTATAGAGTCGAAATGATGGACGATTGCAGATGCGAACCTTATACCAATAATTCTATTTGCGATCCAGATGAATTCAACGTGAGATGTCCAAGCTACTGTTACGTCCCCGCGTGTGAATTTAGATTTCTTAGATTACACTCGCGTACGCTGACAGTTTAAAAAGGACTTAGCTTGTTACGTTGGCCTTGATGCGTGGCTCGGCCGTCTCGGTGGCGGGCCCCTGTGTTCGAGGGCCTCCGGAGTGGCGTTCTGCGCGGCGGGTTTCCTGGGATGTCGTCCTGCTTGGCTGCCGACGACTCTGCTTCTCGGTGGATGGGAGTCCCCGTGTGAGTGTGGTTCCTCGTGGCTGCTGTCACCACTTCCTGGTTTGTCCCGGGCAGGAAGATCCCTGTTGCTCGGCTGGCTGCTGCTGGTCGTCGTCCGTGGGGCTGCTCTGAAGCGAGCTGTGTCGCGTTTCGTCGGACGAGGCTACCTTCCCGATTTAAGTTAGAATAAGACACGAAAATGTCGTAATTATTCCGTCGGAACGAGGTAAAATGAATAAACTGAAATACGCGTTCTTTGAAGTAAAAAGGTGAAAGTTATTAACGTTTATTTAATAAAAATACGGATATGAAAATACAATATTCAGTCTTATAATCGAAAGTTTATAATATGCGTTACGCGTGAACAATGAAGAAAGAGAGAGAGCTAAGCTCGAGGAGCTTGTAGCTGGAGCTGCTTGCTCTAGTCGATGGTGGAGAGAGACTGTCTGACTGGCTGCTCTGCTCTGCCTGGCTGGCTCTGTCTGATGAAGAGAAAGCGAGTGCTGGGAGCGCTCCGGCTGTGGTGGGGCGTCCTTCCTATTGGTTGAGCGGTGGGCGTGGCTTACGCTGATTGGTTCTCCCGCTCCAGCCTTGGCTTGGGGACGCCGTTTGTCTCGGCATCTTGTCGGCTTTCTCTTTGAGTTTCGCTTCTCTGCTCTTGCTTATATTCTATATGGCACGTAGGTTCTTTTATTCTCAGAACTAATTTTATGCGGGCGGTCGTTTTCCAAGAGAGTGACTGCCTCGGCGCATGTACATAAAGGATATTTTTCGCTGACGAAAGATTTATCTTATCGGGTGTTTGTATATACGGTGGTGTGAGTGTAATTGATAAGAAGAGAGTTGGTGCCTTGAGTTCCTGTGAAAAGATTGAATGTGACGAAGTGTTTATGTGGTGACGTATGTGTAGTTGATCATGTTATCTGATTCGTCGCTTTGAAAAGTATAGATTATATTAGTGTATACATTCTTAAGCTATAGAGATATGAAGAGTGACGTGGTCGTATAGCATTATACGAGCACGTGTACAGTGGTATGATGTAATCGAGTGGCGAGTGCGCCCTCGAAGCTCTGTGTGTGGACTGTGCACACTGTGCATTTACAAGGCTATCTATTGAATGCTGGTGGATGATCGGCTTAAGGTAGACTATCGACGGCCGGTCAGTGGGTAGGTAAGTTATCGACGGCTGGTGGATAATCGGGTTAGGGTAAGTGAGGTTCTGGGTCTGTGAAAAAGGATCAGTGGCTAATAGGCCTTTGACTGAGGGTAACTCTTTATTCTTCTTCAGTGCGGGGAAGGGAAAAAGATCGGAGTGTGTACTCTTGTCGGGACGTTACACCCCCCTGGTTAAGATGAAAGTCGGGAGTAAAACGAGTTCGACTTGCATCAGCACGGTTGCTCATTTCGTTCCGATTTTCCCCTAATTCCGGGTATATTTTGGCAATGGGCGATTCGTTATTGACTCTAGAAGGTATTTGAGGTGGAGCGGTAGCGGGTGAGCTTGATAGTGCCGGTGGGCAGGAAGGTAAGTCTGGTGGATTTTTGGGATCCTTTGGAGAATTATTTCCGGTACTTTCCTCTTGCTCTAAGTCTGCGGGTATATTTGATGACTTATGCGTGCTTTTTGGCAAAGGGCCTTGGCCCAAGTGAACTAAAATATTCGCTATCGTTCCCCAGAGTGCTCCAAAAATTCTAACGCTCCATCCGTATATGGAGTAGAGCGTGTAGCCTTGTATTAATGTGTTTATTATGTATTTTATTCCCGTAAAGATATAAACTATTGCTATTATTGCTGAGCTCGCGGTTCCGAATGTCGTTAAATAGTACCATAATTTGCTGGCGGCTCTTTCAGTGAATCGGTCTAAACTGCTTTCGTTTATAAGTCCTAGTAAATCAATTGTAGGGTCGTCCACCGCGTGACCCGTTGCTCCGCGTGCTAACTGATTTAAGACAGCGGGTTTATTCGCGGGGAACATCATGGCGTTACGATAACCATCTAAATCCGTTTCCGTGTAAATGCCGCTTTCGGCTAATTCTCCCGGTTCTTGGTATTGCCACGTAGGCTTATTAAGTGGCTGTAGAACTTGGGGCGCGTCTGTTTTCGACGGGTGAGGATTTAATTGGTACCACTTATTATCGATTTCAAATATTGTAGGTAATATTCGACTGCAATCGCGTTCCGTACCGTGTTCCGTGAGTATTCGCGATTTTGTGGTAAGAAAGAATGATCTGTTATTATGTGTAACGGGTAATTCGACAAAGCATGTCGCGTTTGTGTTTCTCAGTTTTACGTTAGCTGGTGTGCATTTTACGAGGTGTGCTACGTCACCTGCGAAGACAGCCATATATCCCGGTTCTTTCATTATGGTATACGCGAATTCATCGGGGTTTATCGATGATTGGGACAAAGAGTTTTTAATTACTTGTTGTTCGAGTATGCAACGATGTGTTATTATGTCTCGGTATAGGGTTGTTATTTCGTTTTTGAAATGATTTGCTAAATACATGATTTTGGTGTTAAAATAGGCAGTTAACATGATGTCTTTCGCGCCTACTTTATAGTTTCTCGTCGGAAATGGATTATTAGCTGTTGTTTCGTAAATAAATATTTGTTTCTGTTCAGTGGTTTTAAGATTAATACCGCATATTGTTTTCGAACCGTGATCAGTAAAGGCGAATTTCTTGCCGTCGGTGGCATTTGAAAAATATACTGTGGCGGCGTTAAGTTTTTCGTCTAAAGTTTTGATGGCATGTCCCTCGTATATTATCGCGTAACTGTCTAAATCGCATAAACTGCGCGCGGCTTTATCCCAAAATACGAAAGTTTCGGTCGCGTCGCGGCATGTTTCCTTTTCGTATTCGCAACTTACTCCTGACGGGAGTATGAGTGTGTTTGTAGGCAATTTATGAGTGGCTGCACTTTTTGTATAATAAATTTCTAATTCTGTATAAACTACCATGTTTTCTTTATTTTGATAAATCCCTCCCTTACAGTAGGAATTGTCTCCTACGAGGCCGATTGTCATGATCGTGCGAAAGTTGGTCTGTCCGGGGACCAAGTCTTCGACCGCATTATCTCCGATTTTAACGCGATTCGTGGTTATCATTGACTCGCACATTTCGCGGGTGAACTGGAGATAGGATGTTTGATCGGGAATGGGAGATAAGGCTATATGGGAGTGCATTCCACAGTATTTTATACGTTTTGTAGATTTCACCTTACACTCTCTCGTGGGCACTTCCGCGTGTTCTAAATGTTGTACAATCTGTATAAACGTATCCGTGTTTTTGACTTGAATCGATTCGAAGTCGCACTCGCCAACTCGCCGCAAAGAGATTGTTGTAACGTTCGGCGTGATTGAAGAGCTGCAGTCGTATCCAATCAGGGTGTGCGTAGGCGGTGTCGTGGATACGATGATGATCAGGATCAGTTTCCAGAAGCACTGCGTTGATGGACAGATGTTCGCCATGTCGGGGGCTCGTGAGTTTCCCTGAAATTACAAATTTTTACTGAGCTTCATTGTCGCTGGCGGAGCTAAAAGTGTCGGGCGTAGTATGTTCGGGGGTGCAACCCGTGTGGCGTTTTTATAAGTAATTTCTATGTTACAATCGTTATCGAATATCCTTATGATTTTGTGAGGGCCTGTATATTCAGATTCAAAGGGGCCCTTTTTGGGTTCTTTCAAAAGAAGAACGTGGTCTCCGACTTCGAACTTGCATGGGTTATTTTTCCTATCATAGTATTCTTTTGATCTGATTTTTGCTTTTATTAGATTTTCGTGTGCTAACGCTTGAGTTTTATTAATTCTTTGTTTCAAATCAAGAAGGTATTCGAAGTAAGATTCATTATTTTCGGGGGGAAGAGGTTTATCTATCGGTGTTCGAGCTATACTTCCAAAAACGCATTCGTACGGCGTAAGTCTAATTCCCTCGTGCACGCTCGTATTGCACGCGAAAGTTGCACAATTTAGCCATTTATCCCAGGATTTTTCACCCTTTATGTAACATTTGAAATACTCTTTCAATACGTGGTGCATGCGTTCGATTGAGCCGTTGCTCTGAGGACGATAAGCCGTGGTAGTGCATTTGGTTGTTTTACACAATTTTGCTACGTTTCTCATTAGACTCGAGGTAAAGTTAGTACCTTGATCGGTTAATAATATTCGCGGGGAACCATATATGTATATGAAGTTATTTAAAAATGCTGTCGCGATTTGCATTGAGTTAGTCTCCGCAAGTGGAGTGGCTATTACGTATTTTGTCAAAAGGCACTCTATAGTTAAAATATGAGTATTTCTGTCTTTTGTCGCGGGCAGCGGGCCTACCATATCCATGGATATTTTTTCGAACGCTTGCCCGGGTGTATCGGTAAGGACCATGGGTTGGTGCACTTTTCTCCTTACCAGTTTGTTCCTTTGACAGATCTCGCAGCGGCTGATGTGGAGCTGCACGTCTTTTTTCAAGGATGGCCAATAATATTCCTGGCGGATCCTAAGATATGTTTTGCTCACCCCTTTGTGTCCGTTTACCGAATTCGCGTGTGTTTGTGCGATGATTTGTTTCTTTTCTTCACTGTCACTGGGTGTTTTTACTAAGTCTTTGCACAATAATATTTTGGTGTTTACGTGAGAAAACACTGCTCTAAGGCGTTGTGTGAACACGCGGACCGAGAAGTCGTCTATTGACTGTAGTATCGAGGTTCTTACGGTTTTAAGTTTTTTCTCGTTAAGAATTTTTGCTAAATTCTCTAAAGCGAAATCGAGTGTCTCTTCGTCTATCCGTGAGTGTCTGTCAGCTTTTAAAGTCACTGCTATATATACTTTCCGAGCGACGAGACACGTCTTGACTGCGCCGGGGTCTGGGTTACACTGAACTGGCAGTCCTCCGTACTCAGCCAGCTCGGTCGCACCGGAGCATAACGGCTGATTGTCACCGGATACAAAGTATAGTATGTTATCCTTGTGTGTGAAGAGACCGTCTCTAATCTCGATTACATTTTCTCTGGACCGACATATATTTTGATCATACGGTACGCACGGATCGTTGATGATACTTGATGATTCGGCGGATGTTTGGGATCTAATGTCCGTCGAGCTATGGACCGATAAATTATCGTCATTGTTTATCGTCTCGTGTCCACTGATAGAGCTTTGGTTTGTTTCGACGTTGGGCGGATGTATATCTTGAGGTGGAGTTACCGGGCTCTTGTTTTCATCAGGCGATGAGTTATTCGAAACGGGCTTATCTGCATGATATTCGCCTAATCTTATTTTTGTCTTTCGGCTGGTGGTGGCCGGTTTGCCTGACGTATCGTAGATATCGAACTTAGGGTTTGCGGTTCTTTCCCTTACGGGGTAACGTCGTGCAGGGGTCTCGTCAAGATCGGTGGATGTCATAAATATTCGGTTGTTTTCGATTTCGATCGGGTTTCGCGATAAGGCGTCGGCCACGAAGTTCGTCTTGCCTTCTTTATAGACCACGTCGTAATCAAATTCTCGGAGTTTAAAATAAAATCTTTTTAAACGAGACGTCGGATCTTTGATATTGTGCACCCACACGAGGGGCTTATGATCGGTAAAGAATGTAAATTTCCTTCCGTATAAGCAGTATCTAAATTGAAACGCGGCAGCTACCATGGCTAAGAGTTCCTTCTCAATAGTGGAATAGTTTAATTCCGCGTTCTTTAAATGTCTCGAAAAATAAGCTAGAGGTAAATCGTGTGGTTTTAATTCAATTTCATAGATTTGGCTCAACACGGCGCCGATCGCGTAACACAAAGCGTCGCACGTTACAAGAAAAGACTTAGTGAAATCGGGGTATCTTAACACTGGGGCGTTCGTGAGACTACGTATAAGATAAGCGAGAGCAGCTTTTTGCGGCTCTTTCCAATAAAAAGTGGCTTCCTTTCTTAAGAGTATGGATAGCGACTTTGTCTCTTTTGCGTAAAATGGTATGAATTTTCTATAATAGTTTGATAACCCTAGCAATTGTCTGACATTTTGTTGATTTTTGGGAGACGGGAAATTTACCAATGCGGCTATTTTTCGCGGGTCTGGTCTTACTCCTTCAGCGGTGATTATGTGACCTAGATATGCGACTTCTAGCTTATAAAATTCACATTTGTCGGGTTGGAGGCGCATACCGGCGCTGCGAAGCCGTTCAGCTACTTTACGGAATTTCGCGTCGTGTTCCTCAATGGTTTTTGAAAAAATAATACAGTCGTCTACATAGATAAATACTTCGCGGTCTTGCAATCCGCGGAATAATGAATCCATTTGCCGTTGAAAAGTGGCAGGCGAGTTCTTCAAACCGAAGGGCATTCGCGTAAATTGGTAATGACCATAAGGGGTCGAAAAGGCAGTTTTTGCTTTATCTTCCTCTCGCATAGGGATTTGGTGGAACCCCGAAGCAAGATCGAGTATACTAAAGTATTTCGATTCGCCTAACTGATCGATTATCTCATTGATGTTTGGTATCGGGTAAGCATCGCTGATCGTTTTTTTGTTTAATTCACGGTAGTCTATTACGGGTCGCCACCGTTTGTTGCCTTGACTGTCCGGTTTTTTCGGCACGATCCATAAGGGACTGTTATAAGGTGAGTCAGAGGGCTTGATAATGCCTTCTTCTAACATTTTGCTAATTTGCCTTTCGATTTCGTTTTTTAATATAGGCGGGTACCTGTATTGTTTTACATTAATTGGTACATCGTCGGTGGTTGTTATCTTGTGTTCAGCCATATGTGTCGCTTGCAACTTTTCGTTGGGAAGTTGGAATATGTCTGCGTAATTTTCGCAAAGCGCTTCTACTAAGGGGCGCGCATTTTCTTCGCATTTATCGAGATTGATTAAGGTTTTCACAATTTCCGCTCTGTGTTGCAAGTTCGAACTCGGGACTGTTTCGACGTTAAAAATTTCCAGATTCTCTAAGCGAACACGGTTTCTCTGTTAAAATCGAGATCTTCGTCGAGTCGAGTCAGTATCGTAAAGATGTCATGATCCGTTGCGATTTCGTCATTTGTAGTGCAATATTCGATCGCGGCTCGATTTGAATATTCTTCTGTTTCTTCCGAGTTCGGGCATGAGAAAGAATCTACAAACGACTTGATGTAATTTTCGTAATCATGAATTTCTCGCGGTTTTATGTTTTTGGCGAAATTATCTGTTTCGCGATTTTCATTCGCGACTTGATTCGCGGTTTTTGTTCGATCCGCGTTAATGTCGATATTCAAAAATTCAGACGAATCGTGCAGAGTTCGTAATAATGTTTCGTTTTTGTTATTTACCGATTTTTGATCGTCATCGTCAGCAAAGATTACTTCAGGCAACTGATCGGAGAATTCGCTCCATATTTCGTTCGTTGGGGGGCGATCTGTTGGAGGTATCTTTGATATTGGATTAGATTTAGAAAAATTGTCGATCGACTCGGTGTCTTGATGGCCCGCGCGTACCACTTCCGCGTTTATCTCGCGCTCCGGGTTCCGCGTCTCGGTCAATGATAAGCTCGAGTTTGACCGGATGGTGTCGGTGACGATTCCGTGCTTTATGGTTTTTTCGTAAATTACGCTCGGAGATTCTGATTCTCTGTTCACCGAAAGAGTACGGGCTTTGCCTCGTACGTCGAGAGTTATACTCTCAGCAGGGACTGTATCTAGTCCTATGAAGCTGCTTGCGCTGCTGAAATATGATTTTTCCCCTGTTTCTAGACTTTTAGGTGGATTAATTTTTGAAAAAGGCCCGTCCGCGTTTTCTTCATGTTTCGCGGTTGGCGCGTCGTTACAGTTATTTCTGAGGACCTTCTGGCCGGCCTCATCTATGTCGATTTTGCGCTTAAATTCACGATCTGATATTTTATAATTCACTCCGCTTTCGTCAAGTATTCCGCCCGCGTTACTCGAAGGGTGTGCTGCGTCTGTGCAGTCGTTAAGTGAGAATGGCACGTTTAGGATTTTACTTGCTTCGGTCGGGTTACTTGGGCTCCTTTGAGCTGTCACGATTTCCCCCTTTTCGGTATATTTAATTAGAGCCGGGGTGAGTGTCGGTACTCTGATTCTAATATCATAATCGTTATCGTTTTGTAAAGGCACATAGATAGTGAGGTCATCGGTTGGTATAACATTTTTCCCTCCTATAAAGATATTAGGGTACACTTCGCGTTTTTCACGGTATTTTATGCGATGGTGCTCGGGCACTGCCATTCGCATCCACATGGTTTCTCGCGCGCGGCATTCGGCGACTGTCTCTTCGCCTATAATAATCTGCGTATCTTTTAACGTTAGCCTATCGCGTTTGAAATCCAAAATCATGCTACTGCTACGGCAAAACTGTGCTCCGATGAGCAAATCTGTTTTTATGGGAAAAGTGTCGGGGACTACGACAAATTTCGCTTCTGCTTGTAAATCGTCCAGGTATAAAAATGTTGTCCCTAATGTGTCTACTCGGGTGGTAGTAATGCCTGTTAATTTGGGTTGGCAATCGCTATTTATTGGGGTACCCGGTTGTAAAGCGGAAAGTTTTACGACGTTCGGTTGGGTGCCCGTGTCTATCATTACCTCAGCATGGTTTCCGCGTAAGTTTCGTGACCTGAGGCTAATTACGGGGATGGCCCCTAGCATGTTGATGGCCGTAAAATAAATTCGGTGTTCGGGGTTTCCTCCGGGGATTCCCTGTTTTCGAGTGTCATTACTGGACGGTCAGCCTTCGTCTCCCGGGCGCCGTCCTTCGCCACGGGTGTTTCCGCGTTTCCCGCGTTTTTAGCGACCTGCTCTTTATTCTTTAGGGAATAACACTCGTCTATAGTGTGGCCTTTCTTTTTACAATACGCGCATACCTTGGAAAGGTCTCGCGGGGGCCTACCTTCCCGCTGTTTTCCAGGTGGCGCGGAATCTACTTTCTCCCCATCTGTTTTATTAGCTTTCTCTCCGTCGTCGCGCCTATCATTTGTTTTCCTATACTCACGTTTTTCTTCGCGTCGCGTCACTTCGTTGCCATGATTTCGGGGATCTTTTCGGAGAAAGTCTCCGTATATGTTTTGTTTACCGTATTTTTCGCCGTCGATGTTAATTCGCTTTTCGGCTTGTATCGCTTCGTTAAATGCCGCGTGTAATGTGTCGACGCGTTGGTTAATGTAAAGACGATAGAATGGCGGGAGGGCCAAGAAAAATTCGTTGATTACCTCTTTCTCTATCTTTTCTTTTCGTGATATGGGCAGTTTGTCTATGTTTTCATCGAGGCAAGTACAATCGACAATGACCGTATAGATTTCTGAAACGCGGTCGATGAATTTTAGTATGGTCTCATTTTCACGTTTCGCGAGTGTGGCTAACTGTCCCCTATAATAATTTCCTGAGTGGCGATTGCTAAAAGTGCGCTTCAAGTTAGTTAGAAAATCGTCTAGAGTTTCGGAATCATCATACTCGACGGCCACGGCGACATGGTCTTCCAGTTTAAATTTTAAAAGTCGCGTTATTTCTAATAGCGCGCATTCTGGAAATTGACTTTTTATCCGATTAACGGCGCGTACGAATTTGTAAAGGTTTGTTCCGTCAAATTTTGGAATTACTGCGAGACTTTCCCTGATTATTGCATTTGAGGGCATTAAGCTTGATCGGTGAGTTTCATGCGACGGCGATCGGCTATGCCGCGAGTTTCGGCTTGACTGACTTGGGTGGCGTTCGCGTCTTTGTGGGGGATCGTTCGGTTCGTGATCTATTGATTGATTAATTAACGCGCTTCGACGTGCTGCTTCTGCGACAAACCGATCTCTTTCCCTAAGTTCCGCGGCTAACCTTTCCTCGACGGTCCTACGTTTTTGCCGTTCTTCATTGAGGAGCCTTTCGGCGTCCTCGGCTCGCACGTGCATTTGCTCGAGTATTTCCTCATTTTGGTTTTCTTGCGCTTGCCTAAGCCTACTTTCTAATTCGTTTTCGCGTGAATTTAATCTTTTTTCGCGCTGCAATAATTCTTGGAAACGCATTTCCAACTCTTCGGCACTGAGTTGTATGTGCGTCATTTTTTTTTTATTGTATATATTTTTTTTTTCACTGATTCTATATTGAGCAAAACGGTTTTTATGAACGCTTTCCGTATTCCGGTAACTAATTTTTCTAATTTTGACGAGATCTCATACTGATTTTACGTATTTTTTTTTGTATAAAAACCCTGCGCCAGATGATTATCCCACACCGCTGTCACCAGTTTGTTACGTCCCCGCGTGTGAATTTAGATTTCTTAGATTACACTCGCGTACGCTGACAGTTTAAAAAGGACTTAGCTTGTTACGTTGGCCTTGATGCGTGGCTCGGCCGTCTCGGTGGCGGGCCCCTGTGTTCGAGGGCCTCCGGAGTGGCGTTCTGCGCGGCGGGTTTCCTGGGATGTCGTCCTGCTTGGCTGCCGACGACTCTGCTTCTCGGTGGATGGGAGTCCCCGTGTGAGTGTGGTTCCTCGTGGCTGCTGTCACCACTTCCTGGTTTGTCCCGGGCAGGAAGATCCCTGTTGCTCGGCTGGCTGCTGCTGGTCGTCGTCCGTGGGGCTGCTCTGAAGCGAGCTGTGTCGCGTTTCGTCGGACGAGGCTACCTTCCCGATTTAAGTTAGAATAAGACACGAAAATGTCGTAATTATTCCGTCGGAACGAGGTAAAATGAATAAACTGAAATACGCGTTCTTTGAAGTAAAAAGGTGAAAGTTATTAACGTTTATTTAATAAAAATACGGATATGAAAATACAATATTCAGTCTTATAATCGAAAGTTTATAATATGCGTTACGCGTGAACAATGAAGAGAGAGAGAGAGCTGAGCTCGAGGAGCTTGTAGCTGGAGCTGCTTGCTCTAGTCGATGGTGGAGAGAGACTGTCTGACTGGCTGCTCTGCTCTGCCTGGCTGGCTCTGTCTGCTGAAGAGAAAGCGAGTGGTGGGAGCGCTCCGGCTGTGGTGGGGCGTCCTTCCTATTGGTTGAGCGGTGGGCGTGGCTTACGCTGATTGGTTCTCCCGCTCCAGGCTTGGCTTGGGGACGCCGTTTGTCTCGGCATCTTGTCGGCTTTCTCTTTGAGTTTCGCTTCTCTGCTCTTGCTTATATTCTATATGGCACGTAGGTTCTTTTATTCTCAGAACTAATTTTATGCGGGCGGTCGTCTTCCAAGAGAGTGACTGCCTCGGCGCATGTACATAAAGGATATTTTTCGCTGACGAAAGATTTATCTTATCGGGTGTTTGTATATACGGTGGTGTGAGTGTAATTGATAAGAAGAGAGTTGGTGCCTTGAGTTCCTGTGAAAAGATTGAATGTGACGAAGTGTTTATGTGGTGACGTATGTGTAGTTGATCATGTTATCTGATTCGTCGCTTTGAAAAGTATAGATTATATTAGTGTATACATTCTTAAGCTATAGAGATATGAAGAGTGACGTGGTCGTATAGCATTATACGAGCACGTGTACAGTGGTATGATGTAATCGAGTGGCGAGTGCGCCCTCGAAGCTCTGTGTGTGGACTGTGCACACTGTGCATTTACAAGGCTATCTATTGAATGCTGGTGGATGATCGGCTTAAGGTAGACTATCGACGGCCGGTCAGTGGGTAGGTAAGTTATCGACGGCTGGTGGATAATCGGGTTAGGGTAAGTGAGGTTCTGGGTCTGTGAAAAAGGATCAGTGGCTAATAGGCCTTTGACTGAGGGTAACTCTTTATTCTTCTTCAGTGCGGGGAAGGGAAAAAGATCGGAGTGTGTACTCTTGTCGGGACGTTACACTACACATTGTCATCTTGTAATTTAAAGAGCAAGGACCAACCGTGGTTCATTAACTATTTCCATGTCATCAACATTGTTAGATTTTACTGGCTCTTCTTCTTCGTTTCGGCCTTTCGAGAAATGGTATTAGCAGCCACCTTTGCCACGTGGTATTGGACATTCAAAAAATGAGATGTGCCGTATTTCACGATATCGGTTGGCTTATGGAGAACAATGAGGTAAAATGAAATTATTGACCCACCTAACTACAAGATCCGTTATGTCGACTGGTTATTTAAAATATGTTTTTGTGCAGGTACCATTTGGGAACTTTGGCTTTTGGTGCCCTTATCCTCACTATTTGTCGAATTATCCGATTTATACTCGAGGGAATCAATGAGAAAGCAAAAAAGGCCAACAATCAATTTGCCAATGGCATAATGTGTTGCTACAGATGTTTCTTTTATTTGTTGAATAGGTTCTTAAGATATATTAATAATAATGCCTATATTATGTGCGCCATTCATGGCAAAGGCTTTTGTCGCTCAGCTAGAGACGCCTTTAATCTTCTCATGCGGAACATCGTGCGAGTGGTCGTGATTAGCAAGGTGAACTTTCACTTGGTTTCTCGTGCTGATTTAAAAATAGCACGAGATTAAGAAATCACTGGACTGACTGTCACGGTCACGTGGTGGTACTACACTACCAAAGGCGAAAAGGACGTATACTTCTGGCAAGTGCCTGCTATAATGACGGCAATCGCTTAGTTTTTGATAGCAACGGTCTTTTTCAAAGTTCATACAGCAGCGATCGATACACTTTTCCTCTGCTTCCTGGAAAACTGTGAGCGTAACGATGGTTCCAATGAGAGGCCGTATTACATGAGCAAAAGACTGAAAAAACTGATGCACAAGTGATTTTTCTACCACGCGGATTCACGCCTTCTCTTAAAGAGAAGGTAAAGTGTATGTATTATTATTTTATACTCTCGTTAGCAAGTACTGTAAGTTGTAAGTGTTTTAATCCGACTAAGTATTGTATTTATAATCAATTGTATATTACCAAGAAAATAAATATGTCGTTAATTAATTTGTAATTATATATTCTTTATTAACGTAATTACTTAAACCCTAAAAATTTGTTTTTATTGTTTTTATACTCGCTATTTTAAGAATATTTTACTTATTATCTGACCTACTTTAAACGCAGCTATTTTTAATATAAACTTTGTAAATTTGAAAGATAGATTTTGTAAATTTATTAGAATTTGTGTTTTTATGTATTTCGGACTATAATAAAATACTTAATAATACACATGGGAAACCCTTAATTGGAGCATTTTCAAAGAAAATATGCGAAAATTCGAAAACAGCTATAGAATTTTGCGAGTTGGGCACCACTGGCTAATTCTAAATTAAGTGTTTCTTTGGCAGCCGAGTCATATTTGTAATTATTGAAAAATTTTATAATTACCGTTATTAGAATTATTGTATTAATATTTAATCATCTCATTTGAACCATAAATTAGATAATTATAATTATTTGTTTTTTTAAATTTTAATTCCTTAACCTCAAAACCATTGCATGAATCATTTCTTACGCCATAGACTAGCGCGCTACTGTAGATGAGAATTCGGCGCTCAAACGTGGACGGCCGAACGGCTGTGTGACGGTGCCATTTGCCCGGCACACTCGGAAAGAATCAACTTCCCTCGGGTGTACCTGAATATTTGGTGTACAATGCTATAGAAAAGAGATGGCACTAACTGTATAATAAAATCAATCTGAATTGCTCTGAATTTATTCAAGTTATTAAGTTCATATTAAATAATATTTTTTTTCAGTTTAATGAAAAATTTTATAGACAAACTTTTGGTTGTGCGATGGGAAACCCGATTAATCCTATTTTATCTGATATTGTTATGGAGGATCTAGAATTACATTGTATAAACAAATTATAGTCCAAGCCTTTGTTTTATTTTCGGTATGTAGATGATATTATATTATGTATACAAAAAAATGACATAGAACATACCTTAGACGTCTTTAATTTGTATGATAAAAACTTGCAGTTTACAGTAGAAAGAGTCAAAAACAATAGTATTAGTTTTCTGGATTTAAAAATAATGATTAATGATCATATAAGTAAGATGGCTGCCGAGGAGAAAGAACCTCCCGACAAGCCTAGTGATACAAATTTAAAGTGTTGTACTAAAACAAAATGTACAACGGTAGTCTGTATTATTTGCGAATCCACTTATCATCAAAGCTGTTTTAATCGCTTAAAAAATACTAAGCATGTAGGTGAAAGGTTGAAAATCTGCCCAGATCACAAAAGGCTGCAAAACATAACCTCAAACGACGAAAACGAGCTAAGCGAATTGGTCAAAACATTAATAGCAGAAATAAAAATGAAAAGCAAAGAAGAAATCAGGAAGGACATATTGGCAGAAGTAGCAAACAAGACACAGGATTTGATTAATTCATCAATTGTTTATAATGATGCCGATGTTGAATTACTAAAAACTGAAAATACTTTGCAAAAAGAATTGATCAAGGAATTGCAAGAAAAAAATGAATTGTTGAAAGAGCTGCTTATAAAAAACAAGGAAAACATTCCTAAAAAGTCATCCTCAGAGGTAGTCAACAACATCAAACCGCAACCGAAACGTGTGCCAAAGATTATTGTTAAAAAAATTAATAAAAAAAGTGATGTGAATATCAAACAGTGTATTACAAAGTGTATAACAAATGAAACAAAGATACAGCCAAAACAGATATAAGTCAAAGAAAATAAGGATATTATTATTAGTTGCATGGATATAGAAAGTGTCAGAGTGACTGAAAACTTATTAAAAGAGCAGCTTGAATCAGTCTGTGACATAAAAACAGAAGAACTAAATAATCCAAAAATCAAAATAGTAGGCATTGATAATTATACCAACATGGATACAACTACCATAGAAATTGATATAAACTCTAGAAATTTTGACAAATTTGCAACTAAAGGTAAAGTGTTACATATGTATGAGAATGATACAAACAATCTCAGTACTGTTTTAATGGAAGTGTCACCTGAACTTTACAAACATATCAGGGAAAGTAAGAACAAGATTTTTGTAGGTTATCAAAACTACAAAGTCTATGATCTAATAAATGTTAGACCTTGTAATTTATGCTGTAGATTTGGTCATAACAAAAACTGTAGAAATGAAATTGTATGTCTAAAATGCTCTGGAAATCATAAAAGTAATGAGTGCAAAAGTGAAATTCTACAGTGTAATAACTATGTTTTCCACAATCGAAAATTCAGTACAAATTATGATATTAAGCACAAGGCATCGGATGCGACATCTTGCGAGATCTTTAAAAACAAAATAAAGAGGTATATTGACTCTGTTGATTACCCAATTAAACCTGTTTTACCATCGTGGGATACAACGCCTTTTCGAGGGAAATTCAAAATTATACAAAATGAGAACGAAAACAAGTCACAGCAACAACAGCAACTACATGTCAGTGCAACCATATCAGCCCCAACACCAGCAACCACTACAGCTTCAACTACAACAACCTCTATAGCCTCAACAACAGCAACCACAACAGCAAGAGCTACAACCAAACAACAACAATTAAGAATAAGAACAGGAAAGACTAAATAAATTTTTAATAGTTACTTAAATATGGATATCGAATTTCTAGAAAAAATACAAAAAAAACAGTTCGAGGAGAAAAAACTTGTGGTAATATAAACAGCTTAAACAAATACATTAACAATAAAAATGATCTCATTATGCATATAAATATAAGAAGTATATCCGCAAATATTGATAAATTAAAAATTTTATTAAATAGTTTAACTAGGAAACCAGCCATTGTTATATGCACTGAAACTTTTATACAGGAAAATTTTAAAATACACGTTTTAGAGGAATACAATAGTTATTATAATGAAAGTAAATTAAACCAAAATGACGGTGTCATTGCTTTTGTACATAAGAATATTGTACATGAAACTAAAACTGTTAAATATGGGAAGATTAAAATAATAAATACACATATTAGATTAAATGATAATAGTAGTATAGAACTTTCTACCTTGTACAGATCCCATGGCATACCTAAGACTGAACTCATATTAGATTTAAACAAATTTTTGAATAAAAAGAGAAATATTAAAAATCACTTAGTTATAGGAGACTTTAATTTTGATTTATTACAGTCTGTAAATACTAGTCAAGAATTTCTCTGCAACTTCTTAGACAAAGGTTTTTTTTCCTGGTTTCGTGGGTATTACAAGGCCATCGGTAGGAAACTGTAAAGGATCCTGTATTGATAATATTTTCATTAAAACTAATAGCCTTAGTACAGTAACATATAAATTAAAACACTCTTTAACAGATCATTACCCCATTTTTATTGCTATAAATAAAATGAAAACACAAAGTAAGGCACCCACTATTATACTAGATTACAAAAAATTAAGAAACACAGCTAAGACAATATAGATTGGAATGACACTATTACAATACGTGATCCTAATATAGCTACTGATAAAATATTGAGAGAAATTAAACATTGCATTGAATTGGCAAAAATGAAAAAGAGGGAAAATAAACAAAAAGGAAGGAAAAATTGGATTACAGATGCTATTATAAAATCATGTGAAACCAAAGAATTTTTATATAACTTATGGCAAATGGATCTAAATAATAATCAACTCAAATTATAGTATAAAACTTATGCAAAAATTCTAAATAAAGTAATTACAGATGCCAAAATCAAATATGAAATGAATTTAGTTAAAAATAATGCAAACAACCAAAAGCAATTATGGAAAATTATAAATACTAAAATAGGAAAGAATAAAAATGAAAATAGTGTCATAAGTTATATGAAAATTGATAATAACAAAATTACAGACAAAGCTGAAATAGCAAATTATATGAATAGGTATTTTTGTGAAATAGGTAGAAAATTAAGTGAAAATATCGTTAAACCTCCAAATGCAGAACTTAGACTGCCCGATATGAATGCAAATTCTATTTTTCTTACGCCAACAAGTGCTGGTGAAGTACTAAGTATAATAAACACATTAAAATTAAAAAATGGAGGTGTTGACAGAATCAATGCAAAAACGTTGAAAGTAATCGGTAACCTTATTGCTGAACCTCTGGCACATATCTTTAATTCATGTATTGAGAAAGCCATATGGTCAGATATACTAAAAAAGGCGGAAGTAGTGCCGATATATAAATCGGGTGAAAAACATAACGTTTCTAATTATAGGCCTATTTCACTAATATCAAATGTTGCGAAAATACTTGAGAGGATAGTTATAACAGAATTTTTGATTTTGTTTAAAAAAATAATGTGATATCAGAACACCAGTTTGGTTTCATGAAGGGAATAGGTACAAAGAATGCTTTGAATCATATAACGAATATATTGTATAATAATTTGGATAAGAGTAAACCAATGATTGTAACTTTTCTGAATTTAGCAAAGGCTTTTGATACAGTGGATCATAAAATCTTAATCGATAAACTACATTGTATTGGAATTAGAGGTCAGGCTCTGGTTTTACTTACAAGTTATCTTAGTAACAGATATCAAGCAGTCAAACTAGATTGTATTGAAAGTGATCATTTATTAATAAATACAGGTGTTCCTTAAGGCACGATCCTTGGACCATTGCTTTTTATACTGTATATCAATGATATCTTGAAAGAGATTCCCATGGAATCAATATTGTCATATGCTGATGACACTGCTATAATAGCCACAGGCGAAAATTGGAGTAAAGCAGAAGAAAATATGAATAAGTTTTTATTAGTAATCCATAAGTGGTTAACGGTAAATAAGTTATCTTTAAACGTCGGAGAAGCTGTTTGTATGACGTATGGCAAACTATACTGATAGTATTCCAACTCAAATAAATGTAAAGATCCAAGATAAAAATATAGCGAGAGTAGAAAATTACAAATATTTTGGAATATTCTTTGATTGCAACTTGAAGTGGGATAAACACATAGAATACTTAATAAATAAAACAAAATATTTAGTATATGTTTTTTATAAAATTGCCAAATCAATGCCGACAGAGACACTATGAATGATCTATTATGCTTTTTTCCATAGTATAGTAAACTACGGTATAATAGCTTGGGGAGAAGCGTACAATAATAATCGGGATCTCGTACAAAATTTGCAAAAAAAAAATTTTTTAATTATTAATAAAAATAAGTTTATCATAGAGGATAATCCTCTAAATTTAGAACAGCTATTTACTTTCGAATCTATAAGATTTCACTATTATGATCTCAAAATGAAATACCTCACATCACCTAGTGTGACAAGAAATAAGAGCCTAATCGTACCTAAAAATAGATTGAGAATTAGTGACAAAAATAGTTATAAAAGAGCCATTATAACATTTAACTCTCTACCAAACGAACTAAAATTTTTAGATATAAAAGCATGGATAAAGAATACCTATTAAGCAATGGAAACTGTTTAACTTTAATTTTCTTTGATATATACAAATAAGTTTTATTATAAATTGTGGAATAGCATGGAGCATTTACTAATGTACATATTGTTAAAAATTGAAAATTTTATATTTAGTTTTAAGTTTTAGTCTTTAAGTTTTTTTGTACTTCTTTTGCCAGACCTGCATACAGATAACTGTGTTTATCTCTGCAGGATTTATTGGAGTTAATGTTTACTCTGTATTTTCTTACTGGTTTGAATAAATAAAAAATAAATGATCATAGATATATTATAACGAATTGGTATAGAAAACCTACTTTCTCTGGCAGATATCTCAATTTTAATTCTCACCATCCTTTGGTAAATAAAATTGCGATTATTTATATTTTGGTTGATTGGGCAATAAACTTGTCGCATAAATCATTTTACAAAAAAAATATTTTTTTCATTAAAGATGTCTTAAAATGTAATAATTATCCACTAGATTTACTTAACGTCTATAAAAAAAAAAGACTAAAAAAGATTTGCTCGACATCTAGTTCCTCACATAGAAATATTAGTGTTAATAAGACTTTATAAGTTTACCTTTTGTTAAAGAATTAGAAGGCTTCACAAAAAATTTTTTTAAACGCCTTAACACAAATGTAGTATTTAGCATGAATAATAAATTGAATAATGCTATAATATTAAGTAAGGATAAGAATAAAAAATTCAATAAGTCTAATGTTATTTATAAAATTAATTTCAACTGATAAGAATTTTTCCATCAGTCTTACAGTCTTACAAATTAAATTAAAATAATTAATATTTATGGCAGTCAGATTGCCCTTGTTTATAATCACCCCCGCAGAATCTGAAATAAAAACTTAATTAAAATCTGGAAAAAACTTTGTTAGCAAAGGACGATCTGACTGCCCACCACCACCACATTGTCCGACGTTTCGAGCCTGCTCCGGCTCCTCCTCAGGGACTGAAATAAAACCCGCGATACACCTCCTTATATACCATGCACCCATACCCCTTCTTTTCTCTTACCCCACCACCCTCCACATTCCCTCTCCAACTTGCCATTCTCACTTAAATTAATAAAGAATGATAAATGTTATCTAATTTACTTGACTCTATCATTAAATTTACATTATTCCGATTTCTTAGAATGTGAATACTTTCAAGGCTTTCCCTCTTATATTTATTCTTAATCCCCTGTTCCAAAATATCCACACTCCCAAAATCGAAAGAATGCAAACTATTTAAACAATGTTCTTTCAAACCCGATGTACAACTTGAGCTGCGTAAACTATATTGATGTTCATATATTCTCTTTTTCAAATATCTACCCGTTTGACCAATACAACAACCATTACAATCCCTACAATTAATTTTATAAACAACTCCCGATTTCAAACATTTATCATCCTTGTCTTTACAATTACTAAATAACCTTTCTAAATTATTATCATTTCTAAAGAAAACTTGAATATTATGTTTACTAAAAACCCTTCTAATCCTTTCCGACAAACCTCTAACATATGGTAAACTAAAATATGCATTCTTTCCATTTCTATTCCTTGTTTGATTATCTACCCGCTGCTTCAATCCACCATTATAAATTTCCCACACTCTCTCATCAATCATTTTATCAATAAATTTTACGGGATAACTATTTTTAATAAATGTTTCTCTAACTAAATTTAAATTCTTTTTCCTAAAATTTTTATGTGACAATTTAATCGCTCTGTCAATGACATCTTTGATCGCACCTGTCTTGTTTCCGAATTGGTTTTTTACACCTTAGAAGAAAAGTGAGTTGCTCCTTTAAAATTACAATCCTTAAAACCATTTTTACCCATTTTGAGCAATAATCTTTCACCACCTTCCCATAAATCCCATATATATCTCTAAAAAACATTTTACCCCACCTTTAATAGACCTTAGTTTTATCATTAAAAATATTACTTATGTCGACTGCAATTTAATATCAACTGATAAGAATTTTTCCATCGGTCTTACAGTCTTACAAATTAAATTAAAATAATTAATATTTTAATTTACATGTAGAATATAGTTGACATATAGAATAATAATATCATCGATAAATTTTCCGACGTATAGACTTGCTAGATTTTTGTCTAATATATTGTTCAAGATAGTGGGTAAAACAAATTCATATATTAAAGATAGTTGGAGTTTTTATGGTATAATGAAAGATATTATTATTCCGAATGATCATAGGATGGTTTCATTGGATGTAGTATCTTTGTTTACAAATATACCTTTAGAGTTGTTGAATGATATTATACAAGATAAATGGTCTGAAATTAAAGTACATACTAGTTTAACAAAAGATGAATTTATAAAGGCACTTAATTTGGTTTTTAAAAACACAATTTTTTCTTTTGATAATAGTCTATATGAACAAAGATACACTGACAGAAAAAATCTGGTAAAAATTCTTATGTTGTCATGTAAAAATTACCATGTTGGAATCGTAACTCGACCATATGTCGGATTTTTAGCAGAAATTGCAATACACGTAGGAAAAATTCCAAGTCTAACATGGGAATTTTTTTATAACTGATTTTAAAGAGCGAAAAAAATTATTACATCTTTTTTTTTTTAGGAGTGGGGGAGCGAGTATCAGACACATAATTATTATATTTAGACAATACAGAAGTTATTTTTGAATTAAACATGATTAAAGAAAATTTATTAAATAAATTAAAAATTTTTGACGGCATCGAGACTCGAACCTGGAACCCTTGGCACGGTAGTCGGGAGCGCTAACCACTTACCTAAAAGACATATGTCCTACAAAATTTTGGAACTTGTATATCCCCAAACGTAAGTTATGCGCGCTAATTTTATAACAAATTATGCTTTAACTCGAATAATATTATTCTCTATTTTTAACGTAATTTATTACAAATGTTATATATTAAGAATATTGTTTAACATTTTATAACTATTACCAATACCTTAAATTAAACAAGCTCATTTATTTATTAATGAATTTGTATTTTCGATATAATGGTTTTTCACAACCTTCCTTAAAAATATTACAAATAAACAATGATTTTAAAAATTGTCTTATCATAAAAAAAAAAAAAAAAAAATAAAAACAAGTATGTTGGATTAGAACGCACATTCAGTTGTTGCGTTTAGCATTTGTGTTTTGTCTCGATGTTGCCAAGGTGGATTGAGTTTGTTGACATGTATCTGTCTGAATCTTTCCTATTTTGACATTGAAGAGGTCAACTTTTCGTGCACTCGCGGGGTGTTTACGATTGAACGTGTGAATTCTTACTCTAAAACTCTCTCAATTTTTACCATGCTAGCCTGGGAAAATGTACAAAAGATAAAGTTCCATTAGTCACGTGTTAATTTTTACTATGCTGGCATAGGAAGTTTTACTTGTGACATTGGACTTTTTCATATAAAAGATAGTAAATATTTCGATTTTAAGCAGTTGTGGGCAACTTCCAAGAGCAACATAGGAATTTTTCCCCGGGGTTTTCTGTCAGTGTATGGTTGTCCAATGGGATCACCTTTGTCACCTGTTATAGCCAATTTAGTAATGGAAAAATTGGAAAGTATTGCTTTGTCTAAGTTGGTTTTTCAGCCAATTATTTTTAAAAGATATGTTGATGACATTTTTGCAGTTGTACCAGAATGTTTTGTGGATGAAATGGTGGATGTGTTTAATTCTATCCATGATAGAATTAAATTCACAAAAGAAGTTGAGAAAGATTATCAATTGAGTTTTTTAGATATTAGAGTCATTAGAGGTAATAATAATAGAGTGAAATTAGATTGGTATAGAAAACCTACATGGTCAGGTAGATTTTTAAATTTTGATTCTCACCACCAATTCGGAAACAAGACAGGTGCGATCAAAGGTGTCATTGACAGAGCGATTAAATTGTCACATAAAGATTTTAGGAAAAAGAATTTAAATTTAGTTAGAGAAACATTTATTAAAAATAGTTATCCCGTAAAATTTATTGATAAAATGATTGATGAGAGAGTGTGGGAAATTTATAATGGTGGATTGAAGCAGGGGGTAGATAATCAAACAAGGAATAGAAATGGAAAGAATGCATATTTTAGTTTACCATATGTTAGAGGTTTGTCGGAAAGGATTAGAAGGGTTTTTAGTAAACATAATATTCAAGTTTTCTTTAGAAATGATAATAATTTAGAAAGGTTATTTAGTAATTGTAAAGACAAGGATGATAAATGTTTGAAATCGGGAGTTGTTTATAAAATTAATTGTAGGGATTGTAATGGTTGTTATATTGGTCAAACGGGTAGATATTTGAAAAGAGAATATATGAACATCAATATAGTTTACGCAGCTCAAGTTGTACATCGGGTTTGAAAGAACATTGTTTAAATAGTTTGCATTCTTTCGATTTTGGGAGTGTGGATATTTTGGAACAGGGGATTAAGAATAAATATAAGAGGGAAAGCCTTGAAAGTATTCACATTCTAAGAAATCGGAATAATGTAAATTTAATGATAGAGTCAAGTAAATTAGATAACATTTATCATTCTTTATTAATTTAAGTGAGAATGGCAAGTTGGAGAGGGGAATGTGGAGGGTGGTGGGGTAAGAGAAAAGAAGGGGGTATGGGTGCATGGTATATAAGGAGGTGTATCGCGGGTTTTATTTCAGTCCCTGAGGAGGACCGGAGCAGGCTCGAAACGTCGGACAATGTGGTGGTGGTGGGCAGTCAGATCGTCCTTTGCTAACAAAGTTTTTTCCAGATTTTAATTAAGTTTTTATTTCAGATTCTGCGGGGGTGATTATAAACAAGGGCAATCTGACTGCCATAAATATTAATTATTTTAATTTAATTTGTAAGACTGTAAGACCGATGGAAAAATTCTTATCAGTTGATATTAAATTGCAGTTGACATAAGTAATATTTTTAATATAAAATTAATTGTGAAAATTGTAATGTGTCCTACGTAGGACAGAGATGTAGACGTCTAGGTGTTAGAATAAAAGAACATCATAAAAAATATTGTGATGAGGACAAAAATTCTACATTATTTATACATAAAACAGAGAACTCACATAATATAAATTTTCAAAACGTAAAAATTTTAGATACAGAATTTAACACTGGTAAAAGATTGTTCACAGAAGCTTTATATATACTGTCACGGCCTGCCGTACCGACGTCGGTAATTAGTAAGTTCGTGGTAGCGAACGCTAGAGGGCGCGTCGATGCAGTATTGGAGCTGCATCGACGAGACGAGGAGCGAGCCGGCGCGAGAGAGCCCGACATCTATGTGGTTGTTATCGTTCGGACAGAAACGCGCGCGGAAGTGAATTCGCGGAGAGATCGCGTTTCCCACGATAAGTAGCGAAGTGTTTCTCTGTTTCAACCTCAGGAATGCAGGCGTGATGCATCTTGAGGCTAATATCATTGTTCGAGGGACGTATTATTCTGTACTTTCGACGGAAACACGAGAAGAACTCAGAGATAGTGCTACAGGTTAGGATCACCTGTCGCACTCTCAAACCAGCAACATCCTCATGCAGTAAGCCTGTTCGCCTGGCATGAGAGCAGCAGAGAGTATCATGAGAGTTGATAGTACGAAGCCAGATGAGCAGCGAGGATGTCCGCGAGGTACCTAGGCTACACCATATGAATCTAACCTACAATAGCGGTAAGCGTGCACGTATCAACCGCGTCGCGAGTAAGTACGCGTAACCGTTTGTCCAGGCTCGTCGCCACCTGGACAGCGGCCCCGAATAGGTGTTCTTGTGTGGAGACAGCAAGCGTAGAGAGAGCACAGGCTCGGGTCATCAACCTTAGAAGGTCACTGACAATGATTTAGCTTGCCGGCAGTTTGTAACCGGCAAGTGCGCATAAGAAGTGCGCAGACGACATGCGTTAGTAGCCTGTTCTCTCTCAGGCTAAGTTAAGTGTGTGTGTGCGTCGCGACACGCGAGCGCGACCGCTCTCTCACTCGCGTAGACGATGAGTACTCTACGTATATTACTGTAGACGCGAAGCTTATGTTACCGCGCATACACTGCGTATATTACCGCGAGCGTGACGTCAGCCCTCGAGACAGCTGACGTCTGAGATAACGTGCTGGCGCACCGTTAGGTAGGGAAATTAATCTATTTCAACGCGATACTTCTACTGTCTAAATTATTAATTATTCATTTAACTTCATCATCTTTTATTTAATAAACAATAGTCTTTTATTATTAACTTTAACTGCTCGAGTTATTATTTCGCGACCTTAGTTATTCCCCGCTCCCCGCCGCCTCCGCGGTCGTTACGTAAGAGAAAACGTATCGTTTCATCTGAGCAGCCGGCACACGAACCAGTGAACGAGAGGAGAGTTCGAGTCACTGGTGAGAAACAAAGCGCAAGTCTTCGACTTGCGTGTTGCACGGTAAGTCACCAGGTTAGGTTAACATTGCACGACGTTGTAGCGTCTGTTACCTAATCCAGCTACTCAATCTCCGGGAGTTGAACCGAGAGATACGGAATTGAACCGCTAAGGTACGCAGGTGAAACGTGCCTTAGCCCGAAAATCCACTCCGTGACAATACATACGCAAAATAATTTTATGAATAAACAATTCGAAATTAGAAAATTACCAAAGGAATACAGTATTTTGATTAATAATGTCGAATTTTTGTCCTCTTAGAATTAGAATAACTGAGTATTGTAGACGAACAGGTATTAGGAGCATATGATTAGTAGAGCTATGTGCCGTACACTATCCCTTGTATTCGAAGATGTGTTTGCTTAATACGTCTTCCCGTTCTCGAACTCTGTTAGTGGGCTGTGCCTGTGCCCCACCTACTTACATATACTGTCTTATTTATGTACGTTCACACCTTTTATTACACACACTTATTTAAATATTAGACTATATAAAGAGAAATAACGGTTTATGTTACTATTGACGGGTGGACTGTTTTCCACATAACACTTGGACTATTAACATTTGACTGTAAGTTTGTAATCTATTTTATTTATTTCGTGTGTAAAATATTTCTCTGTTGGAAATTATTAAAATAATATTAACTATGGTTGTATATATTAGATTCTTGAAGAGGGACAAAAATAAATTGTTCGAAACGTCGACGGATAAAAAGAAAATTGGTGTTGTTTTATTAATTACCTTTTAATTAATAACACCGGAGTGGTAGTAAATTTGGCCATTAGCTACAAGATTTGAAATATTGTATTATATTTGCTACACATTTTCAATGCTGTTTTTGTAATTTAAAATTAAGTTTTCTAAAAAGCTACTTTATAACATAATACATCAAATATTAACATATTGTCAAACTCTAATCAGTCACTATATAACAATATTGGTATTTGTATCAAACCATAACATGAAGTGCACACAGTACATATTGTACATGTGATTTACGTTCATCTATTTTAAAGAAAATTTAAAGAGAAAAGTTCTTACATATTAAAGTTTGATCCCAGCCAGAAGTTATAGACGACTCTGCTGTAACATAGCACAGAGTATGAAATTACCTTTCACTGTAATTAGTAGACATAGCAATGGCACTTGGGGATTGTTTTTTTTACATGATGTTTTTCTTGTTTCTAATATTTTCTTCTGCACTAGCCATAAAACTATTTTATAATTATTTAATAATCTGATGGTGAAAAGCCGTAAACTTAATTTACATCCTTATTGTCCTCTTCATGTCTGATTGTCTCAATGAATAATCTTCGGTTTATACTTCTTTGGTCAATTTGCATTCTTAATATACCGTCTTCTAAAACAAAAAATGCAGTAGTCATCGCAACTGCACTATGTAACTGTTCTTTTTTACATGTTGTTCTTCTTGTTTCTCGTATTTTTATCTGCACTAGCCACAAAACTATTCAATAATTATTTAATAATCTGATGGTTGAGAACTGAAAACTTAATGCACATCCGTATTGTCCTCTTTACGTCTGGTTGTCTTCATGAGTAATCTTCAGTTTATAGTTCTTTGTCCAATGTACATTCTGAATGTACCGTCTCCTGAAATAAAAAATGCAGCTGAGATGGCAACTGCACTTGGTGATTGCTTTTTTTTACTAGGTCTAGTTCTTCTTGCTTCTAATATTTTCTTCTTCACTAGCCGCAAAACTATTTTATAATTATTTAATAATCTGAAGGTTGAGAACTGTAAACTTAATGCACATTCTTATTGTCCTCTACATGTCTGATGTCTGATTGTCCGAATGAGTAATCTTCAATTTATACGTCTTTTGTCAATGCATATTCGCATTCTGAATGTACCGTCTTCTCTGAAATAAAAAACGCCTCTGCTAAACGACCGTCAGATCTGACGGACAAATAACCTACAACACATTTAAAAACACCTAAAAACCGTTGTTTTGAGAGTCTGACCTGGAAGGGACTATTATTTCTTTAGTCAAATCTCAATCCTTGTCTATTCTTTTCTTTATTCAAGCGTCAATTCTTCAACTACAGAAAATTGAAGGTTAGATTTTACCAATATATAGGTATATGCGCTCTCATGAAATCTGACGGTCGTTTAGCAAGAGCCAATAAAAAAATGCACAAACTATCTATTCGAAAAATAATTCAGATTTATCGAAGAATATTTTGAGTATTTGAATGATTATCCAAATACACAAAATAATTTAAATAATAGCATGGGTTACTTATCTGATATTTTCTCCATAGTTCAAGTGTTTCTGCATATTGTTCATAATATCAACATCGCTTTACTCGTTCACTGCAATTTCTTTAAATTGGAGTAATCGAACTTAACCTGCAACTCAACTTGCCGGAGCGGCCAAACGCCGCGGCGGCTGCTGTGGCAGCGAGTTTCGTGGCTTCGCCGCTGTTTGCCACGGCGCGCTTCCGTCGTTCGATAGCTTGTGGCACTTTTGCACAATCGTTTGCCCAACACTGCGGCGATGCGACAAAAAAATTTTGAAACGTAACAGCTCCCGAAACCCGCACCCTCGCGCGGTAGCAGTGACGGTCGCCACCGCCCAGCAGGGATTACAAGCAAAAAAAGAATAGTTACAGTTACAGGAATAGTGACAAAATAACATTGGGTAATATATCTATATATATGAGGAAGAGGAACAGTTACAGGAACAGTAGAAGGTGTTCCTTTTAAGGGCGCTACAGGCAAAAAGAAAAAGCAAAAGCACAGGAACAGATATAAGAATAACATGGATATATTTATATATATGAGGAACCGGAACAGCTACAGGAACAGATCTAGGTGTTCAGGGCGCTACAGGCAAAAAGAAAAAGCAAAAGCACAGGAACAGATATAAGAAAAACATGGATATGTATATCTATATATATGAGGAACAGGAACAGCTACAGGAACATACCTAGGTGTTCCTTCTAGCTGTTCCTGTTCCTCACATATATAGATATACATATCCATGTTAATCTTATATCTGTTTCTGTGCTTTTGCTTTTTCTTTTTGCCTGTAGCGCCCTTTATTCTTATATCTGTTCCTGTGCTTTTGCTTTTTCTTTTTGCCTGTAGCGCCCTTTCCTGTAGCTGTTCCTGTTCCTCATATATATATAGATATACATATCCATGTTATTCTTATATCTGTTCCTGTGCTTTTGCTTTTTCTTTTTGCCTGTAGCGCTCTTTAAGGGCTATGACACAGAAAAAGGAACAGCACACAGGTGTAGGATTTAACATGGGTTACTATATCTATATATACAAGGAATAGGTAAAAGGAACAAGATTTTCTCGTCTATATAGATATAGTAACCCATGTTAAATCCTATTCCTGTG
Organism: Torymus aiolomorphi; assembly: GCA_036365515.1. Lineage (NCBI taxonomy): Eukaryota > Metazoa > Arthropoda > Insecta > Hymenoptera > Torymidae > Torymus > Torymus aiolomorphi. The sequence continues at coordinate 182,861,567 of CM070874.1, forward strand.
TGCTGTTCCTTTTCTGTGTCATAGCCCTAACTGTGTCTGTTCCTCATATATATAGTTATATTACCCAATGTTATTTTACAACTATTTCTGTAACTTTTCTTTTTTGCGTGTAATATGCCTTAGGGGCAATGTGCATAAGCGCCGTTCTGCTCTGCTCCGCTCTGCTCTGCTCCGCTCTGCTCTGCTCCGCTCTGCTCTGCTCCGCTCTGCTCTGCGCTGTTCTGCTCAAACTCGGTCCAATTTCAGTTCAGTTCCGTTTGTAAGCGATTTTCCCTTTACGTGTTCCAGAATTCTAGAACGGAATAGAGCGGAACGGAGCCAAGCGGAGCAGAGCAGAGCGGAGCAGAGCAGAATGGCGCTTATGTACATTGCCCCTTATACCGACAGGATTCTCTGCCGTACCTACCGCAAGGTTTTTAATTAAATATTAATTGTTATAATCTTTGTCTTAAATTCTGAGAGCTGACGCACATAGGCAAACTTATTATCTGATTCCCGTTCAAATTTCGGATAAACCTATTGGATAATAAATTCAAATTTTGAAAAACATAGCAAGATGTCGCATGCGATTTTCCAATTTTCCTCTTTATTTTCCAATAGATTTATCTGAAATTTGTCTGAAAATTAGATAATAAATTTGCCTATGCCCGTCAGCTCTCAAGAAAAAGCTAATAACAATTAACGTTTGTAAAATCAGTACGGCAGTGAATTCAGTCAGTATAAAGCACCCCCTTACAAAACAATCAAATTTTTTCAACCACGTGATATTTTACTGTAAAATATATAATGTAGAAAAGTCACCTATTTTCTACATACATATTTTACGCGTAACAAATGTAATATGTTACATCGTGTAACTTACGTACCCACCACTGCTGGACAGAATCATCTTGGTTGCATGATATCTAGATGAGCTTCTTGGTTGTTAAATTTGGAACGCACAGCACAGCACTGCAGGAGATGTGTGCACGTGCGTATGGATGCATACGCGTGCATACGGATGCATACGTGCTTATGTGGCAGGGGCCTAAAAGAAAATTTTATGTTTTAAAAGTATATATATATAGTGTGTATATATATATATATATATATATATATTCACATCTGGGACGCATATTGAGGATTATATAAGTCATATATACCGAATTTTGAGGATTTTGTAGGCATTTTGAGGAGTCTCCTCAAAAGTCCAAAGCACTCGAGAGGCATTTTGAGGATTTTTCAGCGGTTTCCACAATAGTGTGTTAATACATCGATTTCGGAAATTCCGTGATATTTTTCCGTAAAAGCGGGCGCCGCAGGCGTCGTGGTGTTAGTCAATAACCTTAGGGTCATTATTTCTTTAGTCACGCGCTTGTTTATTGGTTGTTTATAACAATGTTTATATTTGTGTCACCACTATTGTACAAATTCTTTATGAAATCCTCAAAATACCGTACAATGATATTTATATATATATATATATATATATATATATATATATATATATATATATATATATATATATATATATATATATATATAAAATCATTGAGGACTTGACCTGGAACTAGAATACCCCGTATTGGAAGAAAAGAAAATATAAAATCATTTTAAAATATCTATCTTTATATTTGAAAAAGTTGATACCTTGTCAAGAGAGAAAAAAAACCTAAAAGGTTCATAAGGTTTCTTCTAAGCTAACATTAATAGTAAGTAAAAGTGTGACATTTTAAATAAACTATATATCGACCATATTACCAACTACAATAAGGCTGCATTATTACAATTACAAAAAAATAAATTTATATAAATACTTTCGATAATTTTTTTTTTATTAAACATACAAAATTTAAAGATATAATATTTTATTCAATAAGATCGTGTTAAATTTAAAACAATTAAGTTAAAAAGATATATATTTTCATCATACTTACAGAAATTATATTTTTCTTTAATTATGTTGGCTTAGTAAAATAATTTTGTTTTGTAGTTGTATGAATGAAGAAATTCTGTTTTACAATGAAGATCACACTTCAACAAAATGTTCAATAAAAGTATAAATGCTAATTTTAACTCGTAAAATATCTTAATTTCTATAGACTTTAAGAAATAGTAAATGATGCAAACATTTCTATCTGAATCAAAAGTAAGGGTGGAAAAGACATGCTTTGGAGTTTCCTTTTTTTTTAATTCTATTGTTCATAAATATTGACCAAAAATACTATATATTTCAGTTTTTGGGTTTTTGGGAAAAAATGAAGCGTATAGCTGCAAAAGTTGCTATCTCCAAAAAAAAATTTTTTACAGCAAAGACCATTTTCTGCTGTAGGGAAAGGTGGGGCGTCATGGATACCATAACTTTAAATTGAAATTAAATATATTAAACACAGATTTAGATAATAATAAAATATGTAATCAATAGATCAGTTCATCTAAAACATGATTCTAGTGATAGAAAATGTTTTATTAACCCGTATTTTTCACCAAAAAATGAAAAAGCAAAACGTTTAAAAATGCTCCACGTGCTCCACTAAGAGGCACGAATAACAGGGATAACAGGGGGTGTGGCACGAGTAGCACACGAAACGATGAACTATCAGCGACCTTTAAGTAAAGCCAATACATTTTAATTGACAAAATGTACATAGTTTTTATTGAATATAATATAATGAAATAAAACATTTCAAACCATATTTTATCAAAATTAGATTGCCTTTATTAACACATTATTTTTAATACAAACTATTATTATAATTTCTATAAGTTAAACAAATAGCAATCTATACATTTATTTATCACAATAATAATACTTAAGATCGATAATTAAAACAAAATATATTAATTAAAATTTCTAACTTTGGCAGTAATATCATTAACATAACAAATATTGCCATCTTGAATTGTTAGAGTATTATAAGGTTGAATATTATAACGCCTTTGCTAAACAACCGTCAGATCTGACGGCCAAATAACCTATAACACATTTAAAAATACGTAAAAACCGTTGTTTTGAGAGTCTGACCGGGAAGGGACTATTATTTTTTTTAGTCAAACCTCAATCCTTGTCTATTTTTTCTTTATTCAAGCGTCAATTCTTCAACTACAGAAAAATGAAGGTTAGGTTTTACTAATATATAGGTAGGGGAGGGCGGGGCACGTGTGACACCCTAACTTTGATTAAAAATAACAACTAAACCGTGTATTATTTCAAAATGTACAAAAGCGGAATAATTAGATCAGAAAAAAATAAAATAAAATAAACTATTAACTTTTTTTTCATATTCTTTTAATTATTGATAAAATACAGAAAAGAAATTCTGAAAAAAATACTCTACGTGCCCCACCGGCGGGTGGATTGTGGCACCCGACGGGGCACGCATGGCATGGTCACATTCAATATTTTACTGTAGGTTTTTTTCAATTCTTTTTTCCAGTAATTAATACTTTAATAATTATGCCATAATAAAATTTTCAAAAATCAAATAATTAATCAGTCTATTGAAAATTTAAAATTTTATTTTTATTAAGGAACATAACAATTTTTATTTTAAAATAAATTATTACATTTTAATAAATGATTTTATATTATAAATTCCTTCTTATAAAATATGATCACAACATAATACTTTTGTTTGATTAACAAATTATCATTATTATTACAATAAGTTTAAATTTAAAGATTTCGCATCATTTTCATCTATGTAGCATATTTGAACTACCTGACGATTGAAAAAGGCAGTTTGAGTATCTACAATTGATTCTTCAGGTATTACTTCTCTAAAGTAATTTTCATTATTTACGGAAGCTGAATTATTATTAACAATGGATAAATCAAGCTGATTTGTGTTTTATTAAGTCTTCAAGTGGCTTTTTTCTACTCAAAATATAACTTAATACGCAGTCGAAATAATCGTTATTTACTTATTAATGTAATAATTGAAACTAAAAACTACTTAAAACTAAATTATTGCACTGCGTAGTTGTTAACCCATCTTGCTCCGTTTTTGGTTTGTAGGTTACATCACTTCGCTCGGCGGCCGCCGCGGCGCACTGATACGCCCGAGTGTGCCACGCGTGCCCCGCCAGGGTGTCACGTCATGCCCTATTTTAATACCATTTTCATTTTTTAATTATATTATTTATAAAGATTTTCTGAAAATAACAAAAACAGGGCTTGAAAGATAAAAGTTGAAACTATCAAATAGGTTTGGTCTCATTTAGAAAAAAAAATAATTTTCTCGTTGCTCCAAGCGACTTAAAAATGAAGTCAACCTTGTTTCTAAGCACCGATTTTCAATCTTATTAAATTAAATGTTAAACATTATCTATAATCTCAAAAGTATAGAGGAAAATTCTAAAAGCATATCTAATTAGGTTTACGTAAAAATTACATTTTTTGCATTCATTAATATTAAAAATCGCTTAGCAAGAGCCATATTATAAGGCTGATTATGTATCGAAATGGGATTTGGAACTGGTAGAAGATTAAAATACGAATTCGATGTTTCATTATCCACTTTCAAAATAATAGTATCTTCTGTTAAAGAGGCGACAGTCGGATGAAGTATTTGTGGAGGCTGCCCAATTGTCGTCACTAAAGGCATCATATCATATCACAACTTTTAAAGCTTGTTGCATCTGTCCCTCCGTATAGTTGTCTATTCGACTTTTTTTGTAGGCTCTTACCATGTTTATTTTACGCTTAAAATTAATTATAATTAAACTTAAATCTACTTAGATTTACAATCACGTAACGAGTCAACTCATCGTATGGAAAGCTCCGATTGCTCTGACTTGCAGGTTAAGGCGATCAGCTGTTTTGCTCCGGCGCTGCTGACGGACATTGCTGTGTGCTACTCGCGCCCCACCAGGGGTAACACACGTGCCCCGTTTTCATCGTTTTTTTCAATCATTAATACGTAATTATTAAGCACTATTAAGTAAAAAATCAAACGAGGCTTCAAAAATCAATGTCCAAACTATTGAAATATACTTAATTAAGTATATAATTTAAATATGGACGGTTTCATCCTTTTTTTGCATTCTGACAGACGAATGAAAAATGAAACCAACCTTTTTTCTCAGCTTCAAATTTCATTTTCATTAAACTTATTAACATAATGGCTTTCTTTTTATATATTTTGAGCAGAGACAAAAACTAGAAGTATTTTTCTTTGATTTTTATGAACATTTATTTCTAAATATTTATTTACTTTTTAAATATTGAGGTGTCAAATTTACCTGCCTGCCACGCCGTGCCCTGCCCTCACCTACTACTATGTACTATTCACTATTTCAACTTTTTGTATGCATCATTAAGGAGGTTCTCTACCAGCTGCACTAGTCAAAATGAGTATACTTCTCAATTTTTGTTTATTCACGAGGTATACTTAATGAAACAGGTTGTATAAATAAACTCCCACCAAATAATGATTATACGTTCAAATTAAATAATTTTATTTATCCTAATTATCAATAAAAAGTCCTTCCAAGAAGTTGATTTGATTTTTGTTATGAGATTAATTGTATCTTTTTTTGTCACCCTTGTCTTTGGCTCGGGTAGCAATTTACACGAGCTGTGGACTGTCCAAGTTTTTCCATACAATAGCAGCCTTTAAAGTTATATGCGAAGAACTCCCAAATTTGTCAAAAAAAGACACTTTTGCATTAATTCTTAGAGATATCGATTTACATAAAAACTTTAAATACAGAAGTTATAGATAATATGAAACCAAACTTTTTCCTATTAAACATTTTTTTTCATAATCAGTTCTTAACGAGCTAGCCTATATAAATGATTTTTAATGCTTAAATACACCTGAAATAGTCGATTTTCACTTACAATTCAACAGGATTTGATTTGATACAGAAATATTGATTACAAAAGAGGTTTTGAAAAACACAGTATTATGATTAAAATAATATATTAGTATTTGAGATGTAACAGTTTTTAAAATTGTGAAGATATAAAGTTCTTCTGGGTAGTAGCAATCGTGCCTTTATATGTAAAAACAAAGTTTTTGCATAGGCATGGCGAGCAAAGTAAGGTGCGCAGGAGGCCTGGCCCCCCTAGTTTTTAGATGTGAAGGTGCTTCATTGAATAACCGGAACTAGAACATTCCCATAAAAATAGAACTTTTGTTTTGTCCTCCACATCCATTGGCAATACATGTGAGAGTTGATATGCCTGTGAAATCAGTATTTTGCAGACGATGATGCAAAGCTGATGCGGTTTTGTTTGAGCTTTTTGGATTCTTATTTTCACCCCAAGTATAAATAAAAGGCTTGAGAGGATCATTTGATGAGCCTTGGCATATGAGAGCCTTTTACCGTTTACTTTCTGAGATAGACTCGTTTAAACTTCTGCCTTTTTCGCACAATTAGCATTGCGGTTAATGGTATTGACAAAAAAACATCGTCAATATGACATAAAATCCATCACTGTAAATTAATTAGATACGAAAAAACATTGAAACTTGGAGCTAAACTAATTCAAATATTATAATTACATGATTAGTTGAAATATTAAAAAAAACAGATATTTTCTAAAAAGTTATAATCATTCAAAGTTTGAGGTTAGCTGAAATTTAGAAATTAATGTAATTTTATGAGAGTTGTTAAACGTCCGACAGATGGAAGAAAAATACTATCTGTCGGAAATAAAGCTTAAAAATGCAGAAATAATAAAGAATCTATCTTAAAACTCTGGCGAAAAAAATCACGTGATTAATCATATAATTAATCACTTGATTTCTCACGTAATTTCTCACGTGATTTTTCACGTGACGATTTGGCACGATTTCTCACTTGATTAATCACGTGAAAAATCACGTGACTTTACAAACATAAAAAAATAATATATAACGCTTATTCGTTAATGAAGCTTGTTTCCTCAATCGAGAGCAAATACATTATCGCAGAAAAAAACGATACATAAAATTTTCAATCCAACCGAGTATCGAACTCACGAAATTTGGGTTCTTGCGCAGACATGCTATCCATTACGCTGTCACTCGCTTGAAAGATTGTGGTCATTTTCACCTACGTAAGCTGCATTCTCCATATTTATTGCTATTTCAATTTGATTATTTATGTAAAATATCAATGTTTTGTAAAAATTATTTATTTATACACTATTTTAATAAAATTTGTAGCATACATTAAAACATTAAAACATTAATTAATTAAATTCGAATAAATCGAAGTAAAGCAGAATTCAGGTAACTACAAAATTAATTTTTTTTTTTTAACAAAATACCGAATTATTTTTGTAAATGTTATGTATATAAAATTGTAAATAATGATCATTACGTTTTTAAAAATTTTTATTACTTTTGAAAAAGTTATTCGAATTTAATTATTTAATATCACAATATAAATTACTTATTTTCAAAATGATCAAAATTAAGTAGCAAATTAAATAATCAAAATTAAGCAGCAATTAAATAAATATCAAGGACGATTTATTTATTTATCTATAATATCAATGATTTCTAATAATTATTTATTTATACCCTATTTAAAGAAAATGAGTAACTTATATCAAAATATTAAGTAATTAAATTCGAATAACTTTTTCAAAAGTAATAAAAACTTTAAAAACGTAATGATCATTATTTACAATTTTACATACATAACATTTTACAAAAATAATTCGATATTTTGTTAAAAAAAAAATTAATTTTGTAGTTACCTGATTTCTACTTTACCGGCATTACATTCTTAAGTTATTCGAATTTAATTAATTAATGTTTTAATGTAAGTTACGCCTTTTATTAAAATAATGTATAAATAAATAATTTTTACAAATCATTGATATTTTACATAAATAATCAAACTGAAATAGCAATAAATATAGAGAATGTAGCTTATATAGGCGAAAATTACCACAATCTTTCAAGCGAGTGATAGCGTAATGGATAGGGTGCCTGCGCAGGAATCCAAAGTTCGTGAGTTCGATTCTTGGTTGGGCCGGAAATTTTATGTATCTTTTTTTTTGCGATAATGTATTTGCTATCCATTGAGGAAACAAGTTTCATTAACGAATAAGCGTTATATATTATTTTTTTATGTTTATATTGTTACGTGATTTTTCACGTGATTAATCACATGAGAAATCGCGTCAAATTGTCACATGAGAAATCACGTGAAAAATCACGTGAGAAATCAAGCGATAAATCATATTATTAATCACGTGATTTTGTTCGCCAGGGAAGTGCTAAATTTATACTGAAGTAGCAAAATTATGTATGAAATAACTGTTTATGCATATTTAAAGTAACGTCTGCCGGAAAAATTGTCGGATTATAACCTCAAAAACAATGGAGATGGCATCGAAGATAGACCTAAATAGAAGAACAGACTCCTAAGGAAAAGTCTCGTTTCAGAAAGCGAAAGTTCTTACCCCGACCACTACGCGGTGCTAGTGTCGAGCCCCCCAAGTCAGGAGCGTCTCTCCGCCGTACAGGGGCCCCATGCAGTCAAATAATTATACTGTCCAAAAATCCCGAGTTAATTAAATTTTTATCTAAATAACTTCTTATTACATTTATTTATTCCATTTATTAATAAAAATAATAATGAAATGAACTTAAGTTGAAAAAAGTTCAAATTTCAACCAAAGCCCGAAGGGGGAGGTGATGATCATAAACGATCTCGCGACTATACTTGTACATCGGAGCGGTAGCTGTGAGCGCTAAGGTGTGGTATGCCTTTCCGCAACCTTTTGGCCGCGCAGTCATAGGTCGAATCATGATTGATGTATTTCTTTTTTTTTGTCTCATTAACTTTTTTAATGTTTCTAGCCACGAAAGCTAATTTTTACTGAATTTTTTGATTATAATAAAGGGAAAACTATTATTCAATCAATCGAAAAAATATTAATTTAAATGAAAAAGAAAATAGTACACTTAAAATATATGGGAGCGTCCAACAGAAACGGGCCACCGAGCGTGCGCGGTGCCTTTTTTCGCGTAAAAGGCGCTCTGTTTAACTCGTTCATAATCGTATGCTGCGTCTTTGAAAAAAAAAACCAAGGACCTATATCGATAGATTTTTTCTTGCTCTTTCCAATGGTGCCATTGTTTTTATTGCGAAACGCTTTCTTCCGGACGAAAACTCGAGTTGAATATTGAAAGCCATTTTTCTCAAAGTATATCATGTTTTTTTTTCAAAATAAACTACACCATTGGAAAGTACAACCCTTAAGCTTCAAAACCCTATCTTGGAGAAGTTGGATAAATAAAGAGTTTAAAAGTAACAACATGAAAAAGACAGCGCCGAGGGTCCGCGCGAACCCCTCGCGCCCGTGCGTACGGCACGTTTAAGTGCACGCTCTATTCAATTCGCTAATAATCGTGCACCAAGTCTCTGAAAAAAGAACTAAGGACATATATCGATAGATTTTTTCCTGCTCTTTCCAATGGTGCTATTATTTTTATTCCGAAATGCTTCTATTCGGAATTAGTGAAGTAACTGAGTATTTCAAAAATATTGAGTGCTTTTTTTCATCAAAAGACGATTACTTAAAGGCTACAGAAAAGCTACAAAACAGGCTAGCCTCAGCTAAGACAATACCTGGAACTCAATTGTTTCATTGTATTAAATTATTAAATGATGCCAAAAAGTTAGAACATAAAAGGTTTTCAGCGTCAGAAGATTCTCAATTATATCCACCGATCAAAAAAGAAAAAGTACTTAAAACTCAAACAAACAAGGAAGCGGATGTCGCAAAAAGGACAATTCTTATAAAATCAAAAAAATATAAAAAAATTAGAATTTAAAGGAAAAGGTAATATTGTTATGCCAGATTAAACAATCTATAAGGTTATTTTAAATTTCTGTTTCACTGCTTTCAGTGCGTTCATGGATATTTTTATGTTTAATATATTATGTTTTTCAAATTTTGTTATATAAATGAACAAAGTTCATTGTAATATTATACTAACTGTTACAACTAGATCCACAAAATTATGTCCACGCATTGGCATTGTAAGTTACAAAACATTTTATATTTACAAAAAAGAAAGGGCGAAATAGCACATCGCGTGTATTAATCCGCCCTTGAGCATAGCGTAAAAAGTTCAGGCAGCTGCTGTCTTTTTGATCTTACTATTTTTGAACTTTTCATGTTTCAACTTAAAAATATAATATTTTATAGTTTAAGACTTGTACTTTTGAAGAATATAATTCATTTTGAAGAAAAGACTGATATTTTATTGAAAAAATAGAGTTTAAACATTCAAATGGAATTTTCAACTAGAAGGAAGCATTTCGGAATAAAAATAATAGCACCATTGGAAAGAGCAGGAAAAAATCTATCGATATATGTCCTTAGTTCTTTTTTCAGAGACTTGGTACACGATTATTAACGAATTGAATAGAGCGTGCATTTAAACGTGCCGTAAGCACGGGCGCGAGGGGCTCGCGCGGACCCTCGGCGCTGTCTTTTTCATGTTGTTACTTTTAAACCCTTTATTTCTCCAACTTCTCCAAGACAGGGTTTTGAAGCTTAAGAGTTGTACTTTCCAATGGTGTAGTTTATTTTGAAAAAAAACATGATATACTTTGAGAAAAATGGCTTTCAATATTCAACTCGAGTTTTCATCCGGAAGAACGCGTTTCGCAATAAAAACAATGGCGCAATTGGAAAGAGCAGAAAAAATCTATCGATATAGGTCCTTGGTTTTTTTTTCAAAGACGAAGCATACGATTATGAACGAGTTAAACAGAGCGCCTTTTACGCGAAAAAAGGCACCGCGCGCGCTCGGTGGCCCGTTTCTGCTAGACGCTCCCATATGTATCTATTAATGTAATCAAACAACACTAATTAACACAATTTTGTATAGTAGACTATTATTAACGTCAATATATTATGTCTATTTTGTAACGGGATGGCTAGTGGGGGAAAATCCCAACAAGCCACAGGCCAGCGATGCCCTAGAACACGGTGCCGCGGGTGTCAAACTAAAATGACTTGCCCGGGGATCTGCTCCTGGAATCCCGAAAACAACGCGAAGATTGCGCACGAACTTCGCTTTCCAACTAATTGGATCGCTGAGTGAAAAGCGCGCGCTCGAAGAGTAAAGCGCGCGGCCGCTATACTCAAATATGAAAACGACCGGCGGAGTCGTTTTCCCGCGGAGGCGGCGGTATCCGGGAGAAGGACAGGTTGTAATGAACAACGCGACGAGTAACTAGATATCACAGTATATTAAAATCAATAACAATTACATGCACAACGCACGTGCTTATTAAAACAAACTGTTAATATTCAAACGCCCGAACAATACGGCACGCGGCGAAGCTGCTAATCTCGCGCGCTGTGTTAAAGTACGGCGGGCTGACACACACCCGCACGTACACGGAACAGAAAGCTTGCACGGGGCGATTTCCGTACGAGCCTTTACAATAACCCCGCGAGAGGAGAGTAGAAAACTTACGTTAGGAAGGAGCAGCCGGTGCACTCGTCTCTCTCGCTCTCTGTCGCTCGCACAGCAGTTGCGCTCCCTTTCTCTCTCTCTCTTACTCGCTGTATTAGGTCGGCAGGCAGGCGGGCTGGCTGCCGGCTCCTCGCTCGCTGTCTCTGTGGCCCACGCGGCTCGGGATCGCTCTCTCTCTGTCTCTCTTGCGTGCGCATACACTATGTGCGGCGTCTCCACTACACTCGCGGGGTCTAACTAAAAACGACAGGACGGCGCGGACAAGTTAAGTCACGAGAGACACGGAGGAGATGTTTCACGCGCGATGGCAGACACGAAGATGGCTGCCGTGACTCCTATAAAGCCGTAGCAGCTTCGCGGGTACGCGGCGGGCATATTACGCGTCGCGAGACCGTTCTAATCCGGTCAGGATGCTCGCGCGCTCGCGCCCCCAGTGAGCATGCCTGCTCGGCGTGGGTAATTCGAATCTCGAATTACCTAACTCGCGCACGCGTTACACCCCCCCGCCAGACGCTGCTTAGGGGACCGCGAGCAGCTCTGCCATCCATGGCCGTCGTTGTACCTAAAAATAAGGTTAACTCGGTGGAGCCTTGTGGGAAGGAATTTGGGACAAGGGAAGTATAAGAAGCGGAGTCAGCCATTATCTTTTTTTTTTTTTTTTTTTTTTTTTATTAAAATGAAAACAAAAAAAAATAAAGGGGCCTCTTCGGGGCTTCATCCCTCTTCAATTGGCCCGGGAGAAAGTCCGGCGCCCCTTGTGGCGAGCTTGGTTGGGGCAGTGCTTCGACTTTTTTACCCCAAGCTCGCCACACATGAAGCATCGGGGAAGCGCCTGTGCATTTAACGCCTCCCGGGCCGCCTGTTCTTCTTCGAGCACCCTTTGGAGGCGCTCCTCTTCGCGTAGGAGACGACGCTGGGCCTCTTCTTTGGCCCGACGCGCCGTCTCCTCCGCCTTTTCCCTGGCTCGCCTGGCCTCTTCCATGCGCTCCTGCGCACGTGCCAGACGAGCCTCCTCCTCCTTCTGCAAGGCAGCGCGGCGCAGCCTGGCGGCCCTGGCCTCTGCGGCGGCCGTGAGCTCTTCTCGCCAACGTTGGGCCATTCCGACCCATTTGCGGGCTTGCCGCTCGCCGGCCTCACCTTGGCACTGGAGAAAATCCTCCAGTGCGGCCAGGGCAGTGTCCTCCGTAGCGCGCGAGGACTTGCTGAGGCGCCGTGCCTCCTCAAGGGCCTGCTCCACCGAGACCCAGGCCGCACCGACTCCATCGGTCGGTGCTCCTTTTGGGGCCTGGATCGGAGCATCTCCTTTTCCTTGTGCGGCCCGAGCCGCGCCGGCATCAACTTCCGGCGCACAATGATGGGCTCGAGCCGCCTCCTCTTCGGGAACGCGACCAGCACCAATCGGCTCGACTGGTGCTTCTTCTTCTGGCTGAGCCCCGCTCTTCTCCCGCTGCTCCTTCGGAGGATGAGGTCGCCGGAGCGGGGACGGACCAACGCCTGCGTCGGTTGGTCCCGGAGGTCCCCTTCTTGGTTCCGGCGCCTCTAACTCTTCTATTACAAGTGTGGAGGACTCTTCCACTGGCGGTGGTGCCAGTGTCACCGCGTCTATGCCCTCCATTACCTGCTCCAGGAAGTCAATGATGGCGGGGTCAGGGTTGTACTGGATTAATCCAGCAATCACCTTCTTCGCCGTCTCTGCTATTTCTGGAGTCAGGCCCTGCATATTCTGCAATAGGCAAATTGATCCCGGAGATTGATGAGACTGAGGATCGGGAAACAAGGACGAACACGGGTTAGTACGGACGGCACAATTTCTGGACGACGCAGTTAGCGCTTTTTGGACGCTCGGGTTCGACGGGGGCTAATTGGCCCGGCAGTAGTAGGTGCAGGCTTCTTGTTCGAGCCCTTTGGCCTCCCTGGGCCTCGCTTGGACTCTGTTGGACCGACCACACGTGTAGGTCGGCCGTCGCTCGCACGCTTTCCTGGCCTAACTAATAGCGCGGTCTTACGAGGTGGACCGCGCCTCTTAGCCGTCGCCCGAGGCTGTACATTCCCCTGGCTAACTCTGTTGCCCGCTGGCACATTACGTTCGGCTGAAGAGTCCCTCGCTGGTAGCGAATGTGCTACTTCTTGATTACTTTTATCCAAGTAGTTCTTGGGCTCTTCTGCGGAGACGTATCGTTTGAGTTGCTGCGCATGGACGGGACGTATCGTTCGACCATCCTCACCTTGGATTTCATAGGTGTTTTCGCCTAGAATATTCACAATCATGTAGGGCCCCGCGTATTTCGGGGCTAATTTGGCAGAAATCTCCTCAGCTGCTGAGGATAGTACCTTCTTCTCTCTCCATACACGATCGCCTAGACAGAATTCTGGAGGTCGACGATGAGCGTCATAATATTTGGCTTGTCTCGCCTGCTCCGCTTGCGCGTCGGCCGCCGCCCGGACGTGCAATTCGCGGAGCTTGTCCATGCGCGCCACCTAATTATTTATCGCCTCTTGCTGCCCTTGCTCTTCGGCTAACCTGTCTTCCTCCCGCCTTAGTGTCTTCGGTGGGTTCAGGCTGTCGGCCGTAAATGAGCATGGCAGGACTTATCTTGGTAGAGCTGTGTTCTGCCATATTATACGCGAATGCCAGCTTGTTCAGATGCTCATCCCAGGACCGGTGATTCTCCTCAGCGTAAGACATGATCACGGTCTTCACCGTTCGGTTCACACGCTCGACGGGATTGGCTTGAGGGTGATATGGTGGTGTTAACGTGTGATGCACGTTTCTCTCCTTTAAGAATGCCTCTAAGGGTGCATTCTTAAATTCAGTCCCATTATCGGAGAGAAACACCTCGGGGACTCCGAACCGCAGACATACTCGTTCGTTGAGCCCTTTTATCACCGATTTGCCATCTGCCCTTTTTATCGGAATTACTTCGATCCAGCGTGTGAACAGGTCCTGGAAGATGAGAATGTATTTGTGGCCGCGCTTGGTTTTAGGGGGGGGGTTCCATAATGTCACTGGCCACGATTTGCCATGGACGCTGTGTTATACGATGTCCCATGAATCCTGCTGGAGCGCGCTGTTCGGCTTTGCACTGCTGGCAAATTTGGCACTGGTTCACGTATCTGGCCACATCTCGAGACATGTGTGGCCAATAATACTTCCGCCTTACTCTCTCTAGAGTTTTCTCGCGGCCCAAGTGCCCAGCAGTTGGAAAGTCATGGCATTCTCTCAGTACTTCGCGTCGCTTCTCGTGAGGGACTGCTAACTTCCATGCATCATCGTCGCCGAGAGATTCGTCTATGACTTCATAGGGTTGTATTTGTACAGTCTCCCCCCCGCCAGTTTGAACGTGGGGAAGTCTCGCGGCTTCTGTTGAACCTCTTTCACGATCTTGAGGTACCAGTGGTCGTTTGTATCGCGCTCGAGCTCTAACGCGGCGACCGCTGGCTCTTCTTCCTCGAACATCTGTGAAAGTGCATCTGGGACATTGTTCAACGAGCCCTTTCGATGTTCAACCGTGAAACTGTGGTTCTGCAGCTCGAAAGCCCACCTAGCTAACCTGCCGGTCGGGTTTTGGAGGTTACGGAGCCACTTCAAGCTGCTATGGTCCGTGATAACCTTGAAGTCGTAGGCCTCTATATACGGACGGAACTTTTTAATTGCCCAGAGAATTGCTAGGCATTCTCGTTCTGTCACGCTATAATTCCTCTCCGCTGCGCTCAGAGTCCGACTCGCGAACTCTAGGACTCTTTCATCGCCGTCAATTATTTGGTATAGCACCGCTCCCAGACCTGTATCGCTCCCGTCAGTTTGCACCACGAACTGCGCGTTAGATACCGGTCTGTGTAGAATCGGTGCAGAAGCTACTAGCGCTTTTAGCTTTTGGAAGGCCTCTGCTTGTGCCGTTAACCACTCATATTTCCGATCCTTTTTCGTTAATTCGGTCAGTGGTTCAGCAATTGTGGCGAAGTTCGATAAAAACTTTCTATACCACGAGGCCATTCCTATGAAGCGTCTCAGCTAACGGAGGTTTTTCGGTACCGGATACTCCATAATGGGCTTTATTTTCTCGGGGTCTGGCTTAAAACCATCTCTATTTACTATGACCCCGAAATATTGGACCTCATCGCGACAGGAAACGCTCTTCTCGCGATTTATTGTGAGGCCCGCGTCCTGTATCCTGTCCAGAACTCTTTTTAGAACCTCTTTATTCTCCTCGAATGTCTCTGTGACTATTATTATATCGTCGAGATACGAGTAAGCAAAAGGTTCGAGTTCGGGGCCGATGACTTTGTCAATCAGCCTCTGGAAGGACGCTCCGGCATACGAAAGACCGTAGGGCATTCTCGTAAATTGGAAAAGCCCTTTGCCTGGTACGGTGAAGGCCGTAGTCTCTTTGGACTCCGGACTAAGTGGTATCTGGTGGTACGCACTGCTTAAATCCAACGTGGAGATGTATCGCGCCTTCTGCAGTTTGTGCAAGGTACTTTCCATATATGGTAACGGGTACGCGTCTGGCCTTGACGCTGCGTTCACTTTTCTGAAGCCCACGCAGAAACGGAACTTCCCCTTTGACTTGCGTACCATTAGCACTGGACTTGACCAGCCACTTGTCGAGGTTCTATTATTCCCGCTACTAGCATTTCCTCCACCTGTTTGTGCATCTCTTCCTCGAGTGTCTGAGATACAGGGTAGTACTTCTGTTTAATGGGTCTTGTAGATCCGACGTCTATTGTATGCTCGATCCACGAAGTACACCCTAGTGGTGCCAGACTGTTACCGATCAGCTGAGCTACTAAAGCTTCTACCTCTTTGCGCTGTTCTTCTTTTGGGACCGCAAACCCTATAGCTGATACGGACACGGTGTTATTTGTGGTTATGGCGGCTACTTCCAACTTTACGCTTGCATCGTCATCCTTGAGATGCAGCGTGTTATCTGTGGTGTCTAAGACAGCGCTAAACTTCTTAATGAAGTTTACCCCCAAATAGCACTCCGTATCTAGATCTGGCATTATTGCGACGCGCACTTCTTTGCACACGCCAGCCACGACCATGGGCAGATATACATAACCAAGCACTGCTATGCTTTGCCCGTTTGCCACCCGTGCCGCTGGCTGGGATTAACTCTTTTCCACAGGTCGTAGCGAGCTGTAGGCCTATGGAATTCATCCCAGTTCAGCAAGCTCCTGTATCGAAGAGTGCTCGTAGCCTGCAACCGGCTACACCTACTTGAAGCCACCATCGCGAGCAAGTTTCTTGGTTGACTTCATTCGGTTGAATCATGGGCACTTCTTCGCTCTCCACTCCAGACGATTGGACCGAGTTACCCTCGGTCTCTGGTGAGAGAGCTGGGGGCGGGTATGTGGTCGTGTTTACCTGCCCCCCTGGCCGTTTCCCTGTTGGTTTCCGGCAGCATTGGGCTTGTTGACTCCCTTTTGCTCATATCCGGGTTCCCTTCGGTACTGTTGCCTGGTCGAGCTACTACCCCCACTAGGCTGGTTTGTAATTTGCCCGCCCTCCCGCCGCCTATTTTGCGAGTTACCCTTCTTAGGATTTCTGGTTGGCGGCGGGCTAGGCTTTTGCCCCTTGTTCTCGTCGGTGCCTTTCTTTGTCAAGGCCGATAAGCATTCGGCCATGATCCGACGGAACATAGCCTTGAGGCTCTCTCGAGGCTCGTGCTGTTGGTGCCCCATCGCCGCCACGCTTGGATTCTGCTTTTTCCGCTAATCCGTGGGCGGCTCAGTCGGCACGTAGGCAAATTCTGGCATGTACGTGCGCTCGGGCGGTGGTGGCGAGTGATACACCTTATCTGCCGCGAGCGCTAATTCGGCTTCCCGGGCCAGGTCCAGGAGCCCTCGGTAATCCGTAATTTGATTTCGCATTACCATCTTTTGCAGTTCTGGCCGCATGTTCCGGTGCAACATGTCTAACTGTTGAGCGATGCTAGGCACCGGAACCAACTTTAGGATCATGGCTTGTAGATTTACTACGTAATCACGCGTAAGTTCATTTCTGCCTTGAGCCCTCGCGTTTATTTCCGCCATGACGCGCTGCTGATGTCCCTTGTCCCCGCCATCCATGTGCGTTATGGCCTCTATGAAATCTGGTCACGATCGCCATGTGTGGCGGTTACTCCGGTACTAGGTGGCTGCTACCCCAGTTAGAAGCTCTGACAACGACGAAAGCACCTCGTCGTGTGTCAGATTAGCTAGAGTTCTGCATTCCTCTATTCTTGTGAGGAGTAACTCGACGCTCTGCTCCTTTGAGGACCCTGAGAACCTGATGTGCCATTTTTGGACTATCTGGCCCACATCACGATTCGTCTGCTGAGGCAAATACGTATGCCTCTCAGTCGGGTCCTGGGTCGCACCATTCCTAGTCTGGCGCTGGGACGAATTTCGAGTATTATTCCTCCTAGCCTCTGTTGGGGACTGGAAACTCGGGCTGCTGCTGTTAAACTCCGCATACGTGAACGTGTCTTGGAAGTTCACATGCGGTGATCCTCGTCTACGGCCTGTGCTTGGGGGTTGAACTCCTTCCAAGTGTGTACTTGAGGTTGGATTTTGAGCTCCTTGAAGTATTCGTACATTCTCTTTAAGCTCTTCAACCTCTTCGACGAGTGTTTTGATCACCGCCAGTAGCTGCTCCGATAATATATTGTCTCCGACTGCTATCCCGGCGGTTCGCGACTCACGCTGACGCGGCCACTCTAGGTTTTGCGACTGCGGCGGGTTTCGCGATTGCTGCCAGAACCCGTGCTGCCCATTTCGTGCTAACAACGACTCTTTTTCGTAGTTGCGCTGGTATTGTCGTTGCCTGCGCTGCTCTTCCAGGAGCACTTGCTGCCGCTGCTGCTGCTCCTGCTGCTCCTGCTGTTGCTGCCGTCGCTGCTGCTCCAACTGCTGTTGCTGTTGAAGCTGTCCCTCGGCTTCGGCTGAAGATGTCCCGGTGGGTGCTGCAGAGCTCAATATCTCTGTCCCGGAACCCTCCTGGCCGTTTGCCTCTTCCGCTGGCTCCACCACTGTATTATGTGTTTATTGTGGAGCGTTCATCCTCCGAGACTCCGAGAGTTTCTGCATCACTATCGGGTCATCAAGGAGTGTTATGTTCGGGTGCGGATGGTCTGGGTCAGTATTGGGATCCACAATAGTCGACCCAGACTTGTTCATCAACGTTAAGTCGATGAACGCCCTTCGGGACTGCTCGCGTTTAGCAAACGCTTGCTGCTCCGACAGCTCCGGCTCTGGCACGAAAGCGGCGGCACTATAATCGCCCATAAGCCACTTGATCGCTGTCAGCATATTTACTGACTGCAGATCTGACTGCTGTAGACCAAGGGCTTGCATGGCCTCGTTTATTTCCTCTTCGGGCTGCGTATAGGCCCAATTGAGTATCGCAGATTCCGCAAATTGCGACGATCGGGCCATGGTGTCAATTGGCTGTGCGCTTCCCCACGAACTTATTTTACTAGCGCGAGTAGTATCTGTATTAATGGCAGAGAGAGTTTGCCTATTCAACCCTTGAGCTAGCTTTTTCAACGCGAACCCGGGTTATTTTCTAAGAGAAAAAAACAAAAGCTATTTTTGTAATTGATTACTATTTGTAATTAATTACGCTCAACTACTCGCACTTGTAATTTTAAACTAAATATATGTGAAAATATATATATATGTATATATATATATATGTGTGTGTGTGTGTGTGTGTGTGGGTGGGTGGGTGGGTGGGTGGGGTGTGTGTGTGTGTGTGTGTGTGTGTGTGTGTGTGTGTGTGTGTGTGTGTGTGTGTGTGTGTGTGTGTGTGTGTGTGTGTGTGTGTGTGTGTGTGTGTGTGTGTGTGTGTGTGTGTGTGTGTGTCAAAACGGACAATATCACCAAAAAACACAAAAAATAAATACAATTTTCACCTAAAAAAAATAAAAAAACAATTTTAAAGTTCGAGGGGATTTTTGCGCTCGAGTTTTTACTCGGGCGCACAGTCAACTTTTTGTTCCGAGAGTGCCTGCCGACTTTCTCTTGATTTTCTACTAACAGCGCGAGAAAAGAAAAAGAATTTTATTTTTCGTCCACTAAAAAATAATTCGTATCGAAAATACGAGAGGAGAAAAAAAAATTTTCGAGTCGAGAAAAAAATTAATTAAAAAAAATTAATTATCGCTTAAAAAAAAAAATTGTTGTCGTAAAAAAAAAAAAATTGTTATTAAAAAATTTTAATTGTTAAAAACAATTACATAACGCACAAAAATTTCGCGATCAAGATCTCTCCTCGTCGGCACTCTAGGTCGAGGGTTATTGGCTATCGCTCGCCTAACCTCTCGACCGCACTCTCGCAACAGCACGGCTGTGTCACGCATACGCACACACGCGCCTACGAGCTGCGGCACGAAGAGCCTTTCTTTGCAGCTTACGCTCAGCTCCGCTGCTGAGCTTCTTCGCGCCAAGCTTCGCCGCGAATCACGTACGCGCCACGGGTCCTCCTCCACCCCCAAAACGTTGTGGCGCCAATTGTAACGGGATGGCTAGTGGGGGAAAATTCCAACAAGCCACAGGCCAGCGATGTCCTAGAACACGGTGCCGCGGGTGTCAAACTAAAATGACTTGCCCGGGGATCTGCTCCTGGAATCCCGAAAACAACGCGAAGATCGCACACGAACTTCGCTTTCCAACTAATTGGATCGCTGAGTGAAAAGCGCGCGCTCGAAGAGTAAAGCGCGCGGCCGCTATACTCAGATGTAAAAACGACCGGCGGAGTCGTTTTCCCGCGGAGGCGGCGGTATCCGGGAGAAGGACAGGTTGTAATGAACAACGCGACGAGTAACTAGATATCACAGTATATTAAAATCAATAACAATCACATGCACAACGCACGTCCTTATTAAAACAAACTGTTAGTTCGCGCGCGACGGTTAATATTCCAACGCGCGAACAATACGGCGCGCGGCGAAGCTGCTAATCTCGCGCGCGGTGTTAAAGTACGGCGGGCTGACACACACCCGCACGTACACGGCAGAGAAAGCTTGCACGGGGCGATTTCCGTGCGAGCCTTTACAATAACCCCGCGAGAGGAGAGTAGAAAACTTACGTTAGGAAGGAGCAGCCGGTGCACTCGTCTCTCTCTCTCGCTCTCTGTCGCTCGCACAGCAGTTGCGCTCTCTTTCTCTCTCTCTCTCTTACGCGCTGTATTGGGTCCGCAGGCAGGCGGGCTGGCTGCCGGCTCCTCGCTCGCTGTCTCTGTGGCTCACGCGGCTCGGGATCGCTCTCTCTCTGTCTCTCTTGCGTGTGCATACACTATGTGCGGCGCCTCCACTACACTCGCGGGGTCTAACTAAAAACGATAGGACGGCGCGGACAAGTTAACTCACGCGAGACACGGAGGAGATGTTTCACGTGCGATGGCAGACACGAAGATGGCTGCCGTGACTCCTATAAAGCCGTAGCAGCTTCGCGGGTACGCGACGGGCATATTACGCGTCGCGAGACCGTTCTAATCCGGTCAGGATGCTCGCGCGCTCGCGCCCCCAGTGAGCATACCTTCTCGGCGCGGGTAATTCGAATCTCGAATTACCTAACTCGCGCACGCGTTACAATTTACATATTTTGTACTTAATACAGTGTTTTTCTCATAGCTTATAGATAATTATATATTAGACCTTTTGTTTATATATAATTATAAAAAATTTATTATTCTACGTTCAGATGATGTTAGTTATAATTGAAAGTTATATTTAAAAATTAAATTGTATAGTTTTATTCTAAAATATTCACAGCTACTGAAAAAAGAAAAAAATTATAGTCAACATTCAAATAAAAATTATTGTAACTAATTTCACTCGATGGAAACCAAGCAGGAAGATATAGCAGAATATCTTCTGCGATGGTATACTTTTACTATATATTTAAAATAGTTAAACGCTATAATGGCCCGGTATACGGCAAATAATTTTCACTCTCTCGTCTTTCTCTCGTTCACTTACCAAAAGGGAGTTCAGTCGTGCTGTTCTCGTTCGGGCTGCGAAGAACCTAAAAATTTTGGGTGAAGGGTGCGCAAAATAAAGCATGCAAACATTCAAATAATTTATACGTTTTCTCTTTATTTTCTATCCATTTATAGGCTAACGTACGCCATTCAATTCATTCGTACCCTCTATAAACGCGGTTACTATACCCTCCTTGTATCTTATCAAATTGCACCCGCATTTCCCTCTCCCCAACTTCGCTTGTCTCACTCTCTCTTTCTCCCTCTCTGGATACGCGCAAGGCCAGATAGGCGCGTTGAAGTCACGTTTACACGTCAAGCACACCTCGCACACTCCCCTCTTTATATACGTCCCTCAGAAACCGATGAATAGACCCCGATACCTATTTATCCCACTCCTCTCTCTTTCTCTTGCTCTCTCTCTCTCTCTCTCTTGGTAAGTGTGGACGCCTTCTGCTTCGGCTCTTGCTTTATTGGCACCTCTCTGACGTTTTCGTACTCTTCGGAGTCAAACTTTTTGCAGGAAAAGGGGCCCCAGATGGCTCTCAAGCTCCCTGCCTAAAAACTCGAGGCTCTGCGCTCTTGTTTTATGAGCCAGGGACCTTTTTCCTGGAGGCTCTACTGACATAACCTCAACGGTCGTCGCCAGCCTACCCATCGGGACACTCGGCTCGACCATGTGACGTCCAGTCAAGGCCGTCAATACTATTAACCACTTTGCACTTTTTAGCCTGGAGTAAACCAAGAGCTAAGGATGGCCAAGTCTTACAAACGTTTTATTTGAACTTATCACTGAAGGAGGGAGGCACAAAAAAGGTTAATATGTTTGAGGAGACAAGCGATTCCAGCTCCGCCCATTCGGCACAGAACGATCTGAACGCTCCTCGGAAGTGGGTATATATGAAGGAGTAAGTTGATAAAAGATTGGAGAGAAGAAATGAAATTCGAAGACAATTTTTTCACTTACACTTAGGTTTATTCAGAGTTTCCCTCCCTGGGTTACAAGTGGTGTGCTGGTGGCTGGTCGAGTCCGATGGCGGCGAGGAACTTGTCTGTTCAACTCTGATGGTAGCGAGGAACTGTCTGTTCAACTCTGATGGTAGCGAGGAACTGTCTGTTCAACTCTGATGGTAGCGAGGAACTGTCTGTTCAACTCTGATGGTAGCGGGGAACTGTCTGTTCAACTCTGATGGTAGCAAGGAACTGTCTGACGGCGGAGGGACGAGGGAAAAGCTTAGTTCGGTTTTCTCCCTCTTCCCTCCCTCGCCAAGTACGGTTTGGGGGTACTCTCCGTGGGGGAGTTTACAAAGATTTTTGGGGACAGTTGACTGGTCGCACAAGTATGGGTGGAAAAATAAGTGTGGGCCTAAGGCCCTTTGACGCGGCTAATTGGCTGCGTGGGGGAAAGGAGCATTCCCCAGCTTTCGGCTGTAGTTTCGACCGTTTCACAGAGATGACGTTACATGTAGTGTTTCTGCGCCTATTTTTCATTAATGTTAAATACATCGTTTACATAAAAATTCGGTTAACTATTTATTATATAGTGTTAATTATTATATATGAACTTAACAAATGACTTATTTTCTATTTAAATCTAATTTTGTTGTACAAATTTGCGCACACTTAATATTTTAATACTTCCAAAATACACGGTTTAAAATCTAATTAACTATCGAGTAGAAAATACATATTATTTGTACATTTGAAAGCTTAAAACTAACTTAAAAATTAATAATAGTGTCAAAAATATAACGAAGTGACAATTTTTATTCATTCCTTTATGTAGGAACAGATTTTATAAGTTAAACTAAATTATTCTGGCGAGATGCTTGTATAAGAATTGTTATTTATAACTAAATTTTTATGTACCGTTGCAATATATTATTGTTGCAATATATTATTGTAAATGATTACACTTTACGAGTTACAGAACCTATTATTTATTATTGTTGTCAGTTATCCTCGTTGTATAGTAAAAGAAAGTAAAGAACCTGCTTCATTTTCGCAATACTCTATGTGTTTATATATATGTAAGAGATGCAATTAATACATATGTATCAGAATAAATTCGCGAATACATCTTGCACTACAATATATATATATATATATATATATATATATATATATATATATATATATATATATATATATATATATATATATATACACATATGCCTATACTTTAGTAAACTTTTATAAATAGTATATGTAAAAGAGTGTATAACGTGGTTTTACAAAGATTTCAATTAAAGTACACAAATAACATTATATTCTTATTTTTCATTTTATTTATGAGTTTATTTATTATTTAATACTAAAATGAAGTTGTTGTGAGGTGTTTTATTTAATTATCTTTACTTTCTATCAGGCCTGTTTTCGTAAAATTTAGATCAGCGTAATCAGAAAAATTTAAATTAACATAAGTTAATAACTACAAGTTAAAATGTAAAAATAAAATTAGCTATATGTAAAGTCGAAGGAAGTTGTAACGGTCGAAATTTTATGGCTTTTTGGCGACGCGTAGGCGCGCATGTGCACAGCTGGGGTGGCCTGCCTTTCGGGGTAAGGTCGTAAAATCTTTCCCTTTTTTTTTCACATAGGAGGAAATGCTTTCGCTCTTGATGAAAGTTTCCACTTGTATGGTGTTCTGTTTTTTTTTATCTTATTTCGTGGGAAAGGATCGGAATGCAGTGTCTTGCATCTGCATGACATAAAATCTGACCCTTACTTTGTGCGGACCAATGTTTTGAATACGATAATTCTTTTGGACTGTTTCGAAGAAAGATATATTTTACCTTTCTTTTTTTTTTTTTAAACAGATGTTAAGAGGATTCAACGTAGGTGGTCGAGAAGACCATCAGACGTTACACCGCCACCCTAAAAGGATTACTAGGAGTTGTAAAAAGCAACTCTAGCAATCTACACTCTCGAATTGCTCTCCGACTCCTGATCAATACTGCAGTAAATTTAAAATGCGAATCGGACAGGTTCTCTGTTGTTTTGTATCCCCACAGGATGTGAATTTTCATTAACCCATTAACGTCAAATGTGCACGTTTGCTCATGTCCACTTTCAACGATGTATAGAAGAATCATATCGGTCAGAAATGATCATGGAAACCATGCTTTCTGATAGATTTTTTAATGAACTTTCAGAATCCCGGGTGAAAATTCCGAAAAAAAGCTTTTTTGAGCCTCATTTTTGACATTTTAGGGAAAAAAACGTGAAATTTTTCAGATATTTTTTTGAAAATACAAAATTTTTACAGGGAATCCGTTGAGCTAGAGGTCTAAAACCTCCAGAAATCGTGCACAAACTATTTTTCCTTCAAAACCGTATCCCTAAAAATATCAAAAATCGACTTGGCGAATCCAAAATGGCGGCCGCAAGGAAGAAAAAAGAATTAATGATCAATATTTTACTCGAAAAGGAATCGCTTTACGAAAAAGTTTCATAGAACAAAAAGTGCTTAGAATCATTCGAAGAATACGTGTGAATTTTTTTAGGACGTTTTGGGAAATTTTTTAGTTTTTCCGGAAAATGGCCAGAACCAAAAAATTAAAAGTGGCCCAAAACATCTTGGAAAAATTCACACGTATTCTTCGAATGATTCTAAGCACTTTCTGTTCTATGAAACTTTTTTGTTAAGCCAATCATTTTCGAATAAAAAAATATCGAATTAATACCGTTTTATACGCATTGGCTAACGTTTGCATAACTCGCATAAATATATAATATCTTTCAATCAAGAATTATATATTTCTAATTTCACGACACTTCCATACTTGATAAATCCATAGTTGAAATTTCTCACTTTTCATTCTCATTGTTTCCACTTGTCAATTTTTTTTGTTTTTGAATTACTAATTCAAGGTGGTAGTTTCGCTCTATTATTTCAGTATTTTTATGCCAGTCTTCATAATTCTTGAGATAGAACAAATATGCCTAGAATAAGTAATCGTTCTAGAAAGTTAAGGAAAGGTTACGGTGGACTCGTTGAAACTACTGAAAATAATCAGTACAATGAAGCTATTTATCTTCCCAATCCCGAAGACTCGGGTGAGTCCGATACCTACGATGATGATGATGATGAGGATAGTAGTGATCGTGATGTTGAATCATCGGATGATGAGAGTTCTGACGATGGCATCACCGATTGCAATTTTTCATCTCCCAAAATATCATATGCAAAAATTTTTGATCAATACGATTCGTCTCAAAAAACATTGGAAAACGATCATCATTACAATTGGGTTGATGGAGAAAAGCACTATCCAGACGATTTAGCTAATAAAAACTTATTATCTGAGAAGGATAAAAAAATTATTTTATCTAGCACGCCAATTGAAATATTTGAGTATTTTTTTTCTAATGATTTGAAGAAAGTCATCATAGAATGTACTGAATCTAATGGTTATCAACTTACTTGCGATCGATTTGATGTTTTTCTAGGTATTTTGTTATTTTCTTCTTATAATAAGAGGCATTCTCAAAGAGACTATTGGTCTACTAATTCTCTCTTACGTGCTGATCCGGTTGTATCTGCAATGGGGAGAACTGAGTTTGAGAAAATAAAATTTAACTTGAAGTATTCTAAGCCAGATGAGGAAAACAAGGAGGATAGAATCTGGAGAGTTCGGAGAATAGTTGATATTTTCAATAAAAACATCAAGAGATTCAATTTTTTCTCGACTGCACTGTCCATAGATGAAATGATGGCTAAATACTACGGTAGATGCGTTCTCAAACAGTTCATCAAAGGGAAACCGATACGATTTGGTATCAAACTATGGGCTTTATGTTCCTACAGTGGTTTTTTATTTCACTTCGAGATTTATTGTGGAAAGAATGCAAAGGATAATCTACTACCAAATATTGCTCTTGGTTCACGTGTCGTTTTACAAATGCTACAGCCCCTATTAAATCACTGCTCTCCAAGGAAACTAAATGAATACCATTGTTATTTTGACAATTTATTTAGCTGTCCAGATCTATTACTTCATTTGAAAAAATTGGTCTTCGAGCCACTGGTACAGTGAGAAGTAATAGAATAAAAGCAACAAATGATATCAATAAGAAAGCGAAACGGGGCACCTGGTTAGCAAAGTACGATAACTTGAGTGGGATAAATTTTATTACTGTAATGGATTCCAAGCCTGTATCTATCCTTTCGACGGCTTCAGGAGTCACTCCAATGTCTAATGTGAGCCGTTATGATAAAGAATCGAGAAGTAAGATAACAATACCATTTCCAAATGCTTTCTGTATTTATAACAAGTTCATGGGAGGTGTTGATTTGCATGATTAACATGCAAATAATGTGCGGCCAGGCATACATTCGAAGAAATGGACATGGATAATCATGATGAGATTGGTGCAAGCTGCGGTTACAAATGCCACTGTCTTATATAATGAAGCACTTCCAAACACCGAAAAGAAAATAGGAACGAAAGAATTTGTTTTGAGTATCAGTGAAAATTATTTGAGTAAAGGTTCTTACACAGTTATTGGAAAACATGAAATTCAATCCGTAGATACTCAACATTCTTGTCAAATTGAAAATTGTGCAACGAGAACACGACGATTATGTAAAAATTGCAAATTACACGTGTGCAAAAACTGTTCGGGAATCCCGTGTAAAAGAAAGAAAAAGTGAGAAAATTCACTATACCCGAAATATGAGTTGATGCAGGAGTAAGGACAAACTACGGGGCGGTTTGGAGTCATAAACTACAAGAGAAGTGACGAGCTCTTGGGTCTGCACTTGTTGGTTTCTGGTAGAAGCAGAGTTATATTCCACCATTTTTATATATCAGGCAGCTTCTGTCACTTTTTATGTGGCCTTCTGCAGTATGCTAAATTATATTTATCTAAAAAGACTGATAAGGTAGGTATCTTGCTTATAGCCTACATTTTTAGTTGTTTGAACAAGAATAAAATTTTGCTATTTTTTTATTCATAAATGATTGGCTTAACAAAAAAGTTTCATAGAATAAAAAGTGCTTAGAATCATTCGAAGAATACGTGTGAATTTTTCCAAGATGTTTTGGGCCACTTTTAATTTTTTGGTTCTGGCCATTTTCCGGAAAAATTAAAAAATTTCCCAATACGTCCTGAAAAAATTCACACGTATTCTTCGAATGATTCTAAGCACTTTTTGTTCTATGAAACTTTTTCGTAAAGCGATTCCTTTTCGAGTAAAATATTGATCATTAATTCTTTTTTTTTTCCTTGCGGCCGCCATTTTGGATTCGCCAAGTCGATTTTTGATATTTTTAGGGATACGGTTTTGAAGGAAAAATAGTTTGTGCACGATTTCTGGAGATTTTAGACCTCTAGCTCAACAGATTCCCTGTCAAAATTTTGTATTTTCAAAAAAATATCTGAAAAATTTCACGTTTTTTTCCCTAAAATGTCAAAAATGAGGCTCAAAAAAGCTTTTTTTCGGAATTTTCACCCCGGATTCTGAAAGTTCATTAAAAAATCTATCAGAAAGCATGGTTTCCATGATCATTTCTGACCGATATGATTCTTCTATACATCGTTGAATGTGGACATGAGCAAACGTGCACATTTGACGTTAATGGGTTAACCACCACGTAAGTAGCTTTGGGTACTACTTTAGGATGTGGTGCACTGGGAGTATGCGATGGTCTAACTGGAAAGGATGGTGTTGGAGCATGGACGTATCTCTCTTCCTGATATGTTGGAGGCACCTCTTCGTCGTGGTTGTTTGCTTGTGCCTGTTGATACCTCTCTTGTCCGAGAGATATGAACAATGTAGCGAGGGATCCCCAAAGGGCAGACAACAGATGGGCTGACCATCCATAAATGCGGTGAAGTGCATATCCCTTTAGGAAAACTCCAAAAATCATTTTAATTCCTTGGATGGCTATTATGACGGTGAAGATTCCAGCGATTATAGATCCGAAAGTTGTGAATTTCGTGAACAGGCTGTTCCACGTGTTTGAGATTATCTTCTCCATTGTGTTCTCGTTAATTAATCTAGAGATAACTCCTTCATTGTCAGTGATGATATGTCCATGTATTTCTCGAGCCACATCGTTGAGCAAGGCTGGCTGATCCATAGGGAACATTATTCGATCCCTAAGTTGATCTAAATCTTTTTCTGTATAAATCCTACTAGTTGCTAGAGATGCTGGGTCATTGTACTTCCAGGTAGCTTGGGTGATGGGGCGTAAAACTGTTGGGTTCTTTGCTTCCGTCAATTTGCGCAAAACTTTATACCAGTTCTCATTTATTTGATAATAGGTTGATAATAGCCCATTGCATTCTATCTGGGTTCCTCTTGATTTTAGGATATGGGTTTTCGGAGTGAGGAGCATAGTTTTATTATTTCACGTAACTGCTAATTCTTCATAACATTTTTCTCCGTGGGCTACTTTCACTTCCACGGGGAGACACTTGATTACATGCACTACTTCCCCAGCAGTGATTGCCATATAGCCTGGTCCTTTCATTAAATTATATGCAAATTGATCAGGTGACTGAGATGCAATTGCTAGAGCGTTCTCTAGGATACGGCGTTCCTCTTTGCATCTTTGGGTCAAAATGTCTTCATACAGACGTTTAATTTGAGTTTTTATATGTTTTTCTACAAATACGAACTTCGAATTTACATACGCGCATATGTCTAGGTTTTCGACTGATACCTTACTTTTTCTGACGAAGGATATCCCTTTCCCTGTTTCAAAAACTAATAATTTTGGGTGTTCTGTTTTTGTTAATTCATAACCGCAAACATTAATTTTCCCTTTTGCTATTAATGAAAAGGTTACATCCTCGGTGGATAACGAATATACGGTTTGTTCGGAATTTGGGGTTGAATCGAAAATTTTGTTGGCTAGACCTTTATATAAGATACTGTATTTGTAGAGTTCGCATCTATCCACGGGGATTACATCCCAAAAGGTATATCCTCCTTCATTATCCATGCAGGATGAAGCAGTCAATGTGCGACGAGCGCCGGAACGTAATAAAATTTTGTTATGATTCATATCTACTGAGCCTGTATGCTCTTTAAGAGTAACCTTTAGGGTACCCTGTACTACTACATTATCCCATGTACCGTAGGGATCAGAGAAACTACCTCCGCTGCACTTGCCATTTGGCTTAATTGATCCTGCATAGGTGATTGAATGCGTTGAGGTATGGTTTATTCGTAAGTCACTTATGACTTTATTATCGAATCGCAAGATGCCGGTTTCGTGGGCTTGTTTACACTTTTCTTACTTATTTCATAGATGTATTCGCTTTCGCCATTTTCCACGATAGAATTATGTGAAAACATGCCGCATTCATAAATGGTTCGATGTATCTCTAGTTTGCATTGGAAAACCTTTGTGCTGATAAATTCGTTAATTTGTTCAAGTTGGATATAACGCTTCGTAATGTTCAGCTGATTTGTGATGGTTGGACATTCTTCTACTCCTAAAGTTGAAATGGTGGTTATATTGAGTGATCTCACGCCACAGTCGAATCCTACCAAACCCCATACCATTGCGGGGAATAGTGATAAAAGTGCGATTATTGGATGCATTATGTAATTTTCCTGAATCAGAAAAGGAAATTAATTTTCTATGAACCATTAAATTTATCTAATTAATTTCATCGCCATCTTTTTTATTAGGTTTTATTTTTTTGTTTATTTTAACTTCTTTATTTATATGCGAAATCCTTAATCTGTTAGTATGAACAATTTTAGATTCTGTTTTGATTTGAATTCTTATATTATTTTATTCAATATTTCTAATATTTTATGTGGACCAGTATAGTGATCTCCAAATTTGCCTGGTTTTGGCCCAGATAAAAGAAAAACATAGTCTCCGAGTTTAAAATTTTTTGGGATTAATTGATTTATCCTAATATTTTTTTTATTTAATTTTAGATGCGACTAGGTTATCATAAGCTAACTTTTGAATTTCGTTTAATCTAACTACTAGATTTTGGATATATCCTTTATAGGTTGGTATCATATCTGCTTCTCTAAGTGGCTCATTAGAGGGAAGTCTTGCTAGCCGTCCAAACACGACCTCATAAGGAGTATGTTTAGTGCTTTCTTGGACGCAAGTGTTGTAGTTTAACATTGCTAATTCTAGCCAAACGTCCCATTCGTTGTCTTTATCTGTATATTGCTTCAAATATTCTCCCAGTGCGTGATGTGATCTTTCCAAAGATCCGTTTAATTGTGGGTGAAAAGCAGTGGTTCTAATTTTCTTGATTTTAAATCGTTTAGCTATTCTAGCCATAAGTTTACTGAGGAAGTTTTTTCCTTGATCCGTTAATACTATCCTTGGAGCGCCAAAAATACAAATGAATCTTTTGATAAAAGCGTCCGCTATGGTGGATGATAAAGTATTCACTAGAGGGATGGCCGTGCAAAATTTTGATAGTTGGTCTTGGATTGTCAAAATATATTCAAATTTATTTTGAGTTATTGGCAGAGGGCTTACGATGTCCATTGCAACTTTATCAAACGCAGTTCCAGGTGTATCAGTTATTATCATGGGTTGTTTAGTTTTTAATCTAGCTAACTTTTTTAATTGACAGTTTAAACATTGTTGAATTCTTCGCTGTATATCTTCTTTGAAATTTTTCCAATGAAATTGCTGTCTAATTCTGTTATAGGTCTTCGATACCTCTGTGTCCTCCTATGGGAGATTTATGCATTTCGTAAAAAATCTCATCTCTTTTTCCATAGGGTATGTATTTCAAGGTTCCCGTGCAAATTATTACGTCGATCCCAGAGTTTTGAAATGTTCTTTTAATAATTTCCTCGACTCCATCCAATTTAATTTTTCTATTTCTTCACTTTTAGCAATGCTAATTTCCGTCTGTTTATCCTTTTTTATAAATGTTTTAGAACTAAGAGTGTTGTCGTGACATTCTGTTTTACAGTGGTTAACGATTCAGGGTTTTCTTCTCGAATACTACGTGAATAGTAGTGTTTATTTTTATGTGTTTGAAATTCCGAACGTTCACAGTGAACGAAAAAACTAAAATTTGCGATTTACATTATATCCGGTTTAAAACCATAAAACAGGGTAGGAATGGACCAAAAACCGTGTAAAAACTAATTTTGCACTTCGCCACCCCCATAAACCACCCCCAAAACCACCCTTACAGACAAGTCAATTTTCCCATAGCGACACACACGAAAACTAAAATTCCCAGAGTCGCAAAACTTTGCTAGGAAAAATTCTGCGACTGGTACTTCAAGGAAAGGTCCCACACGACCCAAAAAAAAAATTATGAACGAAATAGCTTTTCCGGAAAAGCCTCCTCAGGGCGATATACAGTGTTGAAAACGGGAAAAAAAATTCCCAGAGCCGCAATTACGTCGTTCGGAAAAATGTTTCGACCGTTTCTTGTAGAAAACGTTTCCAAATGCTTAGAAAACAATTATGAACGAAATAGCTTTTCCGGAAAAGCCCCTCCAGGGCGATATACTGTGTCTTAAACATGAAAAAAAATTCCCAGAGCCGCAATTACGTCGTTCGGAAAAATGTTTGGATGGTTTCTTGTAGATCAAGTCCTCAAATGCTAAGAAAAAAATTATGAACGAAATAGCTTTTCCGGAAAAGCCCCCCCAGGGCGATGTACAGTGTTGAAAACGGGAAAAAAATATTCCCAGAGCCAAAATTACGTCGTTCGGAAAAATGTTTCGACGGTTTCTTGTATATAACCTTTCCAAATGCTTAGAAAAAAATTATGAATGAAATAGCTTTCCCGGAAAAGCCCCTCCACGGCGATATACAGTGTTGAAAATGGGAAAAAAATTTCCCAGAGCCGCAATTAAGTCGTTCGGAAAAATGTTAACACGGTTTCTTGTAGATAACCTTTCCAAATGCTTAGAAAAAAATTATGAACGAAATAGCTTTTCCGGAAAAGCCCCCCCAGGGCAATATACAGTGTTGAAAACGGGAAAAAAAATTCCCAGAGCCGCAATTACGCCGTTCGGAAAAATGTTTCGACGGTTTCTTGTAGACATCGTTCCCAAATGCTTAGAAAAAAATCATGAACGAAATAGATTTTCCGGAAAAGCCCCCCCAGGGCGATATACTGTCTCTTAAACACGAGAAAAAATTCCCAGAGCCGCAATTACGTCGTTCGGAAAAATGTTTGGATGGTTTCTTGTAGATCAAGTCCCCACATGCTTAGAAAAAAATCATGAACGAAATAGCTTTTCCGGAAAAGCCCCCCCAGGGCAATATACAGTGTTGAAAACGGGAAAAAAAATTCCCAGAGCCGCAATTACGCCGTTCGGAAAAATGTTTCGACGGTTTCTTGTAGACATCGTTCCCAAATGCTTAGAAAAAAATCATGAACGAAATAGATTTTCCGGAAAAGCCCCCCCAGGGCGATATACTGTGTCTTAAACACGAGAAAAAATTCCCAGAGCCGCAATTACGTCGTTCGGAAAAATGTTTGGATGGTTTCTTGTAGATCAAGTCCTCAAATGCTAAGAAAAAAATTATGAACGAAATAGCTTTTCCGGTAAAGCCCCACCAAGGCGACATACTGTGTCTTAAACACGAGAAAAAATAGTCAGAGCCGCAATTACGTCGTTCGGAAAAATGTTTTGACGGATTCTTGTAGATAACGTTTCCAAATGCTTTGAAAAAAATCATGAACGAAATAGCTTTTCCGGAAAAGCCCCCCCAGGGCGATGTACAGTGTTGAAAATGGGAAAAAAATATTCCCAGAGCCAAAATTACGTCGTTCGGAAAAATGTTTCGACGGTTTCTTGTAGATAACGTTTCCAAATGCTTAGAAAAAAATCATGAACGAAATAGCTTTTCCGGAAAAGCCCCCCCAGGGCGATATATACAGTGTTGAAAACGGGAAAAAAAATTCCCAGAGCCGCAATTACGTCGTTCGGAAAAATGTTTCGACGGTTTCTTGTAGACATCGTTCCCAAATACTTAGAAAAAAATTATGAACGAAATAGCTTTTCCGGAAAAGCCCCCCCAGGGCGATATACTGTGTCTTAAACATGAAAAAAAATTCCCAGAGCCGCAATTACGTCGATCGGAAAAATGTTTCGACCGTTTCTTGTAGATAACGTTTCCAAATGCTTAGAAAACAATTATGAACGAAATAGCTTTTCCGGAAAAGCCCCTCCAGGGCGATATACTGTGTCTTAAACATGAAAAAAAATTCCCAGAGCCGCAATTACGTCGTTCGGAAAAATGTTTGGATGGTTTCTTGTAGATCAAGTCCTCAAATGCTGAGAAAAAAATTATGAACGAAATAGCTTTTCCGGAAAAGCCCCCCCAGGGCGATGTACAGTGTTGAAAACGGGAAAAAAATATTCCCAGAGCCAAAATTACGTCGTTCGGAAAAATGTTTCGACGGTTTCTTGTAGATAACGTTTCCAAATGCTTAGAAAAAAATTATGAATGAAATAGCTTTCCCGGAAAAGCCCCTCCACGGCGATATACAGTGTTGAAAATGGGAAAAAAATTTCCCAGAGCCGCAATTAAGTCGTTCGGAAAAATGTTAACACGGTTTCTTGTAGATAACCTTTCCAAATGCTTAGAAAAAAATTATGAATGAAATAGCTTTTCCGGAAAAGCCCCCCCCCAGGGCAATATACAGTGTTGAAAACGGGAAAAAAAATTCCCAGAGCCGCAATTACGCCGTTCGGAAAAATGTTTCGACGGTTTCTTGTAGACATCGTTCCCAAATGCTTAGAAAAAAATCATGAACGAAATAGATTTTCCGGAAAAGCCCCCCCAGGGCGATATACTGTGTCTTAAACACGAGAAAAAATTCCCAGAGCCGCAATTACGTCGTTCGGAAAAATGTTTGGATGGTTTCTTGTAGATCAAGTCCTCAAATGCTAAGAAAAAAATTATGAACGAAATAGCTTTTCCGGTAAAGCCCCACCAAGGCGATATACTGTGTCTTAAACACGAAAAAAAATAGTCAGAGCCGCAATTACGTCGTTCGGAAAAATGTTTCGACGGTTTCTTGTAGATGACGTTCCCAAATGCTTAGAAAAAAATCATGAACGAAATAGCTTTTCCGGAAAAGCCCCCCCAGGGCGATATACAGTGTTGAAAACGGGAAAAAAATTCCCAGAGCCGCAATTACGTCGTTCGGAAAAATGTTTCGACGGTTTCTTGTAGACATCGTTCCCAAATACTTAGAAAAAAATTATGAACGAAATAGCTTTTCTGGAAAAGCCCCCCCAGGGCGATATACTGTGTCTTAAACATGAAAAAAAATTCCCAGAGCCGCAATTACGTCGATCGGAAAAATGTTTCGACCGTTTCTTGTAGATAACGTTTCCAAATGCTTAGAAAACAATTATGAACGAAATAGCTTTTCCGGAAAAGCCCCTCCAGGGCGATATACTGTGTCTTAAACATGAAAAAAATTTCCCAGAGCCGCAATTAAGTCGTTCGGAAAAATGTTAACACGGTTTCTTGTAGATAACCTTTCCAAATGCTTAGAAAAAAATTATGAACGAAATAGCTTTTCCGGAAAAGCCCCTCAGGGCGATATATTGTGTCTTAAACATGAAAAAAAATTCCCAGAGCCGCAATTACGTCGTTCGGAAAAATGTATCGACCGTTTCTTGTAGACCAAGTCTCCACATGCTTAGAAAAAAATCATGAACGAAATAGCTTTTCTGGAAAAGCCCCCCCAGGCCGATATACAGTGTCTTAAACATGAAAAAAAATTCCCAGAGCCGCAATTACGTCGTTCGGAAAAATGTTTCGACGGTTTCTTGTAGATAACGTTCCCAAATTCTTAGAAAAAAATCAGGAACGAAATACCTTTTCCGGAAAAGCCCCCCGGGGCGATATACAGTGTCGAAAACGGGGAAAAAATGCCCAGAGCCGCAATTACATCGTTCGGAGAAATGCCCCGACGATTTCTTGTAGAAGAAATACCCACATGCTAAAAAAAAAAATCATGAACGAAATTGCTTTTCCGGAAAAGCCCCTCCACGGCGATATACAGTGTTGAAAATAGGAAAAAAAATTCCCAGATCCGCAATTACGTCGTTCGAAAAAATGTTTCGACGGTTTCTTGTAGATATCGTTCCCAAATACTTAGAAAAAAATTATGAACGAAATAGCTTTTCCGGAAAAGTCCCCGCAGGGCGATATACTGTGTCTTAAACATGAAAAAAAATTCCCAGAGACGCAATTACGTCGTTCGGAAAATTGTTTCGACGGTTTCTTGTAGATAACGTTTCCAAATGCTTAGAGAAAAATTATGAACGAAATAGCTTTTCCGGAAAAGCCCCTCCAGGGCGATATACTGTGTCTTAAACATGAAAAAAATTTCCCAGAGCCGCAATTAAGTCGTTCGGAAAAATGTTAACACGGTTTCTTGTAGATAACCTTTCCAAATGCTTAGAAAAAAATTATGAACGAAATAGCTTTTCCGGAAAAGCCCCTCAGGGCGATATATTGTGTCTTAAACATGAAAAAAAATTCCCAGAGCCGCAATTACGTCGTTCGGAAAAATGTATCGACCGTTTCTTGTAGACCAAGTCTCCACATGCTTAGAAAAAAATCATGAACGAAATAGCTTTTCTGGAAAAGCCCCCCCAGGCCGATATACAGTGTCTTAAACATGAAAAAAAATTCCCAGAGCCGCAATTACGTCGTTCGGAAAAATGTTTCGACGGTTTCTTGTAGATAACGTTCCCAAATTCTTAGAAAAAAATCAGGAACGAAATACCTTTTCCGGAAAAGCCCCCCGGGGCGATATACAGTGTCGAAAACGGGGAAAAAATGCCCAGAGCCGCAATTACATCGTTCGGAGAAATGCCCCGACGATTTCTTGTAGAAGAAATACCCACATGCTAAAAAAAAAAATCATGAACGAAATTGCTTTTCCGGAAAAGCCCCTCCACGGCGATATACAGTGTTGAAAATAGGAAAAAAAATTCCCAGATCCGCAATTACGTCGTTCGAAAAAATGTTTCGACGGTTTCTTGTAGATATCGTTCCCAAATACTTAGAAAAAAATTATGAACGAAATAGCTTTTCCGGAAAAGACCCCGCAGGGCGATATACTGTGTCTTAAACATGAAAAAAAATTCCCAGAGACGCAATTACGTCGTTCGGAAAATTGTTTCGACGGTTTCTTGTAGATAACGTTTCCAAATGCTTAGAGAAAAATTATGAACGAAATAGCTTTTCCGGAAAAGCCCCCCAGGGCGAGATACTGTGTCTTAAACATGAAAAAAAATTGCCAGAGCCGCAATTACGCCGATCGAAAAAATGTTTCGACGGTTTGTTGTGGATAACCTTTCCAAATGCTTAGAAAAAAATTATGGACGACATAGCTTTTCCGAAAAAGCACCCCCAGGGCGATATACTGTGTCTTAAACATGAAAAAAAAATCCCAGAGCCGCAATTACGTCGTTCGGAAAAATGTATCGACCGTTTCTTGTAGACCAAGTCTCCTCATGCTTAGAAAAAAATCATGAACGAAATAGCTTTTCTGGAAAAGCCCCCCCAGGCCGATATACAGTGTCTTAAACATGAAAAAAAATTCCCAGAGCCGCAATTACGTCGTTCGGAAAAATGTTTCGACGGTTTCTTGTAGATAACGTTCCCAAATTCTTAGAAAAAAATCAGGAACGAAATACCTTTTCCGGAAAAGCCCCCCGGGGCGATATACAGTGTCGAAAACGGGGAAAAAATGCCCAGAGCCGCAATTACGTCGTTCGGAGAAATGCCCCGACGATTTCTTGTAGAAGAAATACCCACATGCTAAAAAAAAAAATCATGAACGAAATTGCTTTTCCGGAAAAGCCCCCCCGGGGCGATATACAGTGTCGAACACGGGAAAAAAAATTCCCAGAGCCGCAATTACGTCGTTCGGAAAAATGTTTCGACGGTTTCTTGTAGATAACGTTTCCAAATGCTGATAAAAAAATTATGAACGAAATAGCTTTTCCTGAAAAGCGCCCCCAAGGCGTTATACTGTGTCTTAAACACGAAAAAAATTCCCAGAGCCGCAATTACGTCGGTCGGAAAAATGTTTCGACGGTTTCTTGTAGATGACGTTCCCAAATTCTTAGAAAAAAATCATGAACGAAACAGCTTTTCCGGAAAAGCCCCCCCGGGGCGATATACAGTGTCGAACACGGGAAAAAAAATTCCCAGTGCGGCAATTAAGTCGTTCGGAAAAATGTTAAGTCGGTTTCTTGTAGAACAAGTCCCCACATGCTTAGAAAAAAATCATGAACGAAATAGCTTTTCCGGAAAAGCCCCCCCCCCCCCCCAGGGCGATATGCAGTGTTGAAAACCCGAATCATGGAAGAAAGCTCATTTGGTGCCACTTAAAAAGACAGCTGTCCCATCGACTGTTACGGACTTTCGTGCAGTGGCACTATTAGCTTTCTATCCAAAGTTCTTGAGAAGCTTGTACATGATCAGATTTCAGCATTTTTAGCTTCAAAGAAAATCTCGATCCTTTTCAATCTGGATTTAGACCAGGTCACAGTACGCAGACAACTCTACTAAAATTGACGGAGGATATAAGAGCGGGAATAGACAACGAAAAACAACTACTTACCATTCTCCTATTGTTCGATTTCAGCAAGGCGTTCGATACCATATCGCCAACTAAATTATTGCATAAACTGATCAGAATGGGATTTTCCAGGGGGGTAGTCCTGTGGATAAAGTCGTATATTACAGATCGTAATCAAAAAGTGATTACGAAGCAAAATGGAGACTCGGATTGGCTCACAACCAATCTCGGCGTACCACAGGGCTCGGTTCTGGGACCCCTTCTGTTCAGTCTCTATATAAATGACCTACAGCACATTTTTTTGGATTTTAATAATAATTCTCAATCGAGTGGTGTCGGGCTCCTGCTATATGCAGATGATTTACAAGTTTACACGCAAACAACCATAGACGAGCTAAATGAAGGGATACGACACTTGTCGATTATAGGTAGAGCAGTGGCGGCATGGGCCGTCGACAACGCCCTCAGTCTCAATCTAAGAAAAACTAAGGCTATTATTTTTGGATCTAACCACAATATTAACATACTACGGGGTATGCATTTGTCTGGCATTGAGATTCAGGACAACGTTTTCGTCCCCTTTGTCGATACTGTAACTAATCTCGGTGTTGTAATGGACTCGAAACTAACATGGAAAGCGCAAGTGGATGCAGTTAGCCGAAAAGTTAACAGAGCCCTATACGGACTCAGACAGTTTCGATCCTGCACCACCGAGATCTTACGTAAGCAGCTCGCAAGCTCTCTCGTGTTGTCTCATTTAGATTACTGCTCGCTAGTGTATCTTGACGTGACGCGTGAACTTCAAAAGAAACTGCAAATATTGCAAAATTCATGTGTGAGATATGTAAGTGGTGCTAAGAAAGATGAACACATCAGCCCATATAGAAATAAGCTAGAGTGGCTTGACTTAAGGGAGAGAAGGGCATATTTTGCAGCGGTCTTAATGTACAAAGTTATAAATTTGGGTCAGCCAGTGTACCTAGCTCCCTTATTTCAAAAGTGCCAAGATTTAAAGTCGAGTAGAACTCACTGCAGAGAACTTATAGTTCCGTCATCACGAACTGACGTAGGGCTGGATTCTTTCTGGTCCCAGGGTACGCGACTGTGGAATTCGATTCCACGCGATATTAAGAATGTTTCCTCGGCGAGTAAATTCAAAGCGGCGTTTAGGAAGTACTTGATGCGATGCAAAGGTCATGCGATGTCGACTGTATATATGTGTAAATAGAATATAGACTTGTACTGCTATTTTTATAACAGTACTAAAATCGTTTTGTGATTAATCTTCTGACGTACATCGTATGAATAAAGCAATGTGATGAATTCAATCTGTAATCGCTAGATTGAAGAATAACTAAGTTCAATTATGTGATACTTCGTGACTTGGCGATTGCCATTGACTATGTTTGTGATGATTATACGATTG
The DNA here is from genome assembly GCA_036365515.1 of Torymus aiolomorphi. Classification (NCBI taxonomy): domain Eukaryota; kingdom Metazoa; phylum Arthropoda; class Insecta; order Hymenoptera; family Torymidae; genus Torymus; species Torymus aiolomorphi. The sequence goes on from CM070874.1 coordinate 182,900,913, forward strand.
CGATATAATGTACACAAATGTTAATTATGTTCAATACCATCCTGAGGCGGGTTTTCCTAATAGGATTTATCCCACGTGGTTTGCCTATTGGGTTTTCCCCGTCTCACAGACATGAGCCTGGGCGAATGCGGGATGGTAGACTGTAACTTAATTATTTAGTAATTTACAAATAAAAACTATTCTATTCTATTCTAAAAAAACGGGAAAAAAAATTCCCAGAGCCGCAATTACTTCGTTCGGAGAAATGTTTCGACGTTTTCTTGTAGATAACGTTCCCAAATGCTTAGAGAAAAATTATGAACGAAATAGCATTTCCGGAAAAGCCCCCCCAGGGCGATATACTGTGTCTTAAACATGAAAAAAAATTCCCAGAGCCGCAATTACGTCGTTCGGAAAAATGTTTCGACGGTTTTTTGTAGATAACCTTTCCAAATGCTTAGAAAAAAATTATGTACGAAATCACTTTTCCGGAAAATCCCCTCCAGGGTGATGTACTGTATCTTAAACACACTTTTGAATCTCTGAATAACATGTATTTTATAGAGAACATTGAGATGAACTGTCCCAATGAGATATCGCAAGAAGGAAAATGATTGCATATCGTTTTTAACCTCAAAGTCTCTACCAGCTGGAGTAGGTACAAAGTGGCTCGGCCAGCACAGCTTGCGAGATTCGGCTGGGCCCCAATATACGAGTTCCGCTAGAAACCAGCCAGCGAGCCCCGATTTCCGTATCTGTCCCTATTTGTGTGCTCTGTTATTTAAACGCGTCCGGGAACGCGCCGTAGAACTAAGCTGATACGAAGACAACATTGAAATAATTTTCTTACAAAAATTAATCTATTTAGCTTTTATAAGATTTAAGTGTCAAATTTTTTTAGTCAGTACTAAGATTGCAATAATGCTTTAAAAAGTACAACATGTGATTTGGAAAAATTCATTACTTTTTCGTATTCGAAGTTGCTAAGAAACAACAATATTTTTATAGGAAAAGATAATGTATAATAGTAATTTGAAGTATAAAAAGTAAAAAGTGGTTACATGTTATAAAACTACTTTCACACTTACACAATAACCATTTATAACAAATTTCAAGATATTTCTCGTATTTTAAATGACTTCGTCCAGTAATACCGCACGCAATCAGCATTTATGCGTGCCGATAGAGCGTAAACATAACGTTTGTTAGGTTATACGTGGCTCAAAAGTGATTGTACAAACTACGTTTTTTCGTGTAGAAATATTTCATCACGTTATAGAAAAGAGTTTTATAACCTTCTTTTTATTATATTATACTTTTACTGGCAATAGATTTTGGAAGTGAATTCAAAATTAACGTCAAAAAGAAGAAAATTGCATAAGAAGCCGATGCAAAATATATCAATGAACTTCCAAATCGTAGTACCGGTAAATTAATATATTTTTGTAATAAATATGTGAAACGCTAATATATTATCATAATTTGTATATTTATAGGTTTGATTATATTGAAAATGATATTTCTTATGATGATAAAGTACACTAATCGAGAGCACACAAACGTGTACAAGCACATTAATTGGGGGCATACAATTGCGTTCATCGCCGTCTCTTGAGGCACACAAATGTAAGCAAAAATGATTTTTTTTACTTTTAATATAACTTTCGATAGAGTTGATATTTTGCAGAAAAAAATATTTCCGTATTTAGATTAAAATTAAACTATCAATATGTATTAATTTCACATTCGTGCATTGTTAAATGAGTTCAACAAATCGCGACAAACCGGGATGCTTCCTTAAACGCTAATCGGAACAACTACCCTTTGCGCTTTTTTCAACTCTCTCATAATCATATGCTGAGTCTCTTGGAAAAAAAAAAAAGAACATAGATCGATAGATTTTCCCCCTCTTTCCAGTGGTACTATTGTTTATTCTCTGAAATGCTTTTATACGGTCAAAAACTTGAGTTGAAAGTTCTGCCCGATTTTTCTAAAAGAATACTATTTTTTTTTTAAATAAATTTTTTCATTCGAAAGTACAAGTTTTCATCTTCGAAACCCAAAAATTTCAAGTTGGAGAAATGAAGGATTCATAATAACATTTAAAAGACGGCGGCGAGTCGCCGCGCGTGCTTTGTGCGCTACGCCGGAGCGCGCTGTTGCTGACGTATTTCACTATTTCGTTGTTTTGTACTTAATAAATATCATATAATAATTTAATAAATATCATATAATAATTTAATAAATATCATATAATAATTTAATAAATATCATATAATAATTTAATAAATATCATATAATAATTTAATAAATATCATATAATATTTTAATCTTTTTTTATTATAATTCAATACTTTGTGTTCCATCTTTTGCAATTTTTTGTTAATTTACTAATACCTTGTATCTGAATTTAATTGAATAGGTCTTGTCTCAAATTTAGATTTCTTTACTTCTTGGATGGGTGAGTATACTTCTAAAGTTTCCGACCCTGAGAATTGTTATAGTTCAAGCCTCTTAACGTGTGCTAACAGTTTAATAGAATTAAATAATAGAGTTACAGGAACTCATTTTGCTGATTTTAACCTTTGTTTTAATTTTATTTCATCGTTTCTAATTCATCATTTCAAGACATCTTTTTTCTCTTTTATATAAACTTAAAACTCATACTTTTATTTTCGAACAGTGAAGTTCATATTTATAAACCTTGAGGGAGTACTCATCCAGAGAAGAATTTTTAAATTCTCTTTTAGGTTTCTTGGAAAAGTACGTCTTTTTTACCAAGAAGCGGCAAAATCATTTCGCTGCAACACTAATCAGCGTAGTTTGGCAGCATTGGTCCTTTATTATAGAGAATTAAATTTTAAAACTTAAAAAAGCGTGATACTTTTTTGAGACAATTTATCTCGTGCTGCCGTAGCAGTTTATCTAAAAAATTATAATCAATTACCCCAATAAAAAACTCTCTTGATTTCGCCAAAAAAGGTATTTGTTTCACTGATGGAACTGGGCAATACTATAAAAACAAATACGACTTCCATAATCTTTTTCATCATTTTGAAGATTTTTCTGTTGAAGCAGAGCAGCGCTTTCACGCTACCGCGTACGGAACAATGCATGAGAATTAATTGTGCCGCTTCTTGATCAATAGGGACGAACTTTTCCAAGAAACCCAGAGAAGTTAAAAATTTTCTTATGGATAAAAACTCCCTCAAGGTTTGTGAATATGAAGATCACTGTTTGAAAATAAAAGAATTAGTTTTAAGTTTATATAAAAGAGAAAAATGATGTATATGGTCAAAACTGAAACGAAGGCTAAAATCAGCAAAAAAAGTTCCTGTAACTCTATTATTTCATTTTATTAACCTTTAGACTGCCGACCTGACTCATATATGAGCCAGCTGTGACCTTGAAAACTCGTTTCGACATATTAGATATTTATATAAATAAATTTTACCTTTTAAAAATATTCATTTTTAACGTAAAAATGCCGGCAGTCTAAAGGTTAAACTGTTGCAACGCGCCGCCGTCTTTTTAATTTAATTACTTATGAACCCTTCATTTCTCCAACTTGAAATTTTGGGGTTTTGGAACTGAAGACTTGTACTTTCGAATGAAAAAATTTCAAAAAAAAAAAAACATGTTATTCTTTTAGAAAAATCGGTCCGACCTTTCAACTCAAGTTTTTGACCTAAAAAAAGCATTACGGAGAATAAACAATAGCATAACTGGAAAGAGGAGGAAAACTGTATCAATATATTTTCACAGTTTTTTGCCGAGAGACTTATCATATGATTGCGAGCGAGTTGAACAGAGCGCATTTTACGCGAAAAAGGCTCGGCTCGCGCCCGCTCGCTGGTTTCTGGCGGACGCTTCGATATGCGCTATAAGTGTACCGATCAGCACGAAGTGCCTCCCAGCTCGCGAGTCGTCTGCGCCCGAATACGCGCTATGAGTGTACTGATCGGCGCGGAGTGGGGGAATTGGGAGAAAGACGGGCTCGGCCAGCGCAGCACACGAAAGCTAGCTGCGCTCGAATATATACATACAAACAGCAAGCTGTCGGAGGGGTCAGGGGAGCGGAGCCTGGGGCCGTATGCTGCGGCCTCGGCGGCAATGTTGTCATATGAGCGTGCGCGTGCTGACTGTTGCTTTGACACTCGGGAGCCGTTTTTCAGTTTCTAGCTATTCTACCTGGCCCAGGAGTAGGAAATTTTTTCGCTTCTGTCTCCTCATTTATGCAATTGGATAAAATAACCATCGCTTTTTATAGAGTTTGATTCGTAGACCTTAGATTTCGAGGTTACAATTTAATAAAATTGCTTTTTAAAAACCATGATATTAATGCATTTCTTTAAACCAAAACTTAATTTAAACAAATATAAACAATCTATTGCGATCAGAATTATTGTTTCTTCAAAATTCAGTCAATTATAAGATTTAAATGTTGCATTCGACATGTACGAAGAACCAGTATTCAAAGAGTTATAAATTTTTCAAATATTAATTTTCAGTATTTAAGAGATTTTTATTATAGTCAAAAAATTAAACATCGAGTAGAAATAATTTTGTACAGTTGCTTACCGTTTACCATCTAAAAAGAGATGTGCATAGTGAATATTACTTTGTATTATAAATAATTCACGTTAATATGCGAGTAAATCTCAGGAACTCTTAACTTATTGGGGATTCCAAAGTTTAAGCAGTCAAATGAACTAAAGCTCAAAATTTTTGCCCTTCAATAAAAAATAAAAAAACAATTATAAATAATGGTAAAGAATCAGCTGCATACACGAAATTAAAAAAAGGTCGAAAAATCAGTCATTTTTTATGTTATTAATGTGCTTTGCCCATCGATATATTTATGTATATAGGAACAGGAACACACTTACGATCGTTGCACAATTTGTTTAGCTTTTCTGTGTGCTAAAATCTTTAATTTGAGCCCTGATACGTCGATGTACTATGAAAATTAGCCCATATAAAAGATTTATTCACCATACCCTGTCCGAAAGTCCACTTTCGCTCCCGACTGAAAAACGCGAGTATGATATTTTGGCCAGGGTATGGTATGGTAATAGTATATCTACTATTCTCAAAATTATTTTCCTCTTATGTCTCGAAAAAAATTAAAAAAAAATTAGAGGTACGCTCATGGGTCAAGTTTTAATTGTTCTTTTAGCTTTTCTGAACATAAAAAGAAATATGTACAAGCTCAATTTAACGGTATTATTTTTTGGCGATACTTTCAAGTCAATTTTGGATTGAAAAAAAATTCAGGAAGAAAATGTCACCTTCTTTCTAAACGACGAAACTTGAAAAAGTGATTTAATTTTGAAGACACATCTACAGGACAAAGTTTTTCTTGTTCTTTAAGCCTTTCTGAATGTTAATTTTTTAAATATTAATTTTCAGTATTTAAGAGATTTTTTATTATAGTCAAAAAATTAAACATCGAGTAGAGATAATTTTTTACAGTTGCTTACCGTTTACCATCTAAAAAGAGAAGCATAGTGAATATTACTTTGTATTATAAATAATTCACGTTAATATGCGAGTAAATCTCAGGAACTCTTAACTTATTGGGAAGTTTAAACTCAAAATGTTTGCCTTTCAATAAAAAATAAAAAATAAAAAAACAATTATAAATAATGGTAAAGAATCAGCTGCGTACACAAAATTAAAAAAAGGTCGAAAAATCAGTCATTTTTTATGTTATTAATGTGCCTTGCCAATCGATTTATTTATAATTACACAACAAATTCAATGCATATTATAAATGAAAAGTCAAGATGGCGGGGCAGCATACAGCCCCCGCCGGTAAGCCGCCTGATAGATATTATAAGTGTCATTCTAGTGCCAGATTTGGTGCGATAGTTTGTTTTTTTTGTGAGGATCCTTACCACTTTAGTTGTTTTGATAGATTGAAAAACACAAAAAGAATTGGTGAAATCTTGGCAGTATGCCCGAAGCATGCGCATCTGAAACTAACCTCAAATTTTAACGTGGATACCTTGAGTGACGATGTAAAATTGATAATAGCGGAAATAAAAGCTACACGAAAAGAGGTAATACAAAAAGAAATACTAGATGAAATTGCAGCTGCCAATAGTACTAACGTTGAAGACCCTCATAATGAAACAATCTTTGATAATAACACTGAACTGGAAAATTTAAAAATTGAAACAACTCTATTAAGAGAACTTAACAAGGAGCTACAAGAGAAAAATTATTTACTCAGGGAACTTCTAAATGCTGAAAAAGAAAAAGTAAACTCAGAAGTAACAACTAACAAGAAAACGTTTGCTGAAGCTACAATTAACAGTAAACCCTTAAAAAACGCATACCGAAAATAATTATTCAAATGAAAAATGAGGACGACGACATAAACAAAATTAAAAAAGGGTTACCCACTATTTAACGAAAGAAAAAACAATCAAGACGAAAAGTTTACAGGTAAAAAATAACAAGGAAATCAACATTAACTGCCTTAACGAAGATAGTACCAATAAAGCAGCCAAAATTTTAAGTAGTAAAATGTCGGATAAGTGTAAAATAGGAACAGAAAGCATCTCTAAACCGAAAATAAAGGTGGTGGGTATAGACAATTTTGAAAATATGAATGATGAAGAATTAGAAAGTGACATCAACACAAGAAATTTTAAAGACTGTGATGGAAAATGTGTAGTGTTAAGTACTTATAAAAATACCAAAAATAATACAATAACAGCTATTATTGAAGTTCCTTCGGAGATATACAAGATAATAAGAGAATGTTATAATAATAAAATCTACGTAGGATATCAAAACTGTAAAATATATGACTTAATAAATATCAAGCCATGTTACAAGTGTGGACGTTTTGGACATAATTTAAATAAGTGCTCTAATGATTTAACATGTTTAAAATGTGCAGGATCTCATATATCAGCACAATGTCAAATAAAAGATAATTTCACATGTGTAAATTGTTTCTACAGCAATACTAAATATAAAACGAATTTTGAGGTTAACCACATGGCGAATGACAGTGAGAAATGCAAAATCTTAAAAGGTAAAATCAACCGAGATATAGATATGACAGATTACCCAGTGAGGCCTTATGTACCCAGACTCATCGGTAAAGTAGAAAACATCAAAATTACAACTAATCAAACACAGCCACATACTGTTACTGCAATGTCAATGAGTCAATCTGTTTTATCCATTGCCCCCTTGGGCTTGCAGTCTTCGAGAGAATCGCTAAATGATAATGGATCAAGTCCAGCAAGACATTGAAAACTTCTTACAACGTGAATGTAGCTGCGCTAACATGCAGACTCTCAACAATAATCTAACAGGCCAAAATAATCTAATTATGTATGTAAATATAAGAAGCATAAATGCTAATCTAAAAAAATCTAGAAATTATTATTGAGAGTCTGTATGTTAAACCATGTGTAATTGTTTGTACAGAGACTAGAAAACTGGAAAACTATAAACAATATCAATTACCTAATTACAAAATTTTTTATAATAATAGTAGAATTAACCAAAACGACGGGGTTCTTGTATATATAAATAGTAAAATATTTGAAGACACAGAAACAATAGTAATTGATAGAGTTAGTTTTCTATGTTCCAGAATTAGACTAAAAATAAAGATGAGATAATAATCTCGGCTGTCTACAGATGCCATGACATCTCGAAAACAGAATTTATTTTGAGTGTAAAAAAATACATTATGAATTATATAAACAGTAAAAATCATTGGTTAATCGGAGACTTCAATATTAATATAATGAGCAAATCTCTTGATAGTACATATGACATGACTTTAAGCCAAGATTTTTTGAATCATCTTTTAGAACATGAGTATACCCCATGTTTCCTTGGAGTCACACGACCAGACCCAGAAAATATCTTCGGGGGTTCATGTATCGATAATATGTATCTAAAAAGTAAAAATCTAACAACAAAAGCCTACAAAATAACTACTCCATTTACTGATCACTACCCTTTGTTTTTAACTTTCGATCATATAATACATAGCGACTCAAGAAAGCAGAACAATAAAACCATAAATTATAAAAAACTAATTAACGTAGCTAGAAGCATAGACTGGAATTCGATTTTGACTATACAAAATCCTAACTCTGCCTCAGAGTTATTAGTTGAACTAGTGAATGGATGTGTTGAGAAGGCAACTTTTTCACAAAAACAAAATAAACAAAAAATATGATTCCTAGAAAGATATGGATCACAAACGCAATTATAATATCATGTAAAACTAAAGAAACTTTATATAATATTTTTAAAAGAAACCCAACTAGTGAATCCGCAAAAAAAGAATACAGGGACTATTGTAAAATATTAGATAAGATTATTAAAGATGCCAAACACAAATTTGACTTCGAAACGTTTAAAAAATGTGACAACAATCCTAGACAACTGTGGAACTTAATAAATAAGAAATTAGAAAAAAGCAAACTGCAATCAAATGATATAACTAATATATACGATCAAGACAATAAAAAAATAGAAGATCAAAGGGAAATTGCTAATGTTATGAATAAGTATTTTTGTGAAGTAGGATCGGAAGTAAGTAAAAAAATTATACAACCTACAAATAAAAGATTGAATATGCCTAAACCAAATAACAAATCAATGTTTTTAGAACCCGCTGATGCACTTGAAATAAATACAATTATACGTAACATGAAAAACAAAGCTGGAGGTGTAGATAATATAAATACAAAAATTTTAAAGACGTTAGCAAACTACATAATTATTCCTTTAGAACATATATACAACTTGAGTATTGAAAAGTCTATCTGGCCAGATAATCTCAAAAGTGCCGAAGTTGTCCCTATCCACAAAGCTGGAAGCAAATCATGCATTTCTAACTACAGACCAATATCTCTAATATCCAATGTTGCCAAAATTTTTGAAAAAATACTTTATAACAGACTTTATACTTTTTTGGAAAAACATCAAATACTTTCTGAACACCAATATGGCTTTGTTAAAAACAAAGGTACGGCGGATGCACTTAACTACATAACACATAAAATCTATCAAAATCTAGATAAAAGCAAACGTATTATTGCTACTTTTTTAGATCTGGCAAAAGCGTTCGATACTGTTAACCATGACATATTACTTAGCAAATTAGAACGTTATGGAATAAGAGGAAAGGTCTTACTTTTGTTCAAAAGCTATCTCTCCGATAGACAACAAAAAGTTCGAATACAAAACCAAATAAGTGAATACAAATATGTATCTTGTGGGGTGCCACAGGGAACAATATTAGGACCGATACTTTTATATTATATGTAAACGATCTATTGAGAGATATGCCGGAAGGGTCTATTCTGTCCTACGCTGATGACACTGTCATCATTTCTAGTGAAGACACGTGGTCAATGGCGCAGGATAGAATAAACAAACTACTAGATCAAGCGGCGGAATGGCTTGCTTTAAATAAGCTATCCCTAAATATACAAAAAACTAAGTTTATAACTTTCGGTAACTATCGTGATAGTGTCCCAATTAATGTAAATATAAATATACAAAATCAGCAAATAACTAGAACAGAATGTTACAAGTACTTGGGATTAATTTTCGACTTTAATATGAAATGGGATAGTCACATTAAATATTTAATTAACAGAACAAAATATTTAATATTTATACTCGCAAAGCTAAGAAAAATTATGGATACAAACACATTGATGATTATTTATTACTCCTTCTTTCATAATGTTATAAACTATGGCATGATTTCTTGGGGGTGCTTGTAGAACAGAAATTAAAATAATACAACAAATCCAAAATAAATTGCTCAAAATCATTGCCAAAAATAAATTCCAGGTGCACAACACTCCGCTAAAAATAGAACAAATGTTCACTCTAGAATCCTTATGCTATCATTATAATAATCTAAAAGATGCTTTTCTTACAATAAAACGCAATACTAGAAAAAAATCACTACAACTACCTAAAATGACCAAAGCTATTAGTGATAAAGATAGTCTGGTAGAAGCTATGAGGGTATTTAACGAATTGCCTAATGATCTCAAAATTTTAAATTATAAGAAGAGTACAATTAAGTACAAATTAAAACAAAAGCTCTTTCGATAATAACATTTAATTGTAACATTACGCACAACTTCATATCATTTTCACTGTTTACTTTTGGAAAAATGAAGATTATAATATTACGTTTTGGCGGATTTTATTTATAGAATATATAAATTGTTAAATGAAATAAAGTTTTTGAAAATGTTTATGTTACTCGAATGAGTAATCTGTTAGTTTTAAGTTATAGATATAGTATTAGTTGTATGCAACCAGACTATTGTACAGGTAACAATGTTTACCTCTAATAGATTTTACTTTGTAAACTGCATTGTAACTTTTCTGGTTAAATAAATAAAATAAAAAAAAATAAATATATATAATTGAAATAACTAAGTCAATAAAGAACATTAGTCATTCCATTTAATTTTTTATTTAGCAATCATAAGAAATACGTAAAACTGATGTGATGTTTGAAAGAAGATTGATATTTTATATTTTCACATATAATTGTAATAACGATTATTTCTTAGAAAACAGAAATTTTTAAAGTAATAATTTCAGTGTAGATTCTTATCTATTCAAAGATCAAATACGCAGATGCCAGTATTTATAAGAGTTGTAGTTTAGAATAAAGACCAAATTTTCCTTAATTTTTAGATTTAAAAGTAGCGCCAAAAAAATATACCATTCAATCACCGGGCTTGTAAATAATTTTTTTTCACATTCAGAAAGGCTTAAAGAACAAGAAAAACTTTGTCCTGTAGATGTGTCTTCAAAATTAAATCACTTTTTCAAGTTTCGTCGTTTAGAAAAAAGGTGACATTTTCTTCCTGAATTTTTTTTCAATCCAAAATTTACTTGAAAGTATCGCCAAAAAATAATACCGTTAAATTGAGCTTGTACATATTTCTTTTTATGTTCAGAAAAGCTAAAAGAACAATTAAAACTTGACCCATGAGCGTACCTCTAATTTTAAAAAAATTTTTTTCGAGACATAAGAGGAAAATAATTTTGGGAATAGTAGATATACTATTACTATACCATACCCTGGCTAAAATATCATACTCGCGTTTTTCAGTCGGGAGCGAAAGTGGACTTTCGGACAGGGTATGGTGAATAAATCTTTTATATGGGCTAATTTTCATAGTACATCGACGTATCAGAGCTCAAATTAAAGATTTTGGCACACAGAAAAGCTAAACAAATTGTGCAACGATCGTAAGTGTGTTCCTGTTCCTATATACATAAATATATCGATGGGCAAAGCACATTAATAACATAAAAAATGACTGATTTTTCGACCTTTTTTTAATTTTGTGTACGCAGCTGATTCTTTACCATTATTTATAATTGTTTTTTTATTTTTTATTGAAGGGCAAAAATTTTGAGCTTTAGTTCATTTGACTGCTTAAACTTTGGAATTCCCAATAAGTTAAGAGTTCCTGAGATTTACTCGCATATTAACGTGAATTATTTATAATACAAAGTAATATTCACTATGCACATCTCTTTTTAGATGGTAAACGGTAAGCAACTGTAAAAAATTATCTCTACTCGATGTTTAATTTTTTGACTATAATAAAAAATCTCTTAAATACTGAAAATTAATATTTAAAAAATTTATAACTCTTTGAATACTGGTTCTTCGTAGATGTCGAATGCAACATTTAAATCTTATAATTGACTGAATTTTGAAGAAACAATTATACATCCATTTCAATGTATATCATCACGCGGTCGTCCTAAGGCTCTTCTATACTTGCCTTCGGAACGCTCCCGCGTTCCTTGATTCTGATCGCAATAGATTGTTTATATTTGTTTAAATTAAGTTTTGGTTTAAAGAAATGCATTAAAATCAAGGTTTTTAAAAAGCAATTTTGTTAAATTGTAACCTCGAAATTTAGGGTCTACGAATCAAACTCTATAAAAAGCGATGGTTATTTTATTCAATTGCATAAATGGGAAGACAGAAGCGAAAAAATTTCCGACTCCTGGGCCAGGTAGAATCGCTTGAAACTGAAAAACGGTTCCCAAGTGTCAAAGCGACAGTCAGCACGCGCACGCTCATATGACAACATTGCCGCCGAGGTCGCAGCACACGGCCCCAGGCTCCGCTCCCCTGTCCACTCCGGCAGCTTGCTGTTTGTATATATATATATATTCGAGCGCAGCTAGCTCTCGCGTGCTGCGCTGGCCGAGCCCGTCTTTCTCCCAATTCCCCCACTCCGCGCCGACCAGTACACTCATACCGCGTATTCGGACGCAGACGACTCGCGAGCTGCGAGACACTTCGTGCTGATCGGTATACTTATAGTGCATATCAAAGCCTCCGCAAGAACCAGCCAGCGGGCGTGAGCCGAGCCTTTTTCGCGTAAAATGCGCTCTGTTCAACTCGCTCGCAATCATATGATAAGTCCCTCGGAAAAAAACAGTGAACATATATTGATACATTTTTCCTCCTCTTTCCAGTTATGCTATTGTTTATTCTCCGTAATGCTTTTTTTAGGTCAAAAACTTGAGTTGAAAGGTCGGACCGATTTTTCTAAAAGAATAACATGTTTTTTTTTTTTTTGAACTTTTTTCATTCGAAAGTACAAGTCTTCAGTTTCAAAACCCCAAAATTTCAAGTTGGAGAAATGAAGGGTTCATAAGTAATTAAATTAAAAAGACGGCGGAGCGTTGCAACAGTTTAACCTTTAGACTGCCGACATTTTTACGTTAAAAATGAATATTTTTAAAAGGTAAAATTTATTTATATAAATATCTAATATGTCGAAACGAGTTTTCAAGGTCATAGCTGGCTCATATATGAGCCAGGTCGGCAGTCTAAAGGTTAATAAAATGAAATGATAGAGTTACAGGAACTTTTTTTGCTGACTTTAACCTTTGTTTCAGTTTTGATCATATACATCATTTTTCTCTTTTATATAAACTTAAAACTAATTCTTTTATTTTCAAACAGTGATCTTCATATTCACAAACCTTGAGGGAGTTTTTATCCAAAAGAAAATTTTTAACTTCTCTGGGTTTCTTGGAAAAGTTCGTCCCTATTGATCAAGAAGCGGCACAATCAATTCTCATGCATTTTTCCGTACGCGGTTGCGTGAAAGCGCTGCTTCAACAGAAAAATCTTCAAAATGATGAAAAAGATTATGGAAGTCGTATTTGTTTTTATAGTATTGCCCAGTTCCATCAGTGAAACAAATACCTTTTTTGGCGAAATCAAGAGAGTTTTTTATTAGGGTAATTGATTATAATTTTTTAGATAAACTGCTACGGCAGCACGAGATAAATTGTCTCAAAAAAGTATCATGCTTTTTTAAGTTTTAAAATTTAATTCTCTATAATAAAGGACCAATGCTGCCAAACTACACTGATTAGTGTTGCAGTGAAATGATTTTGCCGCTTCTTGGTAAAAAAGACGTACTTTTCCAAGAAACCTAAAAGAGAATTTAAAAATTCTTCTCTGGATGAGTACTCCGTCAAGGTTTATAAATATGAACTTCACTGTTTGAAAATAAAAGTATGAGTTTTAAGTTTATATAAAAGAGAAAAAAGATGTCTTCAAATGATGAATTAGAAACGATGAATTAAAATTAAAACAAAGGTTAAAATCAGCAAAAAGAGTACCTGTAACTCTATTATTTAATTCTATTAAACTGTCAGCACACATTAAGAGGCTTGAACTATAAAAATTCTCAGGGTCGAAAACTTTAGTATCCTCACGTACCCAAAAGTAAAGAAATCTAAATTTGAGACAAGACCTATTCAATTAAATTCAGGTACAAGATATTAGTAAATTAACAAAAAATTGCAAAAGATGGAACACAAAGTATTGACTTATAATAAAAAAAGATTAAAAAATTTATTATATGATATTTATTAAGTACGAAACAACGAAATAGTGAAATACGTCGGCAACAGCGCGCTCCGGCGTAGCGCACAAAGCACGCGCGGCGACTCGCCGCCGGCTTTTAACTGTTATTACTTATGAATCCTTCATTTCTCCAACTTGAAATTTTTGGGTTTCGAGGATGAAAACTTGTACTTTCGAATGAAAAAATTTATTTAAAAAAAAATAGTATTCTTTTAGAAAAATCGGCCAGAACTTTCAACTCAAGTTTCTGACCGCATAAAAGCATTACAGAGAATAAACAATAGCACCACTGAAAAGAGGGGGAGAATCTATCGATATATGTTCTTTGTTTTTTTTCCAAGAGACTCAGCATATGATTATGAGAGAGTTGAAAAAAGCGCAAAGGGTAGTTGTTCCGATTAGCGTTCCCGGTTTGTCGCGATTTGTTGAACTCATTTAACAATGCACAAATGTGAAATTAATACATATTGATAGTTTAATTTTAATCTAAAGACGGAAATATTTTTTTTTACAAAATATCAACTCTATCGAAAGTTATATTAAAAGTAAAAAAAATCATTTTTGCCTACATTTGTGTGCCCCAAGAGACGGCGATGAACGCAATTGTATTCCCGCAATTAATGTGCTTATACACATTTGTGTGCTCCCGATTAGTGTACTTTATCATCATAAGAAATATCATTTTCAATATTATCAAACCTATAAGTATACAAATTATGATAATATATTAGCGTTTCACATATTTATTACAAAAATATATTAATTTACTGGTGCTACGATTTGGAAGTACATTGATATATTTTTCATCGGCTTCTTATGCAATTTTCTTCTCTTTGACGTTAATTTTGAATTCACTTCCAAAATCTATTGCCAGTAAAAGTATAATATAATAAAAAGAAGGTTATAACACTCTTTTCTATAACGTGATGAAATATTTCTACACGAAAAAACGTAGTTTGTACAATCACTTTTGTGCCATGTATAACCTAACAAACGTTATGTTTACGCTCTATCGGCACGCACAAATGCTGATTGCGTGCGGTATTACTGGACAAAGTCATTTAAAATACGAGAAATATCTTGAAATTTGTCTTAAATGGTTATTGTGTAAGTGTGAAAGTAGCTTTATAACATGTAACCACTTTTTACTTTTTAAACTTCAAATTACTATTTTACATTATCTTTTATTATAAAAATATTGTTGTTTCTTAGCACCTTCGAATAAGAAAAAGTAATGAATCTTTCCAAATCACATGTTGTACTATTTAAAGCATTATTGCAATCTTAGTACTGACTAAACAAATTTGACACTTAAATCTTATAAAAGCTAAATAGATTAATTTTTGAAAGAAAATTATTTCAATGCTGTCTTCGTATCAGCTTATTTGTATGACGCGTTCTCGGACGCGTTTAAATAACAGAGCACACCAAATAGGGGCAGGTACAAAAATCGGGGCTCGCTAGCTGGTTTCTAGCGGAACTCGTATATTGGGGCCCAGCCGAATCTCGCAAGCTGTGCTGGCTGAACCGCTTTGTACCTACTCCAGCTGGTAGACACTTTGAGGTTAAAAAACGGTATGCAGTCATTTTCTTCCTTGCGATATCTCATTGGGACAGTTCATCTCAACGTTCTCTATAAAATACATGTTATTCAGAGGTTCAAAAGTGGGTCGAAGACACAGTACATCACCGTGGGGGGGCTTTTCCGGAAAATATATTTCGTTCATGATTTTTTTCTAAGCATGTGGAAACGTTATCTACAAGAAACCGTCGAAACATTTTTCCGAACGACGTAATTGCGGCGCTGGGAATATTTTTTCCCGTTTTCGACATGGTATATCGCCCTGGGGAGGCTTTTCCGGAAAAGCTATTTTGTTCATGATTTTTTTCTAAGCATGTGGGGACTTGGTCTACAAGAAACCGTCAAAACATTTTTCCGAATGACGTAATTGCTGCTCTGGGAATACTTTTTCATGTTGAAGAAACAGTATATCGCCCTGAGGGGGCTTTTCCGGAAAAGCTATTTCGATCATAATTTTTTTCTAAGCATTTGGGGACTTAACCTATAAGAAACCGTCTTAACATTTTTCAGAACGACTTAATTGCGGCTCTGGGAATTTTTTTTCATGTTTAAGACACAGTATATCGCCATCGGGGGGCTTTTCCGGAAAAGCTATTTCGTTCATAATTTTTTTCTAAGCATTTGGAGACTTGATCTACAAGAAACCATCGAAACATTTTTCCGAACGACGTAATTGCGGCTCTGGGAATTTTTTTTCATGTTTAAGACTGTATATCGCCATGGGGGGGCTTTTCCGGAAAAGCTATTTCGTTCATAATTTTTTTCTAAGCATTTGGAGACTTGATCTACAAGAATCCGTCAAAACATTTTTCCGAACGACGTAATTGCGGCTCTGGGAATTTTTTTTCATGTTTAAGACACAGTATATCGCTCTGGGGGGGGGGACTTTTCCGGAAAAGCTATTGCTTTCATAATTTTTTTCTAAGCATTTGGGAACTTGACCTACAAGAAACCGTCTTAACATTTTTCCGAACGACGTAATTGCGGCTCTGGGAATTTTTTTTCGTGTTTAAGACACAGTATATCGCCTTGAGGGGCTTTTCCGTAAAAGCTTTTGCGTTCATGATTTTTTTCTAAGCATGTGGGGACTTGGTCTACAAGAAACCGTCAAAACATTTTTCCGAAAGACTTAATTGCGGCTCTGGGAATTTTTTTTTCATGTTTAAGACACAGTACGAGGGTCATTTGATAAGTACCTAGCCTACAAATGAAAACACCAAAATTTTACAAAAAATAAAATTTATTTTTCAATGTAGTCTCCTTTTAGTTGAATACACTTGGTCCAGCGGTGTTCCAATTTTTTTAACCTCGTTGAAAAAAATGTTTTCTCTTGGTTTGCAAAATAGGCCTCCGTGGCGGCGATTATTTCGTTATTGGAGTGGAATCTCTTCCCGGCGAGCAAATTTTTTAGGTTCGGAAACAAAAAAAAGTCGCACGGAGCCAAATCTGGAGAATACGGTGGATGGGGCAGCAGTTCGTAGCGTAATTCGACCAATTTAGCCGTGGCGAGTGCAGAAGTGTGAGCCGGTGCATTATCGTGGTGGAAAAGCACTTTCTTTTTAGACAAATGGGGCCGTTTTTCTTCTAACACGGCGTCAAATCGGCTCAATAGTTCAGCGTAGTACTGTCCTGTGACCGTTTTGCCCTTCTCCAGATAGTCAATAAAAATCACACCTTGAGAATCCCAGAAAACAGTGGCCATCACCTTTCCGGCCGACGGGACCGTCTTCGCCTTCTTCGGAGCAGGTTCACCGGGTAAGGTCCACTGTTTTGACTGCTCCTTGGTCTCTGGAGTGTAGTAATGAATCCATGTTTCGTCGACGGTCACGTAACGACGCAAAAACTCTTTTGGATTGCGATTAAACAGCTCCAAACACTGCCCTGAACTGGTCACACGGATGCGCTTGTTGTCTGTAGTCAGCAAACGCGGCACCCACCTTGCTGACAGCTTCCTCATGCCTAAAATCTCATGTAGGATATGCCACACGCGTTCTTCTGAGATGCCTACTATCGCAGCTATCTCGTGCACCTTTAATCGGCGGTCTGACAAAACGATATCGTGTATTTTTGTCACGTTCTCCTCCGTAGTGGCTGTTTTCGGAGCACCTGGGCGTGGATCATCAAAAACCGACGTACGACCACGGTGAAACTCGTTATACCAAAATTTAACGGTCGCCATCGAAGGAGAAGCATCCCCATACACTGCATCCAAGCGTTCTTTAATTTCACTGCGCGATTTCCCTTCCAAAAACAAGAATTGAATCACCGACCGATAATGTTCTTTCTCCATTTTTTCAAAAATCAACGGACACATTTGCTTTCACACGCTCTCAAAAATAAACTACAACTCCGATCCGGCTGAAATTTCGTCTCTAACCGTTTACAGGAAGATACTGCACTGTAGTGTATTTCTGGTACGATAGTGGCACCATCTGGCGGTGAGGCTAGGTACTTGTCAAATGACCCTCGTATATCACCCTGGGGGGGGGGGGGGGGGGGTTTCCGGAAAAGCTATTCCGTTCATAATTTTTTTCTAAGCATTTGGGAACGTTATCTACAAGAAACCGTCGAAACATTTTTCCGATCGACGTAATTGCGGCTCTGGGAATTTTTTTTTCCCTTTTCGACACTGTATATCGCCTTGGGAGGGCTTTTCCGGAAAAGCTATTGCGTTCATGATTTTTTTCTAAGCATGTGGGAGTTGGTCTACAAGAAACCGTCAAAACATTTTTCCGAACGACGTAATTGCGGATCTAGGAATTTTTTTTCATGTTTAAGACACAGTATATCGCCCTGGGGGGGCTTTTCCGGAAAAGCTAATTCGTTCACAATCTTTTTCTAAGCATTTGGGAACGTTATCTACAAGAAACCGTCGAAACATTTTTCCGAACGACGTAATTGCGGCTCTGGGAATTTTTTTTTCCGTTTTCAACACTGTATATCACCCTGGGGGACTTTTCCGGAAAAGCTATTTCGTTCATGATTTTTTTCTAAGCATCTGGAAACGCTATCTATAAGAAACCGTCGAAACATTTTTCCGAACGACGTAATTGCGGCTCTGGGAATTTTTTTTCATGTTTAAGACACAGTATATCGCCCTGGGGGGGCTTTTCCGGAAAAGCTATTTGGTTCATAATTTTTTTCTAAGCATTTGGGGACTTGATCTACAAGAAACATTTTCCGAACGACGTAATTGCGACTCTGGGAATTTTTTTTCATGTTTAAGACACAGTATATCGCCCTGGGGGGCCTTTTCCGGAAAAGCTATTTCGTTCATAATTTTTTTCTAAGCATTTGGAAACGTTATCTACAAGAAACCGTCGAAACATTTTTCCGAACGACGTAATTGCGGCTCTGGGAATTTTTTTTCCCGTTTTCGACACTGTATATCGCCCTGGGGGGGCTTTTCCGGAAAAGCTATTTCGTTAATGGTTTTTTTCTAAGCATGTGGGGACTTGGTCTACATGAAACCGTCAAAACATTTTTCCGACCGACGTAATTGCGGCTCTGGGAATTTTTTTTCATGTTTAAGACACAGTATATCGCTCTGTGGGGGCTTTTCCGGAAAAGCTATTTCGTTCATAATTTTTTTCTAAGCATTTGGAAACGTTATCTACAAGAAACCGTCGAAACTTTTTTCCGTACGACGTAATTGCGGCTCTGAGAATTTTTTTCTCGTTTTCGAACTGTATATAGTTGTGAAGAGGTTTTCCGGAAAAGTGATTTCCTTCATAATTTTTTTTTAGGTCGTGTGGGACCTTTCCTTCAAATACCAGTTGCACAATTTTTTCTAGCGAAGTTATTGCGACTCTGGGAATTTTAGTTTGTGTCGCTGTGGGAAAATTGACCCGTCTGTAAGGGTGTTTTTGGGGGTGGTTTATGGGGGGGGGGCGAAGTGCTAAATTACTTTTTACACGGTTTTTGGTCTATCCCTACCCTGTTTTATGGTTTTAAACTGGTTATAATGTAAATCGCAAATTTTAGTTTTTTCTTTCAACTTTGAACGTTCGGAATTTCAAACACATTTATTTTTTAATTTTCTTTTTATTTGGTGAACTTCATTAATTTCTAATTTTTGTTCAGTAGGAATTTTATTGAATTCTATTAATTTCATGGAACCGTTATTGCAAGGTTCCCCAAAGCTATTAACAAAATAAGCAATGTTTCCATTCCTACATTGTATCAATTCTCTGGATTCTATGTATTTGCTTGGCGTGTGATCAAGTTCATCGGTACTTTCGCAACTGGATGATTCGGATAAAATTAACTGCTCATCATCGTTATTTCTTATAATTTTTGGAAGACTTGGTGGTTTTACAGGTTCAGCTTCTGTTTCACTATCTGAAATATCACTTTCATAATATTCTGGTTTATTTATTTGTCTTTTTGGATAGCGTCTTTGACTATTTTCGCTATCTTTACCCTTGTTCTGGTCAATTTTTATTTTTGATTTTGGTTTTGATCCTTGGGGTTTAGTGCCAGTCAGTTCTAAATTGTTTGGTGTTTCGTCAGGTTTTCCTTTTACCTTTTCGTCTAGTTGTTTAGCCTTTGCTCTGGTTACTGCGTTTACTTCCACATTCTCCACAGGGTTCCTGGAGAGTGCATCTGCGTTGGAGTTTAGTTTACCCGGTTTATAAATGATAGTGTAGTCATACTCTGATAACTTAAATCTCCATTTTTGCACGCGGTTGTTTAAATCGGCAGTCTTAAACCATACCAGAGGTTGGTGATCTGTAATTATTGTAATCTTTCTTCCGTACACATAATTTCTAAACATTTGTACTGAATAAATTACTGCCAGAGCTTCCTTTTCATAGACCTCGTAATTCAGCTCTGCATCTCTTAGGGCACGTGATACATACGCAATTGGACGGTCTTTTTCAATTTAAATCAGGGAATTGTAATAGCGGTGCGTTACACAACAATTCTTTTAGTGTCTCAAACGACTCCTGAGCCTCACTGCTCCAGTCAAATCCCTTATTCTTCTGTAGTAGGGTAGTTAAAGGCTTTGCGATTTTTGCAAAATCTTTGATGAAGCGTCTATAGTAGCCAGCTAATCCTAGAAATTGTCGAACGTTTTTTACGTTTTTGAGGACGGGAAAATGTTTCACCGCTTCAACTTTCTTAGGATCCGGACTCAGACCTTCTTTACTTAGTATATGGCCTAAATAAGATACCTTGCGTCTGAGGAAGTCACATTTGTCAATTTGTAATTTTAAGTTTGCTCGTCGCACGCGGTCTGCTAGTAACTTAAATTTACGATCGTGTTCTTCAATACTATTTGCATAAATCACAATATCATCCAGGTACACAAATAGTTCGCTTCCTTGTAATCCGTGTAGTAAGTTATCCATTAATCTTTGGAAGGTTGCTGGTGCGTTTTTTAGACCGAATGGCATTCTTGCGAATTCATAATGGCCATAAGGTGTGCTGAATGCTGTTTTATGTGCATCACGAGGGTCCATTTTGATCTGATGGAATCCCGATACTAGGTCGAGTACTGTATAATACTTGGCACTACCGACTTGGTCGAATATTTCTGTAATATTCGGAAGAGGGTAAGAATCGCTAATGGTTTTGTTATTCAACTCCGTAAAATCTAAAACCTTACGCCATCTTGGATTTCCATGCGAATCAGCCCTTTTAGGAACTATCCAAACTGGTGTATTATGCGGCGACTCTGATGGTTTAATTATTCCAGCGTCTAATAATTCTTTAACTTATTTATTGACTTCTTCCTTTAATGAATGTGGATATTTGTATTGTTTTGCATTAATAGGGTTGTCGTCAACGGTCGGTATTCTGTGTTTCACTTGCTCTGTGCCTTTGAGGGTGTCTCCAGGTAGAAAGAACACATCTCTTGCCTCTTCGGCGATTGTTTTTACGTATTCCGCTTCGTCTCGATCTAGGTGATCTAATCTTAATAGATCAATTATTGTTTTATTCTGAGATTCGGTGTTTTCCGGTTTAAGATTGTCAAGATCCAAAAAGGAAGAGGTGTTATTTTCATTTTCACTGAGGCCTAAATCCGATAAAGTTTCAGTAAATGTTATTTTATACAAATATTTTAATCCCGTTCCGGTATTACTAGTAAAATTTTCTGGAATCTCAGTGACATACTTGTCGGCATCGCTTAACTGTAGCATATTTGTTTCTGCAGTGGTTCCGAATTCCAATGGCTTGTTCACCCCTCCGGCGGTTAAAATTTTCTTGCCAAAATCTATTCTTGCTTTTGCTGCAGTGAGGTAATTAGCTCCCAAAATACCTACCTCCGGCATTGCATATTTTGCTGAGATCACATGGAAGGTCGTTGGTACCCCCAGAATAGTTATTTCAGTTGTACCTTCAGTAATAAAAAATTCTTTACTGATTCCTCTTAGGCTACCTCTTTCACGTTTATTTATTACACTGTTTGAACGTAATAAATAATTTGCAATGAGGTTGACCTCAGAGCCTGAGTCGACTAATAAGGTTTCTACAGTGCCAGTGGGTGGATTTATAACCCGTAGAGTTGGTAACTCCCTGGTATCATCTAGATTTACATTAGAGATGAAATTTCCCTTAACCTTTTCCGCATTACTCTGGTGCATTTTGATTTTGTAATTTTGCACTCTCAAGAATTTTCCTTGGAAGTTTATTTCGGCTTCACTTTGTAGAAAAAATTCGGTGCCTAATATTCCTATGGATGGCATGTACTATGGAAAAGTCATGCGACACTACTACAAACTCGCTCACATAATTCGCTATTTTCATTTTTATTACGCCAAGTGAATAGATAGAGTCAGATCCTACTCCTTGTAAGTTGTATATGATCTTATCATTGATTTTACATTCGGGAGGAACGTATCCCAACCGAATTATATTCACTTCCGAACCACTGTCAAGCATCAAGTCGAGTGGCTTATTGCTTTTACCCATCCTTATTGATATATAAGGGACATATTTTCTTTGTTGCTTTATTCCGATGGCAGCAACTCGCAGATCAGCTCGTTCAACTCTGTCATGTTTAATGAGCGCACCGGGGTTTGTGAAATCTCCTGACCTGCGCTCGACGTTCGGAGATTTCGCCCGTTTTCCGACGACCTTCGTGAGTTAAACATTTTATAGCGGCATTTCGCCTCTTCATGTCCCCTTTTTTGACAGTAATTGCAGGACACCACTTTGGCGGAAGGGTTCGCTTTATTTTCCGCCTTCCTGCAGCTAACGGCTGTATGTCCTGGGCTGTTGCAGATTTGACAAACTACATTTGCCTGTTGCGATTGCTTACCCCCTACATTTTGTTGCTGTGTGTCCAATCTTACCGCACAATTGGCAAGTAGCATTTCTAAAACAGCTTCTTGAATCATGGCCTGGCTTGTGGCAGGTTTGGCACGTTCCACTCTTGTTGTCTCTTTCTTTTTGGAAACAATTTCCTTCCACGTGGCCAGGTTTTTTGCAAGCATCGCATGTCAAAACGGACCTACGGCGATTTTCGCTTCTCACCATTGAGGCGAGTAATGTGGCTCTCGCATTTAATTGCTTTTCAATCTCTACTGCCTTTTTCATAACAGATCGACAGCGAGATCGGAGGGAAGACGTGTCTCGACTTCAGGCTTCAGTCCTCGCCGGAAGCAGGACACTATTGCCTCTTCCACTTCCCTTTTGTCGTCCTCGGAAACAATGCCGTCATCCTTCTTTTTTGCTTCGAAAATGCGGCTGCCGATTTCGCGTAATCTATTAGCAAAGGGTATTACACCTTTGTTATCCCTCTGGATTTCATATCTCAGTTTTCCAAATAACTGTTAGATGGTTTCTCCAGTATCGTATAAGTCTTTGAAATGCTGCGTTAGGCTAGCAGCGTTGTTGAAGGGTTGCGGATCAATTTTACTAACGCACCCTCTGAGGCAACATCTATCATACTGTTTGCTTCATTACATGTCTCGATGAACTCGTTGATGGGTATACTGTGCCCATCAAACTTAGGCACAAATTCCACAGCATCTCTAATTTTTATGCCTTGCTGCCCTGCTGCTGGAGCCATTTCATCTTGAGGAGGTTCAACCGTTTGGATAGTAACGTTGCTTGCCAGGCTCAAATCAATAGTATTATCGCCGCTTTCGGCCTTAACTGTGATATCCCCAGTATTATCAGAAGATTGAGCGCTTTCAATCGAAGTATCGGACTCGCCACCGTTATTACCTGCGACGCTTGTATCTAAGGTTTCTAAAGACACTTCTGGGATATAATTAGGGTCCTACGGGTTTCTAGATCGATTTGCATAACGATTAAAGAAAATTTTTGATCGCGTAATCCTTCTTGGAGTATCCCCACTCATAGGGCCTCTTATACCAAACCGTAAATTTGATTTCACGTTAATTTATTTAATTCTAAATAAAATGCGATTTTGTTTTTAAATAAACACTGCATTTGATATAAAAATTTTTCTTCTTTTTTTTTTTAATAAAAATAATGTTTAGGAAATTTTATTTGCTTAATTAACATTGTCTCTTTTTGTATAAGATTCAAAATATTTGTTTAGTTTATCGCCGTGACCTAATTTTCCTAATTGGCTTACTGCATCTACTGTTAATTGTGATACAGTATTCGTAGATGATGAAGTCGGTTCTTGGTTCTCGAAGGACTGAATGATAGACCTTGCAATTTTAATTTTTTTGTTTAAGGTTAAATCAATGAAGTTTTCTACTTCTCTTTGATTCTTTTGCTTAATAAATTCTTCTCGTGAAAGCCAGGCTTCACCTTCGAGAGTCTTTCCCCGTTTGTAATTCTTCAGAGCCGTCTTTCGCGCTCTCATAGGTCTTTTCCTCTTTACCGGGACTGTTTTATAATCTTCCCAATCTGGATTCATTTATAATAAGTAAATTACGCATTTATTAGAAATACTTCGATTATATATCACTATTTATTTATTATAATTAAATGTATTAATCATTTATTATTATTATTTATTTAATATTTGCCTAATTAATTATTTATTTAACATTAATTATTTATTTGTTAATTATTACTAATTATTTATTAATAATCTCTAATTTATTTATTTAAATATTGTTTATTATTTACTATTTTATTTGTTAAATTGCTCAAGGCTCTTTCTAGTTTAGGAATTTCAGCATCCTCAACAAGGGGTTGCTTATTTATCTTGCTGAAAACCTCTATAAACTGATTTGGTTACACTAATCTGTAATCCGTGATATTTGTTCACCCTCCTTTCTAGTTGCCGGAATCTTTCTTTATTATCCTCACCGGCTTCTATAATTGCATTAGTTATTCTGCGTAATTTTCGAATTTCCATATATAGGGAATCGACTAGTTCAGTTAAATAACCATTCTGTCGTTTAATTTTATTTATAGTTAATGTTTGATCAAAATTTCCCAAATGAACCGTCGCAAGGGATTCTTCTAGATTTGAATCCTCACGGCAGCATGGAAGGAATTTAATCCTTCTGTGTACTGGGGAATCATTGGTCCTTAATTACGCCACAATAATTTCGTAAACGTACAATGTTATATTAAGCTACTTCTTACATAAAACTTATTCGACTTTATTTTTAATGAAACTTACTATAAAACTTTAACGACCAATTATTAATTAAAATAAAAATGACTTGCTTAATTTTATTAATTATTCACGAGGGTAATTACTTACTTCATTTTTAATATCAACAAATTACTTTCAGATTTATTGATTAATCAATTTATTTATAATTAATTATTTATTATTAATTTATTTATTTATAATTAATTATTTATTATGAATTAATTAATTTATTTATAATTAACTATTTATTATTAATTTATTTATTTATTATTTATTTATTTATAATTATTTATTAATAGTTATTTTATTATTATTATTTTTATTATTTATTAGCAATTATTATCAATAAACTTAACCTATATGTAAAGGTATTTTGCACCACTATAGGATGTTAGCTAGATCGGAAGTAATTGTTTAAAATCCGGGTACTAACGGCATTGTTAATCAATTTGTATCACTTCTAAATAATTGTCCATTTATTTATTATTTATTTATTAATAATAATATTTGTTTATTTATTTATTTTCATCTACGGTATTTGACCGCATTCGCCGTTTTTGTTCCTTTTGTTTTTAGTTCGAGTTCCTTTTCTTTACCACCACCACTTTATTTTATTTTAGTTTTTAAATCGATTTATTTAGTTTTAAATTTATGTTTTATTTCATTTATTATTTTTTTTGGTTTTACTAAGCTTGCAGCACCCGTTGTTTTAGTAAAAATAGAAGTGTAAAAAAAACTTCTCTTCCCTAACTTTGTAGAGGATTCATAAATTTTGAATTAATAAAAAATAGAAGTATAATAATGCTTCTCTTCCCTAACTTTGTAGAGGATTCATAAATTTTGAATTAATAAAAATAGAAGTATAATAATGCTTCTCTTCCCTAACTTTGTAGAGGATTCATAAATTTTGAATTAATAAATTTTTGTTACAATTTTTAGTTTCTTTTGTTAGTTTTAGATTAGTCGAGAGGCCGTTGCGCGTGGTCATCCTTTTGTGACACAGAGGCTTTGGGGCGTAGACTTAAACTTTGAAAAATTAATTAAAAATTTTTTTTTCTTTTTTAAATAGTTTTAAATTTATGTTTTATTTCATTTATTATTTTTTTGGTTTTACTAAGCTTGCAGCATCCGTTTTGATTTAGTAAAAATAGAAGTGTAAAAAAAACTTCTCTTCCCTAACTTTGTAGAGGATTCATAAATTTTGAGTTAATAAAAATAGAAGTATAAAAAACTTCTCTTCCCTAACTTTGTAGAGGATTCATAAATTTTGGTTTAATAAAAATAGAAGTATAATAATGCTTCTCTTCCCTAACTTTGTAGAGGATTCATAAATTTGAATTAATAAATTTTAGTTACAATTTTTAGTTTCTTTTGTTAGTTTTAGATTAGTCGAGAGTCCGTTGCGCGTGGTCATCCTTTTGTGACACAGAGGCTTTGGGGCGTAGACTTAAACTTTGAAAAATTAATGAAATTTTTTTTTCTTTTTTAAATAGTTTTAAATTTATGTTTTATTTCATTTATTATTTTTTTGGTTTTACTAAGCTTGCAGCACCCGTTTTGATTTAGTAAAAATAGAAGTGTAAAAAAAAAAAACTTCTCTTCCCTAACTTTGTAGAGGATTCATAAATTTTGAATTAATAAAAATAGAAGTATAAAAAAACTTCTCTTCCCTAACTTTGTAGAGGATTCATAAATTTTGGTTTAATAAAAATAGAAGTATAACAATGCTTCTCTTCCCTAACTTTGTAGAGGATTCATAAATTTGAATTAATAAATTTTAGTTACAATTTTTAGTTTCTTTTGTTAGTTTTAGATTAGTCGAGAGGCCGTTGCGCGTGGTCATCCTTTTGTGACACAGAGGCTTTGGGGCGTAGACTTAAACTTTGAAAAATTAATTTTTTTTTTTTTTTTTTTTTAAATACAATTATTCGCGCACTCACTGTTTCACATCACATTTCTTTTTTTTTTCTTTAGAATAGATATGTTATAAAAAGAAATAGAGAAAGAGAGATAAAGTTTTTATAAAACGTTTGTTGTGGTGACTTATGATCCCGGACGAACCCCCAAAAATTAAGTATGTGACGTCCAGTCAAGGCCGTCAATACTATTAACCACTTTACCCTTTTTAGCCTGGAGTAAACCAAGAGCTAAGGATGGCCAAGTCTTACAAACGTTTTATTTGAACTTATCACTGAAGGAGGGAGGCACAAAAAAGATTAATATGTTTGAGGAAACATGCGATTCCAGCTCTGCCCATTCGGCACAGAACGATCTGAACGCTCCTCGGAAAGGGGTATATATGAAGGAGTGAGTCGAGAAAAGATTGGAGAGAAGAAATGAAATTCGAAGACAATTTTTTCACTTACACTTAGGTTTATTCAGAGTTTCCCTCCCTGGGTTACAAGTGGTATGCTGGTGGCTGGTCGAGTCCGATGGCGGCGAGGAACTTGTCTGTTCAACTCTGATGGTAGCGAGGAACTGTCTGTTCAACTCTGATGGAGGGACGAGGGAAAAGCTTAGTTCGGTTTTCTCCCTCTTCCCTCCCTCGCCAAGTACGGTTTGGGGGTACTCTCCGTGGGGGAGTTTACAAAGATTTTTGGGGACAGTTGACTGGTCGCACAAGTATGGGTGGAAAAATTATGGTGGGCCTAAGGCTCTTTGACGCGGCTAATTAGCTGCGTGGGGGAAAGGAGCATCCCTCAGCTTTCGGCTGTAGTTTCGACCGTTTCACAGAGATGACGTTACATGTAGTGTTTCTGCGCCTATTTTTCATTAATGTTAAATACATCGTTTACATAAAAACTCGGTTAACTATTTATTATATAGTGTTAATTATTGTATATGAACTTAACAAATGACTTATTTTCTATTTAAATCTAATTTTGTTGTACAAATTTGCGCACACTTAATATTTTAATACTTCCAAAATACACGGTTTAAAATCTAATTAACTATCGAGTAGAAAATACATATTATTTGTATATTTGAAAGCTTAAAACTAACTTAAAAATTAATAATAGTGTCAAAAATATAACGAATCACAATTTTTATTGATTCCTTTATATAGGAACAGATTTTATAAGTTAAACTAAATTATGCTGGCGAGATGCTTGTATAAGAATTGTTATTTATAACTAAATTTGTATGTACCGTTGCAATATATTATTGTTGCAATATATTATTGTAAATGATTACACTTTACGAGTTACAGAACCTATTATTTATTATTGTTGTCAGTTATCCTCGTTGTATAGTAAAAGAAAGTAAAGAACCTGCTTCATTTTTGCAGTACTCTATGTGTTTATATATATGTAAGAGATGCAGTTAATACATATGTATCAGAATAAATTCGCGAATACATCTTGCATTACAATATATATATATATATATATACGTATGCCTATACTTTAGTAAACTTTTTTAAATAGTATATGTAAAAGAGTGTGTAACGTGGTTTTACAAAGATTTCAATTAAAGTACACAAATAACATTATATTCTTATTTTTCATTTTATTTATGAGTTTGTTTATTATTTAATACTAAAATGAAGTTGTTGTGAGGTGTTTTATTTAATTATCTTTACTTTCTACCAGGCCTATTTTCGTAAAATTTAGATCAGCGTTATCAGAAAAATTTAAATTAACATAAGTTAATAACTACAAGTTAAAATGTAAAAATAAAATTAGCTATATGTAAAGTCGAAGGAAGTTGTAACGGTCGAAATTTTATGGCTTTTTGGCGACGCGTAGGCGCGCATGTGCACACCTGGGGTAGCCTGCCTTTCGGGGTAAGGTCGTAAAATCTTTCCCTTTTTTTTCACATAGCAGGAAATGCTTTCGCTCTTGATGAAAGTTTCCACTTGCATGGTGTTCTGTTTTTTTTTATCTTATTTCGTGGGAAAGGATCGGAATGCAGTGTCTTGCATCTGCATGACAAAATCTGACCGTTACTTTGTGTGGACCAATGTTTTAAATACGAGAATTCTTTTGGACTGTTTGGAAGAAAGATATATTTTCCCTTTCTTTCTTTTTTTTTTTTTTAAACAGATGTTAAGAGGATTCAACGTAGGTGGTCGAGAAGACCATCAGACGTTACAACCACGGCATACCCAGCGGTCTCCACCGCGGCCTGTCATTGTCATTGCCTCTTCTATCACCTTCGCTGCTCTGCTGCGTCGCTACACCGCCCTCCACCATACTGCGCTGAGCTGCACCGAGCTGTTCTCTTCTATCACCTGCCCTGTGAACTGTCTGCCGTCTGCTGCTTTTCGCCTGCCGCCCGCCTCGTCGTCTGCAGATAGTGGCCCAGCTGTCATCATTCATCAGCCGACTCGCCTGCTTCGGCTGCCACTCGTCTGCTTTTTTTCTAGGAAAAAACCGACTTTTTGCGTGAGACAGCGTTTATTTTTACATCTAGTGCGCAGCTCACTTACGCAGATCGTGCACATACCAGGCGCCTCTAGTGGTAGCACTGCACACTCGGTCACTTACCCGTGACCTACTCTATCGACTGCCGGTGTACTTAACATTTGCGTATGCTCGCTCACCGTGCGCGACCCTTCACGTAATCGCTTATCCGCGCCCATGCGTCGCTAGCTGCCCGGTTGCGCATATCGGTTCTGTTGCTGTGACGCGTGCGCCTTCGTCTGCTGTGTACTCTCGCATGGCCTCGAGAGAGTGTCCTGTGTGCTTCTTACGTATCGTGCGCAACGACCCGGATCTCGCTACCTGCATAGACTGTGAGCGATGCTTTCATCGCGCGTGCCTCCCTGTAACTGGCCCGCCGCAGCGCTGCAACAGGTGCGCCTTAAAGCTGAACACCACTAAGTAGAACCCATCACTCACTCGCTCTATCACTACTGGGGGCAGCGACACCGCAGGGCTTCTCGACGCCGCACTTTCGCGACCATCTTCGCCCGCAGCCATCGAGTCAGCGCTTTCGACCACGTCGGCCGCAGACAAACCATCCTCCAAGAGGCGTGCATCGAGTCCCTCTCCCTCTTTCACACCTGTGCTCAAGGCTCACTGTGCCAGTCCCGCTGCTTCTGTGTCGCTGACTCTACCTGCAGCTATTGAGGAGATGGACCAAGGGAACGCGCAATCCACCACTCATCTAGCTCTTGATCCAGACGGTTCGATTAGGGCCGCTCTCAGCGATGCGCCCCCTTATATGCTCGTCTTCTATAACTTGCTGAAAAGCTCGCATGACTCGAATGCAGCTGCTCTCGCCGACCTTAGAAGCACGCATGCCGCTAACGCCGCCGCGCTCGTTGAGAACTCACGCGTTCTGGCTGATGCCACGCGCACCCTCAGCGGCCTCGCCACCCGTGTCAGCCAGGTCGAGCAGTCAGGCATCTCTGACTGCCCGGCTTGATGCTGACATAGTCGAGATGCGCGCGAACATTTCGCACAATGCAGCGACTAATCGTGAGCTGCAATCTCATCGTTTGCTTGAGGACCCGCGTGAAATAGTAGTGCGGGAAGTCCCCCCACCCGTTTGCCTTGAGCCCTTGCAGCTTGCTGCTGCTCTTCTTACTGCCCTCAAGCTTCAACAACACGTGCCACTTATTGTCGGATGGCGCGCTTAGAATCCGCCAGCCCGTGCCCAACCTGTTGACCAAGCGACCGCTGCCGCGCTTGCACCACCCGCGCTTTGTGCATTTGTATTCACGCTCGTCTGTCCGGCCGCTCGCGACGACATCCTTCGTAAAACACCAGGCCTGAAGGATCTCGACTGTAAGGCTATCTTCGGAGCTGGTGGTGCTGCCAAGCTCTCAGTTAAGGCGCTGTGGCCTGACCCAGTTCACACGCTATTGAAATACGCGACTGCAAATCATAAGAAGCTCGGCCACCTCCGGCCTGTAGTCAGGAACTTAGCGGTTTTCTTGCGACCGACTAGAAATGGCCCGTTAGTCCCAATCACTTGTGAGGCTGACGTGGATGCGCTCGCCCCTCCGTCGTCATGACGGACCAGCCGCCGCGAAACGCATACTTTACCCGCTGAAACATTTGTCGCTGGACGCATTAATGTGAACGGCCTATTCCCGTCTCATTTTGCGCTACTCAAGGCCAAGGTTGCAGAGTCTCGCCTCGATGCCATTGCGATTAGCGAAACCAAATTAAAACCACTTGCGAACGACTCGCACCTTGCCCTCGACGGCTTTAATTTTTTTCATGTTGATCGAGAGGGAATGGGCGGTGGTGGCATCGGCCTCTATGTACGGGACACTTTCAGCGTTGAGGTCCTGGCTAGCTCCGACCCGGTATTTGATAATACCCCCGAATTTATCATTTGTGAGATCAAGAATGATAAGCTCAGGCTCCTATTTGCCGTCGTCTACCGCCGCCCACATGCTGCGTACCCCCATTTTTTCAACTGCCTTGCTAATTATCTCCCTCACTGCTCATCTGTCATCATAACCGGCGACTTCAACATAAATATGGCCCTCCCTCACTCCCCCAATGCCACTCATCTCCAAGATTCCATCTGTTCCAATTCGCTACTTCTCGTACCTTCCTACCCTACCCACCACCAACTCTGGCGAGACTCTGGCAAAAAGCGACGATCGCGTGCTCGCATACTCTAAATCTGATGCCCCTTTCATCGCAGGGCATGACTTTATTGAACTTTCGCTCGCCTCCGCCGCTCCTCCAGCCGTCGCTAAGTTGGTAAAGTTCCGTGATTTGAAGAGAGTTAGTCCTATTATGCTTCATCTCGCCCTCCTTCACCACCTGCCCCCTCCTGATCAGTGCACTTTCTCCTCATCTCGATTCGTCATTGCTACCACCAATTCACCCGAGCTTGTTCTTGGCCCATGCCCCGCCAGCGCTGACTCGGCCGAGCGTGCGTTAAGCCGTGCGCTAGTCAGTGCTTTCGATGTCGTCATACCCCTGCGTGAGTTTGTTCTGTCATCGCGTCGCAAACTGTGGGTTAATCCCCAAATTAGGACCCTGATGCGGTCTCGTGATCGTGCGTATCGATGCGCGCGAAACTCTGGCGCTGCCGTCCACCTCGACCGCTTTCGCTCAATTCGTGCACAAGTTTCGAACACCCTGGATACTGCGAAAAACCAGCATGTTGCCTCTCGCCTCGCCGATGCCCCATCACTCGACGCTAAATGGCGTGAGCTTCGGCGCCTCAATGTTACCAACCCTAGCCTCCCTTCACCTCTTACTAAATTCTCCGCAAATGATCTTAACCTTTTTTACGCCTCCACCGTGAGCCGCCACCCCCCTATTACTGAACTTGATTTCGACTCCATAGCAAACCATCCACTCAACCCATCTCTCAATAGCCATTTCTGCCTCCGCCCTTTCGCTCAACGTGAAGTGGCCGACGCTCTTCTGAAGTCATCCTCTAAGGCAACAGGACACGACGCCCTCTCTATACCGATGCTCAAGCTTACTCTACCAGACTCCCTCTTACATACCACCAATCTCTTTAACACCTCCATAGCTACAGCCACCTTCCCCTCTAACTGGAAAAGAGCAATAATTCGCCCGCTCGCGAAATCGAAAGTGATGTCTCAGCTTTCCGATACATGGCCGATCGCTCAACTTCCAGAACTGTCAAAGGTCCTTGAACGGTTGGTTCATAACCACCTTCAGGGCTACCTTGAGGCGAATTCATTGCTCTATCCTCGTCAAGCTGGTTTCCGCCCCGGTCACAGCACCCAGACGGCCCTGTTAGGGGTTTTTGACGACATTTGCCACGCCACGACATCGATCAGCGCAAATTAACGTTCCTTATCTTATTCGATTTCTCCAAGGCTTTCGACTCTATTCCTCACGCCGCCCTCCTCGCTAAACTTCGTGCGCTCAACTTCGCCACCCATGCCCTTCGGTGGTTTTTTACATACCTCGCCGACAGACTTCAAGCGGTCGTCAACGCGGACGGAAATATTTCCGACTGGCTATGTGCCCCTTCTGGAGTACTACAAGGGCGTGTTCTTGGTCCGCTTCTTTTTTGCCATCTTCATCAATGACCTCTCGGTAGTGGTCCGTTTTTCCGAGTTGATGATCTTTGCCGATGACACGCAGCTTTACCATAATTTTTTTCCGTCCGATTTCCATCTCGCACTCGATCGTGTCACTCGAGATGCCCAAGCTGTTGCAGACTGGGCCCGTACTAACGGCCTCATCCCGAATTCTGCGAAAACAAAGATCGTCATTAACTTGAGTTTGTAATTGTATTCACAATTTTACTCCCCATTGTCAAATGTAAAAATTGTTGTTTTGGTCAATTCTGACCAGATCCGTTGGGAGCAGGAAAGAAAATAGACTACGATGCTAAGTAGTTGCAACTACTCAGAATTGACCAAAACAACAATTTTTACAAAGATCGTCATTATTGGTAGCGCAGCCTACACTCGGGAGCTTGATCTAGCCACTCTGCCTCGTGTCGTCATTGACGGCTGTGCGCTCCCTTATGCGACGGAAGCACGTAGCCTAGGTGTAATTTTCACCAACACCCTTGACTGGCAGCTGCACACAAAACAAGTCACTCGCAGGGTCTTTGGCTCGCTTTTCACCTTGCGCTTTTTCCGCTATGCCCTGTCGAGAAACATTAGGAAATATCTCGCCGAAACTCTTGTTTTCCTGCAGCTCGACTACGCAGCTCCAGTTTATAATCACCTTGACAAAGACCGTACCGAAAAGCTCGAAAAAGCACTAAAGGCCTGCGTTCGTTTTGTTGTCGGCAATATTCCTCGTCGTGGTCATGTCACGCCCCACCGGCTTGCGCTTGGCTGGCTCTCCGCTCGCCGAAGACGTCAATACTTTATTGGGCTTCAGGCCTTCAAAGTTGTAGCCAACGCTTATTCGCCATACCTTGTGGGTCGTTTCACGTGCAGACTCAACGTAGACCTCGTCCTGCGCCGCTCGGATCGCCGCCCACCCTTGCCATTTGAACCACCTCCGCGGAGAACAGAGGCATTTAAGCACTCGTTCGCCCTTGAGGCGATGGACCTCCTCAACTCGATCCACTTCACCGGCTTTGACATAGCTAACCTACAGCGTTTCAAGCGTACTCTACGAGACGCCCTGTTCGATCGCGACGTGGCCGACTGGAACGTCCGCGTTCGGAACGAAGGGCTTCCAGCCCATCTGCTGTTTCGCGTGCAGCCTCCGCTCGCCGTACCTCAGGCTCGCCTCTAGCGACTGCGTTTCCCCCGCCTTTATTGTTACCCCATTGTAATATTTAAGCATTATTTTTAAGCGTTATACTTTTTATATATTTTTTATACTTTATTTTACCGTCGTTATTTTATTAATTAAGCTGCCCGACAGCATCTATCGTATTTTTACCGCTTTTTGTACGCATTTATTTTTTTGTACAGTTATTTTTTGCTCACCTACTCTCTAGCCGTTATTATTATTTTCTTATTATTTTTATTTAACTATTTTTGTCTAATTTGTATTTTTTGTTATACCTACTCTACTGTATCCTGCCTTCAACTGGCACCAGACGGGGTTTTACCCCATGGTGTAAATAAAGAACAAATCTAAATCTAAAATCTAAAAATCTCTCTCTCTCTCTCACTCTCTCTCTCTCTCTCTTTTCCTTGATCCGCGCAATTGCAACGACAACTCAGTTTCACACACCCTCTCTTTACATGCGCGACTCTCGGTTATGCGATACCGAATTACACTCGCAGCGAAGGAAAAGAACCTTCTCCCTCTCTCCCTCTTTATACGCGCGCGATTTTTCTGAACGCTTGCCGAACGAAGCCGCAGGCGAGGCGAAGCTCCCCCCTTCTCACTCTCTCTCTCTCTCTCTCTCTCTCTCTCTCTCTCTCTCTCTCTCTCTCTCTCTCTCTCTCTCTTCAACTGTACCGCGTGATTCCCTAAACCTCGCACCGAACCGTGTTCGCGTCGAGCCCCTCTCGCATTCACTCTCTCTCTCTCTCTCTCTCTCTCTCTCTCTCTCTCTCTCTCTCTCTCTCTCTCTCTCTCTCTCTATCCTCGGGTGCGCGAGGCGATGTAACACGAACCTCACGCCGCTCACACCTCCCCTCTTGCGCACACTCGCTCTCTTTATTGGCGCGCGCTCGCACGTTTCCCGGAAGCATGCCGAACCGCACCCGCGAATACCCCTCTCGCGCGCTCTCCTTCGAATACGCGGTTCGCGGAAACACGCGCCACTCCTGACGACTGATACCCGCACGCGCATTCTCACCTGAGCTACTGCTTTAGTTGACGTGCCAACGACGATGACTCCCAGCACGATCTCCTCGCCTCCTTTTCCTTCCCCTCTCTCGCGCTCTCACCTCTCGGGCGGTTGCGTCCGGCCTCGGCCCTGCGGCAAGACGATCGCCGACGTTGTCTTCTCACGTCGCCGGTCCTCTCCCCTATTGTCCCGCGCTTGCCCTTGCGTCCGTTCCTCACTACTCTTACACACACCAAACTGCACCCACTCTATCTTCCTCTCTCCACACCTCCTCTCTCACCTTCGCTCTCTCTTCTTTTTCACCGACTTGTGCAACTCTCACATGGAGACTAACTGCTCTTCCCTCTCGCGCGCGCATCCCCGCTCGAGCCTAACCAAATGTGTCCACTGCCCGCCTCGTACCTCTCGTACGTCGCCCGTGCGGTGGTGCTCTCCCGGCTGCGCACACGGAAAAAAGTAGGCACGGCTGTGGAGAGTGCAAACGAGCGCCCCGGGATTGTGCTACTCTGCCCCGCCAGGCGGCGTGTGCGCATCTGCTCTGACGGTGCGTACACCGCTATAGTTGATGCTGGTCAGCACTGGAATTCTCGAAGCACTTTTGCACCTTGTATCGCCATGCAAACGGTGAGTCCCGCGCACGCTCCCGCGCAATCGCTATAGACGAAAATTTTATTTTTTAATATATTTACTTGGACATGCTTTCACAAATATTTTGTAACATTTTTCTTAAGTTGTAAATTAATTTTTATTAACAATTTCGAATTCAAAATTAAATTTTTTAAAATATTTTGTCTCGGAAAATATTTTTTTTTTTAAATAACTTTTCTAAAATTATGTCTTAAAACATTCGCTAACAGACATATGGGATAGAACAAAGAATTCCAATCAAAATTTCGCAAAATAATTTAAATCATCTTTTTATTACAAAATATGTCTTGTTAAAACATATTGGATTTCATTTTCAATAACTATCTAATTATTTAATTTCATTTAACTCTGGAATCAGTATTACAAAATTAATTTGTTTCCCAATTTTATCCTCTTGTGTGTACTAAAAATGCATGTCATTGCATGAACCGTACCGATTTGTTGTCGAAAAAAATAAAAAGAGGAAGGACTATTCCCATTTTTCCGAACATTTTCATTTAATTGTCCTACAACGAGCCCTGTAGAAAATGAATAAGAACATTTTTTTCGTGTTTTTAAATGTCTCATATAGGTAAGTCCTCCGAACTTCTCATATTTGAGTTGGAGAAAAATGGAAAAAAAAATTAAGAGCACACTTACATATGACCTTGTTTCTTCCTTTCTAGACCTCAAATAGTGAAAAAGTGGTAGCGTTACTCATTTTTTTTTTTTTTTTTTTAAAGCCATTTTTTGTACCGTATAACTCAGGAAAGCTATGGGGCCCATTCTAAATGGATTCACCGGGCAAAAAAAATTAAAGTCTTCGATTTTTTTTTGAAACTCTGAGGTCATATTCTACATTAAATTTCATTAGACCCGTGTTTTTTCTTTTTGTCGAAAAATAATTTTGAAGCCCTGTAGCGCGATATAAAAAATTACATTGTGAAAGCGTTATTTTGAAAATGAAAATTCGCATTTTTTTCAAATGGCCGTAGTTTTGGCCCAAGTTATTGTATCGGGACGTTTTTTTTTTTTTTTTTTTTGAAATTGTGCGGGATTTTACCAGCTTTCATGTGATTTTTCCAAATTTTAAATAACTTGAATAGTTTTTCAGATAAATTGAAAAAACTGAAAAAAGTGCTTTTTTTCAAAATTGAATTTCTCAAAAACACCACCTTTTTTTTCGTGAAATTTGGATATGTTTTTCATGGCCAAATAAGCTAGCTTTCTACCAAACGGCAGCGTGGCATCTTTCTTCGTTCGGAAGATACACCCTCACAAAGATAATTGCAATTTCTACACGTTTAAGCCTCATATGCATTATGTGCAGCGATACATTTTACACAGGGGCTGGCTGCAAGTTCTGAAGTTAAATCTGGCATCTGTGTGTGAGAGATTAAGGGTACAGAATACACGAATGATTGTAGTATATACACGATTGTAGTACCCTAAGTGCCCGCTAGATGGCGAGCACAAACGCGCCACATTCAATGAAAAACATCACCTCGAGTGTATAAGTAGGGGCCTGCGGCACTCACTCGATCTATCCATTATTACCACATTATTTTGCCTAATATTATTTTGCCTATTTGCCTAATCGCCAATCGTTATTTTTGCACTACTTATTGCCTATACCTTGGTTATTGCTTTATTTATTTGCTCGAACGTACTTTACGTTTACAACATATTTTGCATCAACTTAACTTGCGAGTGGGCTGGTGCAGAGACTCTATAATTAAGAGTCACTCCACTTTATTTTTTCTCGCTGACAAACCCTGACTATATAACTTTTCGTATAAGTTCAATCATATACGGATACATATCAACAAACATGCAAAAGGCTAAGTTTAGTTCCAAGAGAACTCAAAAGTGTCCGATTATCGGCAGTATTCATAAAAATTATGTTCATGAAGATAGTAAGCGGCCATTTCAATTACTTGGCGATGTAGCAAATGGATTATTGATGTCTAACGACTATAAAAACAAGGATATAACAGAATATACCAAAGTGTGTGGAATTTGCTATGAAAAACTCAAGAAAATATCTGAAG
Organism: Torymus aiolomorphi; assembly: GCA_036365515.1. Lineage (NCBI taxonomy): Eukaryota > Metazoa > Arthropoda > Insecta > Hymenoptera > Torymidae > Torymus > Torymus aiolomorphi. The sequence goes on from CM070874.1 coordinate 182,938,793, forward strand.
AAATTTTTAAAGAAGCAGGAGAGTCAACGCTAACAGAATCTACATCATCTAATCAAACGCCTGAATCTCAAATTACGATGGCCGGCAGATTATCAAACCTCAATTTGCAGTATTGAGTTGTATGAAGAAGTGAATGAAATACTCACTAAGAATAAATTGTCTCTATCGCCATTCAAGCTTCCGTCAAATGTTGACACGACAGCATTGCCAAATTACGTTAATCGCAAGCGCAAGCAATTATTAGATACTTTTTATGAAGAAACTGATTACAATATTAGGAAACTGTACAACGTCTCGAGGCAGAAATTAGAGTTTAATGAATGCAAGATATGCGACGAATGGAATGAAAACTTAAGTTTGGTGTTAGAAAATGAAAATCTAACTTCATAGAAAAAGTACGATTGATGACTGTAGTACCTTCAAGTCTCTCAAGTAATTATATTTTATTGCACATAAGAGGAACCGCAGATTATATGATCAGAGCTTCACAAAAGCTCGTAAAAAGTAAAGGTTTATACGAAAAGCCCGATCCATATTCTGGAAATCCTGTGAAGACTGAAGTTATTGAGTTAGTTGAAAGATATTATCTAGACGACGATTTGGACTGTTCCCGATAAAGTCCTAACAAAAATGATGTGATAAATGTTAAAATCAATGGAGTTATAGAAAAAAAATCAAACGTTTTCTAACTCGGAACATCAAGGAAATTTGCGATCTAATTATGAAACAAAATCCAGAAGTTACTATTTCAAGATCCAAGATTTATCAATTGCGACCAAAATGGGTATTAATTCAACCTTTAAACAATTCCTGTTTATGTGTCTATTGCGCCAACTTCGACCTTATCGTAACAGCTCTAAAAATTGTGTTAAAAAAGAGTAAATCCGAGTTTCTTACACTTAAACAAGAGATCTTATCCATTATTGTTTGCTCTATAGAAAATGATTCGTGTATTCTTCGAGATTGTAAAATTTGCAAAGATAAAACGATAGCCAAAGAAAATTTTCATTTGGAAGAAGATTTACTATTTGATGAAATAACTTTTGCAATTTGGGAAAAAAATGATCTTGTAAAGAAAACTTGCACATTAGATGTTTATCTCAAAGAGCTGAACAGTTGCGCAAATACAATGAGCAAACATAGATGAATGAAAGAGCTCCAGCAACGTGAAATCCAATCAGAAAAAGATGGACTTTCGAGTAAAAATCGTTTAATTCTACACGGAGATTTTACAGAAAATTGGGCCACATTCAGCAAGATGCCATTCAGGGGTATCACTGGACACAAATTTCTATTTTTACATCGGTGTGTTATGTCGGAAAGATTACTACGAGTTTTGGCATAGTGAGTGATGATAGAAAACACGATTCAGCGTTCGCTTTAGCAGCTATGAAATTGATAACAGATGAGTGTATGAAACTAACTGCAGATGGGAAAAATGATATTACCATAATATCTGACGGTGCTGCCAGTCATTTCAAGAACAGATTTCAGTTTTATGAATTGGGAAAAGAATTCCATAAAGCGAAATGGATTTTTTCTGCAACTGGGCATGGAAAAGGTGCGTGCGATGGCATCGGTGGCTTATTAAAACATTTTGCTACAACTTATAACTGGTCTGCACCACCCAGCGAACGTATTAAAAATGCTGACGATTTTGTAAAATATGTCAGTGAGTATACCAACAAAATAAGAATTATACTTTTGAAAACCGAAGAATTACAAAATTTTCGCACTCAAAAGACCGAGGAATGGGAAAAAGTTCGATCGATTAAGTGGACTAGACACCTTTTTTCTCTGAAATAAGAAGTCACATTTTAATACATAAATGTAAACTAATTATTTCATACTTTTTACATATAAAAGTGGTTTTATTTACCTTACCTTAAAACTTTCTCCGATGGGCCTTTTATATGGTCCAGAACCATAGTTATCGATGAAACAAGTTTTTTCACTAACCGTAAGCTTTGAAATTTTCCTGTGGATGGATTGACTCCAGATTTGAACTAAATTACTCCTGAATAGTATAATTCTCATATGAGTGTAGGAATTTTTGATCTAATGAGAAAAAAAATTGTGCTGTTTTTCAAGAGTTTTTTTTTATTTTTTTTAAATTTTTTATATTTTTTCATAATTTTTCTGATGTAAAAATTTTTTCCGACATTTAATCATAATTCCCTACACTCATATGAGAATTATACTATTCAGGAGTAATTTAGTTCAAATCTGGAGTCAATCCATCCACAGGAAAATTTCAAAGCTTACGGTTAGTGAAAAAACTTGTTTCATCGATGACTATGGTTCTGGACCATATAAAAGGCCCATCGGAGAAAGTTTTAAGGTAAGGTAAATATACCCACTTTTATATGTAAAAAGTATGAAATAATTAGTTTACATTTATGTATTAAAATGTGACTTCTTATTTCAGAGAAAAAAGGTGTCTAGCCCCCTTAATAGCATTCGCGATAGTCATATTTGGTAAGTTATCCGAGAGACTGATGAACCAGAAATTGTGAATGTCGAAAGGCGAATGAGAAAAACAAACATCTACGAATGGCTCACTGTTCAATGTTGATCAATATGTATGATAGACTGTCTTATATTATTACTAACTATTATACCGAATTTAAAAGTGTAATATATCAAATAAATAAATGTACTTTTTTTACTTCTATTTATATTGGACGTTAATTTATACCGACTCTTCTACTTATTTCTAGTTATGTGACACTACTTTAAAAATAATTTTTAACACACCACATCGTAAAGTTAGTACTTCATTCTCGCCGAGGTGGAAAAAAGTGCTACGTTAATTCCCTACCCCCACTCTAGTTCCCAGCGCCACGCACATGGACGCTCGCCTTCGGCTCGGGTACAAAATGTGTGTTGCGCTGGAAATGAGAGTCAGATTAGGGAATAAATGTACAGCCTTTTTCCCCTCTTCGGCAAAAAATGAGAATGAATATTACGATAGTTGTGTTAAAAAAAATGTATATTGCACTCGTGAATATAGGAGGCTGTGCGAAACTGCGCATTTGTCGTCCTTGCTTCGCTCGGGCAACAACTCTCACGCAGGGAGTACACAGCTCACCCTTGGTGCATAATATACTATTATCTATGTTTAAAGTTATCTAAAACATTACATTCCGAGCTGATACATAACGCATATGAGGCTTAAACGTGTAGAAATCGCAATTATCTTTGTGAGGGTGTATCTTCCAAACGAAGAAAGATGGCACGCTGCCGTTTGGTAGAAAGTTAGCTTATTTGGCCATGAAAAACATATCCAAATTGCACGAAAAAAAAAGGTGGTGTTTTTGAGAAATTCAATTTTGAAAAAAGCACTTTTTTCAGTTTTTTCAATTTATCTGAAAAACTATTCAAATTATTTAAAATCTGAAAAAATCACATGAAAGCTGGTAAAATTCCGCACAATTTCAAAAAAAAAAAAAAAAAAAAAAACGTCCCGATACAATAACTTGGGCCAAAACTACGGCCATTTGAAAAAAATGCGAATTTTCATTTTCAAAATAACACTTTCACAATGTAATTTTTGATATCGCGCTACAGGGCTCCAAAATTATTTTTCGACAAAAAGAAAAAACACGGGTCTAATGAAATTTAATGTAGAATATGACCTCAGAGTTTCAAAAAAATCAAAGACTTTAATTTTTTTTGCTCGTTGAATCCATTTAGAATGGGCCATGGGTAACATGTAGTAATTCGTGATAATCTTTTCTGTATAAAAGTCGACGGTTTTTATATAGTAAATGAAAAACTACTTTCCTATTTTGTAAACTATTTTCAAATCATTTAAAGAAAACAATTTTTTTTTAATCGCGTCAAGAAGATAATAATTTGTATGTGTACCACTTGAGTATGCCTTTAATTTTAGTCTTTCTCCTTACTATACGTAATTTGTACGATTCTAAATCGGATTTTGATACCAAGAAGATGTTCTTCTAATACCCTATTTAAGAACCTTTGCACAATTCCGTGTAGTGAGTACCTATATCTAAAGATATCAAAGAGTAACATGAATTTGAAAAATACCGCGGAATTACTCATATACAGTTTATCGTGGATAAATATATATGAGAAAATTTTCTGGAAAAAACTTTTAATTTTTTTAATGTATAAAATTGTGTAAAATGTATAAAAGTGTATATAACTGTATAAATCGTTTCGCATAAAATGTCCGAAAACCAATGGTTTTGTACGGTTCTATACAGTTTCTTACAGTTTTATACAATTTCTTACGGTTTGCAAGGGTTGCAGCTTAATAGATAGCAACTGTACTTGACAGGTTAATCTCGGTCTCTCTCTCCCTCTCTCCCTCTCTCCCTCTCTCTCTCCCTCCCCCCTCTCGTTTTATCATACTCAAATACATCACACTTCCATCAGGACAGGGATGGATTTAAGGAATTATATCAGGTTGGGAATGATAGAGGTTTTTTTGCTTCCTCTTGCAAAAATTTCTTTGCAAAAGTTTTTGAGACAATAAATTGGAAACTGGCTTTTAAATTTCATACTAGATATTCTTTTGTTTTATACCCAAATTTGATTTTCAAATTTAAAAATGTAATACACTTAAAAAAACCTTTTAAAAGAATGTTAAATTAGGTGGCAAGTATACATGTTTCCGGAACATTGTATGAAGAAAAATAAATTAAATCATTATTCAAAATTCTTCCACGCTTTCTCCGGTCATCATCCATCTCAATCAACTTGTGAAAATAATTTTACACATAAAACAAAATTATGCATAAAAAAGTAATGAAATCAAATATAAAGTGGACAAGTATTTTTATTCCTACTTTAATTATTCGATACGATATTTTATTCAACATTATTGGTACCCCGCATATAATAATAACGTAAATGAAAAATTATAACGAAAAATAATTTTGTTATCATTATTAATAATTCTTCCAAGCTTTCTCCCGCCATCATCCATGTCAATTAAGGACGTTCTCCGAGTCGAAACAACAATCTTAGTTTTTATATTTTTAAAAAATGTTTTATTAATTTGATAATCCAAGAGTAAGTACATGTAACAAATATATACTTGAAAGAACATAAGACAATTTTTTTCAGACAAATTCAGGCAATAGTCACTATGCTATTGTTACAATTAAATACAGAAACTTCAATAAGTTCTTTAAATTCTTTTATTTTTTATCCGATCTTAACGAAATAAAGCTTATTTTGTTCGTTAAGAAATTTCAGGGGGAGTATCGATGGGAAAATTTATGATACGAGTTACCAGTACGGCGCAATATTAATTTGTTTAAGAAAGTTTTGATGAAAACTTGACTTGCTTTTCTTAAATAAATTGATATTGCGCCTTACTGGTAATTCGTATCATAAATTTTCCCATCGATACTCTCCCTGAAATTTCTTGACGAACAAAATAAGCTCTATTTCGTTAAGATCGGATAAAAAATAAAAAAATTTAAAGAACTTATTCAAGTTTTTGTCTTTAATTGTAACAATACCATAGTGACTATTGCCTGAATTTGTCTAAAAAAATTGTCTTATGTTCTTTCAAGTATGTATTTGTTACATGTACTTACTCTTGGATTATCAAATTAATAAAACATTATATAAAAATATAAAAACTAAAATTGCTGTTTCGACCCGGAGAACGTCCTTAAGTTGGTTAGAACAAAACAAGAAATTTTTTTAATAAGAAAAGTCATGCTCTCCAAACGGCGCTTCGAACCTTACTTGAGTCCGTCTTGAGTCCATCATAGCATCTATGAATTCGGACATTAATCCTCTAACTGCCTTCTCAAAACAAGTTTATTTTTTGTGAAAGGTCAATTGAGAAACGTTACTTTCTATTTAGTTTCCTGTCCCTCAAGTTTATTTTAAGAAATTTTTGCGTAAATTTGAAATTTGAATAAGTCGCAATGTTACTATAAATCTTGAAATGAGATACTAATACCACGTTAAAAAAATATGAAGGGCCAGGAAAGTAAGTAGAAAGTAACGTTTCTCAATTAACCTTTCACAAAAAATAAACTTGTTTTGAGAAGGCGATTAGAGTATTAATGTCCGAATTCATAGATGCTGAGATGGACTCAAGACGAACTCAAGTAAGGTTTGAAGCACCGTTTGGAGAGCATTTTTCTTATTAAAAGAATTTTTTGTTTTGTTCTAACTAACTTAATTGACATGGATGATGGCGGGAAAAAGCTTGGAAGAATTATTAATAATGATTAAAAAATTATTTTTCGTTATAATTTATCATTTACGTTATTATTATATGCGCGGTAATAATAATGTTGAATAAAATATCGAATCGAATAATTAAAGTGGGAATAAAAATACTTGTCCACTTTATATTTGATTTCATTACTTTTTTATCCACAATTTTGAGAATTATTTTCACAAGTTTCAAGAGCATGACTTTTCTTATTTAAAAATTTTTTTTAAATTTCTTATTTTGTTCTAACAAACTTAATTGACATGGATGATAGCGGGAGCAAGCGTGGGAGAATAATTAATAATAATTAAATTTATTTTTCTTTATAATTTTTCATTTACGTTATTGTGCGAGGTAATAATAATGTTTAATAAAACATCGAATCGAATAATTAAACTATGGATAAAATATACTTGTCCACATTATATTCGTTTCAATAATTCGAATCGAATAATTAAACTATGGATAAAAAATAGTTGTCCACATTATATTCGATTTCATTACTTTTTTATGCACAATTTTGTGAATTATTTTCACAAGTCTGGAGAGTATGACTTTTCTTATTTCAAAAATGGCTTTGTTTTCTTCTAATAAACTTAATTGAGATGGATGATGACCGGAGAAAGCGTGGAAGAATTTTGAATAATGATTTAATTTATTTTTCTTCATACAATGTTTCGGAAACATGTATACTTGCCACCTAATTTAACATTCTCTTAAAAGATTTTTTAAGTATATTACATTTTTAAATGTGAAAATCAAATTTGGGTATAAAACAAAAGAATATATACTATGAAATTTAAACGCGATTTCAAATTCATTGTCTCAAAAATTTTTGCAAAGAAATTTTTGCAAGAGGAAGGAAAAAAACCTCTATCATTTCCAACCCGATATAATTCCTTAAATCCATCCCTTTCCTGATGGAAGATATTCTGCTATATCTTCCCGCTTGGTTTCCATCGAGTGAAATTAGTTACAATAATTTTTATTTGAATGTTGACTATAATTTTTTTCTTTTTTCAGTAGCTGTGAATATTTTAGAATAAAACTATACAATTTAATTTTTAAATATAACTTTCAATTATAACTAACATCATCTGAACGTAGAATAATAAATTTTTTATAATTATATATAAACAAAAGGTCTAATATATAATTATCTATAAGCTATGAGAAAAACACTGCATTAAGTACAAAATATGTAAATAGACATAATATATTGACGTTAATAATAGTCTACTATACAAAAATGTGTTAATTAGTGTTGTTTGATTACATTAATAGAACCATATATTTTAAGTGTACTATTTTCTTTTTCATTTAAATTAATATTTTTTCGATTGATTGAATAATTGTTTTCCCTTTATTATAATCAAAAAATTCATTAAAAATTATCTTTCGTGAGTAGAAACAATAAAAAAGTTAAATGATAAAAAAAAAATACATTAGTCATGATTCGAACCTATGACCGCGAGGCCAAAAGGTTGCGCAAATGCATACCATGCCTTAGCGCTCAAATGGACCGTGCCGTGCCGTCGCCGCCCGGGCCGCCCCGTGCCATAGCGTGCCGAGCGCTTTTCGAATCGGAGTGCGCCGTCTATCAAGAGTATTGCTTCCGTGCTCCAAGCCCTTTCGGATATATGAGTATGCCATCTGCAATCTTTGTTTATGAAAAAAATCAAGCATAGCCTGGATTGCTCCGAAATATTCTGCAGGTAAAATCATTGTTAAATCATTCTAAATTTTGCTAATGTCAACATTATGTTAGTTTTACGGTGTTATAACACTTTTTTTTTTATTTAATAGTATGGAATAGCATAGTGTTATAACACCGTAAAATTAACATAATGTTGACATTAGCAAAATTTACAATGATTTAACAATGATTTTACCTGCAGAATATTTCGGAGCAATCCAGGCTAGGCTTGATTTTTTTCGTCATAAACAAAGATTGCAGATGGCAAACTCATATGTCTAAAAGGACCTGGAGCACGGTAGCAATACTCTTGATAGACGGCGCACTCCGATTCGAAAAGCGCTCGGCACGCTATGGCACGGGGCGGCCCGGGCGACGACGGCACGGTACGGCACGGTCCATTTGTGGCGAGTCCCTCACGGCTACCGCTCCGATGTACAAGTATAGTCGCGAGATCGTTTATGGTCATCACCTCCCCCTTCGGGCTTTGGTTGAAATTTGAACTTTTTTCAACTTAAGTTCATTTCATTATTAGTTTTATTAATAAAGGCGATAAAAAAATGTAATAAGAAGTTAATTAGACAAAAATATAATTAACTCGGGATTTTTGAACAGTATAATTATTTGACTGCATGGGGCCCCTGTACAGCGGAGACATGCTCCTAACTTGGGGTGCTCGATACTAACACCGCGTAGTGGTCGGGGTAAGAACCTTCGCTTTCCGAGTCGACACTTTTCCTTGGGAGTCTGTTCTTCTATTTAGGTCTATTTTCGTTGGAGATGGGTAACTGGTAGGAAATATAGATAACTACCGTCAGATGGCGCAACTTCGAGATGACTCATGAATTCAGAATGCGGAATAGGAATGAAATAGATGAAACAAATATTATAATAAAATATAAGAAAATTTATTTACTTCTAAAGTTTATTTATTACAAGTAGTAATATTTATATCGCAAAATGTATGCCTGTTAGTCATATTAATTCTTTTTTCTATAAGAAAATACTTGATATCCACATTAATACAATAAATAGATGCATATATTTTAGAAATGTTGCGTATAGAATAGTTAAACCTAAACCTTAAAAAAAGTTAAAATCTAAACCTCTTGTAGAAAGAATGATCTCAATAGTGTCACATGCTTTTTTCAAATTAAACTTTTGAGCTTCTGTTAACAAATCTGGTAAAAAGTTTATTAATTTTGATTCTTCAAATGCAACTAATGTTGTATCATTTAAGTTTGTAGCATTAGCATGATAAGAAGCATCAAAAGATTGTATTGGTACAATATTTTTTATAAATGACTTTGAAACAAAAGAAAATCGCAAAACTTTTTCTTTTGAATTATTTTTAAAAGGTAAAATGGATACACTTGATAAAAATTACAACACTCTCTTAGGATCACTTCTTTTTGATGAATCAATCAATCTAAAGTTTCTTTTTCTGACGTATATCTTCCAGTCAATAAAGAGACCTACAAAGAATATGCTCATAAAATAAATTTTTTATAAATTATATAGTAAACAAAGAAAACGTACCATCAGCTAAAAATATCACAACTTCTTTAATGTGGTGCACAAAATACTTTGTGGCATAATGGTCATAAATAAGATCATATTTTGACTCATCAACATTTTTTTATATTTTCTTAGATATCTATCTTCAAAAGGAGCAATATTATTATATTCTTTCAAATCAACTTGAGGATTGAAAACAAAATTAATGATGTATTCTCTAAATTCAAGAATATGCTGACGCAATGCACCAAAATTGTTATTATACACAAATTTTATTAAATCACTTATAATTCTAAAAATTAGTGAGAAAAAAGTGAAAACACTCATTTTTTGGTACATGACTATCTAATACGATTGTAGTCGTATTATATTTAATCTTATTTCACAAAATTTGATGTGTTCGAGTGATGATTTTTCTACAAAATATCTACTATGCAATAGTATTCCTTGTCAGAAAGTATTTCGTGCATTTAAGGTGGTTCGTGTGTAAAAATTCACGTTAAATGTAAAATTTGTTTCAATTAATTATTGTTTCGTATATTATACAATATGAATAATGATCTATTTAGAAAGAAGGGTACTTCAACAAAAGGAAAACATTTTTTTAAACCAAATAATAAAAGTAATAAAAATGTTTATTATTTAATATTATAATATTTTAATATTGTAATAGTAAAATAGCAGATTTTTGTTTTATTCATTTTCTGCCTGTACATCAGAAATTATATAATTACGTATTTCTATAAGTTCTATAAAAAAAGTTTTAAAAAACTGAATGTAAAATATTTAGTAATTAATAGATTAATACTTATAATGCTATATATAATGCTTTAAAGCATCTCACTCATAATCGAAGGTTTCAGTTATACAAATACCATTAACAGATGCTGTAAAATCATAGTTAGGATTCTATAATTGAATAATTTTTTGATTGGTAAAACCTAAAATATATATGGCACATGATAATTATGAAATTATTCAAAAATTATTTAACAGAGGAGTTTTGAACATATTATGACGATATTACATTCAGTATACTATATAATATGTTATATGACAATGTTATATTCCGTATACTTATGTTTTTCAAATAATTTTTTAATAATTTCTAGACATATATGAATGCCATGTATGTCTTAGGTTTTAGATTGACTGATCAAATAAATTATTCTATCATAAAATCCTAATTATGATTTTACAGCATTTGTTAAAGGTATTTGTATAACTGAAACCATCAATTATGAGTAAGACGCTTGAAAGTATTATATATAGCATTATAAGTAATAAGCTCTTAATTACTAAATATTTTATATTCAATTTTTTTAAGTTTTTCTTATAGAACTTATAGAAATATGTAAAAAGAAAAAAAAAAAAAAAAAGTGGGACGTCGAAGATCAGCTCTTTACTATTATAATATTAAAATATAATAATATTAAATAATAAACATTTTCTAAATATGTTGTAAGCGCTCGTGGTGCCATCTTAATAGTTTTGAATTTTTAATCGGACTTCAACGAGCCAATCTCTTATGCATTCGTCGAATGTCTATTCTCAAATCGAGAAAGGTAGCTTTTGTTTAAGCTTCCTCCTCTCTCGATAAGAATGAAAGAAGTCCGATTAAAAATTCAAAACTATTAATAAACATTTTCATTACTTTTGTATAGTAAAACTGTGTATAGTAATTATTATTATACTGTAATTACAAGTAGCATGAGCTAAAATTATTTTATGCTCATAATAAATTTTATTATCGCATGTGATATATTGCATTAAAATTCATTTAAATGTAAGAAATACTCTCTGATATTGCATGGTAGATATTTTGTAGAAAAGGCAACACTCAAAGCCATAAAATTTAGTGAAATAAGAATAACTATAATATGACTACAATCACATTAGTCATATACCAAAAAATGAGTATTTTAACTTCTTTCACTGTTTAAAAAGTCCATAACTTTTTCTGTGACCTTCAACCATCCTGAATACAAATTTTTTTTTTAAATAATATATTAAAAATACTTCTTGGGCTTTATCACGAAAAAAGGTTCTGTTAGGTACGCCTTCTACATAATGTGAAGAAATTATGTTAATCGATTATGAAAGACAAAAGTTTATTTGAAACTTTTTTACATATCAAGTGTTAAACTTACAAAAACTTTCAAGTTTTCTAGTTAAAATATCATAAAAATTCAAGATTTATAAAGAAACTCCAAATGTTCAAATTTTTACTTTACTCTAAGCTTTAGAACGATTAAATATTTTGTTCTAAATCTTTATTTTTGTGTTCTGAGACTTATCTGCAACAAATAAAAAAATTTTGTTGAACTTTACATAATATTATGACCCAAATATCCATATAGCCATAAGTCGACAGGTAATGAATAACCTAGGAATCAGGAGGATATTCGTGATCAAAGTATGTCCAGTCGTACACCACATGTCTCAAGACAAATTTTGGACAACTGATTACGAATGTCAATGGTATTTTCTGTCGACCGGGAATTTCAGTTATTAAGAAATTCCTTATTCAGAAGAAATATAAATTGCATTATAAAACGAAACATAATACAAAAATTATATTCCAAAACTTGATATAATTTTCTATTAAAAATCAACGTTAATTGGTAGAAAAAAACATTATGATCCGTTATATTATAAAAAATGTCATATTGTAAATTTAGTAAATATTAGTTGCATTAATGAACTACGTGTTAATTATTTGACGAACTTTTGACGAAATTTATTTTGAAGATTTAATGTTCCGCTAGCGATATAATAAATAATATTTCATTTTTAAAAAATTAACCAATCTCACTCAGCCTTGATCCCTTAATTACCCGCACGCTTGTTCGTAAAATTCGGTTCCAAATTTCAACAATAACCAATCCCTCTCAGTTTTGATAGCATAATTATCCGCACGGTCGTGCGTAAAACTCGGATTCGAATTTCCAAAATAACCAATCCCTCTAAATGTTTATCGTAATTACGAGCAGGATTGCGTGTAGAACTCGTTTTCGATATTAAAAAAATGACCAATCCCTCTCAGCCTTGATCGCATAATTACCCGCGCGCTTACGTGTATGATCCGGCTTTGATTTAAACAAAATAACCAATCCCTCCCAGCGTGGATAGCATAATTACCCGCCCGTTTTCGTGTAAGACGCGGTTTTGATTTAAAAAAAATAATTAATCCCTCTCAGCCTTGATCGCATAATTACCCGAACACTTGGTTGTAAGACTCGGTTCTGATTTTAAAAAAATAACCAATGCCTCTCAGGGTGAATCGCATAATCACCTGCATGGTTGTGCGTAAAACTTAGTTTCGAATTGCAAAAATAACCAATCCCTCTCAGTCTTGATCGCATAATTACCAGCACGCTTGTTCGTAAAACTCGTTTTCGAATTTTAAAAATAACCAATCCCTCTCAGTGTTGATCGCACAATTACCCGCACGCTTACGTGTAAGACTCAGCCATGATTTTAAAAAAATAACCAATTCTTCTCAGCTTTGATGGCATAATCACCCGTACGCTTGTACGTAAAACTGGTATTCGAATTTCAAACATAACCAATCCCCCTCAGCGTTGATCGCTTGATTACCCGCCGGCCTGAGAGTAGAACTCGGTTTTGATTTGAAAAAATAGCCAATTTCTCTCAGCCTTGATTGCATATTTACCCGCACACTTGCGGGTAAGATTCGGTTTTGATTTTTAAAAAATAACCAATCCCTCCCAGCCTTCATCGCCTAATTACCCGCACGCTTGTACGTAAAACTCTGTTTCCAATTGTAAAAATAACCAATCCCTCTCAATGTGGATGGTATAATTACCCGCACGCTTGCGCGTAGAACTCGTTTTTGGTTTTAAAAATAACCAATCCCCCCCAGCGTGGATAGCATAACTGCCCGGCCGCTTGCTTGTATGACGCAGTTTTAATTTAAAAAAATAACCAATTCCTCTCAGCCTTGATCGCATATTTACCCACAGGCTTGTGCGTAAAACTCGTTTTCGAATTTCAAACATAACCAATCCCCCTCAGTGTTGATCGCTTGATTACCTGCCGGCCTGAGAGTAGAACTCGGTTTTGATTAAAAAAAAATAACCAATTCCTCTCAGCCTTGATCGCATATTTACCCGCACGCTTACGGGTAAGATTCGGTTTTGATTTTTAAAAAATAACCAATCCCTCCCAGCCTTCATCGCCTAATTACCTGCACGCTTGTACGTAAAACTCTGTTTCCAATTGTAAAAATAACCAATCCCTCTCAATGTGGATGGTATAATTACCCGCACGCTTGCGCGTAGAACTCGTTTTTGGTTTTAAAAATAACCAATCCCTCCCAGCGTGGATAGCATAACTACCCGGCCGCTTGCTTGTATGACGCAGTTTTATTTTTAAAAAATAACAAATTCCTCTCAGTCTTGATTGCATAATTACTCGCACGCTTCCGTGTAAGACTCGGTTTTGATTTTAAAAAAATCGCCAATCCCTCTCAGCTTTGATGGCATAATTACCCGACCGCTTGCGTGTAAAACTAGTTTTTAAATATGAAAAAATAACCAATTCCTCTCAGCCTTGATCGCATAATTACCCGCACGCCTGGGTATAACAATCAATTTTGATTTTAAAAAATAACCTATCCCTCTCAGATTGGATTGCATAATTACTCGCACGCTTCCGTGTAAGACTCGGTTTTGATTTTTAAAAAATAGCCAATCCCTCTCAGATCGGATTGCATAATTTCCCGCCCGCTTGCGTGTAAGACGCGGTTTTTGACTTTAAAAAAATAACCAATCCCTCTCAGTCTTGATCAGACAATTACCCGCACGCTTGCGTGTAAGACTCGGTCATGATTTTAAAAAATAACCAATCCCTCTCAGCTTTGATGGGATAATTACTCGTACGCTTGTACGTAAAATTTGGTTTCGAATTTCAAACATAACCAATCTCCCTCAGTGTTGATCGCTTGATTACCCGCCGGCCTGAGAGTAGAACTCGGTTTTGATTTTAAAAAAATAACCAATCCCGCTCAGCCTTGATCGCATATTTACCCGCACGCTTGCGTGTATGATCCGGCTTTGATTTAAACAAAATAACCAATCCCTCTCAGCGTGGATAGCATAATTACCCGCCCGGTTGCGTGTAAGACGCGGTTTTGATTTAAAAAAAATAATTAATCCCTCTCAGCCTTGATCGCATAATTACCCGAACACTTGGTTGTAAGACTAGGTTCTGATTTAAAAAAAATAACCAATGCCTCTGAGGGTCAATCGCATAATCACCTGCATGCTTGTGCGTAAAACTTAGTTTCGAATTGCAAAAATAACCAATCCCTCTCAGTCTTCATCGCATAATTACCAGCACGCTTGTGCGTAAAACTCGTTTTCGAATTTTAAAAATAACCAATCCCTCTCAGTGTTGATCGCACAATTACCCGATGCTTACGTGTAAGACTCGGCCATGATTTAAAAAAAATAACCAATGCTTCTCAGCTTTGATGGCATAATTACCCGTACGCTTGTACGTAAAACTAGTTTTCGAATTTCAAACATAACCAATCCCCCTCAGTGTTGATCGCTTGATTACCCACCAACCTGAGAGTAGAACTCGGTTTTGATTTAAAAAAAATAACCAATTCCTCTGAGTCCTGATCGCATATTTACCCACACGTATGTGCGTAAAACTCGTTTTGGAATTTCAAACATAACCAATCCCCCTCAGTGTTGATCGCTTGATTACCCGCCGGCCTGAGAGTAGACCTCGGTTTTGATTTGAAAAAAATAACCAATTCATCTCAGCCTTGATCGCATATTTACCCGCACGCTTGCGGGTAAGATTCGGTTTTGATTTTTAAAAAATAACCAATCCCACCCAGCCTTCATCGCCTAATTACCCGCATGCTTGTACGTAAAACTCTGTTTCCAATTGTAAAAATAACCAATCCCTCTCAATGTGGATGGTATAATTACCCGTACGCTTGCGCGTAGAACTCGTTTTTGGTTTTAAAAATAAACAATCCCTCCCAGCGTGGATAGCTTAACTACCCGGCCGCTTGCTTGTATGACGCAGTTTTAATTTAAAAAAATAACCAATTCCTCTCAGCCTTAATTGCATAATTACCCGCACGCTATGTGTAACACTCAATTTTGATTTAAAAAAAATAACCTATCCCTCTCAGAGTGGATTGCATAATTACTCGCACGCTTCCGTGTAACTCGGTTTTGATTTTAAAAAAATAGCCAATCCCTCTCAGCCTTGATGGCATAACTACCCGGCCGCTTGCTTGTATGACGCAGTTTAATTTAAAAAAATAACCAATTCTTCTCAGCCTTGATTGCATAATTACTCGCACGCTTGGGCGGGGTTGCAAACTTGAACGGAATTTCGCTCTTTTAAACGCTCATACTTTGGTTTTCTTGCAATTCAACCGTTTATAATTTTAATAAAAACGTTCCTTTTTGAACAAAACCGACTTCGAATTGTAAAAAAAATGTTCACTTCTGAACTAAAGGATTGAAAAATAATATGTTCTAAACCAAAGAAACTTTAAATTATAATCAAAATGTTCTACTCTATACTACACCGTTAAATAACTTAACAAAAATAATGCATTCTAAACCATTCTTTTATTAAAAATTGTTTAGTCTAAATCAAACCGTTTTTAAATAAAAGGGTATTGTATTTCGTTCAACAAAACTGTTATTTAGTGTTCAAGAAATGCTCCTGACAGAACGGAACATGAATTAATTAAACCAAGTCAAAACGTTTTCTACATGGTTACTGCGTCATCAAGGTGTTCGAAGTGTGGCGGCTAGGCTTTTAAAGTGGCCGATGATGATGTCTAGGTGGTGCGCTCCGTAGTTTTTTGCATTTAGATGTCACGGCGCATCTAATAGGAGGTCCAGGTGTTCGGGGTAGCCGAGGATGATGTCTAGGTGGTGCGCACCGTAGTTTTTTGCATTTATATGTCAGCGCGCATTTTACAGGAAGTCCAGGTGTTCGAGGTAGCCGATGGCGATGTCTAGGTGGTGCGCTCCGTAGTTTCTTGCATTTAGATGTCAGGGCGAATGTAATAGGAGGTCCAGGTATTCGAGGTAGCCCATGACGATGTCTAGGTGGTACGCTCCGTCGTTTTTTGCATTTAGATCTCACGGCGCATCTAATAGGAGGTCCAGGTGTTCGGGGTAGCCGAGGATGATGTCTACGTGGTGAGCACCGTAGTTTTTTGCATTTATATGTCAGCGCGCATTTTACAGGAAGTCTAGGTGTTCGAGGTAGCCGATGACGATGTCTAGGTGGTGCGCTTCGTAGTTTTTTACCTCTAGGTATTGGAACGCATCGAATCCGTGGTCTAGGTTTTTGGGGTAGCCGATGATGGAGTCTAAGTTGTGCGCTCCGTAGGTTTTTGCGATTAGATCTCAGGGTGCATCTAATACGTGGTCCAGGTGTTCGGGGTAGCCGATGACGATGTCTAGGTGGTGCGCTCCGTAGTTTTTTACATTTAGATGTCACGGCGCATCTAATAGGAGGTCCAGGTGTTCGGGGTAGCCGAGGATGATGTCTAGGTGGTGCGCACCGTAGTTTTTTGCATTTATATGTCAGCGCGCATTTTACAGGAAGTCCAAGTGTTCGGAGTAGCCGAGGATGATGTCTAGGTGGTGCGCACCGTAGCTTTTTGCATTTATATGTCAGGATGCATTTTATAGGAGGTCCAGGTGTTCGAGGTAGCCGATGACGATGTCTAGGTGGTGCGCTCCGTAGTTTTTTGCATTTAGATGTCACGGCGCATCTAATAGGAGGTCCAGGTGTTCGGGGTAGCCGAGGATGATGTCTAGGTGGTGCGCACCGTAGTTTTTTGCATTTATATGTCAGCGCGCATTTTACAGGAAGTCCAGGTGTTCGGAGTAGCCGAGGATGATGTCTAGGTGGTGCGCACCGTAGTTTTTTGCATTTATATGTCAGTGCGCATTGTACAGGAATTCTAGGTGTTCGAGATAGCCGATGACGATGTCTAGGTGGTGCGCTTCGTAGTTTTTTACCTCTAGGTATTGGAACGCATCGAATGCGTGGTCTAGGTCTTTGGGGTGGCCGATAATGGAGTCTAGGTTGTGCGCTCCGTAATTTTTTGCGATTAGATCTCAGGGTG
Organism: Torymus aiolomorphi; assembly: GCA_036365515.1. Classification (NCBI taxonomy): domain Eukaryota; kingdom Metazoa; phylum Arthropoda; class Insecta; order Hymenoptera; family Torymidae; genus Torymus; species Torymus aiolomorphi. Next base: position 182,956,364 of record CM070874.1, read on the forward strand.
CATCTAATACATGGTCCAGGTGTTCGGGGTAGTCGATGAGGTGCGCACCGTAGCTTTTTGCATTTATATGTCAGGACGTATTTTACAGGAAGTCCAGGTGTTCCAGGTAGCCTATGACGATGTCTAGGTGGTGCGCTCCGTAGTTTTTTGCATTTAGATGTCAGAGCGAATGTAATAGGAGGTCCAGGTGTTCGAGGTAGCCGATGACGATGTCTAGGTGTTGCGCTCCGTAGTTTTTTGCATTTAGATGTCAGGGCGCATGTAATAGTAGGTCCAGGTGTTCGAGGTAGCCTTTGACGAGGTCTAGGTGGTGCGCTCCATAGTAGGTTCATTTTCTTCGACAGTGGTTATTACATGCAAGATCAGAAGTATATTTGTACTTTGAAATGAAAATATAAATATTCAGATAAGTAGCAAACTTTTATATAGTAGAAAACTGTTATTAATATAATAATAAGTATTGTTACTTTGTGAAATTTTGTTTTTATTTTTACAGAGTATCAGATTTTATGAATCATATGGATAAGAAGATCTTGATTGAACAGTTTATAAATAGAACTGTTAACAAATACATAAATTACACGTCTGTCAAATTTAAAGAACCCACAAGACATTCTATAGAAAAAGCAGCTTAAAAGAACATTCGAATTTAAAACTTTTGGTAATACCAATACTACTATTTAATAATGATATTAAAAATATACTGTAATAAACTGTCATAACGTTATCACATTATGTAATTATTAACTGTACAAATAATAATATTGTTGATATAAAACTTTCTGCGAAGTTATAAAATAAGGCAAGTACAGACATTTTTTCTGTATAATCTACTCTCCCTCCGTTTCTTCTCCCCTCTCTCTCGCCCTCTATTTTTCCCGCTCTCTTCCCTCTTTCTTTCTCTCTCAACATCCGTCAAACTCTGTACCAAAAACTTTAATAAGAGTTTAAAAATTTTTTTTTAAATAATCAACACGTTTTAAAAAAAAAAATTTTATTTACGTTTTAACAACACAATTTATCTAGTCCTTTAATTTCTTCTAATCTCATCTATTTGATAAGCACATTTATAGAAATGTTAATAATTTTTTCATGACTGTACAAATAAAAACTTTCTATAAAAATAAAAAGAATTATGTTTTTTCATATGATTTTACAATTAATAATATTGTTAATTTATCATCATACCTAAGAAAATACATGTTCGATTAAATTATTTCAAAAAATTTAACTAATATAATCATTTTATAGAGCTCCTTGAAGAAAAATTTGACTGTTTCTTCAAATTTAAAACTTTTATGAATAACAATACAGCCATTTAATAATGATATTAAAAATATACTATAATAAACTCTCATAACGTTATCACATTATGTAATTATTATTTTTCTCTTAAAAAGTTGTGAAATCTATCTAAAAAACATATTACAAAAGTTTAAACTGAGGCAAGTACCTATTAGTCTCCCTCCCACCCTATCTCTCCCTCCCTCTCTTTCCGACCTCTCTCTCTCTCGCTCTCTCTCTCTCCGGCTCTCTCTCTCTCTATCTCTTCCTCTCTCTCAACATCCGGCAAACTGAGTACCAAAAACTTTAATGAGTGCTTAAATATTTTTTAGAAAAATCAACACGTTCTTTAAAAGCTAATTTTTTAATAAAACTTTCTACGAAAGTATAAAATAAGGCAATTATAGACGTTTTTTCTGGATAATCTATAAAAAACAACACAATTTATCTAGTTCTTTTATTTCTTCGAATCTCATCTATTCAATAAACACTCTCTACAAATGGTAATAATTTTTTTCATGACTGTACAAATAATCTATAAAATAATAATATTTATGATTTTGTAAAAGAAATCAAATAAATACGAATGAAAAAGTCTTTTAATTCTTTGATTCATTGTATGCTGAACAAATTATATGTAAGTACATTCAAAAAATTGTTCACTGCAAACCAAACAAACGAAAGTTGTGAAATCAATTATCGATAGTCAAGTAATGCAAATAACTCTCGGAAACTACTGTATGACTGTTCTCAGAAATATATTCAAATTTGTTCATCTTTCTGAGCTATAGAAATTAAACACAAGAAAGTACTGAAATCAATTTATTGTAGTCAAGTACCGGCCATAAGTTAATTTGACTGACATAATAGAACTTTTCGTATCTAGCGTGTAAAATTACATTTTACGCCCACATTGTAACTTCAAAATTATTCAGCCAGTGGGCATAAAATGCTACTTAGCGCCCAAGAGACCCAATAGCTCACATACTCTTACAAAACTTTATAGAACCTACGCACTTTACGCCCGTGTGGACGAAAATTATTTTAATTATATAACTATAATGCCTTCTCTTTATTTCTAAAATTCATAAGAATTTTTTAGATATTTACGAAAAGTCAAAGCCTATATAAAAAAATTACATAGTTACCAACACATCACTATTTTTCATAATGCTTTCTCAATTTTGAACTTTCTATAATATTACGCACCTTGGGAGGAAAAGAGAAGTCTAGAGCTGCTCTAGCAGGGGTGGTCTTCCGATCTCCCATACATACTTGGCGGGCCCGACGATTTGCAGTTTACCGGTGGGCTACTTAAATATAGAATACAAAATTTTTGCATAAATTCATTAACAATATTTATACCTATAAGTCTACTATAAATAATTACATTGACTTTAATTTTTAATTGGTACCGTTAAGTACAACATCCCTATATGTGCAGAATCATGATTTACTTCTATTACCCACAATATTTTTCATTGTGTCCGTCCTTTTTAAACGAGAATAAAATAAAAAATTCATATAAATTTATAGTCTATTTAAAAGTGCTTTACATTTTACTAACCGTTTTATAAGCAACCTATTGTGTATCCTTTTCCCGCGTGTAAATATCATATAAGATCTCATATGAGAATTTCAGGCATCGCATATTTCGTATCAGATCTCATATGCGATGTCATCTGTAATTTTATATATTATGGGATTACATATGAGATCTCATATGATACTTTCAGGCGGGTTTGCACTTTCTATTTAAAAACAGAGTGATAGATTCACGGATCAGTAGTTAATATCTAGAAGCAACCCATTTATACATTTTATCTGATCTTTAAACATATGAATAGTTATATGAAAATGACCATGTCTTACACCTTGAACTGTAAATCGTCGGGCCCGCCAAGTATGTATGGGAGATCGGAAGACCACCCCTGCTAGAGCAGCTCTAGACTTCTCTTTTCCTCCCAAGGTGCGTAATATTATAGAAAGTTCAAAATTGAGAAAGCATTATGAAAAATAGTGATGTGTTGGTAACTATGTAATTTTTTTATATAGGCTTTGACTTTTCGTAAATATCTAAAAAAATTCTTATGAATTTTAGAAATAAAGAGAAGGCATTATAGTTATATAATTAAAATAATTTTCGTCCACACGGGCGTAAAGTGCGTAGGTTCTATAAAGTTTTGTAAGAGTATGTGAGCTATTGGGTCTCTTGGGCGCTAAGTAGCATTTTATGCCCACTGGCTGAATAATTTTGAAGTTACAATGTGGGCGTAAAATGTAATTTTACACGCTAGATACGAAAAGTTCTATTATGTCAGTCAAATTAACTTATGGCCGGTACTTGACTACAATAAATTGATTTCAGTACTTTCTTGTGTTTAATTTCTATAGCTCAGAAAGATGAACAAATTTGAATATATTTCTGAGAACAGTCATACAGTAGTTTCCGAGAGTTATTTGCATTACTTGACTATCGATAATTGATTTCACAACTTTCGTTTGTTTGGTTTGCAGTGAACAATTTTTTGAATGTACTTACATATAATTTGTTCAGCATACAATGAATCAAAGAATTAAAAGACTTTTTCATTCGTATTTATTTGATTTCTTTTACAAAATCATAAATATTATTATTTTATAGATTATTTGTACAGTCATGAAAAAAATTATTACCATTTGTAGAGAGTGTTTATTGAATAGATGAGATTCGAAGAAATAAAAGAACTAGATAAATTGTGTTGTTTTTTATAGATTATCCAGAAAAAACGTCTATAATTGCCTTATTTTATACTTTCGTAGAAAGTTTTATTAAAAATTAGCTTTTAAACAGGGTGTTGACTCTTATAAAAAAGTATTTAAGTACTCATTAAAGTTTTTGGTACTCAGTTTGAGGGATGTTGAGAGAGAGGAAGAGATAGAGAGAGAGAGAGCCGGAGAGAGAGAGGGAGAGAGAGAGAGGTCGGAAAGAGAGGGAGGGAGAGATAGGGTGGGAGGGAGACTAATAGGTACTTGCCTCAGTTTAAACTTTTGTAATATGTTAGTTTTAATTTAAAATTGCGGTGCGCTGCTAAGTAATTTTCAATTTACAGTATTCTTCGATTCCACAAAAACCAAATATTGAATTAAAATGTAAATAAACTTAATTTAATATTCAAAGTTCTTTGTTATTTTAACTTTAAAGGAACTATTTTGAAGTACATCATTACAGAACTTTATTAAAAGACTTTGAATATTAAGACTAAATTTGATCTTTGTTTTTCTTTTTGCTTTTAAATATGAGCTTAAAAATACATTTTTCTTATAAGAAAAGTATGCTAAAACTACTTTGGCTTATAATTACTCAAATAACAGTGATATTAAGTCTTTTATGCTTGAAAATAATCGTATATTAGCAACATATTAATATTCAATTAAATAGTACATTTCGACACAGGTGGGGGAGTCGACTATTTTGTTCGTGTGACATTTTGCACGAGCGAAGCGAGCACTTTAAACACCTAGCCGCCGTACTCGAGCAGTTTTGAGGTATAGAGCCGAAAAGCTATGGTGCCCACCACCTGGACATCGTCTTCGGCCACCTTAAACACCTAAACGACGCCTTCGATATTTTTTGACATAAAGACGCGAAAAGCTATGGTGCGCACGACCTGGACATCGTCATCGGCCACCTTAAACACCTAGACGACGCCTTCAATATGTTTCGACATAATGACGCAAAAAGCTCTGGTACGCACCACATGGACATCGTCATCGGCCACCTTAAACACCTAGACGACGCCTTTAATGTGTTTTGATATATAGACGTGAAAAGCTATGCAGCGCACCACCTCAACATCGTCATCGGCCAGTTTAAACACCTAGCCGCCGCACTTGAGCAGTTTTGACATATAGAGCCGAAAAGCTCTGGTGCGCACCACCTGGACATCGTCTTCGGCCACCTTAAACACCTAGACGACGCCTTCAATATGTTTTGACATAAAGACGCAAAAAGCTATGGTGCGTACTACCTGGACATCGTCATCGGCCACCTTAAAAACCTAGACGACACCTTCGATGTGTTTTGATATATAGACGTGAAAAGCTATGGAGCACACCACCTGAACATCGTGATCGGCCACCTTAAACCCCTTCGATGTGTTTTGATACATAGACGTGAAAAGCTATGGAGCGCACCACCTGAACATCGTGATCGGCCACCTTAAAACCGTAGACGACCCCTTCGATGTGTTTTGATACATAGACGTGAAAAGCTCTGGTACGCACCACATGGACATCGTCATCGGCCACTTTAAACACCTAGCCGCCGTACTCGAGCAGTTTTGAGGTATAGAGCCGAAAAGCTATGGTGCCCACCACCTGGACATCGTCTTCGGCCACCTTAAACACCTAAACGACGCCTTCAATATTTTTTGACATAAAGACGCGAAAAGCTATGGTGCGCACGACCTGGACATCGTCATCAGCCACCTTAAACACCTAGACGACGCCTTCAATATGTTTCGACATAATGACGCAAAAAGCTATGGTGCGCACTACCTGGACATCGTCATCGGCCACCTTAAACACCTAGACGACGTCTTTAATGTGTTTTGATATATAGACGTGAAAAGCTATGCAGTGCACCACCTCAACATCGTCATCGGCCAGTTTAAACACCTAGCCGCCGCACTTGAGCAGTTTTGACATATAGAGCCGAAAAGCTCTGGTGCGCACCACCTGGACATCGTCTTCGGCCACCTTAAACACCTAGACGACGCCTTCAATATGTTTTGACATAAAGACGCAAAAAGCTATGGTGCGCACTACCTGGACATCGTCATCGGCCACCTTAAAAACCTAGACGACGCCTTCGATGTGTTTTGATATATAGACGTGAAAAGCTATGGAGCGCACCACCTGAACATCGTGATCGGCCACCTTAAACCCCTTCGATGTGTTTTGATACATAGACGTGAAAAGCTATGGAGCGCACCACCTGAACATCGTGATCGGCCACCTTAAAACCGTAAACGACCCCTTCGATGTGTTTTGATACATAGACGTGAAAAGCTCTGGTACGCACCACATGGACATCGTCATCGGCCACTTTAAACACCTAGCCGCCGTACTTGAGCAGTTTTGAGGTATAGAGCCGAAAAGCTATGGTGCCCACCACCTGGACATCGTCTTCGGCCACCTTAAACACCTAAACGACGCCTTCGATATTTTTTGACATAAAGACGCGAAAAGCTATGGTGCGCACGACCTGGACATCGTCATCGGCCACCTTAAACACCTAGACGACGCCTTTAATGTGTTTTGATATATAGACGTGAAAAGCTATGCAGCGCACCACCTCAACATCGTCATCGGCCAGTTTAAACACCTAGCCGCCGCACTTGAGCAGTTTTGACATATAGAGCCGAAAAGCTCTGGTGCGCACCACCTGGACATCGTCTTCGGCCACCTTAAAAACCTAGACGACGCCTTCGATGTGTTTTGATATATAGACGTGAAAAGCTATGGAGCGCACCACCTGAACATCGTGATCGGCCACCTTAAACCCCTTCGATGTGTTTTGATACATAGACGTGAAAAGCTATGGAGCGCACCACCTGAACATCGTGATCGGCCACCTTAAACCCCTTCGATGTGTTTTGATACATAGACGTGAAAAGCTATGGAGCGCACCACCTGAACATCGTGATCGGCCACCTTAAAACCGTAGACGACCCCTTCGATGTGTTTTGATACATAGACGTGAAAAGCTCTGGTACGCACCACATGGACATCGTCATCGGCCACTTTAAACACCTAGCCGCCGTACTCGAGCAGTTTTGAGGTATAGAGCCGAAAAGCTATGGTGCCTACCACCTGGACATCGTCTTCGGCCACCTTAAACACCTAAACGACGCCTTCGATATTTTTTGACATAAAGACGCGAAAAGCTATGGTGCGCACGACCTGGACATCGTCATCGGCCACCTTAAACACCTAGACGACGCCTTCAATATGTTTCGACATAATGACGCAAAAAGCTATGGTGCGCACTACCTGGACATCGTCATCGGCCACCTTAAACACCTAGACGACGCCTTTAATGTGTTTTGATATATAGACGTGAAAAGCTATGCAGCGCACCACCTCAACATCGTCATCGGCCAGTTTAAACACCTAGCCGCCGCACTTGAGCAGTTTTGACATATAGAGCCGAAAAGCTCTGGTGCGCACCACCTGGACATCGTCTTCGGCCACCTTAAACACCTAGACGACGCCTTCAATATGTTTTGACATAAAGACGCAAAAAGCTATGGTGCGCACTACCTGGACATCGTCATCGGCCACCTTAAAAACCTAGACGACGCCTTCGATGTGTTTTGATATATAGACGTGTGTTACGTCCGGGTTACGTGACAATACAAGAAGAGAGAAAATGAAACTTCATTAGTCTAATGGCTAAAAGCGCGTAATGTGACTTTTCCCGATTCGGACACAACGTGCATTGCTCCAGGATGGGACGGCAGGTAGGAAAATGACACGGACACGCGGTACGCCTCGAGACAGTGTGTGGAATTTTACTGACTTACCTTAGAATTTCCAACAGCCCTTGTGTGAATCTGTACTCCCGCCGTGACGCTTATAATGATAGTGGACGGTTGCCGCTCTGTGGAAGTTTTGGTGTGAAGAACGGAGATACGGAGAGTTTAGGATTCTTATAATCTCGAAATAATGAATACTTAATATGGATTTAAATACAACTTAAACTTTATTAACTTGTAAGTACAAAACTAAGTAAAAATTACAGTGATGAGAGCTGATGTGAAGTCTACGCGAGTTGGCTTCTGAGTGTGTCATACCAGGAGTCTTCGTCCCCTTTTAAAGGTAAAAAGTTGTAAATCTTCCTGCCGTCGCCTTTTTGATTTGCCTAGGTGTTGCTGCCCCGCTTTTCTCGATGATCTTTGATGATTTCGGCGGCGCACCCTTTGAGAATATTCGGCGAGTTCGGATACATAAATTATTTTAGAATACGCTACGCATATCGGGTAGGAGTGAAGGGAAAGGACAAGAAAACTGACTCTAGCTTGATTCAGTATTGTGCGCTGGAGTACTAATGCTTACTCCTCTAATTGGCGGCGAATCTCTGATGCTTGCGTGGATGTGCGTTTTGGTAATAAAAAACGCATAAAACTGCAGCAGGGGAGTGGCACACACTTCGTGCCTCCGTTCGAGGATCTTTTTGGTAACTATTCTTTCTGGATGGCGGCATCTTTTGAGCGTTTATGCGTATCCCCCCTTTTTTTTATCGTGTGGGAGAATATGAAGCAAGCGGCAATGCAGCAGGTTCGTTGGGAAAGATGAAGAGAGGAAGGAAAACAGCGCACACCGGCAACCACATCGGCAACGTCGCACGACGCGACACCTCCCCCCTTGAGGTAGTTCAGACCCGGGGGCTGAATTATCATATTGAATATTGGGATCGTCTCCAGTGTGTTGGCAAGATTTCCGCTTGCGAGTCCATCTGTTGTGGCCTACGTCGTTCATTAGGTACTCCGCAGGGTTCAGCGCACCTTGTAATTGATCTTGATGCCGGCTGAGTTGTTCCACATGAGTATCATTAACTGGTACCATTGGTCCCGAGGATGTGTGCGGAATCCTGGCATTCTGGGTCCATCGCTGAAGAAAGTCTCGTGCCCCTTCCGTAGTTGATAACCATAGCGTATCATTGCTTGACGTACACGTTCATCTAATGTTTGTAATATGTCTTGTTGTTGCTACGAGGTTTGCTCCATGTTGAAATTCTCCGTGGCCACTTCTCTTCTGACGTCTCTTTCTTTACTGACCCCTCGTCCTTTAATGGAAACTGAAAACGACCTGCATCTTTCCTAGATGTGGTTGGTGGCGTAGCGGGGATAAGAACGTCCAAAAAGATGTGGGTTTTCCCCTTCTTTTTTTTTTTTATCTGGTAGGGCGTGACACTGAAGGCAAAAGGAAGGTGGTAGTAAAAATGAGTGTCTAGGATAATGTGGGACAAAAAACAAAAATAGGTAGTGACTTAGATATGCGTGCGTAGTTGATACGTATTTTCTTAGTCTTGATTACTTATTAATTATTAATGACCATGGATTACTTGGATTTTAATTTGCTTACTTCATTTGTAGATAACTATCAAGTATTCGCTGTTAATTTCTAGTGGTTAAACACAAAATTATTTCACCATTACACCTGTGGTAAAACACAAATTGTTCGTTGCTACACAGAGTGGTTTAATACAAAATTAGTCGTTGTTATACATAGTGATTAAATACAAAATTAGTCATTGTTATAAAAAATTATTTGTCATTACCCGTAGTGGTTAAATACAATTTGTTCGTTATTATACAAATATTTTTTTTTTTTTTTTTTTTTTTTTTTACATATCTTATTTTAAGTTCACAATACAATGTTGCATTTTTATCTGCAAGTTTTTTTAGGAATATATATATTTTACAACTATTTATTTTAGAAATTATTTACCTAGATTACGACATTTGGTTGTGCTTACTTACTACGTTAATACCTACTGTTTCTATGTTTTGCTTAATTACAGAAATAAATGCTTGATTATACCATGCAAGAAAGTTACCTTGTTCTAAACCCCTTTTTTTTTATCTTTTGTTGCTAAAGGATATTGGAACCTGATTGATTACCGTTTGTATTTTCTTGTTGAACTATATATTCTTCTAATTTATTATTTACGTATTCTGCGTCTAGCATATTAAATTCCCTTATCTCTACATTTCGAGACAAAACAGGACTTGGAGGAGGAGCTGGTGGTTCAACTTTAACCGGTGGAAAACTCGGTGGCGAAAGGTTGTATCGAATGGTCTGATTCAATGGCCGCATCGGCACGTATTCCGGCTCCTTCTCCTCCTTCTTTCCAATTTTCTCTCGTTTATGAAGTTCCCCTATCTCTACATTTTGAAACAAAACAGGAGTCGGATGAGGAGCTGGAGGTCCAACTTTAACCGGTGGAAAACTTGGTGTTGCATAAACATGCGGTGGGGGTGAAAAGTTGTATCGAATGGTCTGATTTAATGGTCCTATTGGCGCGTGTACCGGCTCCTTCTTCTCCTTTCCTGTTTTCTTTCGTTTACCCTGATACCACCTTATGGTAATTATAATTATGAGGATTACCGTAAATGTAATAATTATAACACTTAAATATACGTCGACCTTGGTGTTATCAATACTAATTCTATGATAGGTAGATGGGGGTGCGGAATCCTTTTGTTCCCCTTCTATAATAACAAGTTGTAGAGGAGGTAAAATATAAACGTTGGATATCCTCATTAGATCAGAGGTACGGTACAATTTACTTTCAATTTCAACATAACATGGTTCAGGGATTATTATTATTCCCGATCGTCCTAAGGTCATAAATGAAAAATGCTCACCGCAATGTACCCGTACAGTTGTTGGCCGTGGGACTGAAAAGAACCATTGTCTGGGGTGAGCAGTTCTCACCAGCACCGCTTCATTGACCTCCTCATGCTGTATTTTACAAGTCTGATATGTAGTATATTTTGGATCCACGAGCAATTCGCTTTCACATTGAAGTTTTTTAATAATTGGAGTTTTTCGTTCACACAAATAGTTAGACCTTAAACCTACGCATTCCCTTAAATCGTCCCGGTTAAGAAAGACAAACTCCTTTTTATCTTTAGAGACAGCGATATACTCGCTTCTAGGGCGAATGTAAGCCGCTTTCTTTAATTGCGTTAATGATAATTGAAATACTGGTACGGCTATCATTCTGTACAGAAGATATGGCTGTTTTTCGAGTATAGGCACTGTAATCTGTAATATTACTCTTCCTTGTATCACGATTATATCTGTTCGGGTTCCCTCCTCTAGTGTAGCAGCATTTATTTCTTCTATGGTAATTGGCGCTCTTCCTGGAGTTTGATGTTCAGCAATTTTAATCGCCTTTTCCATCACTCTAGTTGGTAAGGTAAATCGACGTACTTCCATGAATTTGACTATTTCTTTCGCAAGATAAATGTTTTCTCCTACTAGTCGTATTGCCTCGTTCAGAATGTTTTCTATTTGTGATTGTTTAATATCCGTTACTCCAAATTCCTGCTGTATAATTGTCAAATTACTTTTAAGTAATAACACGTCTGTTGAAAATTGTCGTCTAGCACGGTCTATTGCGTTGTCAGTTATTATTTTTCGTGTTTTATTTAGTACCATGCTTTCCTGATTCTTACGCCGCAATTGTTCGATATCCTGAAGAGTTTCGGCTGCTGTGTTGTTGCTTAGGTAGTCTTCGTTTTCTCCCTCCTGGAATGGCACTACCCATGGTGCATAAGAGTGTGCTAGATTCACATAGGCTATTTGTAACTGAGTCAGCTCTTCAATTTTCTCCTGGAAGACGTATTTTTGTTCAATCAGCACTGGATCCGACAATCTTGTATAAGTATCTGTTTCAGAGATATTTTTCATTGCTTTAATAAAAAAATCTGTTGTAGAAAATACTACTCGGGCGTTTACTGATGTTATTATCTTCCATTCTTGCTTAATGAAATCCAAACCCCTGTCTTGATTAAAAATAATGCCTGGATTGTTGCGCTCAAGGATACGCACTTCTGGTGATTTTATGGCTGCTATTAAAGCAAGGGTCATCATGAAGAACACTGTCTTTGTCATCATTCTTAAAAAGAAAAAATAAAAAATGATTGCATATTATGTTTTACTCAGTACTCTCTCGAGGGCGTTTATGTGTCGTGGAAAGGTCGCAAGGCGGGATTCCATTGACTCTGAGGCATTTTCTAAAGCTCCTATTATTTCATTTAATATATCCTCGTCAGGGATATTGAGTTCTTCTAACGGGCTTATAACTGCATGGTTTCGAGTACTCTGCCTATCCGTAATAATCTCTCTCTCCTGCATTCTATATTCTCCGCGTTTCCTCTTATTAGATATGGATGCTTCTCGCCCCGGTGGTAGTTCATATAAATTTTCGCCAAGCTGGTGACGTACAAAATTAAATAAGGTAGTGTTGGCAGTATCCACCATATCATCGCTTAAAAATGCAACCACCGCGTTTCCTTCTGGAATCTTTAAACCCTTGATTTTTTCTATCGCGCAGCCTTGTATCTCTACATCCAATCTCCCTTTATTTACAAATGTTTGTTTTACGTTTTGTTTCAGAAAAGTTATTGGGATGCGACATAGTGAACATATTTTTACGTTGATTTTTATGCATGTGGCAATGGTAGCCCGTACCACTACTTGATTGTACAAGATGCGAGTGTATGGTCCAATTCTGAACTTGTAGCAATAGAGACATATTCTTGCTCCCACATGTTCATAATATACTAATTCGCGGTTCCTTAGTGGTATCTCATTGTAGTTGGCTCCTTCCATTCTTTTAGAGGTGATGGGTTAAAAGTAACTAAAGAAGAAAGAAAAAATAAAAAAATAGCGGATAAATGATAATGTTAATCAAAGATGTATGGAATATCTATGTTTAATTTTTCGTAAGTCTTCTAAACTGGAATGAATGCGTTTCGCGTGTCCCATCGCTTGATGTAGAGAAACGTAAATGTGCGGTTTACATATATAACGCTTAATCTCCGGACGCAGTCCGCGTAAAAATGTTTCGATAGCCATTTTCTCTCTAACTAACGAGGAATCGCATACCTCCCTAAACTCAACCTGTGATATTTTTCCTAAATTGTTGTATTCATGCAACATTTTTTCCATTCTACCGCAAAATTCATAAAAATCCTCATCACTTCTTTGAGCTGCCCATGCAAGTTTCATTCTTAAAGTCATTAGATTAGAAAACATGTTATGTTTTTCGGAGGGAGTTAGAGGCATTTTCCTTTATGAAAATAAAAACAAAAGTAATAAAAATGAAAAAATCTTGCTTACAAGACGGCTCAATCTACTTATTACTACGGTAATTATCCTCTTCTTTTTTTTATTAAACTATTATTACAAAAGAATTAAACAAAATTACATTTAATAGATTTACATAAGCGCTACCATTAATCTAATTTCTTATTATTTATTTACTTTAATCAATTATTCATCGTCATTTGTACGATTATTCCGCGGTGGTAAGGATGGGATATCTGGGTCAGTTGCTAAAGTTGGATAAATTCTTGGTATTGTTGGAGTAGTACAGTTTACTTGTACTCCCTCCCCTCTCGCCGGAACCTGTACCACCGCGTGCTGGCTTTGAAATTTCGAAAAATCAGAAAATGACGGAGGCGGGGCTAGTGGTGTTGTTGGTGGAGCGCTCGGTGGTTTTTTTTACAGAGCTATATTCTTCTTGAGCCCGCTTCTTTTCTTCCTTTCGAGTGGGCTTATGCCGTGCAGTGTGCAATAGCAATTGCGTTACCGAATTCCAAATGGCTCCTATAATATGAATTGACCAGCCATATAAACTATATAATGCATATCCATGCAGAATTGTATCAATTAAAAATTTTATTACACGACCTATCATAATTATTCCTATTATTCCTGCACTTATAGAACCGAAAGATAGAAATTGACCCCATATTTTTTCCATGTATCGTTCGCAAGTGCAGTTAATGCTTCCTCATCGAACAAGCGTGCTATAGACATACCATATTTTTGTCCGTTGATCTGCCTGACATACCCATGGCTAAAGAATTCAACATTGCACCTCGCTCGACTGGAAACATTAAATGATGTCTTAACGCTTGTATGTCTGACTGTGTGTAAATACCGCTTTTTGCTAATTCGAGAGGTTCAGTATAATTCCAATTGTTTTTTGTGGCTGGTTTGAGGATAGCGGGTTTAATTCCTTTTGTGGTACCATGAGGCAGTACCGTGTACCAATCTTCGCCTAGTAGAAACATAGGTGGGATCAATGGGTTGCAAGTAGTTTCAGTACCGTATTGCTTTAAAATATGTGTTTTAGGAGATAAAAAATAATTTTTTCGTCTTTTACTACAGGCAACTCTTGATAGCACCTTGGTGTTTCTCGTCTTTGAACATCTATTTGTACACATTTCATTAAATGAACTACTTCCCCCGCTACCAAACCCATATAACCACTTTTTTTCATTATTTGATAGGCGAACAGATCTGGTTCGGTACTTGCGATACTTAATGCGTTCGCTATAACTCTTTTTTCTAATTCGCATTTTTGCATAATTAAATCTCGATATAAGCGCTTTAATTCCCCTTTTATGTGTTTTTCGACATAAACAAATTTAGAATTAACATATGCAAAGATATCCAAGTTATGTACTGTAGGATGTTTAATCTTTCCAAATGCTTCTATAGCAGGACCCTCAAAGAAAAATAATTTAGGATGTTCTGTGCGTATTAAGTCATATGAGCAAACTGAAATAGTACCGACTGCCGTAAATGCAAAAGTTATTTCGCTTGACTCCATTACATAAACTGGATGTCTCTCATTTCCTTCCTCTATTATTTTATTTACATACCCCGCGTATAATTCTGAATACTTATGTTCTTCGCATGATGACACCGGTAATGGTTCCCAGAAAGCGTACCCTGCTTCAATATCTATACATATGTCTTCATTAAATTTGCAACGAGTACCTGATTTTAGTATAACCTCATTAGCATTTAAATTCACAGGAGTATAATAATCTTGTAAGGTTATTGTGACATAACCCATGACTACCGCATCATCGAATACTCCATACGGGTCGGAGTATGTACCTGGATTACTACAATCTCCCGCCTGATCTATTTTCCCCACAAAAGTCATTGGATAAACGATAGTCCCATTATGTTTTAAATTTGAGATAAGCTCGTCGCGAACTCTATGGCTGCGATGCACATGCATTCGCCGACATTCTTCATTAGTAATTTCGTCTAGAAACTTAACTTCCCCCCTATTCTTGTCTTTTCGATGCGAGAAAGCCCCACAATATGTAACTGAACGCTTAATTTCTACCTTACATAGTCTTACATGAGTGCTTCCGAAATCGTTCAATTGTAATAATCTAACATAAACCTTGGTAGTATTGACCACGGGCTCCGCTATGTCACATTCCCCGACGTTTATTAATGAAAATGTGGTGAGGTTCGAGACTTGCTGAGAGCAGTCGTAACCAATTATGGTATTAACTGTTTTGATGTTAGCAGCAATGCTAGTACACAAAAACGATTTTCATCTGCAAACATTACAAAGTATTAATCTTTTTGATTTCAAGAAAAGAAAATGGCAAAAATGCTCTATTTATCATAAAGAAAAAGAGAACATCATAGAAACTGCACTAATGTTAAAACAGTAACATATATCAAAATTAACTTAAAAAAAAAAATAATAGTTGGTTTAAAATAATAAAATTAATAGTATTACTAGTTTTCTCTTTTTCGCATTTTTGCTATTTATTAGTTATAATATATTTTGCGTTATATTTATAGTTATAATAATATTTTTATAGTTATAATAATATATTTTGCGTAGTAAATATTAACCTACTACAACGTGCCATTATCAAAGAAATCGTGCTTATTATCCTTATTTATATATAATGTAACTTAGAAAGCAAGCGTAGGATTAGGTATGTTAAAGCAACGATTTAAGCTTGTTTTTGCTCTACATGTGATTTGCGCAGGCGATTAATGTGCACTATTTTACTTTTAGTACTACTTAATTGTATCCTCACATTTCCATTTACAGAAACGTCTAAAACTAAATACGGCCCCGTATATTGACTATCAAATTTGTGTGGTTTCGGTCCCTTTTGCAACCACACGTAGTCCCCAATTTTTAATGTTAAATGATTTACTTTTCTGTCATAGTATTTTTTTGATCTTATTTTGGCTCGCAATAAATTTTCTCTTGCTATATTTTGCAAGTAGTTTATTCGTGTTATGAGAGTTTCCATATAGCCCTTATAAGTAGGCGCTAGATCCTCACTTTCTATCGGCTCACTACCTGGCGTTCGAGCTAAACGACCAAATACTAATTCGAAAGGTGAGTGCCATGTTGCCTCACTTATGCCTGTGTTAAAATTAAATGTTGCTAACTCTATATAGTCATCCCAATCCGACTTATTTTCTTGCACGAAAAATTTTAAAAACTCGATAAGACTTGAATGTGATCTCTCCAAGGACCCATTTGTTTGTGGATGAAAAGCCGTAGTGTTGACTTGTTTGATTCTAAATCTTTTTGCCACTCGTTTCATTAATTTGCTCATAAAATTAGTGCCCTGATCCGTTAAAATAACTCGCGGTGCCCCGAACACACATATGACCCTCTTAATTAGACTGTTTGAAACGTCTATTGCTGTAGTTTGTGCTAATGGTTCCGCTATTGCAAATTTCGTAAATAAATCTTGGAAGGTTAATATATACTCATTGCCTTTATTAGATCTAGGCAATGGCCCTACAATATCCATACTAATGCGATCCATCGCATGTGCCCCAGAGTTAGTAATAATCATTGGCACACGTGTTTTTACCCTGACTAATTTTTTTAATTGACACTGCACACATTTTCGAATAAAATCCTGTACATCTTCTTTTAAATTTTCCCAGTTGTAAGCTTGTTTAATTCTTTTGTATGTCTTAGTAACTCCCCTATGTCCGCCTATTACCGAGCTGTGTGCTTCTTGCATAATGGGTCCCTTTCCTCGAGGGAGGATACCTGACTATCCCTAAACACACTACTAGTTTGATGGTACTCTTAGAAAATGGATCTCTTAATTTTCTTATTACTTGTTCCCATTCTAAATTTTCTATTATTTCCGTTTTTGCTATACTTATTGACCGCGCGTCGATTTTGTTTAAGATTGGTAGTAAATTAGTACAAAGTAAACTTAAATTATTGTTTATTATGCTCAAGCCTACTCTGTTTTGCGTACGTAGTGGCATGACTATGTGTATTTTAGAATTTGTTTTTATAACTTCTGGTATTCCTATTGTTAAATTTTTAAAACGTGGGAGCTTGTTCTGTAATTTTAATTGCATGGCACCGTCGTCGCATGGTTCACCTTCGGATGTAACAAAATACAAATAATTATCTTTTCTCATAAATAATTTTTCACGGCAGAAAATAGTTGAATGAGTCGGGTTTAAATTTTCCAACATAATTTCATCTTCCATCTCCCCGTTTTCTTTCGATAGTTTGTCTCTCTCCTCTTCCTCCGAGAGAAGGTTACTCTTATTCATGTTGGTCTGTGGGTCACCCCTACTTCGTGTTTCGTTCAGTATGCTATTGTCTTCCTCGCCTTCGGTTCCCGCTGATGCGGTAATATGTTGTGCATCTCTACCGCTGACCTTTTCCTTTTCTATTACGCATTTATTTTTATCGTTTTTCGGCAGTTTTTTCTTTGCTGCTTCAATGTTTTCTTTGTTCCGCTCACGGGCTATGCGTCCCCTCGTGACCATATTATGAACGCACTCCTCCCCCGTTTGTTCGGTGACCGCCTCTTTTTCTTGCTCTTGCTCTTTTAGTTTTTCAGCCAGGGCAGCACTTCTTGTGACAATTAACACTCGATCCACCGGATTTCGAGAGAGAGCATCCGCTACATTCATTCTCCCTGGTCTGTATATCACCTCAAAATCATATTCGGCCAGTGTTAAACGCCACCTCATAACACGTGAATTTGGATCTTTATGTGTCTGCATCCATACTAGAGGGCGATGGTCAGTAATTACATAGAATTTTCTCCAAAAAGATAAGGTCTAAAATGTTTTATAGAAAATACCAACGCTAGTCCCTCTTTATTGAATGTATCCCATCTTCCCTCTACCTCTGATAACACACGTGAGACATATGCAACTGGTTGATCATAGCCTATTTTACCCTGAGATAAAATTCCTCCTATCGCATAACCCGATGCGTCTGTAGTTAGGTTAAAAGGTAGTTCGAAATTTGGAAAAGCTAATATAGGTTCTTTACATAATTTATCACGTAGAATTTCAAAAGCATACTGCGTATCATCGGTCCATTTAAATTCCATTTCTTTTTTAATAAGTTTGTGAGAGGTTTAGCTATTTTTGAAAATTGATGAATGAAGCGTCTGTAATAGCCTGCTAAACCTAAAAATTGTTTAATATTTTTTGCGTTTTTTGGCACTGGATAATTCCGAACAGCTTCCAGCTTCCTTGGATCTGGCCTTACGCCCTCTGCGCTTATTAAATGCCCTAAATAAGTTACTTCTTTTTTGAAAAATTCACATTTTTCCGGTTGTACTTTTAATACCGCCTTTCGTAATCTGATGAATAATCTTTCTAATCTTTGTATGTGTTCAGCAAACGTGCGTGAGTAAACAATTATATCGTCAATAAAACAAAATAATTCCTTATTAACTAAACCCGCGAGCGCTATAGATAGTGCTCTTGAAAATGTCGCCGGCATAGTTCTTAGCCCAAAACTACCTCGATTAAAGTGATAGAGCCCACCATTTGTCACAAAAGCTGTTTTGTGGCGGTCGCGCTCATCGATTTCTAACTGATGGTAGCCTGATGCGAGATCGAACACAGAGAAGTATTTTGATCCTCCCAACTGGTCAAGTATTTCGTTAATATTTGGAAGAGGAAATTGATCATCGAGTGTTTTTTCGTTTAATTTTCGATAATCAATTACCATTCTGTACTTTCTATTGCCATGTATATCTTCTTTCTTTGGTACTAAAAAACAAGGACTAGAGTATAAAGATGTAGAAGGCTCAATTATGCCATTTGCCAATAACTCTGCAACTTGTCTTTCTATCTCGTTTTTATGCACTGGTGGCAATCGAAACTGTTTTGAAGTAACTGGCACTTCATCTACGGTTGGGATAGTTAATTTTAATATAGGTGTAGCCGTTAATTTTTCACCCGGAATGTGAAAAATATCGCTAAATCTTTCTATTAATTTTGTTATCTCTGTACGCTCTTCTGACAGCAAATGTTCAAAACGCAATAAAGATTTAATCTGACCGACGCGTTCGTTTGACAAAACTCTTTCTACCCGACAAATTACATGTTTCTCAATTTTTGAATTTGTAGATTTCCCTTTAAGAAGTTTTTTCCACTTTTCTATTACTTCTAAACAATCATCAATCAGATATGTGCACGATGAGTCGTCGAATGATCTGAGCTCAAAATGCGTTTTTAAATCGCGAAACATTTTGTAGTGCTCGTTAAAAAACTCATTCTTATTTATTATCTTCAACAATATTTCAATTAATATTTCTATATCTTCGGCATTATCATATAAAATACTGTAATTTGCTTGGCTTTGATTGAGTAACTTTTGTAACATTATCAATCTTTCAAAAATGAACTCCTCATTAATTCCTTGATTGTTACTTGTATTAAAATTTGCTTTGTCTTTCTTTTTCTTAGAATTATCTCCAGAATTTAATTTAGCATTTATATCCAAACTTGATTCCTCTTTCCCTTTTGAGTTAGAATTTTTATTTTGTTCTGAATTTCTTTTCGAATTTTCGTTTGCACTCGAGTTTGTTTTAATCCAAGACGAAAAATTTTCTTTAGAGTTTGATTTCAAATTTTCTTTTGAATTTGAAAAATTTTTATTAGAATTTGGATTTGAGCTAGGATTTTTATTAGAGTTCGCACTCGAGTTAGGATTTTGATAAAAATTCGCAATTGAGTTAGAATTTTGACAAGAATTTGCATTTAAGTTAAAATTTTGATAAGAATTTGTAATTGGGTTAGCGTTTTTACAAGAATTTGTACTTGTATTGAGATTTTGACAAGAGTTTGTACTTGAGTTAGGATTTTGACAAGAATTTTTATTCAAGTTAGAATTTTGATAAGAATTTATGATTGAGTTAGAATTTTGACAAGAATTTGTTCTTGCATTAGGATTTTGACAAGAGTTTGTAACTGAGTTAGAATTTTGATTTACTTTGTGATTTTCTTTTGAATTTAATAAATTAACGTCTTCATTAGAATTTGATATAAAAGTAGAATTTGATTTAGAATTTTCATTTGAATTTGATCTAAAAGTAGAATTTGTTTTCGAATTTTCGTTTGAATTTAACAAACTAAATTTCACATCTCTCAAGTGGAGATTTTCGTCAGCGTTTGAGCTAACTCCAATAATTATTTTTAAATTTTTATAAGAGTCCAATTTTAATGTGACATTTTGATTTGCAAAATTTATTTCTTTTATATTACGTAAACTTAAAATCTCTTCTGTTTCAAGTTTAGCTTGCTCCCGGTTGCTGGTGACCGTTCCTATTTCGATAAAGTTACTTTTGACCTGTGTTGGAGTTTGGGGTTCCACGGGAAAATTTATGAGTCGAAAAACTTCCTCTTTATTCTGACTTAGAATTTTTTTATAGCTTCAGCCGTATCTTCAGTTTTCTTTTCACTCCTATTTTTATGTTTTATAATTTCCGAGTATACTTCCTCCGCTGTATCATTCTGGTCTACTTTGTGTGCGTAATTAATGCGTTTACTAGAATTTACTAAAGTTTTTTCATTTTTTTCATAGAACGGAATAGACAAATCACCAATGATCAGTTGTTTAGTTCCATAGTCGATTTTTGTTCCTAACTGAGAGAAAAAATCACTCCCTAGTAATCCATCTTCGTTTATTGGAAAATCGTTATTCACAATATGAAATTCAATGGCGAATTTAAAAAATATAGTTTTATTTTACCTAAAGTAAAAATGCTACTGTCTGTTATGCCTTTCAATTCCAAAATTTCATTTTTATTAATTGCTGTTTTTTCAGCTAAATTGTTCTTTTTTAACAGATTTGGTCCCGCGCCTGAATCTAATATTAAAAACATTTCTCTGTTATTACTCGGATTACTAAAGGAAATTATTGGTGATTTGCTATTTTCGCTTAACCGAACGTGTCTTTGGATGATTGCGGATTGTTCTGCTTTTCGTCTGGGCGCTTTACTAAGTCCGTCTCCCGTCTCGCGCCTTGTTGACGGGGACTCTGACTGTTTCCCGCCTGTACTTGTGTATTTCTCTGACTATTGTTGTATGCGAGTTTTCGACAGTTTATTATTTCATGCCCCTCTTTTTTACAATATCGACAAAATAATTTCGTTAGTTCATTATTTGAAAATGTGGCGTTCTGTCTTTGTACATATTGGTCCCCCGTATTTCGTGGAGCCTGCGCGGGTCTATCCTGTGTCCATTGTGTCGGCGCGCCCGATCTCCGCGGGTCCACCCAGGTAGGTAATGGTTGCCTATTTTGGAAGTTTGGTGGTTTCCTGTGTATTGCCAGCAGTTTAAAGCAATATGACCTCTTCTGTTACATATTTGACACGTTTCTATAGTTTTACTATCCACTAAATATATTTTATCTTCTCTTGAAGAATTAGTTTTCTTTTCTGTAATTATTTTAATAGTGTCATTTAATTCTTCTGGCTCATAACACGCGAAGTCCCTTTCGATTTCTATTGCTTCCGCAGTGGCCTTTTCTAAAGTTCTTGCTTCTCCCATGCGTGCTTTAATTACCCAATGTAGACCTCGAATAAAAAATTTTACCAAGTCTTTTTCCAATGCTTTTTGAGAATCTCGCGTAGATCTCTTCTCACGATATTCTGACTCAGTAATTTCGTGTCCTATCGCACGCACTCTATTTGAAAAAACTACTACGCTTTCATCGCGTTTTTGTTTTACACTAGCTAATTCCCCGTGTAGTTGGTGATACGTTTTAGCCGAACCGAAAATATTGTCGAAAAAATTCGCTATATCATTTATTGATTCAAATATCTTTTTGCTGCACTTTTTAGTGCCTCGCCGTATAAACGTAATTTTATTAATTTTGCTAAATCTACCTCAAATTGTTCTGGGATAATGCTACATGCTTCCCGACAGCCTTGTATAAATTGTGTTAAAGGAATATTTACTCCATTATATTTCGGAATTAATTCTAACGCGTCCTTAATTGACAACGGCCTAACTTGCCCTAGGGTACTGTTTCCGGAAAAATTATTCATCCTTTGTGACAAGTTATACTTTGGATTTATCAAATATGTATCCGAATTAAATGGTGTGCTGTATTTAAGCTGATCGTTAGGTAAAAAAAAATTTTCGCCGTTTCCTGAACTTATTTTATTTTTTTCCTCGTCTGATGATTTTTGTAAAGATGTTTTATTATTTTTTAATATGGAATAAAATTTTGTGTTGTCGGCCGTAATTTCTGGATTATCGAAACTTATGTTGTTGATTATTAATTCCGATTTTGCTGTTACAGCCCCGTGATATATTCGATAATATATTTTGGATCGATTCTTTGATTTATTAAATCTCCGAGCGCTTCAATTAAATATTTATCTTTACAACATTCTATTATATCGTCTTTACTAACATGATCTGTTAAAATTTCAATAAGTGATTCTATTCTTTTATCCTTTGTTTGCACTTCCGCGTCTAGAAAACCGCTTTCGTTACGGCTTTTAAAGAAATCTAAAATATTTGTTAGCGTTTGTCCCTCTGGTAAGTTAGGTTTTAGTTTAACGCCTGTTTTAGCAGAATAGCCTCTGCTTCTTCATTACGCCTATCGTCACCTTCCTTGGCTACCGACATATCATTCAAGCCCGCAAAACAAAAACTATCTGCCTAATCCTTTCTAAGGAGGGGCCCCCAATTGTTACGTCCGGGTTACGTGACAATACAAGAAGAGAGAAAATGAAACTTCATTAGTCTAATGGCTAAAAGCGCGTAATGTGACTTTTCCCGATTCGGACACAACGTGCATTGCTCCAGGATGGGACGGCAGGTAGGAAAATGACACGGACACGCGGTACGCCTCGAGACAGTGTGTGGAATTTTACTGACTTACCTTAGAATTTCCAACAGCCCTTGTGTGAATCTGTACTCCCGCCGTGACGCTTATAATGATAGTGGACGGTTGCCGCTCTGTGGAAGTTTTGGTGTGAAGAACGGAGATACGGAGAGTTTAGGATTCTTATAATCTCGAAATAATGAATACTTAATATGGATTTAAATACAACTTAAACTTTATTAACTTGTAAGTACAAAACTAAGTAAAAATTACAGTGATGAGAGCTGATGTGAAGTCTACGCGAGTTGGCTTCTGAGTGTGTCATACCAGGAGTCTTCGTCCCCTTTTAAAGGTAAAAAGTTGTAAATCTTCCTGCCGTCGCCTTTTTGATTTGCCTAGGTGTTGCTGCCCCGCTTTTCTCGATGATCTTTGATGATTTCGGCGGCGCACCCTTTGAGAATATTCGGCGAGTTCGGATACATAAATTATTTTAGAATACGCTACGCATATCGGGTAGGAGTGAAGGGAAAGGACAAGAAAACTGACTCTAGCTTGATTCAGTATTGTGCGCTGGAGTACTAATGCTTACTCCTCTAATTGGCGGCGAATCTCTGATGCTTGCGTGGATGTGCGTTTTGGTAATAAAAAACGCATAAAACTGCAGCAGGGGAGTGGCACACACTTAAGAGAGAATGAAAGGAAAACTAAAGGAAACCGCGTCTTCGTGCCTCCGTTCGAGGATCTTTTTGGTAACTATTCTTTCTGGATGGCGGCATCTTTTGAGCGTTTATGCGTATCCCCCCTTTTTTTTATCGTGTGGGAGAATATGAAGCAAGCGGCAATGCAGCAGGTTCGTTGGGAAAGATGAAGAGAGGAAGGAAAACAGCGCACACCGGCAACCACATCGGCAACGTCGCACGACGCGACACGTGAAAAGCTATGGAGCGCACCACCTGAACATCGTGATCGGCCACCTTAAACCCCTTCGATGTGTTTTGATACATAGACGTGAAAAGCTATGGAGCGCACCACCTGAACATCGTAATCGGCCACCTTAAAACCGTAGACGACCCCTTCGATGTGTTTTGATACATAGACGTGAAAAGCTCTGGTACGCACCACATGGACATCGTCATCGGCCACTTTAAACACCTAGCCGCCGTACTCGAGCAGTTTTGAGGTATAGAGCCGAAAAGCTAAGGTGCCCACCACCTGGACATCGTCATCGGCCACCTTAAACACCTAGACGATGCCTTCGATGTGTTTTGATATATAGACGTGGAAAGCTATGGTACGCACCACCTGGACATCGTCATCGGCTACCTTAAACCCCTAGACGACGCCTTCGATGTGTTTGGATATATAAACGCAAAAAGCTATGGTGCGCACCACCTGTACATCTTTAAGCAAAGTGTTACTCAAAAATGAGCGTGTCCGGCTCATGCCATATAATTTTTGGTTAAGAATGATCGTATGCTAAATATGAAAGACAATTTGGTTATCAATGTAGGTTTTTATTTATTTCTTAAATCACTTGGTCGTTTGGAAGTAACCAACAACCCAATTTATAATAATGTAATGATTTTTATCGTTACATGGTCGGAAAAATTTAAGTCACATCAGAACGGTCTGCTTTAAATGTAGAAGGAATGTGAATTTGAGCGGAGTATCGTAGCTTTTCTGGCGCATTGTTCAGTTTAGAGAGGAGTAATCGATAATATTAATATTAATATTTTACTCTATAATCATTATACGTTCTAAAAATTTTGCTCCGTTCAGGGAACGGAACGTTGTAAATAATTCGTTCAAGTTTGCAACCCTGCGCTTGGGTGTAACACTCGTTTTCGAATTTCAAAAATAACCAATCTCTCTCAGCATTGATCGCATAATTACCCGTATGCTTGC
Source organism: Torymus aiolomorphi (assembly GCA_036365515.1). Classification (NCBI taxonomy): domain Eukaryota; kingdom Metazoa; phylum Arthropoda; class Insecta; order Hymenoptera; family Torymidae; genus Torymus; species Torymus aiolomorphi. The sequence continues at coordinate 182,981,247 of CM070874.1, forward strand.
GCGTAGAACTCGTTGATGGTTTTAACAAAATGACCAATCCCTCTCTGTGTTGATCGCATAAGTACCCGCACACTTACGTGTAACATTCGGTTTTGATTTAAAAAAAAAAAGCAATTTCTCTCAGGGTGGATAGCATTACCCGCCCACTTGCCTGTGAGGCGGTTTGGATTTAAAAAAAATGAGCAATCCCTCTCAGTATTGATCGCATAATTACCCGCACGCTTGGGTGTGACACTCGTTTTCGAATTTCAAAAATAACCAATCTCTCAGCATTGATCGCATAATTACCCGTATGCTTGCGCGTAGAACTCGTTGTTGGTTTTAACAAAATGACCAATCCCTCTCTGTGTTGATCGCATAAGTACCCGCGCGCTTACGTATAATATATATTCGGTTTAGATTTCAAAAAATAACCAATCCCTCTCAGCGTGGATAGCATAATTAACCGCCCGTTTGCGTGTAATACGCGGTTTTGATTTTAAAATATAACCAATCCCTCTCAGCTTTCATCGCATAATTACTCGCACGCTTACTTGTAAGCCTCGGGTTTCATTTAAAAAAAATAACCATACCCGCCAGCGTGGATCGTATAATTAACATACGCTTGCGTATAAGACAGATTTTTAAATTTAAAAAATAACCAATCCCTCTCAGCCTTGATGAACTAATTACCTGCACGTTTGCATGTAAGACTCGGTTTTGATTTAAAAAAAATAACCAATACCTCCCAGCCTTTATCGCATAATTACCTGCACGTTTGTGCATAGAACTCGGTTTCGAATTTCAAAAATAAGCAATCCCTCTCAGTGGTGATCTCACAATTACCCGTACGCTTGCATGAAAGACTCGGTTTTGATTTTAATATTTTCGAATATCACTAAAAATTTCTCATATTTTTCAATCATTTAAGGGGTGGTATATGAAGCTACTTTCTCACTTTATCTTTGATAGCCTATAACTTTTTTAAAAATCGAGAATTTTTAATGAAACACAGCTTAAATTAAAGCTTTCTTTTCCTTCTTTTATAAACGTTTTAGTCCATTTATATGATCGAAATATTTAAAAAGAGTCTCCATTTTTATCGACAATTGTTCATTTCAGACATAAATTAGCTTGGGTCTCGGAAAAAAGGCCCATTCACAAAAATCCCGAGACACGTGTCTCATTATTTGTCCTAAAGAAGTATCTCCTACAGTTTTAGTCAAATCCAGAATCCACACCCCTGATCGTCTCCTTGTCAGTGTGGATCGTGTAATTACCTGCACACTTGCGCGTGGCCCTTGGTTTCGAATGTTAAAAATAACCAATCCCTCCAAGTGTGGATCGCGTAAGTACCCACACGCGTGCATCTATAATACTCGGTTTTAATTTTTAAAAAATAACCAATCCCTCTCAGTGTTGATCGCTTGATTACCCGGATGCTTGTATTTAAGACTCGGTTTTGATTTTTAAAAATAACCAATCCCTCTCAGCATTGATCGCATTATTACCCGCACGCTTGCACATATATTGTGATGTTGGATGGAGAAAGGAACAGCCTGATCGGTAAAGTTGGGTTGTAAAAGGGTATAGCGAACAGCAGTAAATAGTACACTGAGGACTGATAGGTACGGCCGAAACCCGCAACATCAAAGCACTCAGAGCCTTGTGGTAGCGGCAGGTGTAATTTCATGGTATAGCGACATTGTCGCTCTGTCTTCTCTGCGACGGCGTCTGATGCTGCGCTCGCCTTTTAAATATGCGCACTAACGACAAAAGGTTCTGAGGTCGTCTGATGCCTTATGGGTCTACCGAAGCTTTATTGTTAGGCTTTTGGATCTCCTGACTCCAAATTTTTATTTTAGAATGCTGACAAATAGTCAGGCAATTCAACACCTGTTATTTGAATACTTATCATTGGATCACCAGTAATAATTCATAATCACATGGCTTTCTTTAGTAAAAAAGTTTCTGTATTTATTCTAAAATGACCATTAGACTGTATATCTTCCACTAAAAAACAATATCTGGTTGGTACATGATGTGCCTTATTACTAACATGTAAAAAATTACTGCTATGATTACCCTTCAGCTACAGTTTGGTTAATGATTTAAATTACTTTTTTTTTCTACTTTAGTAACACTATCTTTGGTGGCTTACATTATTATTTTGTAACTCAAAATATTCATAAATGTATTTGATGTTACCTAAAAAATTAAGTAGCATTGTTAATACATTTAATTTTATACACACAAATTCTTGATTTTTCTTTAAATATTGAACAACGAACAGCTTCATTGAATTGCAAGTTACCTTTTATTCTTTATTCTTTATCGTATAAAAGGGTATCTCCCATTACAATGGTCAAAATGCCCTTACTCGGCTTTTGGAAAATAAACTGCATATATTTTTTTGGACACTAAAAAAGTGAATTTCGCCCCGCCACTTTCTTCCGAACCCCTTCCCGTACTGACCTAACCTCAAAAAAGTCGTGTTTTTACATAATAATTTTTATTTCTGAAATGTGCAATAGAAAAAATCTGAAAAAATTCTGAGTAATACCTGAAGTAATAGTAAATACACACGAATTTTTGTGGACACTTTGAAGGTCATCTTGAAGGTCAAAAAATTCTAAAAAAATTAAAATCGTTATTATTTAAAAACAAAGATACATACATCTGATTTTGTTGTTTTAAGTTACTTATTCCACTTTTCTAAACACTCCAATAGTTTTTTGAACGATTTTAATGGTGCGCCATCTTGAAAAACGCGAAAAACCCTATTTTTTAGGTTATTTTCGCATTTTTTCATGTATAACTCGAGAAAGATGTTCTTAGAATTCATGAAAAAATTTCGGTATATAGAAGATTCATATGTACATGCACTTGAATCTTTTCAGATTTTTTTAAGGTCATTTTCAGTGTTAAAAAAATGTCTAAATTGTTATTACAACCGAAAAATCATACATTTACCGCTTAAAATAATGTTTTTGAGGTTATTTTGATCCGTAATCTTTAATTCTTTACCTATTATTCTGGATTCTTAATAATGCATGGAGTAATATTTTATTAATTATTTTATAAAATAATAAAATTTCATAATTAACAGCAGTATAGTAACTTTTGTACTAACGTTTCTTTTTCAGTGTAGATAATATTTTTTTTTTTTGTTTTCGCAGTTTTTTTCGGGAAGATTTTATACTCTGAACTCAGAGAGGTTTTTTTGAGCTTCAATGTACTTTCATCTATCGGAATAATAGCATAGTTTTGTAACGTGCCTGGTATAGATTTAGCCTTGTCCAGTCTTGGTTTTAGTTTCAAAACCGTTTCTTCATACGATGCTTTACTGCCATAAAAAACTTTGGTTTGTTTGCAGTAATCTTTAGCCCAGTTGTACAGCTCTTTTGGTTAAAATATTATTACTGGTAGAAGAAACTTGTAGACTAGCTTGTTTTGCACCTCGTTTTAGGTTCGCGCCTATACCATCGCACGCACCTTTGCCATGTGCTGTGTCATAAAAATGCCACTCAGCAGTAACTCCAAAATCCTTCTCGTGAAAAAGAAGATTTTGAAAATTTGATTTATTCTTAAAATGCTGACCTGCTCCATCAGTCAAATAATAAACTTTCTTGTCTGCAAAATTAGTTTTAAGGTAAGATATTACAATTTTTTGATATTCATAAACGGCTATGGTATCATGATTTAAATTGTCGGAAATTACAGCAATGCTTACATGTTTGAGTTCATTATTTTAAAATACACAGCTTTCGATCTAAAGGGTAAAAAAATATTAAAAATATACTTTTCGAGATATAACACGTAAAAATAAAAAAAAAATGTTATCTACACTGAAAAAGAAACGTTAGTACAAGAGTTACTATATTGCTGTTAATTTTGAAATTTTATTATTTTATAAAATAATTAATAAAATATTACTCCATGCATTATTAAGAATCCAGAATAATAGGTAGAGAATTAAAGATTATAAAAAGTTATTATATAGGCAACGAGGCGGGCGCAGTCCGCGCGCTGTACCGCGTCGTATCGCGCGCAGGAAAGGCGATGCGTCTACTCTTTGGCGTTCTATATCTCGCAGAAAACATGTTGGGCACTCTTTGGAAAATATCCTTTCCTACGTAAAAAATGCTCAGCTTTCGATCTAGAGGGTAAAAAAAATATTAAAAATATCGTTTTCGAGATATAACACGTTTTGTACTTTTTGAGGGTGAAAATGGAAAATTTCGGGAAAACTGCCTACACCATTGGAAAGCTGAGGAAAAAATACATTGGATATGCTTATCATAAAATTTTTCAAGTACATTTCAGTATCTTAAACATGAGCTGGAAACAGCACGATTTGGCGCTCGCGCGCCGCACTGGAGCAGTTGACATGAAACGCCTCATATACATATATGGGAGCGTGCGCCAGAAACCAGCCAGCGGGCGCGCGCGACGCATTTTTCGTGCAAAACAAGCTCTGTTCAACTCGCTCATAATCGTATTATGAGTCTCTTAGGAAAAAACAAAAGACATATATCGATAGATTTGTTCCTGCTCTTTCCAATGGTGCTATTGTTTTCTCTCCGCAACTCTTTCTTCTGGTCGAAAATTTGAGTTGAAAGTTCAGAGCCATTTTTCATAAAGTATAACATGTTGTTCTTCAAAATGCATAGCACCATTCGAAAGTATAAGCTACAAAACTTTAAATTTTCAAGTTGGAGAAACGTGAAGCTCAAAAGTAATAAGACTAAAAAGACAGTGGCGAGCGGCTGCGCAAGCTTTCTGCGCTGGAGCGTGCTTTTATAAACGTAGTGCATATTTTCGTTGTTTCCTATTTACAAGCATTACACAATGTTTATCAGTGAATCATATATTACGTTTTAAATATATTAATTTTTTATTTAATTCTTAATTCCTTTATTTTTATTTGCGATTATTTTTATTGGTCTTTTCACGATACTCATGTTTTTCTTAATTCGAGTATTAGAGGGTTCGACTTTTTTAACTGGTGGATATAACTCCTCATCTTCAGATGTTGAAAATCGTTTTAGTTCTAACTTTTTAGTGTCAGCTAATAATCTAACACAGTGGAACGATTGATGATAACACGTGAAAGTGCAACGATTAAAGTATTATATAATAGATATTATATACGCATACAGAGCATTATATAATAGATATTATATGCGCGTCCAAACGCAGAACAGACTTCACGCGGCAGCTCGCCGCTGTCTTTTTAATGTTATTACTTTTGAGTCCTACGTTTCTCCAACTTGAAAATTTAGTGTTTTGTAGCTTATAAGTAGTTATTGTGGCACCATGGGACAGACACAACAAACCCCCACCACCGACTTTGAGGTCATTGACCCTTTCTGGTGGTGGGGGTTTATTATGTCTGCCCCATGCTGCCACAATATTCAAAATTCAAAATTATGATTTAAACTTAACTCTATGATTTCAAAATTTAAAATTATGATTTAAACTTAACTCTATGATTTCAAAATTTAAAATTATGATTTAAACTTAACTCTATGATTTCGAAATTTAAAATTATGATTTAAACTTAACTCTATGATTTCAAAATTTAAAATATAACTTGAACTTCAAAATTTATATAATATTGAACTCTATGATTTAAAATTTAACTTTACAATTTAACTCTATAATATTAAACTCTGACTGCCCCATAGTGGCACAATATTCAAAATTTGAAACTATGATTTAAAAAAAACACACACACACACACACACACACACACACACACACACACATACGAGAGAGAGAGAGAGAGAGAGAGAGAGAGAGAGAGAGAGAGAGAGAGAGAGAGAGAGAGAGAGATGAGATCGGCAGGATCCCCACAATCTTACCGTAGAGCGCTCGCTGCTTCAGAGCGCTCACTATACACACAAGTGCCAGATGGCACAGGGATTCCCCGTCTGACACGGCCCGCCGCTCCGGGCAAACTACACGATCGTGCAGTCAGCCACGGCTACGAGCTATAACTCCCCACCATCGGTAATAGTAGTGGGGAGCAGCTGCAGCTTCCTCCTGCGTCGACACACACACACACACACACACACACACACACACACACACACACACACACACACACACACGCGCACACGCACGCACGCACGCACGCACGCGCACACACACATACGAGAGAGAGAGAGAGAGAGAGAGAGAGAGAGAGAGAGAGAGAGAGAGAGAGAGAGAGAGAGAGAGAGAGAGAGAGAGAGAGAGAGAGAGAGAGAGAGAGAGAGAGAGAGAGAGAGAGAGAGAGAGACAGAGAATTTATGTAAATAAAGCAATATTTATTTAAAAAACAATATTTATTAAAAGCAATATTTATTTAAATTTAAAAAATAAACGAATAATATAAAAACTTACAATTGTCAGGTATCGACTCGTCGATGGGGATGTTTTGAAACTCTTCAAGCGGCATTGGTGGTGGTAGTGGTGATAATGGTGGTGAATTAGCCATTTCGTCCATGATGAGAGAGAGAGAGGTGTTGCCCCAATAAAATCTTACAGCAGACTGGTGGACAGCAGGGTGCTCTAGCCATCGTTTTTTCAAAAGTTGGCGAAAACTGATGATAAGCTACAATCTTATTACATTGAGAGTGTGTAGAAACTTGCAGAAAATTGCATTTGGCATTCATATTACACATGGCGGGGGGAAATAGGAATTATTTTTTAAGTAAATTCTAAAATCATACGATAATAAGAGATGGAACAAAACCCTCGGTTTACTCTTATTACGTCTGGCGAATACTCTAAAATTCTTTTCTCACGAAAACTTTCAATCTCAGCCGATACCAGAGACATTTGTCTACTATACTATCTAAATAATTTATAAATAATTTGAGAAAAGTTTATATAAGCACTGTTTCAGCGCTTGTACAGCATTTTACCGAGAAATATTTTAAATTATTATTTTATGTTTCATTATTTTTTATTTATTATAAAACTATGCTGAGGAAGTGTTCATTTATTAATTATACATAAAAAGTTAATATTAATATAAATTAAATCGACCCAAGTTAGCAGAGAAACATCTGAGCGAGTAGGTTTATTAAAAAAGCTACGAAAAATAGAATGATAGCCACTGCATTAGGACTATCCCACTAGCACGCGTTAAGCTACACCTACTTTATGTGCATTGCCTTGAAGTTTTTTCGTTGGTTGACTCTTATCATAAGTGCAACGAATGAGGTATCGTCGTTTCTATACCAAGCAGGCCGTCATAATGGTCTATTTATGACTACACATGTGCCACTTTCTTAACTTATATGTTCCTGATACATGCTGCGAAAAAATTGTAATAAAAATTCATTTATTATGATTTCCAAGTACACAAGCTCCCCTTTACGTAAACCTCAAGGCAGGATGAGAAAATAGAGAGAGTTTAGTACACTGATCGACGTATTGGTACGGTATTGGTCCGATTTACTATCGGAAATTACGGTCAGATCGATTCGCGGTATTCGACTTTTTTATAAGGTACCATATCTTCTTTTAAATGAAGATGTTTTGGAACCTCATTGCTTGATCGATTTCGTTATCGATACATTCATCAGTCTAATCGATGGTTATATCAGCTCGCGGCATTATACTTTTTTACTACCTACTTTACCCTCTAACCGTTCCGTATATTTATAACTTTCATTAACCAATTAATTTTGTTATTGATTCGGTATTATTCGGTATTAGTAAGGTATTGGTACGGATATCTTGAAAATTTACATTCACATTAATTCGCGGTATTGTGCTTTATTGTTAGATGCAACATTCTCTTTTTATTGGTGGTATTTTGGAACCTCACAGATCGATTAATTTCGTTATCGATATATCGATTGAACCAATCGATAATCATTACAACTACTTAAACTCTTTTCGCTGTTTGTTTCTTATGACAAGTACAATGGGTGAGACGTTATCACTTGTATGGCTAGTAGCTCGTCATAATAGCCATCTGATCAGATAGTATAATGCCCTACTTATGACTATTACATATGTGACACCTTCTTAGCTTATATGTTCCTGATACATGCTACGAAAATCTACAATAAAAATTAATTTATTGTTATTATCAAACGCACAAATCACCCTTCATGTAAACCTCAATACAGGATGAGAAAATAGAGAGAGTTTAGTAAACTGATCAACGTATTGGCTCGATATTGGTATGATTTTCCACTGGTAATTATAGTCAGATCGATTCGCGGTATTAGACTTTTTTATAAGGTACCATATCTTCCTTTAAATGAAGATGTTTTGGAACCTCATTGCTTGATCGATTTCGTTATCGATACATTGATCAGTCTAATCGATGATTATATCAGCTCGCTGTATTATACTTTTTTACTACCTACTTTACCCTCTAACCGTTCCGCATATTTATAACGTTCATTAACCAATTAATTTTGTTATTGATTCGCTATTAGTAAGGTATTGGTACAGATATCTCGAAAAGTTACATTCAGATTAATTCGCGGTATTGTACTTTATTGTTAAGTACAATATCTTCTTTTTATTGGAGGTATTTTGGAACCTCACAGGTCGATCGATCTCGTTATCGATGTATTGATCGACTCAATCAATTTTCGTATTAGTCAAGAGTAACATAGTTTTTACTACACAATATATTCTTCTACCAGGTGTATTTTATAATTTGCTTATAAAATATTATTTATGGATTTTCGTTTGGTTTTTGTAAATCTATGTTTCATAAAATATTTTACGAAGCTGTCCCATTATAAAATGCTGAGTTGTGATTATTCTTGTGTGCTCTTGAAATACTAAAAAGTGTCTATCACTTCAAAAGATGTTATTTTGTAGTGCATTCTTTCATCCCACCCCTGTCGCCGATTTACGTGGTTTCAAAGATCTTTTGGCGGGTATATAAGCGCCTATGGTACCACGTACATAACAGTTCACTCTGTCTGCACTCTTCGAAAACGACCAAAGGTTAGTTGAATCAGTAGTCTAGTAAGATACATATAAAATACTTATAAAATTTAATTCGAGGCCTCGTAGATTTCAACACCAGCATATACATACGTCAAGGTAAGTTTTTAAAGTATTGATATTGTTTCAAGTTAAATTATAAATGAAAAGTATCTTATTAAGCGATTCATATTTTAATAAAATTACATGGAAATGATTAGAGTATTTTTACATATTCTTACAATTTAAATAATTTTTCGTAGATACAGATATCACTAACACTTATACTACAATGGATTCACGTGGAGAATTATTAAGAATTATAAGGGTTATTTATCATATTGCAATCGTAAGACATAACATTATTAGAACATTTTGTGACAATCAATGGCTTAAAAATTTAAAAACACTTTCTGAAGAAACATTGATTAGAAAACTACGGTTTATTATTAGTCTTTGTTCGTTACGAACAATTTTATACATTTATAAACGCGGTATTAATAACAAGAAAACAATCTTTATACTTGCTGAGCACTTCAAATCACGAAATTTACACGATTCACCATTTACTACCGATATCATGCGACAGTACAACCACTTTAAACGTAAGTAAATTTCGAGCTTATTAATATTATTTACTTACTTAAAATAAATATTCAAAATTTTACAGAACTTGATAGTTTTTATAATAATGATGATGGAGACGATGCGCTCTTCGAGAATATCACGTATGGTACGATAATTCTTTTTATTTTCTATTGACGCCCCTATATACTAATCTTATTTAATAATTCGTTTTTCAGATAATACAGACAATGCTATAGACGTAATATTTGATCCCGAGGCTGGACCTTCAACAAGCTCATTAAGAGGTACACATAATTAAGCATAAAATAATTTATTATCATATACTTATATAATGTTTAATAATATTTTTCGTTTAGATAATACCTATGAGAAATAACCTGTATTGAGTTTGAAGACAAATTCTCATAGTAGAAGTACCAACAGAAGCAACAGCAGAAGCCGTAGCAGAAGCAGTAACAGAAGCAGTAGCAGAAGCAGTAGCAGAAGCAATAGCAGAACCAGTAGCCGAAGCAGTAGTAGTAGTACCAGCAGTATCAGTAGCACTAGCAATAGAAGTACTAATAACAGAAGTAGTACGTATAATTCATCAGACATGCATACTGGTTCGGATGAAAACAGTAAATATATTTAATATATGAGTACTTGATAAAATTTTTTATTTGTACATATAGTTAAAAATTTGCAGAGCGGAAGAGGGAATGAGCATATCGTAGAAGAAGAAAATAGAGAAGAAAACGTAGAAGAGCCACACATCGTAATAACAGACGAGACTACAAGACATTATCGGTGCTTTGGTATTGAAGGTAGAGAAATGCGTGTTCAAATTTGACCACCACCTTCTGGAGTCACTGTTTATGAGTGGCTCGAGAGTGCAATGCAGGAATTGTATGGAAAATTATGTGGTACAGCAACACCCGAAGATTTTATTGGCGTAACTCTTTCATCAGAAAGATTTCTTCACGGTCCTGCATGGATTTCATTTAGACGCGTGAGTGATTTATCTGCTAACAATTTATGGGATAAGCTAGCAAGCGTTGCACAAAGCGCTGATAATTTTGAAATTGATGATACATTATTAGTATCTTGTAGCATTGTATCTGTCCCTGTAGGTCGTGGTTGCGTAGCTTTAACTCATGAAAGTGTTTTTAAGCGTTCTATATTAAAAATAAAAAACGATGGTAATTTATGTTTACCAAGCTCTTTAGTAGTTGCATATGTGCATGCGATACGGGGACAAATACGTTCAGGAGTACTTCAAAAAGAGTGGGAAAAAATTAGAAACAGGCGTCAAAAGTATCAAACTGAATGTGCACAAAATCTTGTACGCGATGTTGGTGTAATTATACCCGAAGGAGGGTGTGGATTAGATGAAATTCATACATTTCAGATATTTTTTGCTAGAATAGGTATTGCCATCGTTATCTACTCATTTCAAAGATTTGGACGTGGTGATAAACCGTTGTATGACGGTTCAACATTTGTTCTCGATACGAATAATATAATTAAACATACTCTAAGGATTATATATTACGAAGCATCACACCATTATCAGCCAATATTAAATTTGCTTGCTGCTGCCGGTAGTAGAGGTTACTGCATACCATGTAATAAAATTTTTACGCGTGAAGAAAATCATAAATGCTCACAAAAATGTAGCAAGTGTTTTCAAAAACCTCCTTGTGATGCTGAAAATGTTAAAATTAACTGTCGATTTTGTGGTAGAGATTTTTTAGGTAATATTTGTTATAAAAATCATCAAAAACCAAAATCTTTTGACAAAAAACTGTCAGTCTGCCAGAGTATAAGAATTTGTACAATGTGTAATAAAACAGTTAGAGTAAAAGAAGAAAAACATGAGTGTGGAAAAACATTTTGTAAAGTTTGTAATGAAATATTACCTACAGATCATTTTTGTTACGTAAAACCAATTGAACCAAGTAAAATTTTTATTTTTCTTTTATGATTTTGAGACACAACAATGTGAAAGAGTAGATGGTGATGACAAAATTAGAATACATGTACCAAACTTGTGTGTTGTACAACAAGTTTGTAGTTTTTGTGATAAAAATACAGACATTTCGACATTTTGTACATATTGTGGTATTCGGGAATATGTATTTGATCGTGACCCTGTCAAACAATTTACAGATTTAGTGTTTGCGAAAAGAAGAGCGTTTAAGCAGATTGTTTGTATAGCGCACAATGCACAAGGTTTTGATGCACAGTTTATTCTAAAATATATTGTTGAGCGGGATGACATTCGTGTTAAACGTTATTATATTAAACGGTACAAAAATAATTTTAATGGAGCTTATGAATGTTAAATTTTTAGATAGTTTGAATTCTCTTCATATGCCTCTTAGTGCTTTACCTAAGGCTTATGGTTTAATACAGATTGAGAAAGGCACGTTTCCACATTTATTCAACACGCCAGAAAACAAAATTATATTGGTGAATTACCACCTCTTTCATCCTATTCACCAGATACTATGAGTGTTATTGAGAGAAGGAATTTATTAGAGTGGTATAACGATAAGAAAGAACAGCATTACGTCTTCGATTTTCAGAAAGAAATTTTGAAATATTGTAAACAAGATGTTAAAATTTTAAGGCTAGCATGTTTGGCTTTTCGAGAAACTTTTTTAAATTGTTCTAAAGTTGATCCTTTTACTGAAGCAGCTACAATTGCATCGTCTTGTCTTCGTATGTATAGAAAAAACTTTTTAAAACCAAAAACTATTGGCATTATACCTCAAGGTGGATACAGGCGAACGAATAATCAATCAGTTAAAGCATTATTATGGTTAAAATGGATGGAAAAGGTTATGAATTGTGAAATACAACATGCTGATCGTTGTCATGAAAAACGACTTCCGGAGGGACCAATAGTTGATGGTTTTCTATCACCTTATCAAAATAACACTCATAGTAAGGGCATAGTATTACAGTTTCACGGGTGCTACTGGCACGGGTGTCCAAGATGTTACCGAATTAACAGAGACACGCGTTTGATAGTGGGTAAGGAAACATTGGATGATAGGTATGAAAGAACCTGCAAAATTTCTGAAAAAATTAGATCATATAATTATTATCTTATAGAAAAATGGGAGTGTGAATATGAGAAAGAGTGTTTGGAAAATGAAAGTATGAGTCAGTTTGTACAACAGGCTAAACTTAAAATGTATGAACCCTTAAATCCTAGAAATGCTTTCTTTGGTGGTAGAACAGGCAATACAGTTAAAGTTTATGACGCACAGGATAACCAAAAAATCAAATACGTTGATGTTTGTTCACTTTATCCGTACATATGTAAACGAGGCAAATATCCTGTTGGTCATCCAAAAGTATATGTTGGCGAAGAAGAGTGTTTTCAATTCATTGGTAATATAAATAATATTCATAAAATCGATGGACTTATTATGTGTACCATATTACCACTACGCAATTTATATCACCCGGTTTTACCTGTAAAAATGCATGGTAAATTAATTTTCCCACTATGTCGAAAGTGTGTAGAAGATAAAGTACAAGAAGATTGTATGCACGAAAATGAAGAAGACAGAGTATTTATTGGTACATGGGTATCTGAGAAGGTAAAAAAAAGCTGTTGAAATTGGCTACAGAATTAGAAAAATTTTTGAAATTTGACAATATAAAATTACGCAAATATGATCCTGCTACTGGTCAAGGTGGATTATTTCCAGGTTACATCGATGAATTTGTTAAACAGAAGACCCATGCATCTGGATTTCCTGCGGAATGTAACAATGATCCAGAAGCAATAGCACAGTATATTCAAGACTTTGAACGAGCGGAGAGTATAAAACTGGACAAGAGCCAGATAAATCTTAATCCTGGAAAAAGGTCTGTAGCAAAACTTTGTCTTAATTCTTTATGGGGTAAATTTGGACAAAGAGAGAATATGCCAAAAACAGAAATAGTGACAGATCCTCAAAGACTTGTAGAAATGTTAACCAACTCTGAAGTCGAAGTTATGGCATATTTACCCGTTAATGATTACACCCTGTACGTCTGCTGGTAATACACTGAAGAAGCAATGGAAACATCACATACTACTAACGTTGTTGTTGCTGCTTATACCACAGCACAGGCCCGATTGAAACTTTTCAGTTACTTGGAACCCCTAGGAGAACGCGCTTTATATTATGATACAGATTCAATTATTTATGTGAGAAATACAGATACACAGGAGTATGAACCACCTACGGGAACTTTTAGCAGAAATGACAGATGAATTGTCATGTTCCGGCATAGGGAGTTATATAACATCTTTTGTATCAGTGGGGCCAAAATTTTATGCTTATAAGGTTAAGAAATCTGACGGCACTGAATCTTGCATATGTAAGGTCAAAGGTATACGGTTAAATTATTCAAACGCTGAGAAAATAAACTTTGACTCTATACGTGATTTAGTTACCGGTGAGATTCCACCTATATTATTAACGTTCGATTCGATAAGACGTACAAACTTTCATGATGTCGTAACGTGGGAAGAAAATAAGATATGTAAACCTGTGTATGCAAAGAGGCGTTTTATAAATATATCTGAAAGTTATCCTTATGGGTATAAAACACCTTAAATAAAGGTTATTTAGTTTAGTATATCTGTGACAACCAAGATGTCGAGAAGCCTGTCCAAAAGAATGGAGTACATTTTTGACATGCAGGGGTTTAAACAATCTACAGATTATTATGTCCTTAAGGAGCTTGCTATATTACCTCTGGAAAAAGACTCTGAACCTCTAGTACTTTTGTTTCAAGAACCATATAATTGGCGTCGACTTACGGATAGACACAAAAAAGAAAATACATAGCTGAAACAATACTATCACGAGCTTTCATGGAAGTCTGGTGAAATTCCTTATGCGAATATAGGCAAGGTTCTTCGAGAAGGGTTACATGATGCTAAGAAAGTTTTCGTCAGAGGTCAGATTAGAAAGGAATGGTTAAAACGTTTTAAATTTAATGTCGTCGATATTTACGATTTAGGTTACTCCCAAGTTGTACAATAAAAAAAAATTGTAACTATTTGTATTAACCATAATGGTTCTTATAAAACAAATTATGCACTTCATAACGCTAAACTTATGAGAAAATATTATTTCGAAAATATTTGTGTGAATTATGAATAATTTCATATTGTTAAATAGCATAAGTGAATTAATTGTATTCATGTGTCAAAACATTTGTAAATACTTAATAAAACGCTTATCCTTCAATCAAAACTGTTTGTTTCTCAATTAATTTTATTTCAATGTAATAAACCTAACAAAAAAAATAAATTTTGCTAAAGTGGTGGTGGTGAAAGGCTCAAGAAGTGTATTAAACAGTCTGATATACCATATTAAGCTTATTGATTCACATCAAGCTTATCGATTCACATTGAGCTTTTCAATTCACATTAAGCTTTTTGGTACACGTTGATAGCGTTTATCACAAGTTTTATAGCTTGAAAATAGCTTGTCACTTCATCAGCAATCTGATTTCTCAAGCAGCTTGTGACACGCGCGCGTCCGCCGCCGCCGCAAACCTCGAGACTTATAAAAATATTATTTGCTTTGATGAAAACAGTTTTTGTCATGGATTTACGGTGGAAACATCCTTGGACATCATGGTTTGCGGTCCCACATCATGTGGGAAAACCATGTTTGTTAAAAACTTTTTAAAAGATATAGATAGTATGAGTAACGTATACTTTGACCGAATAATAGTTTACTATCCCGAATGGCAATCAACGTATAAAGAACTGAGTGATTGTGTCGAATTTCACGAGGGTTTACCAAAAAATTCAGACTTTGTCGACGACCCTAGGCCAAAATTGATAATTATAGACGACTTGATGAGGGAGTCTTCGGGTGGTGGTGGTGGTGGTGGCGTTATTGCCAATCTTTTTACTAAGGGTAGTTCATAATAATTTAAGCGTAATATTCATCACACAAAACCTTTTCCATAAGGGCCAGCGTGAAATCTCGTTAAATTCTAATTATATAGTTATTTTCAAAAACCCTAGAGATAAATCTCAGATACAGTATCTAGCTCGCCAAGTGTGTCCTGAAAATCCACAATTTCTAAAAGAGACTTATCTTGATGCAACTAAACAAGCACACTCCTATTTATTACTTGACTTACGCCAAGATACACCTGATAATTGTCGTTTTCGTAGTAATATATTTCCGTTTGATAAATATCACTATGTTTATGTTCCCAAGAAATCTATAAAAGGTAGCGAACTTGGGAATAATATACCAGTCATACGATTATAATGGGTTCGAGCAGACGCAAGCGTCTTGGACAAAAAATTTTAAATACTTTAAAATCTCTGCTTCATTTCGATAAAAACGACGTGTTTTATTACGCGAAGCAGATAAAAAACTTGTTATTCTCATTTGCGAATGTGGTTTAAATATTTTACGTGGTAACGTGCCTTTGAACAAAAACTATAAAAATAAATTGAAAAAGTACGTTTTATTCTTAAGAAAATTAACTGATTCTTCGCAAAGTTTGAAAAATAAAAAAAAGTTGATTATCAAATACCAGACTTGTTTACCACTCATCTTGGTACCTGTGATAAAACTATGGAGCATGCAAGAAAAATGATTTTGATACCTGAAGAAAGTATAAACAATTTACACCATCGTTTATCAGGTGAAAAATTGGTTACTATGCAAACACCGGGTACACCTTCCTCGCGACTAGACAAAGAAATAAGCGAAATTATAAATTCGACATCAATTCAAGATGATCGTGAAAAATATGCGATGTACCAACAAGCATTAGACCGTTTTATGTATTATAAATCAAATGATGGTGCAAAAAAGTTTCACGTGAGCGACGTAACTACCCCTGGAGATATCGATAAAGTAAGCAGAGTAAATAATAACGAAGATATCAATGAAAATAGCTGCAAAGTAGATGATAACATAATAAACAGTGTACCATCAACGCTTCTATTTAAAGCAAAACAGTTATTACTGCGATTGTCTGCTTCTGGTTATGTCACATGGGATGATCTTGGTAAGATTACCATACATGGCAGTGTCGTCAAAGGTGGAAATATAGTAGATTTGATTAACGATGCTCTGAGAAATAGAAAACAGCCGTTGTCAAGTGGTTATAGACAGTTTACCGAAGCGCTTCGCAGAGCAAATATACCACGAGAATTTATTGGTAACAATAAAATTTGGGAACTTGTCTCTTCACCACAACCTGACAGTGACGACGACGACGAAGAAACTCAACAATCTAATAGTGAAGAAACAAACGAAAAACCAACCAATAGAGCAACACCAAGAAAGTTGAAAAGAAGATTACACCCCCAAGAAACACCTAGACACGTTACAAAAGTTCGTATTCTTCCATGGGATCGTCTAGAGTAAACATTGAAGAAGATTTGATCGCACACCCAGAATCAAGTCTTGTAGATAATTTAATTAATTCTTTACCTTTTGAAATACATGCTCCAGGGTACCATTTTTGTGGACCTGGTACATGTCTAAACGAGAGGTTAGAGAAAGGTGAGAAAGGTATCAACCCACTTGACGATTATTGTCGTGAACATGATATAGCATATGCAAACAGTAGTGATCGACAGCTACAACTAACGAGAGAGGTGTGGCTTTAGTCACAACTGGTTGTATGATAAGGTAAAGAATTTCTCGGCAGAGATGCAACAAGTTTTGAAAAAGAACAGTATAAACTATCGTGTAGTTAGAAATCCTGATATTAAAGCAGCTGTGGTTGAAAGGTTTAACAGAACATTGAAGGGTCGATTATGGCGATATTTTACTCATACAAATACGTACAGATATA
Source organism: Torymus aiolomorphi (assembly GCA_036365515.1). Lineage (NCBI taxonomy): Eukaryota > Metazoa > Arthropoda > Insecta > Hymenoptera > Torymidae > Torymus > Torymus aiolomorphi. The sequence goes on from CM070874.1 coordinate 182,998,593, forward strand.
TTGATATTTTACAAAAAATTGTTGATGCTTACAATAATTCTTGGCATTCTGGTACTAAAATGACTCCTGCTAAAGTTAATTTGTACAATGCCGTAAAAGCATACCAAAACCTAGCCCAGCGATACAACACGACCCGTATTCGATACCCTAAATACAAGGTGGGTGACTTAGTACGTGTTAGTCGCGCCAAACTAGTGTTCAAGAAAGCATATGAAAGCGGATGGACTTTGGAATTATTCCGAATTACACGTATATCTACTAAACGCCAACCGCCTGTTTATACTTTAGAAGATCTTGACGGTGAACCAATCGAAGGTTTTTTCTACGAAGAAGAAATTTCTAGAGTACAAAAAGATTTGAATACAGAATCATTTCAAATAGATGAGATTCTTAAAACTAAAGGTAAAGGGAAAAACAAAAAATATTTTGTAACTTGGAAAGGTTATCCCGATAAATTTAATTCCTGGGTTTCAGCAAATAATTTAAAAAAGATATAATGAGAGAACAATTTTACATAGTATTATCTAGTAACAACAACATATATGTGTTTCCTGAAAATAACACAACACATTTTACCACACAGCTACCTCAAAATATTTATTTACACGGTGAGTGGTCTGTAGCTCTATGTGAGATTCAGATACCCCACACATTTCAACATATTTCGCTCGATAACTATGAGGGTATGGTCTGTGTGAAAACAACTGAGTCGTTTTCACCAAATGATTTGAGACACGAATCAATAGAAAATGATGTTATTGCACACTTATCTCCAGGAATTTACACAGATATGGAAAATCTTTTACAAGAAATAAATAATTTACCTAACATAAAAAATCACTTACAATTCAAAGCACAACATGGAGGGTTTATAGAAATTGAACGAACTTGCCAGGATACTTGTGACACGAGTTTTCATAGTTTAATTTTGTCTGAAAAACTCTTGAGAATTATTGGTTTTGAAAATCATAATCTTGAAAAAATTAGAGATACAGTTACCGGTCAAAGACCTGCCGATCTTATTAGCGGTTTACCATCAATAATAAGAGTGTATAGTGATATTTGTGAACCTTACATTACAGGTGATGTACACACACCTCTTTTACGCATAGTTCCTCTTAATATGAACGAGTATAAATATGGTAGCATTGAGATTAAAAACTTTATCATGCCAATGTATATTCCATTGTTATTTACGTCATTTCAATCGATCACAATAGATATAAAGGACCAAGATGGAAACCCTATAGTATTCGATTACGGCACGTTGACAGTAACACTTCATTTTAAGAGAACCGCATAAGATGAGTTATTTTGAAACAATTTATGATAACCAAAGTGCTCACGATCCATTCAATAATTATATTACAATAGATACATCTATGCAAAAAGGAAAAGGTGTTGGAAGCTTTTTAAAAGGTGTCTATCGTAGTGTTTTACCGGTTGTAAAAAAAGGTGGTAAGGCTGTAGGAAAAGCTGTTGGTAAAGAGGCTTTACGAGCAGGTGTAAATATTTTAGATGACATTACACATGAAAAACCTTTTAAAGAATCTTTTGGCAATAATATTCGAGAATCAGGAAAGAATCTCAAAAGAAAAGCCGAAGAAAAATTGGATAATCTGATAAGTGGCTCAGGATATAAAACTAAGCGTTGGGCCCAGAAACAACAGTTGACTAAGAACTCTGATACCGTTAACACCAAAAGTAGAAAACGTTCCAAAGTTAAACCAAATAAATTTGGTATTAAAAAAAACACTGTAAAAATAAAAGGAAAACTTTGAAAGAAAAACGTACTGCACGAGATATTTTTGAAGAATAATGGCTTTTTACATAGTGGTTCGTGTGCATGTCTTAAATCTGAAGTGAATTTATTTAGTGTACCTCCTACTTAAACAACGATTGAAAATTCAAATTATGTTCAATACAAGCCAATATCTTCGCTAACTGAAGGGTCGCCAATAGAGTTTTCTATACCGGGAACTAGTGAATATATCGACCTTGCACATACTCTGCTTAGTGTTTGTGTAACTATCACACAAACAGTAACACCTCCTGAAACCATAGATAAAAATACCTTGAAAAATGTTGGTCCTGTATATAATTTTATGCACTCGATATTTAATCTAGTTGATGTGTTTTTTAATCAAAAACCTGTTTCCCCGCCCAATAACGCCTACGCTTATCGATCATACATTGAAACTTTATTAAACTATGAGTCTGCAGCTAAAAAATCTCATTTCACCAGTGCACTATGGTACACCGACACTCCTGGAAAAGTGGATGCTACTGATGACGAAAACGAGGGTCTTACAAACCGTCGAATCCTTATGGGCGATGAGAAAAACATAGATATGATTGGGTATTTACATTGTGATGTTTTCAATCAAGACAAATTATTAATTAATGGTGTCGAAGTACGTGTGCGGCTCGTACGATCACGAGATAGTTTTTGTCTTATGGACCCGACAGGACTACACCGCTCGAATCACCGAAGCTGCTCTCTTTGTACGTCGTGTCAGACTTAGTCCAAGTGTTATATTGGCTCACGAAAAAGCACTTTCGAAAACAACAGCTAAATATCCCCTCACACGTGTAGAAGTAAAAGCTATTACAATGCATAGTGGTATTCATGGAGAAACATTGGATAATGTCATTTTAGGTCAATTACCAAAAAGAATTATTGTTGGCTTTGTAGAAAATAAAGCTTTTAACGGTGATAAGGGTCTCAATCCATTTAATTTTAAAAATTTCAATATAAATTATTTGTGTCTCTACATTGATGGTGTACAAGTGCCGTCTAAACCATTACAACCTGATTTTAAAACGAATAATATGTATGTTGATGCATATCATACTTTATTTTCTGGTACAGGTATACATTATTTAAATGAGGGTAATTTCATTTCACGCGAATCTTATGCCAATGGATATTGCCTTTTCGCTTTCGATTTAACACCTGATTTATCAGCAAATCAAGACACACATTGGAATCTAGTAAAACATGGTAGTGTGAGAATTGATGTTCGTTTTGATGATCCGTTAAGCAGTACAGTAAATTGTATAATTTATGCTGAATATGAAAATATACTTGAGATTGATTCGTCACGTCAAGTTCTCGTGGACTATAGTGGGTGAGATGGTGGGGGAAAGTAGTAGTAGTAGTGGGGGGGGGGTAAAGGTTAATGGTTTGGAAATGTTTCTGATATGTCAGTCGTTGATTGCACGTTGATTTGTTCAAAACTATGAAGATGGATATCGTCGTAGATATACAGTGTGCTAAAGATTATAAAAACCGTCCGGTACCAAAAGAAGTGGCAGTTCTTTCATTAAATCAAAATTTCACAGGACATTGGCTTGTTTCTCCGAATAGACAAATAACTGCATTATGTCAAGAGGCTAGAAAAGAAAACGATTGGTTATCACGAAACCATCACGGCTTGGATTGGCTTGATTAAGGTGTTTCCGAAAAAGTCTTGTTCAAAAACCTAGAAGAAATTTGCAAGAGAGCAAACAATATCTATGTTCGTGGTGGCATGAAAGTGGCGATTTTACGAAAAATCACTACACGACACATTATAAATTTAGAGTTTGAAGAAGATTGTCCACCATTTCACAAACTTACAGCATCTGGTAAATACTGCGTGCAACATTCTTTAAAATTCGGTTTTTCAAAGTTTAGTTGTGCTTTGAATAACGTCTCTAAGTTAAAAACGTGGCTGAAAACACGTGGTAAAACTGAAGCTGTTGGTGAAGAGTTTATCTTTGAACCGCCTGTTAACCTCTGTGATGAACAACATACAAATTCAACAGATTTTATCTCGAATTCCTACTCACGCTGTGGGGGTCTTTGCGGCAGATCAAATTCCCCTGGTCTGGACGAGACCGACAGCTTTTATTTTCAACACCCAAAGTCACGATAAACCTGGCTTGCATTGGGTGGCAATTTACGTCAATAAAAACGGTGATGCCTGGTACTTTGATAGTTTTGGTGTACCTCCTTACATACCCGATCATATAAACCGTATTCGAAGAAATGTTAGAAAATTTCGATGGAATTCACGACAACTACAAAGTGAAACTTCAGATACATGTGGTTATTTTTGTCTCATGTTTTTACATTACATGTCTGTGGGCCTTGGAATTGGAGATTTTCTCGAAAACTTTTCTTGTAACTTACACAAAATGATCAAATTGTTAGAAATTATGTTTCAAAATTGTATAGGAGCACATTTCCCCACTACCATTACCAACCCCCACTACTAACACTACCCTTCCAATAGAAAACCCCTCCACCATCCGAATGAATAGTATAAAAAAAGAGCGTCGACCACAACCTATTCATTAGTTCACACGATCACTCCTGCTGAAAATAATACACAAGAATGGCTGGTCAAGGCAAGCGTAAATACAAAGCAATGGCAGGTCAAGATAGTGTTTCCAAATATCATTGTCGTCATCAACTGTTGCCAATGGTGTACGGACTAAACAAATCTTATACTAAGAAAATTACAATTGGTCTAGAAAATAAGAAAATTGGTGGTGAATTTCTACCTATCATCCGTCTTAGTGGTGACGACTTTGTTGGTATACCATTTACTGTGTCTGACTGGCGTTTATTTGAAGAAATTTTTCCAGTTATTGATAAGTTCTTTGAAACCGAAGATGGTGATATGCTGGATAAAAGGATGCCCTTTAGCCGTTTTAGCATAAGGCTTACTATGAGTTATGGCGACAAGGCAATTGAACTTGTAGAAGAAGAAGATTCACAGACGTCAGGTGATCAAACACCAACGAAACAGTACCGACGTAGTTTAATATTTAAAAAAGTTTCTTTTGATAGATTAAAAATATTAAAACATTGTATACGTGTGAGAGTGAGATTTTTATTAGATGTAACATGTAACATAGAATATATTATTAATACACTTTGTCATTATTTCAAAGAAAAATTGCAAGAATCGCAATCATCACAATATACACATTTTTCTAAGGACGATTTATTAACTTATGCGGAAAAATTCGGCATACCTGATTCTGATAAAGTTTATGATGAAATAATGATTAAAAAAAATGATATACCGATACAATACCCATGTTATGTCTTTAAGGGGATGTGCAACCCTAATTTCAATATTTTTTTAAATCAACATTCAAACATTTATTTGGAAAAAGACGGCTGTCAAGCGCTCCGTACACGCAAACACTATATGCAGATTTTTTTCTGGATAATTCTATTGATATTTGCGTGAGTTATGCTCGTTTGAAAAGTAGGTCAATTGTAGATTCCTACTTACCGACAGTACGGTTTTTATTTAATTAAATAAATTCTCGTCGTTTTTTTGGAAAAAGACGTCTGTCAAGCGCTCCGTACACGCAAACACTATATGCAGATTTTTTTCTGGATTATTCTATTGATATTTGCGTGAGTTATGCTCGTTTGAAAAATAACGTCGGTACTCACATCCCCTTAATATATGAGCTTGTATCATTACATTTAGAAAATATTATATTTTTAATGAATAAAAAGATTTAAATGTATCAAACTTATTTTTACTTACCTTTCATACTCCTATCCTAAAATACCACCTAGTTTTCTTACAGATAGAGTTTAATATTATAGAGTTAAATTGTAAAGTTAAATTTTAAATCATAGAGTTCAATATTATATAAATTTTAAAACTTCAAGTTATATTTTAAATTTTGAAATCACAGAGTTAAGTTTAAATCATAATTTAAAATTTTGAAATCGTAGAGTTAAGTTTAAATCATAATTTTGAATTTTGAATATTGTGGCACCATGGGGCAGACACAACAAACCCCACCACCACTCCCCTGGTGGGAGGGGAGGGGATGTATAATACCCCCTCCCACCAGGGAGTGGTGGTGGGGGTTTGTTGTGTCTGTCCCATGGTGCCACAATAACTAATCTTATAACTTGTACTTTCGAATGGTGCTATGCATTTTGAAGAACAACATGTTATAATTTAAGATAAATGGTTCTGAACTTTCCACTCGAATTTCCGACCAGAAGAAAGTGTTAGGGAGTAAAAAGAATAGCACCATTGGAAAGAGCAGGAAAGAATCTATTGATATATGTCTCTTATTTTTTCTGAAAGACTCAAAATACGATTACGAGCTCATTATACCAAGGCCGAGCGTGCGGCGCGTCCAAGCGCAGAGCGAAAAGCCCGCGCTGCCATTCGCCGCTGTCTTTTTAATCTTGTTACTTTTGAGCCCTTCATTTCTCCAATTTGAAAATTTAGAGTTTTGTAGCTTGAGACTTGTACTTTCGAATGGTGATATGCATTTTGAAAAAAAACATGATATACTTGGAGAAAAATGGCTCTGAACTTTCAATTCGAATTTTCGACCAGAAGAAAGAGTTTCGGAGTAAAAACAATAGCACTATTGGTAAGAGCAGAAAAAAATCTATCGATTTATGTCTTTTGTTTTTTTCTGAGAGACTCAGAATACGATTACGAGCGAGTTGAACAGAGCGTGTTTTGCACGAAAAATGCGTCGTGCACGTCCGCGGCTGGTTTCTGGCGGATACTCCCATATATACAAAAAGAAGCCCAAAACCACCTCTGTTGGTCCAATTTTAGAGATTTTAGAAGCTGCACTAGCCAAAACACCTGTAAAAAAGGTATATATTCAGTTAGCATTCTGCGATATGACTTTCGATCAATGTGTCAAAAGCTGATTTTATTTTTTGTATATTGCTGATAAGTCATAAGTTATTTTTTATTTATTAAAAAACTTGTATTTTTAATGATTTTATGGTGAAACAGTAATTGAAAATTAAGGTGTAACCTAAAAGTCTCAATGTAAATTTGCAGTAAATATATTCAAGAAAATGAACCCAAAAAACTCAAACCCACACATCAAAACTGGTTGTGCTAAACAACACCAACAACTACAAAAACTGATCATACTTTAAACATAAGCAAACATATTTTAATGAAAAATTATATAAATTATGTATCAAACAATTATTTACCGGTTAATGTTCACCAGCTCTGTAGTCTGTACGCTTGGCTTGTTTCGCTTTCTCTGCACAATAAAGTTTCTCTGATATTTTGGAATATGCCAATACTCTCTTTGATCTGTTTCATTCTCCTTTATTAAAAAAGCACCATGATGAAGAATCCTTTGGACATCTGCTGCACGTCTTTGGTCTGTCGACGAACAATGGTATAAACTAGCTTGGATGGCATCTTGCATACTCTTCAAATCATATGTATTATTGACAATTGCTCTTCTGTAATATTCCTGCAACTCATTAATTTTAGTAACTGTAAGCGCTCCATCTGACTTCTCACCAAGATTTTCTTTAGTAGCAAATTCTCTGAGGTCTTTAATTACCCATTCGCTTTTGTGCATGGTTGATGAATTATTCTTATTATATTAAAATAGTTTTTCCGTAAGGTGCCACTTCATTAAGCCGAGTTCAAGTTTTTGCATCTCCATCAGACAGAAGTGTTAAATACCTCATACCATTCTTTTGAACCAAACGACTCTAAATGTTCACAGCAGCCTGGACTTCCATACTACCAGAAGCATCCTCATAATTGGCATTACATTCTTGACTACTCTTGTGAGCTTCAAACCAAAAGTTATATTCTGAATATCATTGGTAGATTCTACAGCTTTTTAGTTCACCACAAATACTGCTTGTCTATTATTTGTAGATTCCATTCGTGCACTTGTAAAATTTTCTCTGATAACAGTTTCACAATTTTTACAGAATAATACTAGTTTTACACACAATCCGTTTCTCTTAGTTATTGAAGTTTTGAAGTTATTGTTCTAGAACAAGCACTACAAATTGTTTCTTTTTAAAAATTACAATAGTACATTACGATATGAGTGTGCAAAGTAGGTGATTCCCGCACGAGCGGAGTTTGTCGCCCGAGAGAAGCGAGGGAGTTTGTCGCCCGAGAGAAGCGAGGGCGACAAACTCCGCTCGTGCGGGATCACCTACGCAGCCCATGAGTATCGTATACTATTTTTCCTATCATCGTGTGCAAAGTTCGAGTTTGCGCACGCATATGCGTGCGCAATTCATCACGCAACTCCCTCAGCAGATACGTCTTCAGGGTTCATGGTCAGTCGCGCTTACGGAGGTTCATATTCTGCTGACATTTCAACACGTGTTTTCCGAGCAATAGGATAGAACAGTTTCGCTTAATCTCATTCCACACTCGATTCTAGAGACAAAGGCAAAAAATGTTAGTACTACAGTGTCGTTGGTTCGTCCAGGAATTTACAGAGATGTAAACATCATAGTAAACTTGTCGGAGAGTAGCGGTCTCGGAGGTTGCAGGCATCTGCGTCGCAATCGTGTCCGTCCATAAGTTATCTGTACGCGCCGCGAATTTCTTAAATTGCATATAAAATTAGTCTTACTCTATTCACTTTCCTATCCCGGCGAACGCATAGACGAATGAATTGAATGAACATTTACACAAAGGTTTAGTTAACTGTACGTTAGGTTATGTTGAATAAAATTAACAATAGTCAAAAGGGACAATTATCTTATATTTATTGCCTGCCACTACCTTTTCCTAAATATATCATGGTATGTAATCTAATATTACTATACAATTATTCTGAAGTGTATATTGTCAAATTATAAATAAATTTAATGAGAGTTAAAGAGAGAGAGAGACGCCCGATGGCTTTAGAAAAATAAAATTGTGTTTTAAAGTCTGCGGGGACGCAGACTATCCACGTGTCACGGATGAGTCCTATGGGTCATCCGAAGATTCACCTTTCACCTCGCGAACGCGTTCCCACGTGCAAAGTGCAAGCTAGCATTTTGCGTGTGCGACTGCTCGCCGTCGTCGCAACGCGAATAGCAGGTTCCCCGCGCCTTTCGAAGGCAACGGGCCTCCTTCTCTCTTCTCCCGCAGATATCCAACTCCTTTCTGCCTCCCTCACTACCTCATCACCAGCACCCCTATCCATACCTAACAATATCAACTACAATATCGGCAACTTCATATATCGATTGCGATATCAGCAAATTTATGATTAGTGTTACTCACGAAATCGGAAGCGCGCATACATGTGTAGACGTTGTCAAAAGAAAATCAGGAAAATGGAATTTCAATGAATGAGGAAGATTACCGAATTATTTAAAATGCGCGATTCTGGTTTTATAACCCTTATTTTTATGTATTTTAAAAAGATTTGGAAAATAAATTCTATCATCCGAAAAATATTTAGACATCGTAGTTGTGTTAATAAGATATTATACAATAAATTTTGAAAAACTGTGTATAGTTTTAAAAAATACTAAACATATATTTATCACATTCTACTGGGGATCAGGGCAAACTGCGAGTGGGAAAGGCTACTAACAGTACTTTTCCCTCATGTTGATAAAACACAAAGTGCTTAAGATTACACCCACGCAATAATAATCAAGAAAAATCTGAAAAATATGTTCAATACTCTTTATTAAAGGAAAAACTATTTAACTTATCATCAAATCATACATAAACAAAGGCGCCAGGTACGCGCTCTAATCGTACCGAATCTAACTCTAAATTAACTATCAGCTAGCGCAATTACTCGAGCCGTATTGACTCCGCAATAAACTAACCTCTAATTACTTATGCAGCTTCAGTTACAGGCAAATCACTCTGAGTCTCAACGCAAATCACTATTAATAGGACCAAAAAACTAGCTTCAGCCACACGCAATGACGGGGGGGGGGGGGCTTATAGACGGGGTATTTTTGCAACGCGAGCGCATACACGCGAACATGAATGCAGTCGAAGGAAGGAAACTAAACGGGAGACCTACCAGCAACCGACAGGAGAGTCGGTAACGCGGTCTCTCTTGCAGTCCTCTCGTCTTGCACGTCGGCTCCGGAGTATCACTCCTCGTCAGTAGCAGCAACGGAGCACTCGGAGCAGCAACGAGGGCGAAGGCGGCTTTCTCATATACGTGCACGCGTACACAATTTGCAGACTGAACAAGCAAGGAAACAAGACGCACTCTCCAGCAGCGGGACTCTTTCGCGCAGGGCAAGGCAAGTCCGATCGGAAGCCGGCCGGCACGCGCGATCGTGTTGTTGGCTCTCTTTGGCAGCGCTCGGGCTCCTTCGGCTCTCCGTGCGGCTCAGCAACACGCGCCGCGTATACGACGACAGTCGTGTCTCACGCTTGCCGTAGCGGCTGCGGCAGCCCGGCGCCTGCAGTAGGGCAGACGTGGGGGCAACACCGCCCGACAACGGCAGGCTCGAGGCATCACCTCACTGGCCGCAACAATCGGGGCGCACGTCAGCTGCTCTCGGCCACGGTGTTGGATTTTCGGCCTGAAAGCTACGGAAGGGAAGGCGCGACGCGCGTATGCATGAGGAAAAGTTGTGAGGGACTGTGTGTGCGCTTGCTGTCCACGTAATTTTAAGTGGTGTGAAGTTAACCACGTCACAATTTATAAACTGAAAGAAAAAACTCTAATAATGAATATATTGATATCTTTGAATGTTTCCGTCTTAAAAAGATTATAGTAACCCTGAAAAGGTTATAGTAATCTTTCGTATATTAATAATTAAGATATATTCTCAATCCAAATTTCTGTATCTTCATAGTAACCGTTATATCTTAACTATTAATATATGTAAGTTTGATTTGATTTTCAATTCCATATATTTATAATTACGATAATAAGTTTATTATAACGTTTCTTCTTTCTCAGTGTAGCTAAAATCAAACATTTATTGGTAAATATTAAGCCTAACGCCAGCCATCTAGCGTACAAATCTATAGGTACATGAACTCGTACAAGATGTGAGATATATGCATATGTGCTTGTTATTGTGCTTGTCATATATGCATATGCATTACAAGATGTTATGTGAGGCTCGGTCATTGCCAGCAATATCCACTAAAAGCCCTCCTGCTGATTGTCTGAGTAGGACTTTCCCTCGGTTGAGTACTCCCACCACGAAAACCGCCGTTAGGCATTAATTTGCGGGAGGCAGCCTTCGCCTTTTTGGTGCTCTACACCGCCTGGCGCTCATTCATACGGCTTCCTCTTCTTTCTTCTTATCTTACTTCTTCTTCTATTCTTTCTTTTTCTCTTCTTGCTTCTGCTCTTCTTTCTTCTCCTCTTTCTTCTTCTTTCCTAATGCGATTAAGCATCTCCCAATGCACTCGGGAGACAAGGGATCCCATAAGATCCTGAACCGTTCTCTCCCTTCCCGAAACCTGGGACACACGAAGAAAGCATGCTTCACGTCCTTCCCATTTCAGGACATGCCGGGCACTCCGCGCTTCGATATACTCCAATTCTCTTCAGGTAGCTGCGAAAGCACCCGTGCGAAGTGAGCACCTGAATGAGATGAAAAGTGACGAGTCCGTGTCTCCTCCCGGTCCACTCCACGACACATGGGATGATGAGGTGGGTCCACCGACCGTCGTCTGCTATATCCCATCGGTGCTGACACTCTTTCCCGGTCTTCCTGGACCATCGGTTTTGACGTTGTCTTTGGTCGAAGTCATCCTCTTCTGTAACCATGTCGTCACGATGCATCTCAGCTCTGAATCGCCATTAGGTCTACGGGTCGCAGTCCGGCGATTACCAAGAGAGCGATATCTGACACTGTACGGTAGGCACCGGCCACTCTTAGCGCAATTGTCCTGCAGGCCCTTCGGCAAGCGGCACCGTAGCTCGGCTTACTTATAGCATCAGCCCAGATTGGGGTTCCGTACAGAATCACGGAATATACCACGGAGGAAAGGAGCAACCGTCGCGGCAGCTTCGGCCCCCTTATGTCCGGCTGATGCCTGCGAGCGCCACTTTTGATGCCTTTAGTCCTGCGTTCCTAAGATGGTCTTTGAACGACATCCATGCATCTATTGTGACTTTGTGCGCGTGTGCGCGCGCGTGTACCTGTGGGTGGGTGGGTGGGTGGGTGCATGCGTATGTACTCTGTACTCTGTTTTACTGACACTCCTGTACTCTGTTTTACCGGCAGAACACGGTAAATTCTATATTATCAAAAATATATCGAATTACGTCTTATTTATCGAATTACGTCTTTACTAATATACCATCTGATCTTATTTTTTAAGCTATCTCTATAAAATGGAGATACTTAAATAAAGAGATCAATCTTTCAAAGGCAGAGATTCTCGAAGGCATAAAAATTCTGATAGATTCCACCTACTTGCAATTTAACAATAAATTCTAGAAACAAATCATATGCATTTCTATGGACTTCTGCACTAGTCCCTAGATTGCGGGACCCAGATCACCTGTGGGTGTAAAGTTCAACTTTACGTCCATGGTACCAAAAGTACTATTTTTGATGTATTTAAGTTATAATTACTTAAATCTGAATAAAACTGTTACTTAAGCTTTGTCTAGTTACAATTATAAATTTCTAATTATTACTCTTTTTATGTTTCAGTTTTAACAATGGCAGCCACAATGCCAATTAATCCTAAACCTTTCTTAAATGGATTGACTGGAAAGCCGGTAATGGTGAAGCTTAAGTGGGGTCACGAATACAAAGGATATTTAGTATCGGTCGATGGCTACATGAATATACAATTGGCAAATGCAGAAGAACACATCGAAGGTCACTGCACCGGTAGTCTTGGAGAAGTTCTTATTAGGTGCAATAACGTAATGTACATACGCGGCGTTGATGAAGAAGATGAAGAAGGAGAAATGAAAGATTAATAAACATATTCTTAATTCGATACGAACAATTCTTATTAATTTTTAATTTTTATGTGTGTGTTTCCATTTTGTATTTTTAATATTTCAACATACGTACCATAATGTAATAAATATCTTAAGCGAACGTTAATTAAGCAGGTCTTGCTTTTGATGTTGCTTAAGACGTTACATGATATCAAGCGTTCCTTTTTAACATGATCAAACTATTTTGTAACCAAAAAAATACAAAAATTTAAAAAACGATGTTTATGATACGGACGGCAAATCAGGAAAAAAAACAGTAAATAAATTATAACAATTCCTTTTTCTATACCTAAAAATAAATTGATATCAACTTTCTCTCTGAAAAAACTCAATTGCATCTATTAATATTCATATCATAATATTCATTAATGAGAATTAATGAATATTGTATAATATATAATATATAATATTAATTAATGCTTTTTCAAAAAGACAATGAATTTAAATGTAACTGATGCTCTACATTTTTATGTTTATTTTGACTTCTCTCTTAGAATTGCTCTCAAAAACAATTGTGACGGTGAAAATTTCTAACCTTAAGATTGTAATAAATTTTTAAGTTTCAGTGGTTATTGTCGATTCGGAGTTCTTCAGAATTTAAATAACGATATTATAAATGATAATAATTTATTAACTGATTGTTAATCTATTCTGTGTTAGGTTTTATGCAATTAGCCAATGACCTCTTTATCGGGGCTTTTGCTCGCCTAACTGCAGCGATAACTCAATCGATGCGCTTTCCGCTACTTGCACAGTATCGCGCCATGACGGACGTTTCCGTCATCCTACCAAAAGCATTGTTTCAATATCTGCAAGTTTAGGGTATACGTAAAACAGAAAATTTTTCAATTTTGTAAATAATCATGTGAAATATATTACTATGGACAAAAATTACGATCTTAGTCTTCATTACGTAGTCATGACCATCTAAGCCAGGTGACAATAGACGCAAATTAGTATAAGGATAGAGCCGCATAAGGCTACAACACTGCACGAGAGGAAGCCTCCACGACGTCCAGTTCAGTACACCAACTGGCATGGCAATCAGCCGATCTGAGCGACAACATGACCATAACGACTCCAGACTGACGAGGTACACCCACAAGTGGCATATATACACGGAGAGAAAAGTTTCGTATCGTTAACTGGAGACTTAGGCTAAAACGGCCTGAGTGACTCGGGTAGCGGTATAAAGCTAGCATTACTTGAGTCTCCGGTAGTTTCTGCCAGACAGTCAACAGTAAAGAAATTTTTTGCACGTTCACCAATTCTTAATAATTGATTTTGTTTAGCTAAATTATAATAGAAAAGCATATTACAATTATAATTAACTTATGTAAATCGTATATAAGCTATGTAAAGTTTATTTGCGTGCAAATATTGTTTGCATTTCCTAACCTCAGAAAAACATGCGACTGTTATGTTTACGTTTACGGACGACTCAGGCAAAAATGGCCTGAGAGTCCAGCATTCGGCGCTTGGCTACATGCACCTTAGTGGATAAAAATAAGGTTATGTTTCTGGAATTTTTCTCTCTGTGTAGGAGCGTCCACCAGACACTGGTCAGCAAGCAAGCGTGGCGGATTTTTCGCGAAACTTGTGAGTTCATATGAAGAATAAGAATATATATATAGATATAGCAACTCATTTTTTTATTACTGTTCCTGTTCCTATAGTTTTTCTGGTTGCCTGTATCAGGTTAATAGCGGGCAGGTCTTAATACGACGTATTCCGTATGGTTTTTTACAGAAAGAATGATCTTCTGAAAGCTCGCTTGCTATTGGTTGAAAAATGCCAATCCATTATTCTTTGTAATGAAATTCCTTTTTCTGCGTAATGGGCCATACTTGTGAACTACAGCGTCGATTGGCCCGGTTGTAAGAGTGCTACATAATAAAAATGAGCAGATATAGTTATAAAAACAAGGAACAAATATACGAAGTACATACCTACTGACCAATCAGTGTCGAGCCTCATAAAACTTTTTACAAAACGAGAAAAAAGAGGTTATTTTAGATCTGCCCAAAGGGTATAAATAACTTCCTACTTCAAGCACACTTAAATGTATTCAGTGTTTCCTATCTAGCTATCGACCTTCCATAACTTATCTTCCATCGTGCGTCAGAAAAGACATCTGTTAGATATTTAGTATTGTTATTTAACGATAAAAAACGACTTCAGGCAAAAGCTCATAATTTCCGGGAAGGGGATCTTAAAACTTGTGTATTGACTTCTATACATCTTGGATAGCAGTGATTTTCAACACTTATTACACAATCAATTTATTCAAATAAGAATATTTATTTATTTATTTATTTCCAGAAAATATTTACATTACATTATTATATACGAAATATACATAAGTAAGTAAATCCTACTGAGGCAAATATTATTGCCTGTGTGTAGATCTGGTACATAGAAAACTTACAAACTAAAAAAATATTACAAACTACAAAATTCTTAAAAACTATATAATGGTATGTGCGTACTGTTTGTTAACATCGATAAAATCCATTGTAGTACATAAATAACAGTTAAATAATTTGTTAGATATATTGGTTAAGATTTAATTATTATTTTGAAATTATATTGCATCTTTTACTATGAACATTTTTAATTTTTTCTTCATTAATTGTCTACTTAAATTCATAACTTTGAGATCCTTAGATAGCCCATTAAAGACCCTTATAGCTTCATTGTAGCTATTTTTATCACTAATTCTTTTATCACATTTAGGTAATTGAATTGTTTTGTTTCTGGTCTTGCTCGCACTGTTTATATATTTATTTCTTAATGTAGAATAATGTAAGGATATTGACTCTAACTGGAATAATTTTTTTATTTCAAGAGGTGGATTAGTTTGAGAGAATTTATTTTTATTTATGATTTTCAATATTTTGTTTTGTGTTGATTGTATTAGTTTCATATTATTATCGTACGCACCACCCCAGGCAATTACCCCATAATTGATTAGACTATGAAAGAAAGCATAATATATTATCATTAATGTTTTTGTATCCATCATATTTTTTATCTTGGCAAAGACAAAAATTAGGTATTTGGTTTTTTTAATGATATATCTTATATGCTTATCCCATTTCATATTGTAGTCGAAATTCAGCCCTAAGTATTTATGACTTTCAACTCTTTTTATTAATTGCGTTCCTATTTTGATGTTTAGTGTGCCAGGTACACTATCACAGTAGTTTCCGAGAGTCATATAGACCGTTTTATCTATATTTAGCGACAGTTTATTTTGTGCAAGCCACTTGGCCACATGATTAAGGTAAGCACACATTTTTTCCTGAGCTGAGGACCACATGTTATCACTTGATATGATAACCGTGTCATCAGCATAGGACATGATTGTGTCATTTTGCATACTTCCTAGTAAGTCATTGACATAAAGTATAAAAAGTAATGGTCCTAATATAGTTCCTTGGGGAACACCCGTAGTAAATTCTTTATATTCACTTTTACAGTCTTGAATTTTTACTCTTTGCCGCCTATCTGTGAGATAGCTAGTCATCAGTTTTAAGGCACTACCCCTTACTCCATATCGTTCAAGCTTATCTAAAAGAACTCTATGATTAACAGTGTCAAATGCTTTGGCTAAGTCTAGAAAAGCAACAATTATTGGTTTACTTTTATCTAAGTTTTCGTATATGATATTTGATATATAATTTAATGCGTCAGTAGTTCCCCTATTTTTAACGAAGCCGTATTGTTTTTCTGATATTATGTTATGTTTTTCAAAAAAGTGGTATAATCTATTATAAATTATTTTTTCAAAAATTTTTGCAATGTTCGATATTAAAGAGATTGGTCTGTAATTATTGATATTAGATTTTTCACCAGCCTTGTAAATAGGGACTACCTCAGCATTTTTGAGCGCGTCAGGCCAGATAGATTTCACAATACATAAATTGAAGATATATTCTAAGGGCACACATATATATTCAGAGAGAATTTTCAATGACTTAGCGTTAATATTGTCTACACCTCCAGATTTATTTTTCAATGTATTGATTATTTTGTATATCTCAGCAAAATCTGTCGGACGAAAGAAAATAGATTCAGGATTCCTATCTGGAAGTTTCAGGTTATTATTATTTATATTAGCAAATTGAGCACTCAAATTTGGTCCTATTTTACAAAAATAGGTGTTCATAGCATTTGCTATATCAGTTTTATTTTCGATTTTTTGATTGTTTTCGTATATATATTTTATTGGATTATCATGCACACTATTTCTCCCTAATTTAGTTTTAATTATGTTCCATAATTCCCTAGAGTTTCCGCTATTTCGTTTTACCATTTCCTTTTCATATTTAAATTTTGCTTCTTTAATAACTTTGTTCAATATCTTAGTGTAATTTGTATACTCTTTTTTTAGGGCTTCAGAAGTGGGATTGTTTTTCCATAAGATATACAGTGTCTCTTTAGTAGTACACGAGACTATAATAGCACTAGTAATCCAATTTTTTCTCGGAAGTTTATTTTTAAATTGTTTTTTGGTAGTGGACGCATCAATACAATTATTTATCATGTCAATTAATGCGTTAACTGCAAGATTAGGATCCTGCATAGACAATATTGAATACCAGTTTGAATTATTTGCAACATGTTTTAACTTGTTGTAATTAATTGATTTCATATTGAATTTGTTCGGCTGATTTAGCCGAACTGAATAGCAACCTTATATTAAAAACAAAAAAATTAGATCAAAAACATTTTCAATTTTTATATACGTTTCTTAGATTAATTTTTATTTAATTATTATAAGAGGAAACATTAACATGTTACCTTCAATTAAATTATAAATTTTGACAAAACCTGATTATAATAAAAATGCTACTAACTTTAAATTGTGGTATTTTTTATAGAATTATTCGAAACTAGCTTCCTAATAGCAAATTTAAAGAAACATTAGAATTTATTTTTGATGAAAATTAAAATTTTGAAAATCAATGAAACAATAAGTTTTTTAGGTAAATTGGGCAAACATAAAAACTTTTAACTCTTCTCATCTTTTTGAAAAACGCTTTACTTTCAAGCTACAGGCGATTTAAAGTTCAAAAATGACCAAATGTCTTCTTTTAGGCTATATTTTTTTTTATCCAGGCGTCTATTTTTTTTTTGCCTCGTCGAATTTGCAATCAAAAATTTGTGCAATTTACAGCGTTACTATACGAGATAGTGAATAGCCGGAAATCCAAAACTCGATTCGCAGATCATTTTTTAGGTCTATTGGGCAAAAATAAAAACTTGTTGACTCTTGTCATATTGTTGAAATACGCTTCATTTTCCAACTACTCTAGTACAGATGTATTGTATTTATCGTGTGTGTTCGCGTGCGCGCGGGTGTGTGTGCGTGCGTGCGTGCACGTCACCTCCCTAATAGCACGAAACGTTTTTCTAGCGTCATTATAACGTTAGATGTCTAACTTTGTAACGTTAGAATTGAACATTTTTATAACGTCATAAAAACGTAATAATTACGTAAAATATGTCCGCCTTCGTCGTAAAAATAACGTTATTCTACCATAATTCTAACATTAGTATTACGCAAACAAAACGTTTTTAAACGTTTTCTAACGTTACTCAAACCTTTTCATTTGGAACTGAGGCTCTGTTCATAACGTTATAAAACGTTTTTCTAACGTTATTCAAACCTTTTCATTTCAAACTATGATCCAACTTCCAACGTTATTAAACGTTTTTCTAACGTTATTCAAACCTTTTCATTTTGAACTGAGATTCTGTTCATAACGTTATAAAACGTTTTTCTAACGTTATTTAAACTTTTTTGTTTGATAATAAGGTTCAACTTCTAACGTTACAAAATGTTTTTCTAACGTCATTCAAACATTTTCATTTGAAACTATGTTCCAACTTACAACGTTATAAAACGTTTATCTAACGTTATTTAAACTTTTTTTATTTGGAAGCGAGGTTCATCTTCTAACGTGATTAAAACGTTTTTCTAACATTATTGAAACATTTTTATATGGAAGCGAAGTTTAGTGCATAACGTTAGAAAGACGTTTTTTAACTTTTTCTATTTGAAAATGAGGTTTAATTTCTAACGTTAGAAAAAGGTTTTGCACAAGCAAGTTTTGCAAAATGTGTTTGCATTTTGTAATGCTTTTTAATTATGGCAGTAAGTATCTAATGTTATGTTTCTATCGTTTTTCTTTTGTTGTCTTTTTCTTTCGTTTAATTTTAGAAACCCTTTGTCAAACATTTTTTAATCATTATAGTATATGATTTAAGTAACCAGTTCATCGCTAAAATCTTTTTTCTAATAATTGCGAAAACTTTTATTCGAACGCATAGATGTATATATTTTTATTTTAGGAAATTTTGTTTGAAAACAAAGTATAATTGATGTAAATATTTACATTAACTTCTTTTTACAAAAAATTTCTACACTTTATTAAAAGGGTCAACTTCTGATTACACATATAAGTTTACAAGTGAAAGAAGAATTGATTACGATTTATTTAAGGGTAATGTTTTGGTTAAATCTGTAAATATACCATTCTTACAAAATAGTGCCAAATAATTTTTTTTAATTAATTTTTGTAAGAGCAAGTTTTTTTTAAAAATATAGTACGTTTTAAAGTAATTTTTACTATTATAAAATCCTCCTATCTTTAAAAAATGATGGATTTGTTGTGATATCATTTTATTCGTTATTTGATTGGTGGGAGTAATGGATTGCTAGGTTACAAAAACAAAAGTGGCGCGAAGGTTTGATAAAATTATGACGCGCGAAGCGCGCTTAGAGATGACTAGTAAATTAAATTATACCAAGTACGTAAATTATGGTAACCTTACTTGAATAAGTGTTCTAAGCCAAAACACGACTTCAATAATAGAAAACGAAAGCTATTCATTGGAAATTAATAAATCGTCATTCAAAATGTTATTATTTTTGGGTAGTTAAGATGAAGATGAAGATGGTAAAAATTGGACTATTGTGGTTAAACATTTATTAACTTAAGGATGTAAAAAATAAAAAATATATATGTAATAATAAAAAATAATAATTTATATATATTATATATAATGGTTTGTTTGAAATACGTTTTTTTAATTCCAATAGTTTCATATAACGGTATTAATATAATTTATTTTTATTTTAGGCTTGACTGCACTACAACAACTGTGCATTACATGAATGAAGTCGGCGTAACTTTATAAAGATACAAATATTTACCAGCTTGTTCCGTAATTGTCATATGCTTATTCAATCTAATAATGATAACTTAGGGGAATTAACATTTTTTTTTATCATTACCCAAATATGTATGCATCATTGGGAACACAACAAAATGTGTTTTGAATGGTATCTTAAGTATCTTACAGAAAAAAGATTCAAAGGAATATTGATACGATGAAATTCGTTCATCAAAAGTTTGTGCTTCGTAAATAGATAACAAATTAGAATCTATCGGTGCGGTAAAAAAGCTATCTAAAAGTTTTAACTTTTTACCTATAATATAGATATTTTCGTTACTTTTAATAAAATTAAGGCACTCTACGTAAGCACCATCTTTAAGAAGGATGCAATTATTTTTGGTATCATGACAATTAATATACAACTGTTCCTTTTTTAATATTCTAAATTGACTCATTTCAGGTTCATATTTTAATACTGGACCTTCGATATGATTCTTTTCCAGAGTAAGTGAATTCATATATTCATTACTTTTTGAAATTTCATTTGCAGCTTTTATCTCTGCCAATCTTCTTGCGATTTGTTGCAGAGGTTTGCCACCTTTTCTAACAAGCCGTTTTACCTTTCTAATATGATTTTCAAAACGAAAAGCGCTAAAATTATCTAAGGGTCCAAATTTTTTTACATCATTTACTATATGTAGAAGATTATGAACATTGAAAGACATGTTCTCTATTACATAAAGTTTTGTAAAGTTTGTAACAAATATCTTCAACGATTTTTCGCTAAAATTCAAATATTTTTCATTCTTACATAAAATTGGATTAGCCAATATGATGCATGCTACGTGCAAATGCATGAAATGTGTATAGAATTCATCATCGAGAATGTCAGAGAGTACAACTGAACCCGAATAAAGTAAAAATCTTCTTAATTCATGGGCCTTCCATAAACGGCGTACATTGTTCAAACTTCTTGGGTTTCTATCAAAATCTGAAGGCATACAGTTTTTCATACTCAATAATCTTTCTGAAATTAGATCGCGCTGATATCTAGATAATCTGGGTCTAGGGCCATTTTTCCAGAGTTCAATTAATTTCAACATGACTCCTAAGCATATCAAATGCATATAGTCTAATACAACATTTGTAACTAATCCAAAATTTGGTATATCATTTAGAATTGTTCTGGCTTGTTGATAACCGTCATTAACATCGTCATTTTCATACAAAAATTGTGCGAATCCTATATCGGTTCTTAAATTTTTGTTTTCTCCAGGAAAACAAACTTTATTATGTGTGTAAGTACCTTTAATCCTACATTTCGTACAACTCCAGTATCCTGTATGGTATTTCACCTTCAAAATATAAGCCTTTGCTGGTGCATCGCACGTTAAGCACAGCAGTTTTACTTTATAATGTTTTTTATTATATACTATTCCATTTTCAATTAAATAAGACAATTCAGTCACAAATGTTTTTAAAAATTCATTCGAATCAAGTGGTTCATCTTCTCCGTGATAAATTCCAACCACTTCCACAGTTTTTAATATAGCCTCGGAAATTGCAATAATCCATAATCCTCTTTCTGACGATTTCCCTAGAGGAGCTCCGTCAATATTACATAATAGACTTATGCAATCTACACTTACATTTTTTAGTAACAATTGTACTATGAAAGTTTCTATTGCATTCCTTACTCCATAATGACAATATTGCCCTGAACCCATGTCAATAACGTTTGTTACTCTTGGAGTTTTTAACAATCTTCTTGCACCTTTTGGAAAAGGTACTTTTGTATGGTCTGTCAAAATACATAGTAATTGATTAATCGCAGTATGCAGAATAGTATGTACGTTATCTATACTCCATTTTCTAATACTATTTATAAATTCAGAATCAGCATCAGTTTCATCACCATTATTTGATTGATTGTCAAGATCACTGGAACAGGAGTCTGTTATGTTAAACTTATGAATTCGTCAAAATCATCGATATTCTCTTTATTTGGTTGATCTTGTAGACAATCATTGATATTTTCATAATTGTTTAATCTACTTTCATCATTTTTTCTCATTTCATTTTCGCATTTTTTTCTAATTGGCACTGAGGAACTTCTTGACGTATATTATTTGTATTTTCTATACTATTCAAAATAGCGGTACAAACAAGCTCTTCTTTTTCTTCATTTGACATAAAAACTAAGTTCTGCAAAGAAGTGGAAGGTTTTTCATGTGACTCACTTTCATTATTCTTGTGAATATCACCGGCTAAATCTAAATACTGCATATATCTACTATTAATCTCTTCGAGTAAAGCAATTCTTTTTACATTTTTTAAGCGACTAATATGCCGTTTAGAATACGGAGAGTTTTTCCGCTTTTGTGGATTCATATCCTTTAACGTATTTTTATATCGACAGATGTATAGTTGGATTTCTAAAACAAAATAAATAAAACGTATAAAATAATTGCACTACATTATATAAACTTGATTTTTCATTTTTTTTACAATAAAAAGTAAATATAAGTACGCATGGGGAATAAATGATAATTTTATTAGTACCACCCGTCGGAACAAACTGCGAACCGGATGAGGCTCGATTATTAATTTCTACTTTTGATAAATGTATTAATGAAGATGCGCTTAAAGAGAAAGAAGACTTTAAAAATTTAATAATAAACAAACAAATTGATGAGTGGTTTATTAATAACGATGCCGAATCAACTTTAAACGATGAACAGCAACTTCAAACAAACAAAGAAGTTAAAGAGAAAAGTTCTGATTTCCAAAACTGTTCTAAAAAATACGTTGCTGGTTATCTCGCGTTTAAAAATTTACAAAAATTCAATTGTGACGAGTGTAAAAAAGATTTTATTTGCAATGATAACGAACTGGATTCATCATCGGATTTACTGTTGCTGTGGAAAGCATTTCCCTCCTTAAAAGGTTATCCTTATGGGAGTTTAAAAGCTCCAACACAAATTTTCTTTTCGATTATTTTAGATATGTATAGTATTTATGAAAGTGAATTTTGTAAGATGTCTCACATGCATAATGTAGCTGAATATTTGTACCAATTAATAAAAAAGCAATTGCTAGTGAATCATAGTATTTTTTTGGAAACGACGCGTGTTTAGAACATCGAGATTATGTTATTAAATTTTTTTTAAAGACGCACATTTTTAATAATGTTAAATGGATGACAAAAGATTTTAGAGATAGAAAAGTTAACAAGCGATCCGCTTCCGTAAATGCACCTAAACGTAATAAGAAAATGCTTAAACTTGATTGTTAGTCGCGTTAAAAATTCATTGTATTGTAATTATTGTCAGTATTATATTTAGTATTATTTCTTTTTTTTTTTCGTGTTAACTTTTCAAAGGCCGCATTACAAAGATCAGAAATAATAATATTAATTTTTGTTGAACTATTTTAAGTAATTGCAAGACATGGTACAGTTACTTTTAGTAGACAATATTGAAATTAATATTATTATTTTATTATGTACTTCATTATAAAAAGGCAAAAAAGTTACATTTTGTATTTGAATAAATTTTTGTAAGTATATTATTCTTCTATATATTTATAAAAATGTTGAAGATTATAATAGGCGCTTTTAGAGTTTTTTTATAATGAAGTGCACACAAAGGAGGAGGTGGAAAAAGTCAAAGGAGCCTGGAGATGGGATGGACGGCTCCCGTGGTTTGTGTAGGACTACTGGCGAAGGATTCCACGGTTTTATTTACAATAGTTATATTTAAAGATTATTGAATACTTCAATATAATTTCTACATGTCATGAGATTGTAATGAAGTATTTTGAAATGTTTTATATGATAATTTGTAAATAAAACAAAAAAAATATCCAATGCACTTCGAACAGTACCTCAAAGGTAGTGCGGAAAACTGTTCCAAAATTGCAAAAAAATAAGCAGCAGAAATAAAAGAAGGGTTGCAAATAATTTATTAAAATTTCAATTAATTATAATTCGTTTACTAATATATAATTCGTTTTATACTTGTTGTTATCTTACCACCGTCTATATACCTAGTATTTAATATATGTAAAGGCCAATTTGCCCGTCTAAATAAATAAATAAATAAATTAATTATTCAGTTTAATTAAGGATTAAAATATCAATCGTTAATTAAACCCGCGTTTAGTTAAGAACTAAATTTTTAATCGTTAATTGAATCAGCGTTTAATTATAAGAATTAAAATTTCAAGCGCAAATTAAATCAGCGTTCAGTAAAAAATTTAAATTTCAATCGTTACTTAAACATGGGTTCAATTAAAGACTGAAATATTAAATCTTAATAAAATGCTGGTTTAATTAACAATTAAAATTTTAATTCTTTATTAAACGCTGGTTTATTTAACGATTGAAATTTTAGTTCTTAATTAAAATTAAATTAATGCGCAATTAAAAATATTACAATATTTTCGCAGCCCTGAATAAAAGTATACAGTCTTAAGTACTCATTAATTAAAGAAATAAAAAAAAAAAAAAAAAAAATATTTTCCGGGCGATGGATTTGAACCCGCATCAAAAGAGTAGTATTCAGGTACGTTATCCACAGGACCAACGCCACATACATATGTTCGTAACGTGGATGTAATATATAAACTGTTCCCCCATTTGGTTTATAGATTGGAGTTTAACATTAATTTGTTTTGTTAAATGTTTTTGGGGTTTAGTCTACTTCCTTGTAATTAATGTTGATTACTGACATTTTTGTAATGCCTAGTTTATCAGTTTTACATACATAATATGTATTATGTTACCATTGCAGTCGTTACGGGTGGTATGTTATCGGCCGTTCGTCAGCTCAGTCAGCTGTTCACGAAACTTTCAGAAATCGACTGCCGCGCTGCGCGTGGTCGGGGTACATACTACATTCGGGTTGCCTCAATCTCTCTGCAGGCTTTGCGCTTCTATTAGTGTCTATCTTCGTTGGTTCTGGCGCCGAAACTAGTTATCGAGAACTACTCCGGCGACATTATATTTTTAATAATTATTTTTTCCCTTAATATTTATTAAATGTGAACTTTTTTTTTCATTTACTTTATTTGAACTTGTTCTATAACTTTATAAAAAAAAAATAATTGTTTTCTCCAATAAAAATATTGGTTTTTGGAACAAAACGTTACCTTGCGTCTTACGCTGTCGAAAACTGGTTCCACTACCTTACTGTTACAGTGTCAAATGCATTACGCTATGCCGGTATGGCGAAGTGAGCAAGTCATCGATCTCGGCGCGGGACACCTGTTATCAATGTTTTCATAAACACTTTAATTAGTGTTTTGTTTAGTTACTTGTTTTTGATTATTTGCATAAACAATCAATTAAACACACATTAACAACCATACCATATATGTTTATTAAAAACATAAAGAACACGTGTAATTAGTGATTCTTTAATTACTTATTAATTGCTTGTTTTGATTGTTTGTTTATGTTTGTTTATATAAACAAGCCATTAAAGAGAAATTAAGCATGAGTTAATTACCATGTTTACCAAAACATTGGTACAGGGGCGCAGGGTGGGGGGCGGTGACTCACCGTCGACTCTCCATAGTGGTATATACACTACTATAAAAAAACAATAAAACAAAAGTAGATAACTTATTTTTGTTTATTCAAGTATAATGAAAGTCCAAGTTAGTTCCAACGTATCATACAAATACAGTAGTATATTTGTAACGCAGATATATTGTTTTAATAATTATTGAAAATATAATGATACTTTCATTTGTTGATAAAAATATTGATAATGATGTACGATAATAATACTTACAAAAACTTTTTTTACAAGTATACTTATAATTTTAATAAATTTTACAGTATTTTTTTATCAATAAAATAGAAATAGAAATTTTTTTTTTTAATAAATATAATAAATTGTTTGGGACACAATTTTCTCGTTATTCTTTTTATATTAGAGATGCTCAACTAAAACAAACTTTTTTCAAATTATTCGTGATCATGCAAACAATGTAAACGATTACGCAAAACTTATATGTATATAATGATGTTACGTTAATAATAATTTATTGAAAATACAGCGCTACTTGCATTTAATGACTATATTTACATACTGTTTTTAACTTAATATAATAATTTCACAATGGTTTTCGGAAAGCAGAACTGCATTATCAATAAATTATTTTACAACATAAAAACATTTTTAGGTCACATTAGTAGATAACCTACACAAGCAAAAATAAGGAGAACGTTGCTTCGAACATTAAATTAAAATAGAGCTTAATGGAACTTTTTTCACAACAAAAATGTAAAATGGTTATTGAAATTTTAATATTATTATTAGTAATTTAAAATGGAACATTTACTTTAATTTCAAAATAAAATTTAAAAATGGAAATTTGTAATCTAAAATCTTCAATAATCTTAATAAAATATTAATCTTATTAAAATTTCAATAAGTTACTTATGCTTATAAATAGATAAATGACTTTGGACGTCTAAAAAAAAATATTTTAGTCAAACTACTTAAAAAATAACTCCGGGAATCCAATCATGCCGGAAGAGATCTTTTAGGCATGGTGTGGTTTGTGCACATAAGAATTATGCACATATTTATTGTGCACACTTTAGCATTGGTGTATATCTATATCTATGTGTATACTCTAATGCTAAAGTGTGCACAATAAATATGTGCATAATTCTTATGTGCACAAACCACACCATGCCATCTTTTAGGGACTTTATTACCCCGGTCAAGTGCTTCCTGAGACATATTCTCTTTATCATCGTATTTTGTAATGCATAACATAATTAAAGGCGTTTCTAGAAAAAAAAATTAAAGGATTATACATTTTTCATTGGTTAATTAATATTAATGTTTTGTAAGTAAAATATCAATAAATAAATGCAACCATATATATTAATTTACCTTTCTCATTAATTTCTTCAACGACAGTAACATATGTGCCTTTATTGCAATCATCATAAGAAGTAAAGTTAGTAATTTTCACTGTTAATTTATAAACGCCATCTGTAACGGATCCACATCCATAAGACATTGTATTAAAACGATCCACTGCTACGGCAAATTTCGTCCTAATATACCCCTTGATACCTGTAAAACAGTTTAGTACTATTTAGTATTTATCATTATATGTTCATTATATATTATATATATTATATAAGGTAAACATTATACTGCCAAAAAGATATTATTACCATAGAGAGAGAGAGAGGGGGAGGGCGAGAGGGGGAGAGCGAGAGAGAGCGAGAGGGGGGGATAAACTTTATTTGCCATCTCGGTAAAAAATATAAAATACATAACCAGTGTACATTGTAGATGACTACAAAATTAAATATAAAAATATAAAAAATATAAAAAACAATCGAATAAAATACATAATATATAAAAGCATAAATGTGATTCATTTGCAAAGTTCACAAAATTAAAAAAAAGAATTATAATAAAAAAAATTTAAAACGGTATGATGCAATACCGACATAGTCGTAGTCAAACCAACCCTGGCGAAAATTATAAAATGTAAAAAACCGTAAGTAAATGTAAGAAAAAGTAAGAAATTGTAAATTAGTGTAAGAAAATGTAAGAAAATGTAAACAAACGTAAGTGTATTTTTTTGTTGGATTTCGGACACTTTTTACGTTTTCGTACACTTTCTTACATTTTATTACAATTTTTAACTTTTTTTTTAGTATCTTACGTTTCCTTACATTTATTTACATTGTATTACTTTTTCATTTTTATTCTTAATTATAAAATTACTTTACAGTTTTCTACAACTTTTTACAAATTCTTATACATTATTATATTTTGTTACAATTTTTTCACGTCGTTTTATATTTTTTTATTTTCTATTACATATTCCTACACATAATTATACTTTTTTATACTTTTTGACGTCTTTTTACATTTTTTTACATTTTTTTACATATTCCTACACTTTATTATACTTTTTTATAATTTTTTACGGTTTTTTATATTTTGTTATACTTTTTCACGTCTTTTTACATTTTTTTACATATTCCTACGCTTTATTATATTTTATTACACTTTTTCACCTCTTTTTACATTATTTTACACATTCCTACGCTTTATTATATTTTATTACACTTTCTCACGTATTTTTACTTTCTTTTATATTTTATTGCGTATTTTTTGTTTATTTACATTTTTATACGTTCTATTACGTATTTTTTCATTTATTTACAATTTTTTACATTTTATTATGTATTATCAACTATTTTTTATGTTTTCTTACATTTTTATATTTTTATACATGCTATTTTTATTAATTGCATTTTTTATTATAAATTTTACAATCATAATTACAAAAAAAACTTCTGTGTAATGTATGTGCTATATAAATTTTGTAATACGGTAAATTTCAATGCATAAAATATGCAATGTTCTAGCTGACTTTGTCAGTCTACACTGTGTAGGAAACTATTAAATAAGTAAGTCTCACTGGGTAGAAGTCTGCGAAATACATAGTGATGTAATACAACAGATATCCTGAAACGAGTTCTTACACCCTGACTAAACTTAGAAATTAACTAGACGAGCCAATATTACCAGGGACAACTAGCTACCCATATTGCATTGAACCATACGCACAGCACTTTTATATCCCGCAGTTCCTATTACCTATCCCCTCACACTCTAAAGCACTAACACTCAAAGATCACTTAGAGCTACAGAAGCAGAAAAATAGGGCTAGACGGTCTGGGCTGGCACTATTCCATGGATGCCAGTCTGCTGTACGTCAGTAACCACGCTACCTGGGAGGAAGATACTGACAGAGACCGTTAATTGTGTATCAATATCAGGGACTGCCTCAGCCTAGGGATCAACAAAACACATGAGCAGCAGATCAGTCCCTATTCTGAAGGACAACCGAGGAGAGTTGAGCTCCTAAAAATCACATATGACTAATAAATAGAGGACACAAAAAAAATACCATGCAAATGAAAAGTCTTCAGCAATGGATGTTGTTCACTCGCTGTACCAGCTACCTGTAACCACTAAAGGGGAAGGACTGGTGGAGACCTTCAACCGTTGTTTCACTGCTGGAAACAGCTCCTCCCTGAGAGTCGCTGAAGACACAAGCAACAGATTAACTGTACACATAGTTACTAGTATCAGAGCCAAACAAGGAAAGTTGAGCACCTAGAAACCACACATTAATTAATAAATAGATGACCCAGACAATATTTCCACACCCAAGAAACAGTCTGCAGCAGTGCCCGTTGTTTACACTACTCTTCCTGCCACAGATACCTGCAACAAGAGAAAGTACCATCAGCTCACCCATCAGAGAGGTTAGGAACGAGAAATGGCTTACTAAATCTGCTCTCGACGTTGAAACACTGCCTTCTCATCTCCGACGAATCATCGTTAATCGGCGGACACGATGAAAGGGATGACATTCACCACGAATGCAGTTGTTGACATCACACATAGCAATACACCATGGACACATGCACTCAACGGCATGTTGCACTAGCACCACTCCCTATAGAGTAGCAGAAAGCGCGCGGGGTTCATATCTTATCTTATAGATATATCTTATACACAGGGAGCACTCGCGGTCGCGCGAGTCGCATGTGTTTTTCCGCTGTAGGTACTTAGTGTGCGAAAATAGCCTAGCCGAGGTAGCAGTTGTGACTGCTGCAATAGTACTCATGCACGCAGGCCGCAGGGCTAAGCCAGATCAGTATTGAGCTTTTTCCTTCTGTTTTTCTCCTTTTCGCGGTATTTGTGTATATGTGCATATGTGCCGCGAGTATTTTTTTTTAATTGAGATTGTATATATCTATATAGGGGGGCGCAGCTCCCCTAGTTAGATAGGTTAGTTCTAACGAAGTAAAAAATTAAATATGTAATAAAAGGCAAAAAATGTAATAATTTGTATAGAAATGTAAAATGATGTAAAAAAATGTAAGTTTCTGTAACAAACTATGAAGTGATCCACGTTCTTAAATTTTCTTGTATTATTTTTTTTCACGCTTTTTTATGTTTTGGTTCCAAGGTGATAAAAAATATGTAAGGTTTTAATAGTAGGTTCTATGGATAGGGGAGGGAAGGCTAGGTTAGGAATCACCTTAAGTGCAATGGTGACTCAATGTGCGTGTACGATGATCGGATGTTGAGAATATCGGTGCTGCTCACTCTGCTGCTGGCGTCCTCGGTTGTTGGATAAATGATTATAGTTAAGTAGTTTTCTCAAATAATGTATTTAATATTGAACGGACTATCATAAAGGCAACGACATTTATTGTATAAAACTTATTTAATTTTTATTGAATTATTATAAAAATAGCAATATTAGTTACATAAAATTTATTTAATATTGAACGAATTGTTATAAAATTAGCAATATTTGTTATATAAAATTATTTAGTATTGA
Source organism: Torymus aiolomorphi (assembly GCA_036365515.1). Taxonomy (NCBI): domain Eukaryota; kingdom Metazoa; phylum Arthropoda; class Insecta; order Hymenoptera; family Torymidae; genus Torymus; species Torymus aiolomorphi. The sequence continues at coordinate 183,028,917 of CM070874.1, forward strand.
ATGAACTATTACGAAAATTATTTAATACGCAGGAAATAGTTAATTAATATATTCAAAATAATAAAAAAAGTTCAAAGAAGTTATTAATAATAATAATAATTGATATTGTATTCGCAAATGAAAATATGTGTCAGGAGATAGGAAACGGTGGTGGAAAACGCCCAGGTCACAATAATAATAAGAGTCGCATAAGTTAAATTGTAATTTATTGTTACCCTTACTTGGGTCAAGAAAATGAAATATGAATTACAAAAATAAATTGTCATATATCACGCTTTTAATGGTCCCAATATTTCTTTAAATCGTGGCGCGGTAACAATGTTGAAAATGTGGGGAAATAATATACTAAAATATAAAACACTATATGTCGTCGCTACACGCTCATATGCACACATACGCGCATATGTATATCTGGAACGCTTACTGGAAAACCCTAAACGTACGCGCCCGAGCTTCAATCAAGCGAAAGTATTTACCAAGAAAAAAGAAGCGAGCCCTCTACGAGACGCCGTGAGTTTATAAAAAAAAAAAAAAAAAAAAACACGCACTCACTTATCTCACACGAACGACTAAAGGCAAATAAAAAAACGAATAAGAAAATAGTCGCGATCACACGCGTCCCGCACACTAAATTATCTAAACTACGGATGACCCTCGGATCGAGGAGCAACCCCGTCGCCCTTTGGTAATTCTGACTTTGCAGTCAACTTAACCGTGGACCGGGAGAGAGGCTATGCCGTCCCTTTTATTTTACGCCCGACGTTCGAGTCCCTACACTACAAGGTCGCCGAGTTGGGCGAACCAACTCGACTTGGCCTAGTTTGTCCCGAAGGATTAATCCTAGGCCTTTTATCCCTAACTTACTGATTCACTGGAACTCTTGCTTGAAGACAGGCTCCGACTTGCTGAGTTGATCGGTGACTTGCGTGTCCTCCCTCAGTATCGCTTACGTAACTCACGTGCTGGCTTGATTATCCCTGATGTTTTCATTGGGTTTTCCGTACTTTGGAATATAATCACCGAAAATTTTATTGATTGTTGTCCGCGTGTCCGCCTTCCGCATTGGATATAATTTGACGTATTTAGTGAACGCGTCTAGCGTTACCAGAATATACCGCGTGCCTGCTTTTCATGTCGGCAGTGGCCCTAAATAATCGATTGATAACAGATCCCCTGGGCCCGAGGGAATGATGGGTGCCGTTATGACTTCGTTCGATTGGGTGTACACCTTGTTCCGTTGGCATGAATCACATATTTTAATTAATTTCGCGATGCGCCGTCGCGCCTTCCCCACCCAGAAAGCTTCTTCAAAGATTTTACGGCATTTATGTGTCCCGATATGACCATACAAGTCATGTATCTCGAGTATAATACTCTTAGCGGTGTCTTCAGTCAAGACCAATTTCTCCTGACCCACTTTTACTTTAACCAGGATGTTTTCCCTTAGGTTGAAGTCACAATATTTATTTCCGGCCTCTAACTTGATAATTATATCATTCAGCCTATCCTCTTTACGCTGGTCGGATCCTATATTCTTTAATTGATTCCGTATAGTGTTATTTGGCCTTCGCGCTAATATCAATGCTATTGAGGCTTCGTCAGTTTGATTGTCTCGATTATTTAAAGGGATTCGACTCAGAGCGTCTGCAATTTGGTTTTTTGTGCCCGGGATATAGGCTATCTCTAGACAGTAATCCTGTATAGCTAGCCTCCATCGTATTAGTCGGTTGTTTAGGAATCGACACGATAACAAATAAGATAAAGCCTGGTGGTCGGTCTCGATTTTCACCGGCCCCCCTAAGATATATGATCGGAATTTACCCAAGGCCCAAACTATAGCTAATAATTCTAGTTCCGTGGTGAAATAGTTTACTTCCGCCCCCCTTAACGATCGGCTAGCCATGCTTACGATTCGTTTTTGGTCATTATCGTTCCTTTGATACAGAAACGCCCCTAATGATGTCTTACTCGCGTCCGTCATTAAATAAAAGGGTCTCTCACGTGAGGGATGATACAGAATCGCTTCTAAACAGAAAAGTTCCTTTACTCTGGTAAACACTAATTGCATCTCCTCCCCCCAGCCCCACTTTACCTCCTTCCTCGTCATATTGAATAATGGAGCCGCCTCATGCGCAAACTCGCTTGTGAACTTTGAGCAAAAATTGACCAGTCCTAGAAACCCTTTTAGTTGCTTTATATTTCGCGGGGTCGGAAAACGGCGGATAGCTTCTACCTTATCCGGATCAATTTTTATACCTTCGGTTGTCAAGACGTGTCCGAGGAAATGCATTTCTTTACGGCAGAATTTTACCTTCTCGAAGTTCACGGTCACATTTTCCAGGTAAATCCTTTCGAACAGAACGTCGAGGTGCTCTAGATGGTCCTCGAAATTTTCTGAGATACATAACCAGTCGTCCACAAAATCGATGACGAACTCCAATAACCCCCTGAGTACGAATTCAGAGGCCCGTGTCAGTGCCGCGCTGCTGACCTTAGTGCCGAAGGGCATGCCCTTATGCTGGTATGTCATTCCGCGGTGTAGGAAAGCAGTGTACTGCCGGGATGCGGGACTTAAGGATATTTGCCAGAAGCTCGCCATAAGGTCCAAACTCGTCATGACTTTGACCATCGCGCATTTTCGTAGGACTTCGTCCATGCCCTCCGGCCCGTCATGGTCACTCTTTAATCGAGCATTTAATTCACGTGCATCTAAATATAATCGGACCGCGCCCGATTTCTTTATGACCGGCACGATAGGATTTATATATTGGCTCCGTGATCTCTCGATTATATCGTATTTTAACATTCTCTCGATTTCCAAATCAACTTTCTCGAGGTGTTTTAAAGGTATGGGATAGGATTTGAAGAAATAGGGCTTTTCATCCTGAAATTCAAGCTTGTATTCAAAGGATTGGAAACGCCCGGGCGCCTTTTTGAAAATACCCCGATATTTATGGATGAGCTCGCGTAAGCGTTGTTTTTGCGCATCCGTAATGTCATCTACCTCAGCGAGTTTACTTTCAATCTCCGCGTCCGTAATTTCATCCGAAGTTGATTTTAAGTCTGTTTGATTACAATCGTGGGAGTCGTCTGCATCGTGTAATTGAACCGTGATTCTATTGATTTCGCGCTTTGCAGATAAGGGCATGATATCTCTTAAATTAGGATCAGATGGACTCTCGAACGATATAATTTGATTGTCGAGGTCTATGGTTAATTTCAATTTTACGTGTGCGTCCACTCCCAGGATGCATTCTCGTACTAATTTGGGTATGATGAGGAAATCCAGTTCCCCCCTCCAAGTCCCTAAGGTCACTCGGGCCCTGAACTGCTTCTTAAGCCTCACGGATTTTTCCCCGGTGAAGCCGCTTGCTTGGACCCCTACCAATGGGAAAGACGCGCAAGTTTTGAACTTACTGATGTATTTGTTGTATACATCCTCAGAGATGCACGTGATCCTACTTCCGGTATCAATCAAAGCGATTACGGGGCAATTTTCAATTTCAATCCCAATTTCTGGGCAGTTTATGGTCTTCAGTTCATCGTTACCTTCGTTATCTGACCCTCCCTTCAGTAAAAAATCACGGGTATCGTCAAAAATCGTGCTTACCTCATAGTTTACAGTTGTATCAGGTTGTCTTTCATTTTGTGACTCCAATGAATCATCTACGACATGTGAGGTTCCTGATACAACTGCTCCTGATACAACCTGGTTAATTTCCGAGGGGTTGTTTCCGTGACGTGCATTCGCCCCCCCCCCCCCTCTCTGAGTTGGTTGTATGCTTCGCGTGTCGTTTTGTCTGTACGGTTGATTCGGTTCGCGCCAATTTCCACTAATATTACGCCCCAGCACCTGTCCATTAGGGTTGTTTTGATATGTTAATGTGGGTTGACCATGGTTTGCGCTATTGCTCTGGTTATTATTTGACCGCGGCGTGGACGCGCGTATGTCACCGGGCCTAAAGGCACTCTCGAAAGCTAAGTTCCTCTGCGCCGGGTAGCGTGGTGGGGGTTGGCTCGTAATGGGCATTGATTGCGCGGCCCTATATGAATTTAAATCCCCAATTTGATCTGACGTATCTAATAACTCAATCAAGCCGTCCATCGTACGTATACCTCGTGATAGGACCGCGGCTTGTACGTGCTCATCGAAATGCCTGGAGAACTTGTCAATTATTGATACTATACTAGGCATATCGTCAAGCATGCGTACGTCATTGTACAAACTCAATACGTATTCGCTCCGCGTCATACCCATCTCGCCCCGATAATACCCGAATTCTAAATCCCTTCGGACGCGAGATTGTAGTGTGCTATTCCAATACCTCCCCAGAAATCGAGTTTTAAACTGTTCTACGTTATCTATCACTGGTTCGATGTGCTTCCACCATTCGAGGGCCGACCCTTGTAATGCCTGGCTTATCACATGTTTGAAATTATTTCTCGACGCATTGATCGCTCTTAAATAGTCCAAAAATGATTTGATAAAACGCGCGGGCTTATCTCCCGGACCGGCTTTAAAAATTGGCATTTCATACCTGATATTTTGGGGAGTGGGGGCGGCCTGTATTGGTCCATTTCGCATAAGGCTCTCTATTTCGCACTGGTTGTCATCAATTTTTTGTGCGAGCCCCTGATATCGCTCTTCGAGCCCCAGGATCCTATCTTTGTTTCCGCGACACGACGACGCGACCTGATTAACTACTTCCTTGCTGACGTTTACTTGTCTGCCGATATCTACCATATCGTCCATGATAGTCATTACCACCTCCTTGTTCTCCCTTATGTCCTCACCATGCCTACGGATAACCGGGTTTAACGCGCTGAAACGTGTACACAGTGTCTCTAACGTATCTAATTTTTTCTCATGTATGTCGAGCTTAAGAGTGTTCGAGTGTAATTCGTAACGTAACTCATTTAATTTCCGTCGGAAGCGTAACTTAAAATTTTCTCCCTCATCATTTTCATCCACTACTTCGTTACGAACTATCTCCCCATCACTCATCGTTTGGTCCGCGAATGGATCAACTAAACTGATACCCACCCGTTTATCTTTCTCACCAAAATCTAACGAACGCCTCACGTCGGTCACGAGGTCGTTCATCTCCACCTGTTCTAAACGTTCGGTGAATTTACTTCGGGTGATTCTATCAGTTGGCACTCTAACCGCTACCTTCCTGGTTTTCTTTTTTCCGATTGCCCCAGTAGCGCTAGTGGACGCACCCGCGGGGGCTTGGTTATTCGCCCGGGCCTCGTGGTCCCTCTGATTTTCCCTTAGTGACTCTGATTCGGACATTTCGACTCCTTAAAAGTGATTTTACAATTTAATTCGGTTGCTATATAAAAAAATAATCCCAAACAAAAGTTAATATTTGGATCGTTGTTAAGAGGTAAGCTGGAACTTACGATAATTTTATTCTATTCGGAGGCGAGCGAAGCGCTCATTCATCTCCCTGAGAGGGTCTCTCGCCTGCTCTGCTTGTTTCTCTGCGTATTTGTAGCTCCGGTACGTGAAACCCGTCAGATTCGCAAGGTGGCCCCTAACCACACCCTGCCGTTTTAGTGCGACTCGGAGCTTCTTGAGCGTTAAATCGCAATATTCTTCTAGCTCGTGATTATACCTCCGAAGGGCACTATATTTCCCCTCTCCGGCACCATGATATCTACGGAGTAAAATAATCTTTATAGGCGGCATTTCGTCGTTGCTAACTAGGATTCCGTACGACCTACGATCCCGAAGGTTAAGCGGCAGTTTTATAATCGGGTTCTATAATCATCGATCCCGGATCACCCAGTGAAAATGACCCCTTAACCCCAAAGAAAACACAAGAAAGATGTTAGTAAGAGAAAAAAACAAAGATATCCGGATAACCTCTATTCGAGTCGAAGCCGAGCGAAACTTGCTCTTAGGTGCTCGATGTCCCCTTCAGTCTCCCCTAACCGCCTCTCAATGCTTTTATATTTTCCAATTGTGAAGTTAGTAATTCTCCCTAGATGTTTCCGAATGTTCCTCTGCTTTCTTCCGAATTTATGTAATTCGGTGAGGTTAAACTGACAAAAGCGGTTTAGGTGCTCCGAATGTTGCACTTGGTACTCATATAATTGTTCGAGTCTCTTAATTCTTTCTTTAAAATCAACGTCTAGAAAGACCCGTTGAAACATTCCCTAAAGGGAGGAAAATCACCATTATTGCTCTGAGTCTTCTAAAGCGAAATAATAAATATAGATATATATGTATATATATATATATATATATATATATATATATATATATATATATATATATATATATATATAATCATATAAACATGGACTTATGCTGACACCAATGTATAAGACCACGTGACCTGTCTGCATAAGTGTAGTACCGTTTATACAAGTGTCTGCACAAGTCTAGCGTGACTAAAGAAATAATCTCTCTACTTATGCTGACGTCTGCATAAGTCGGTCTCTGTCTGCATAAGTCTATTTAAATTTCGGAAAGTGTCTGCATAACTAGCGTTTCATATATTTATATATATATATATATATATATATATATGTGACCTGTCTGCATAAGTGTAGTACCGTTTATACGAGTGTCTGCACAAGTCTAGCGTGACTAAAGAAATAATCCCTCTACTTATGCTGACGTCTGCATAAGTCGGTCTCTGTCTGCATAAGTCTATTTAAATTTCGGAAAGTGTCTGCATAACTAGCGTTTCATATATTTATATATATATATATATATATATATATATATATATATATATATATATATATATATATATATATATATATATATATATATATATATATATATATATATATATATATATATATATATATATATATATATATATATATATATATATATATATATATATATATATATATATATATATATATACACGAGGGTCATTTGATAAGTACCTAGCCTACAAATGAAAACACCAAAATTTTACAAAAAATAAAATTTATTTTTCAATGTAGTCTCCTTTTAGTTGAATACACTTGGTCCAGCGGTGTTCCAATTTTTTTAACCCCGTTGAAAAAAATGTTTTCTCTTGGTTTGCAAAATAGGCCTCCGTGGCGGCGATTATTTCGTTATTGGAGTGGAATCTCTTCCCGGCGAGCGAATTTTTAGGTTCGGAAACAAAAAAAAGTCGCACGGAGCCAAATCTGAAGAATACGGTGGATGGGGCAGCAGTTCGTAGCGTAATTCGACCAATTTAGCCGTGGCGAGTGCAGAAGTGTGAGCCGGTGCATTATCGTGGTGGAAAAGCACTTTCTTTTTAGACAAATGGGGCCGTTTTTCTTCTAACACGGCGTCAAATCGGCTCAATAGTTCGGCGTAGTACTGTCCTGTGACCGTTTTGCCCTTCTCCAGATAGTCAATAAAAATCACACCTTGAGAATCCCAGAAAACAGTGGCCATCACCTTTCCGGCCGACGGGACCGTCTTCGCCTTCTTCGGAGCAGGTTCACCGGGTAAGGTCCACTGTTTTGACTGCTCCTTGGTCTCTGGAGTGTAGTAGTGAATCCATGTTTCGTCGACGGTCACGTAACGACGCAAAAACTCTTTTGGATTGCGATTAAACAGCTCCAAACACTGCTCTGAACTGGTCACACGGATGCGCTTGTTGTCTGCAGTCAGCAAACGCGGCACCCACCTTGCTGACAGCTTCCTCATGCCTAAAATCTCATGTAGGATATGCCACACGCGTTCTTCTGAGATGCCTACTATCGCAGCTATCTCGTGCACCTTTAATCGGCGGTCTGACAAAACGATATCGTGTATTTTTGTCACGTTCTCCTCCGTAGTGGCTGTTTTCGGAGCACCTGGGCGTGGATCATCAAAAACCGACGTACGACCACGTTGAAACTCGTTATACCAAAATTTAACGGTCGCCATCGAAGGAGAAGCATCCCCGTACACTGCATCCAAGCGTTCTTTAATTTCACTGCGCGATTTCCCTTCCAAAAACAAGAATCGAATCACCGACCGATATTGTTCTTTCTCCATTTTTTCAAAAATCAACGGACACATTTGCTTTCACACGCTCTCAAAAATAAACTACAACTCCGATCCGGCTGAAATTTCGTCTGTAACCGTTTACAGGAAGATACTGCACTGTAGTGTATTTCTGGTGCGATAGTGGCACCATCTGGCGGTGAGGCTAGGTACTTGTCAAATCACCCTTGTATATATATATATATATATATATATATATATATATATATATATATATATATATATATATATATATATATATATGTATGTCCATACGTACACGCATATATGTCAATGAGCGCGTATCGAGATATTCCAGATATTCAAACACAATTTATCGTTGACGTGAATCGTATTATTTATTTAAATTATTATCCGAGTCACTCGGCGTGATCCCTGCACCCTATCCCCACAAGGGATGCCAATGTAAGGTTTTAATAGTAGGTTCTATGGATAGGGGAGGGAAGGCTAGGTTAGGAATCACCTTAAGTGCAATGGTGACTCAATGTGCGTGTACGATGATCGGATGTTGAGAATATCGGTGCTGCTCACTCTGCTGCTGGCGTCCTCGGTTGTTGGATAAATGATTATAGTTAAGTAGCTTTCTCAAATAATGTATTTAATATTGAACGGACTATCATAAAGGCAACGACATTTATTGTATAAAACTTATTTAATTTTTATTGAATTATTATAAAAATAGCAATATTAGTTACATAAAATTTATTTAATATTGAACGAATTGTTATAAAATTAGCAATATTTGTTATATAAAATTATTTAGTATTGAATGAACTATTACGAAAATTATTTAATACGCAGGAAATAGTTAATTAATATATTCAAAATAATAAAAAAAGTTCAAAGAAGTTATTAATAATAATAATAATTGATATTGTATTCGCAAATGAAAATATGTGTCAGGAGATAGGAAACGGTGGTGGAAAACGCCCAGGTCACAATAATAATAAGAGTCGTATAAGTTAAATTGTAATTTATTGTTACCCTTACTTGGGTCAAGAAAATGAAATATGAATTACAAAAATAAATTGTCATATATCACGCTTTTAATGGTCCCAATATTTCTTTAAATCGTGGCGCGGTAACAATGTTGAAAATGTGGGGAAATAATATACTAAAATATAAAACACTATATGTCGTCGCTACACGCTCATATGCACACATACGCGCATATGTATATCTGGAACGCTTACTGGAAAACCCTAAACGTACGCGCCCGAGCTTCAATCAAGCGAAAGTATTTACCAAGAAAAAAGAAGCGAGCCCTCTACGAGACGCCGTGAGTTTATAAAAAAAAAAAAAAAAAAAAAAAAAAAACACGCACTCACTTATCTCACACGAACGACTAAAGGCAAATAAAAAAACGAATAAGAAAATAGTCGCGATCACACGCGTCCCGCACACTAAATTATCTAAACTACGGATGACCCTCGGATCGAGGAGCAACCCCGTCGCCCTTTGGTAATTCTGACTTTGCAGTCAACTTAACCGTGGACCGGGAGAGAGGCTATGCCGTCCCTTTTATTTTACGCCCGACGTCCGAGTCCCTACACTACAAGGTCGCCGAGTTGGGCGAACCAACTCGACTTGGCCTAGTTTGTCCAGAAGGATTAATCCTAGGCCTTTTATCCCTAACTTACTGATTCACTGGAACTCTTGCTTGAAGACAGGCTCCGACTTGCTGAGTTGATCGGTGACTTGCGTGTCCTCCCTCAGTATCGCTTACGTAACTCACGTGCTGGCTTGATTATCCTGCGAGAAAGGGGAGATGACGAGCACAGGCCGCGAGCGGACGAAGACTGCTCCCCACGGCGCTCGTCCTCTTGCTCGCAACCCGTGGCCGCGAGGGGTACCTGTTTTTTTTGGGGGGTTGCCCACGAACCAATTTGTATTGTATTCCGAGTAATTAGTGCGCACTCCTTAGCTTGTTTCGCTCCTCTTCTGCTCCTACCATGCGGGTCCGCCGTCTTCTCCTCGCCTCGTTCACCTTGGAATTCTTCCTCCCCTTTTCGAGTCCTAAATTGTTTATTTAATGATCGAACAGTGGACACGGGACAATCACATAACATGCTCCATTATTTATTTATCTAGGAAGCTAAAAATTCTATTCTGTAATTCTGTGTAAAAAAAAAACCGAATAAAGTCTTTAATTAATGTTAGATGTGATAAATCAGTTTTTTTTACGTGGGGATTTTATCAACATCCTATTATATTTAATACATATATATGGCATGCTTCTTGGTTAAATTCCCGCAATAATCGAAAATGGTTAACAAAATGAATTTGATTAATATCATGGTTTGTTTTGTTGAATAATGGTTCATGACTCATAATTTGATTAGACATGCATTGACGTAATCACTTAGGACTGTCACCTATCATGCTCGTTAGTTATCTTCCTGAAATAAACGTTAGGATATTAATTAGAGGGAGAGTTTGATTCCATCTGTGGTTAATTAAATATTTGATTATCGGCTGAGATATATTGATAGTCGGGTGCGCGATAATGAAATTGATAAGAACATGATTTTTGTTTATTTTATAGGGTGGTAACTTAACGAGGAGAATTAAATATTCATAATGCATATTTCGTCTCACTCGCACTCACATAAAACGCGATCGTACCTGTCCTTGTTTTACTTCATCGGTCAACACGTAGTTGCCCCGATGGCTATAGGTAAAAGGGGGGGGGGGTTACCATACGGTAGTCAAAATATACTCAAGAATGCGGGAATACAGTGTATTCGCACTCGGCGCGCGAAAGTCAAACTCTCGCGGCGTGACCCCCTAATTAATAAACCCCGAGATTTGTTAATGATATTACATAAACATATAGGATAACACTTATCTTATGCCACTTGAACATGGATAAATGTTACACTCATATACATATAAGGTAGGGGAAGTTAATAATCAGAATTCCCGTCAAGAATAGATTAACTATTCATCCTTAAAATTACACATGTTTGTATACGCATAGCTGTATGTGAGGGCTTCACATCGTGTGCCCGTTACAAATATATAATAAAAGGCGGGAAAATGTCATAAATTGTGTAGAAATGTAAAATTATGTAAAAAAATGTAAGTTTCTGTAACAAACTATGAAGTGATCCACGTTCTTAAATTTTCTTGTATTATTTTTTTTCACGCTTTTTTATGTTTTGGTTCCAAGGTGATAAAAAATATATAATAAAAGGCGGGAAAATGTCATAAATTGTGTAGAAATGTAAAATTATGTAAAAAAATGTAAGTTCCTGTCCAAAACTATAAAGTGTTACACTTTCTCACGTTTGATTTCATTTGTTCGTTCTCTTTTGAGACTTATGTACAGTTTTTCATATTTTGGTTCTAACGAAATAAAAAATAAAATATGTAATAAAATGTGAAAAAATGTAATAAATTGTATAGAAACGTAAAATTAAGTAAAAAAATGTAAGTTTCTGTAAAAAACGGTAAAGTGTTACACTTTGTTACATTTTATTACATTTTTTGTTCTTTTTTGAGATTTTTTTTACACTTTTTCATATTTTTGTTGTAACGAAATAAAAAATATAATATTTAATAAAATGTGAAGAAATGTAATAAATTGTATAGAACTGTAAAATTATGTAAAAAAATATAAGTTTCTGTAAGAAACTGTAAAGTGTTACACTTTCTTACATTTTATTATATCTTTTCATTCCTTTTTTATATTTTTTTACACTTTTTTACGTTACGTTAAAATAAATGAAAAAATGCAAAATTTTAAAAAAGTAAAAGACGGTAAGAAAATATAAGAAACTGTAAAAATATGTAAGAAAATGTAAGAAAGTGTAAAAAACGTCTGAAATCCAATATAAATATACGATTACTTACATTTTCTTATGATTTCTTACGTTTTTTTACAGTTTATTACACTTTTTTAACATTTTCGATTTCCGCTAGGGAAGGCTAACATTACATTTTATACAAAGAAATAGGTTAATATAATTTACTGTCACCAGGGACCCGTTTTGTTTTTAATTTTTAATTTTTATTTTTAATTTTTAATTTTTTATTTTTTATTTTATTGCACTAACCCTAAATATCACAGTTTTTATATTCCTAAAATATTATCACAGTACGAGGCCAATCGGCCGAGTCAAGTTTGACATTATATTTAAGGTCGGCTTTTCGGGTCCCCGCACTGTTGGCTCCCTGAACCCACGAGATGGAGGGCTAAGGATCACAGTGAAGAAGGTACTGGCGCACCGCCCTCTTAAATGACCAAAATGATGGTAAATGGCGTAGGGAGGGAGGGAGAGAGTTCCAGAGCTGGACACTGAGTTAGAAATGCCCTATCACCCGTTTTGTAATTCAAGGCGGGGGTCTTAAGCTCTGGCTGCACACCCCTGCTGGTAGGCCTAGGCTTGTTCACCTCGAAAAGGCAGCTAAATAACTCGGCTCACGCAGCCGTAGTATTTTATACATTAATAGTGCTGCAAAGTAAAATCTGCGCGAGTCCGTACGGAGCCAGCCCAGGCGTTCCCTGTCAGGGGTTATGTGTTGATCCCTCCTAGCCCCAGTGATATACCTCACACATGCATTGCTCAGTCGTTGCACTTTCTCTTGCTGTTCGTCCGATGCATCAATGTATACCACTGTACAGTAGTCCAAGTGTGGTTGGATTAACGACTCAACTAATCTTTTGCGGAGGGTCTCAGTGGTACATGCCCTTATAAACCGCAAACTATACACGGCTTTATTGACTTTCTTTGCAAGTTGTTCAATATGCGGTTTCCATGTTAACTTATTGTCGAGGGTAACACCGAGACTCACAACTTCGCTACTAAATGGGATGAGCTGACCAGACTGCAAGCCAATACCCCGCAATCCAAACGAGTTTACATAATTTACACCTATTCTCGAGCCAAATACAATGGCTTTGGTCTTGCCAGGATTTAGATGCAGTCCAGAGGTCTCCGCCCATTCAGCCACCATTCGCGCCGCATGAGATAGTTGAGCCATGCCCTCCAAAATTTTGTCATTGGTGATATCAAGGAGCGCGGGAGCGCTCCGAAGGCAAGTATAGAAGAAGCCTAAAGGAGCGACCCGTGTTACATCAAGGAGCGCGGGAGCGCTCCGAAGGCATTTATAGAAGAAGCCTAAAGGAGCGACCCGTGCTACATATACATTGAAATGGGTCTACGAAAAATTCAATGCGCTTTTACGTATATTGCGTTAGTTTTTACTATATAACATATCCCTTTTAATCGAAAGCCATTTCATTGCTCTACTCAAATCAAAACATTTTATTTAAAAAGATTATCTCATTCAGAAGATATAGAGAGCTGAATTTTTTTATGTGCGATTTCCTTTTATACTTTTCTTCTCCTTATTCCGGCGTCCGGTTTGCAGCTCTTACGACACTTCCGGTTGTCGTCTATCTTACGCTTGTATATCTATATATATATATACACACACCTGTATCTGATCGATCTAACATTACATACAACATGTCAGTATTTTTTTATATATAAATGTTATCATATCGTGAGTTAGTTAATAACACATTTCAAAGATCTCAAGAAGTTGCTAGATTGTTTAGGTTAAGAACTTATTCTTAGCAATCTAAGAAGAAGAATTTTTATCTATCTATTATTTTATAGATATACATTTTACAAATGTTATCATATCGTGAGTTAGTTAATTAGTTATGTATTTGAAAGATCTCAAGTTGTCAACTGGTGATGAGAAAAATTGATCTATTCGTCTATCAATCAATGGGGAAAATAACTTTCATTAGATAAGTACTTACTAGCTAAATGTTAAATGGCTAAAATCATTTTTTTAAACTTCATACTTTGTGAGAGTTTTTATTTTTACAGATATTATACCAGAAGATTTTTTTCGAGTCATTTTGAAGATATATATAATTATAGCCAATAATGTTGAAGAGTTCTAATTGTGTACTGTCTGAAAAATCTAATTTTGAATTAACAAAAATGAACGAGTGCCCTCATGACTCTTGGAGTTATTATTAATGAACAAGAAAAAGTTATTTTAATACAAGAACAGACACGTACTACTCAAGATAGAAAAACCAAACCAATATTACTATGGGGCAAATATATTATTATTTACGACACAATATTTTTCAAGACATATCTATAATATAATTATAGTGAAGTCAGTGCAAGTTTTCAGATCAGATATAATAAAATGTTTTGTATAATAAATGAAATAAAGTAGTGGTATGATGTGTTAAATGAAGTGTTTATAACAAATTTAAAACCTCTACTTAAAATCAGAATTTAAAATAATGTGAGACGTTAGATCCTTGGTTAAGAAAAAGCATTTTTTGTCTATACTTCAAGAAACTGAGTCGATATTAGTGCTGTGCTCTTGTACATATTTACTTAACCACGAATTAAAAAATTATGCCAAATGAACATTAAAATACAGAAAAAAGCAAAAATGATGTGTTATTGTTGTGAAAATTTCAACAAATAAAAGTGCTCAGTTAATCTAATTTTATAATTTTCTCACGGTGGGAGACGTCAAAATGTTTCAGAGGATTTCTCAGTAAATATTTTTCTACGCAAGATTCAGATAACTACAAGATTTCTTGTGTATATCAACAATAAAAATAATCACATACTTATTAAATGACTAAATATCTATTTTTAAAATATAAAATGTTGGTTATAAAAATGAACATTGACACTTTGTGTTGATTTATTATTTTTTTTTTAGATTATATGAGAAATTTCTTACGGTGGAAGACGTCAAAATGTTTCAGAGGAGTTCTTAGTAATTTTTGCATATACTATAAACAACGGCCTGAAGAATTTACAAGTGTCCTGTACAAAAAAATAACTTAGAAATATAATAATAGTGAAGTCAGTGCAAGTTTTCAGATCAGATATAATAAAATGTTTTGTATAATAAATAAAATAAGTAGCAGTATGATGTGTTAAATGAAGTGTTTATAACAAATTTAGAACCTCTACTTAAAATCAGAATTTAAAATATTGGTCAGACGTTAGAGGCTTGGTTAAAAAAAAGCATTTTTTGTCTATACTTAAAGAAACTGAGTCGATATTAGTGTTGTGCTCTTGTACATATTTACTTAAACACCAATTAAAAGATTATGCCAAATGAACATTAAAATACAGAAAAAAGCCAAAATGATGTGTTATTGTTGTGAAAATTTCAACGAATAAAAGTGCTCAGTTAATCTAATTTTATAATTTTCTCACGGAGGGAGACGTCAAAATGTTTCAGAGGATTTCTCAGTAAATATTTTTCTACACAAGATTCAGATAATTATTTGAAAAAGTATACAAGAATGTTAAGAAAGCTTTTATTATCAGTAATTATAGTTCATAAACTGATTGTTTTTAATTTTACAAGATGTGTGCGGCAATCATGAGTTATTAAATTAAGCTGTTTTGTACTTTCTACTATAAAAGAATATCGAGAAAGCTTTTTTCTCCCAATGATTCTTAGTTCATAAACTTTTGTTTTTAATTTTGCAAGATGTGTCTGATAGATTACACAGGCATACAAAAAATAAAGTGGTCTGTTACTGAGACTTGACATACCCCCTCTTATGCATTTTGGCGCGCTGAATCCGAATCCGAAGCCAGAATTGCGCCATCACCCCTCAGTTTTTTTAAAATCGTGTAAAACCACCCCTAAATCGAAAAATCCGGGATATTCCACTTTTAACGTTGGGAAAATTTTTATAAACTGCCTAAAAATTACTGCACATCTAAAGCTATATACATTTTGAGGCGCTGAATCCGAATCGAAAGGCAGATTTGTGCCATCACCCCTCAGTGTTTTTTAAATCGTGGAAAACCACCCCTAAATTGAAAAATCCGGAATATTCAGCTTTTAACATTGGGCAAATTAGTACAAACTGCCTAAAAATGACTGCAGATCTACTGCTATACATACTTTGAGTCACTGAATCCGAATTCGAAACGAGATTTACTACATTCCCTCTACTTTCTTTCAATCACAGAAAACCACCCCTACATCGAAAAATTCGAAAAATTCAGCTTTTGACTCTTTCAACCCCTAAACCCTTGAACTTATAACTCTTAAACCCTAAACCTTGAAGCCCTCAACGCTAAAACCCTTTAATCCTGAATCCTTTAACCCTGAATCCTTTAATCCCCAACTCTAAAATTCTTAAACATTGAACCCATAGCCCTTTAATCCTCAACCTTTTAAACTCTTAACCGTTGAACCCTGAACTCTTAAATCCTTAAACCCTCAGATCCTGATCCCTTAAGCCCTCAACCCTTGAACGATGAACCATTAAACTCTGAACCCTTAAAGCATCAACCCTCAAACCATTAACTGTCCCTTAAAACCCTTAAAAAGTGAAAACTGAAACCCTCAGCTCTTAAACCTTCAACCATTAAACCTTGCGTCTTTAAAAAACTAATTCAATTTTCTCTTTTTCGCTTATAGCGGGTTCTTTTATCCTCAAATGACCTGTGTAAAGGATTTCTGGATCTTTTTGTATCACCTGGGTTAGTTTCTCTTTCCAACATCTTGCAGTAGTCAGCCATCATATTAATACCTCAAGTGTCTTGATATCTCCTCTCCATTTCTATAAGATCTTCGTGAAGTCGCTCACCTTGCTCTTCGCTGTAGTCACCTAAGTTTTCAGGAAAGTATTGCAAATGGGCGTGCAAAAAATGTAATTTCACACTCATCAAACAACCTAAACGTTCGTAGTTATCGAATAATCTGAAACAATTTGTTCATATTCCTGACTTTTCTGATTACCTAACAAATTTTCAGCAATACTTTGAAAACTGAGCCATGCTAACTTTTCTGTTTCGTTCATTGTGTTGATGAAATTAGGATCTCGAAACATTCTTCGAATTTGAGGGCCGTCAAAAATCCCTGCTTTTATTTTAGCGTTACTGAGACCTGAAAAATGATCTGACAAGTATTGGAAACATGCCCCTTCTTTATCTAATGCTTTAGTAAACTGCTTCATTAAACCAAGTTTAATGTGCAGTGGAGGAAGAAGGATTTTTAATGGATCGAGCAATGGTTCTTGAAGCACGTTGTAAGTACCTGGATTAAGCGCATTTCTTTTTGGACATTCTCTCTTCCTGTAATGATTTATGCGATCTCCGCTGTCCCATAAACATAGAAAGCACGGAAACTTTGTAAAACCTTACTGTTGTCCTAATATGATGGATATGATTTATTTTCTCTAGGATATACTTCATTTTTTCATAACTTTCTTTTAGTTTCGTGGAATGAGCTATTGGGATGCTTGCGTATTTATTTCCATTATGCAGCAAAACTGCCTTTAGACTTTGCTTTGAAGAGTCTATGAAGAGTCGCCATTCACTGGACTTGTAAATATTAGGTTTTAATTCATTAATCAGACTCTTTACATCTGTGCAATAAACTAATGTTTTATCCTCATCTACAGTGAAATATTTTGTAAACTCTTGTTCCCGTTTTCTATAAACAGAAGATTTAGTTGCAGGTTCTACTAATTCCCGCCTTTTAAATTCCGCTGCCATGAATTCTGCAACATCTTTCGAGACGCCAGTATTGCGAAAAAAGTCATTTAAATCTTTTTGGTTAAATGGTTTAGGATTGCATAACATAACAGTATATGAAACATACTTGTCTTTACTTTCATCCATTTCACATTCACTAATCTCCATTAATTCACTTTCACTGTCATCTTCATTTTTTCTTATGACATCTTCTTCAATATCTTCTTCCATAAAATCTTCTTCGACATTCATAAGTTCGCCAGCATCACAAATAGTTTCCTCTCTTTCAAATCCATTGGATATATGAATATCTGATTTCGTAATGGGTTTTATTGTTGAAGAGACATTAGCGTATTTTATTTTAGATTTATTTCTCGAGTTAAAGCCGCTTGTAATAGTTTTGCAAAAATAGCAGTCATCGCATGACTGTGGTTTCTGCCATATAGTTGGCGTAGTAAATTGTAAAAGTTCCTTTCCATTGCTTGTTTTTCATTGA
Organism: Torymus aiolomorphi; assembly: GCA_036365515.1. NCBI lineage: Eukaryota > Metazoa > Arthropoda > Insecta > Hymenoptera > Torymidae > Torymus > Torymus aiolomorphi. The sequence continues at coordinate 183,046,930 of CM070874.1, forward strand.
TTCAACATCGTTAGACAAGTCATCCACCTGTGAAGAGCTGCGGTGGTATGATGACGACGGCTGCGGGCCCGCTTGCTCACCCTGACCATTCGCCCTGGTTTTCTGAAGCACTGCATCGTGAATATATATCACTCATATCTGCACCCAGGGCACCTCCCCGTGGTGACGGTGGGCAACCGATAAATTTTTTGCTGGTTTTTTTTTTCACTTCGGTTTTTTGTATAAATTTTTTGTATATTCTGGCAAAGTTCCTGGAAAAGGGCGTTTCGCATGGCAGATATAAGTAATATATCTATTACGATGCTGAGCTTCGGAAACCCAGTATCGGCGACTGGTCAGGGTGAGCAAGCGGGCCCGCAGTTGTCGTCATCATACGACCGCAGCTCTTCACAGCTGGATGATTTGGCCAGTGTTGAGTATAATGCCACAAGAAACCCCTCAAGTAACCACGATTGCCTTGGAGAACCAAATCGGTTTTGCTACATATGTGGTAAATTTGAGGTAGCAAAGTACCGCAGACCTATTACGGATTTAAATAGAAAAATTTTTCTTGACTGCTTCAAAATGCAGATACCTGTTGAAAATACATGGTGGGTTCCTCAAGTGATGTGCTGTACTTGTCTAACGATGTTGAATCGATGGAAGAAAAGCAAAGGAAAGAAAGTGTTACAATTTACCACGCCAACTATATGGCAGAAACCACAGTCATGCGATGACTGCTATTTTTGCAAAACTATTACAAGTGGCTTCAACTCAAAAAATAAATCTAAAATAAAATATGCTAATGTCTCTTCAATGATAAAACCCATCATGGAATCAGATATTCATACATCCAATGAATTTGAAAGAGAGGAAACTATTTGTGATGCTGGTGAACTTATGAATGTAGAAGAAAATTTTATGGAAAAAGATATTGAAGAAGACGACATAAGAAAAAATGAAGATGACAATGAGAGCGAATCAGTGGGAATTAGTGAAAGTGAAATGTATGAAAGTGAAGACGAGTATGTTCCACATTCTGTTAAGCCATGGAATCCTAAACCATTTAACCAAAAAGATTTAAACGATTTTATTCGAAATACTGGCGTCTCTAAAGATGTTGCAGAATTCATGGCAGCGGAATTTAAGAGGCGGGAATTAGTAGAATCTGGAACTAAATCTTCTGTTTATAGAAAACGAGAACAAGAGTTTACAAAATATTTCACTGTAGATGAGGATAAAACATTAGTTTATTGCACAGATCTAAAGAGTCTGATTAATGAATTAAAACCTAATATTTACAAGTCCAGTGAATGGCGACTCTTCATAGACTCTTCAAAGCAAAGTCTAAAGGCAGTTTTGCTGCATAATGGAAATAAATACGCAAGCATCCCAATAGCTCATTCCACGAAACTAAAAGAAAGTTATGAAAATATGAAGTATGTCCTAGAGAAAATAAAATATGAAGAACACAAGTGGCAAGTTTGTGGAGACTTGAAAATCATATCCATCATATTAGGGCAACAGTCAGTTTTCACAAAGTTTCCATGCTTTTTATGTTTATGGGACAGCAGAGATCGCATAAATCATTACAGGAAGAGAGAATGGCCAAAAAGAAATGCGCTTAATCCAGGTACTTACAACGTGCTTCAAGAACCATTGCTCGATCCATTAAAAATCCTTCTTCCTCCACTGCACATTAAACTTGGTTTAATGAAGCAGTTTACTAAAGCATTAGGTAAAGAAGGGGCATGTTTCCAATACTTGTCAGATCATTTTCCAGGTCTCAGTAACGCTAAAATAAATGCAGGAATTTTTGACGGCCCTCAAATTCGAAGAATGTTTCGAGATCCTAATTTCATCAACACAATGAACGAAACAGAAAAGTTAGCATGGCTCAGTTTTCAAAGTATTGCTAAAAATTTGTTAGGTAATCAGAAAAGTCAGGAATATGAACAAATTGTTTCAGATTTATTCGATAACTACGAACGTTTAGGTTGTTTGATGAGTGTGAAATTACATTTTTTGCACGCCCATTTGCAATACTTTCCTGAAAACTTAGGTGACTACAGCGAAGAGCAAGGTGAGCGATTTCACGAAGACCTTATAGAAATGGAGAGGAGATACCAAGGCACTTGAGGTATTAATATGATGGCTGACTACTGCAAGATGTTGGAAAGAGAAACTAACCCAGGTGATACAAAAAGATCCAAATCCTTTACACAGGTCATTTGAGGATAAGAGAATCCGCTATAAGCGAAAAAGAGAGAATTGAATTAGTTTTTTAAAGACGCAAGGTTTAATGGTTGAGGGTTTAAGAGCTGAGGGTTTCAGTTTTCACTTCTTAAGGGTTTTGAGGGACAGTCAAACCATTAGGTTTTAAGGTTGATGTTTTAAGGGTTCAGAGTTTAGTGGTTCATCGTATAAGGGTTTAAGGGTTGAGGGCTTAAGGGTTCAGGTTCTAAGGGTTTAAGGGTTTAAAAGTTCAGGGTTCAACGGTTAAGGGTTAAAGGGTTGTGGGTTCAATGTTTAAGGATTTTAGGGTTGGGGATTAAAGGATTCAGCGTTAAAGGGTTCAGGATTTAAAAGATCAGAATTAAGGGGTTTAGGATTTATGGGGTGGGGTTTAAAGATTCCAGGTTAAAGCGCTAAGGGTTTTAAGGTTTCGGGTTTAAAGGTTATAAGTTTAGGGGTTCAGGGTTTAAAGGTTAAAAGGGTAAAAGCTGAATTTTTCGATGTTGGGAGTGGTTTTCCGTGATTGAAAAAAAGGAGAGGGAATGTCGTAAATCTCGTTTGGAATTTGGATTCAGTGCCTCAAAATATGTATAGCATTAGATCTGCAGTCATTTTTAGGCAGTTTATACAAATTTACCTAATGTCAAAAGCGGAATATTCCAGATATTTCGATTAAGGGGTGGTTTTCCACGATTTAAAAAGAACTAAGTGGTGATGGCATAAATCTGCCTTTGGATTCGGATACGATTGAGCGCATTTCTTGTTGACCATATAAGGGTTCGGAGTTTAGTGGTTCATCGTTCATGGGTTGAGGGCTTAAGGGTTCAGGATCTAAGATTTTAAGGGTTCAAGAGTTCAGGGTTCAACGGTTAAGGGTTTAAACGATTGAGTGTTAAAGGGTTGTGGGTTTAATGTTTAAGGATTTTAGGGTTTGAAATTAAAGGATTCAGGGTTAAGGAGTTCAGGATTTAATGGTTCAGGTTTAACGGATTCAGGATTTATGGGTTCAGGATTTAAGGGTTCAGTTTAAGCGTTGAAGGTTTCAAAGTTTAGGGTTTAAGGGTTATAAGTTCGAGGGTTCCGGGTTTGAGAGAGGGTCAAAAGCTGAATTTTTCGAATTTTTCTATGTTAGGGGTGGTTTTCCGTGATTGAAAAAAAAGAGGGAATGTCGTAAATCTCGTTTCGAATTCGGATTCAGTGCCTCAAAATATGTATAGCAGTAGATTTGCAGTCATTTTTAGGCAGTTTATACCAATTTGCCCAATGTTAAAAGCGGAATATTCCGGCTTTTTCAATTTAGGGGTGGTTTTCCACGATTTAAAAAGAGCTGAGGGGTGATGGCACACATCTGCCTTTGGATTCGGATTCAGCGCCTCAAAATGTGTATAGCTCCAGCCTGCAGCATTTTTAGGCAGTTTGTACTAATTTGCCCAATGTTAAAAGCGGAATATTCCGGATTTTTCAATTTAGGGGTGGTTTTCCACGATTTAAAAAACACTGAGGGGTGATGGCACAAATCTGCATTTGGATTCGGATTCAGCGCCTCAAAATGTGTATAGCTCCAGATCTGCAGTCATTTTTAGGCAGTTTATTCAAATTTTCCCAACGTTAAAAGCGGAATATCCCGGATTTTTCGATTTAGGGGTGGTTTTATACGATTTAAAAAGAACTGAGGGGTAATGGCACGAATCTGCCTTTGGATTCGGATTCAGTGCCTCAAAATGTGTATAGCTTTAGATCTGCAGCAATTTTTAGGCAGTTTATAAAAATTTTCCCAACGTTAAAAGCGGAATATCCCGGATTTTTCGATTTAGGGGTGGTTTTACACGATTTAAAAAAAACTGAGGGGTGATGGCGCAATTCTGGCTTCGGATTCGGATTCAGCGCGTCAAAATGCATAAGAGGGGGTATGTCAAGTCTCAGTAACAGACCACTTTTTTTTGTGTGCCTGTGTTATTAATTCAAGTGGTTTCTAGTGAAAACTTCAACGAATCCAAGTGTTGAAAATAATGTAATTAATGATTGGCTTATGGTGAGGGGCACCAAATGATTCAGAGGAGCCATTTGTTCTGTGAATATACAGTACATGAAACCATAATATAAATTACTGTAATGGCTACTTTTTGAATCTGCAACCAACATTTTAATTTGCTAGCTGATTGTGATGCAATAGTATGATTATTAGATCTAGTACCCTTGCAGGTCTTTGATAAAATATTATGAAAAAGAAATATGTGGATATCAAAATAATGAAATGGGTTCCAGCTTTAGAATGTGCAATAAAAGGCTAAAGGTAAATTTTAGCACAAATTTAATAATGTAATAATAATTTGTCAAAAAAACAAAAGCAAATGGATGCATAAGAGTGTTTTGTAAAAAAAACTTAGTATGAGGTTCTGTTACGTAAGGGTAGTTAACTTGGCAAACTTTGAGCTTCGCATTTTGTAAAGGCTGGAGGATTAGGTGATTTCAGAGAAATAGATGCGAAAGAATAGTTTTTAAAAAACTTTGTACCGCCTGCTGCTATGGAAATGGCAGTTGACATGAGAACTCAACTTCTCAGCCAACTTTGAGCTTCAAGTTTTATAAAAGCAAGAGAATCAGGTGATATAGAGATTTGAATTGTAATTCTGAGAACTTGTACTTTTTTCTTTTATTCCTTGCGATAGCTACAATAAATACTAATAAAAGTTTAATGTTTTTATCCAATCAATCTTGCTCTCAACAACTGTCCATCTCTCTACAAAGAACTTGACTGAAAGCTTAAATGTTTTTTTGAAAAAATTATAATAAACACTTTTAAAAACTATTTTTTAAAGTATTTTCTATCTGTAAATTATTCATTATTATATTTTCTCTACAGAATATCTCAAAAAATGGTCCATTTCTATATCTTTTAAAAAATCCATTAATAAATTATTTTACAAAACTTCTGCAATCCTTTACAAACTTTTGCAAGCAACGAGAAATTCTTTTCCAAAACCTTTACAATCACTTTACCAAAACTTTTACAAACGATAAGAATTTTTTCGTAAACCATAAGAATTATTTTCCGAAACCTATACAATATCCTAAAAAATTATTTACGTTTTATTTTATGAAAAGGAATTCTACGAATAAATAATAAATGTTTGCGTTCTAAAGTCAAAATAAATTTCTTTCACGCGGATACTGAAAGTCAAACCCAAAAAAGTTGTGAAATCAATTAAAGTGTAGTTTTATACTTAACAGACATTATTTACAATGTAGTTTTACTCTTAAAAAGTTGTGAAATCTCTTTAAAAAATTATTTTACATAAGTAAAAACTTATAGGCAAGAATAAGTTTGGTTACTATTCTACATAGCTTGTACTTAACAAACATTATTTACTAAACTCTCCCACCCTCTCTTCCCCCTCTCTCTCTCCCACTGTACCAAAAACTTTAATGAGAGCTTAAATATTTTTTCAAAACAATCAACACGTTCTTTAAAAAACAAATCTTTTAAATATATTCTATTCACACCATTTGTCTATAGTCCTTTTATTTATTCTGATCTCATATATTCAATAACCACTCTCTACAAATGGTAAGAATTTTTTCCATAACTGTACAAATAACTTTTATTTATTCGAATCTCATTTATTTAATAAGCACTCTGCAAATGGTAATAATTTTTTTCATGACTGTACCAATAATAATATTGTTAATATAAAACTTTCTACGAAAGTATAAAATAAGGCAAGTATAGATGTTTTTTCTGTATAATCTATAAAATAATAATATTTATGTTTTTTTAAAAGAAATCAAATAAATGCCAGTGAAAAAGTCTTTTACTTCTTTGAGTCATTGTATGCTGAACAAATTATATGGAAGTAAGTACATTCAAATTGTTCATTGCAAATCAAACTAATGAAAGTTGTGAAATCAATATTCGATAGTCAAGTAATGCAAACAACTCTCAGAAACAACTGTATGACTATTCTCAGAAATGTACTAAAATTTGTTCATCCTTCTATACAAATTAAACACAAGAAAGTACTGAAATCAATTTATTGTAGTCAAGTACCCATAAGTTAACTTGACTGAATAATATAACTTTTCGTAACTACTTAAAAATATTCAGCAGCGGGCATAAAGTACTACTTAACGCCTAACAGGCGTAATAGCTCCCATACTCCTACCAAAGTTTATAGAACCTATGCACTTTACACCCGTGTGGATGAAAATTATTTTAATTATATAACTACTATGCCTTCTTTTTATTTATAAAATTCATAAGAATTTTATCAGATATTTACGGAAAGTCAAAGCCTATATAAAAAAATTACATAGTTACCACCACATCTCCATTTTTCATTGATCTTTCTCAATTTTGAAATTTATATAATATTACGCATCTTGGGAGGACAATAGAAGTCTATAGCAGGGGTGGTCCTCCAATTTCCCATACATACTTGGCGGGCCCGACAGTTTCCAGTTTACTGGTGGGCTTTGTAAATGTAGAATACTAAATTTTTACATAAATTCATTAACAATGTTTATACTTATAAGCCCATTATAAATAATTACATTGGCGCTAATTTTTAATTGATACCGTTTAAATATAATATCCCTACATGTGCAGAATCTCATGATTTACTTTCATTACCGAAAATATTTTTCCTTGTGTCCGTTTTTTTTAAACGGAAATGGGATAAAAAATACATATAAATTTATTGTCTACTCAAAAGTGCTTTAGGTTTTATTAACCATTTTGTAAGCCACCTATTTTTTATTCTTTTCCGTCGTGTAAATATCATATGACATCTCGTATGAGATATCATATGTGTGATTTCATCTGCAATTTTACATATTATGGGATCTCATATGAGATTTGATGTCCGATATTCCTAAATGAGATCTGATGTCCAATATTCTCATATGAGATCTCTTATGATATTTTCATGCGGGTTTGCACTTTCTATTCAAAAACAGAGTAATAAATTCAATATTGAGCCCTATTTAATATGTAGAAGCAACCCATTTATACATTTTATCTGATCTTTAAACATATGAATATTTATATGAAAATGACCATGTCTATAGACCTTAAACTGCAAACCGTCGGGCCCGCCAAGTATGTATGGGAGATTGGAGGACCACCCCTGCTAGAGCAGCTCTATAGGCTTCTATTGTCCTCCCAAGATGCGTAATATTATAGAAATTTCAAAATTGAGAAAGATCAATGAAAAATGGAGATGTGGTGGTAACTATGTAATTTTTTTATATAGGCTTTAACTTTTCGTAAATATCTGATAAAATTCTTATGAAGTTTAGAAATAAAAAGAAGGCATAGTAGTTATATAATTAAAATAATGTTCGCCCATACGGGTGTAAAGTGCGTAGGTTCTTTAAAGTTTGGCAGGAGTATGGGAGCTATTACGCCTGTTAGGCGTTAAGTAGTACTTTATGCCCGCTGACTGAATATTTTTAAGTTGTTACGAAAAGTTATATTATTCAGTCAAGTTAACTTATGGGTACTTGACTACAATAAATTGATTTCAGTACTTTCTTGTGTTTAATTTGTATAGAAGGATGAACAAATTTTAGTACATTTCTGAGAATAGTCATACAGTTGTTTCTGAGAGTTGTTTGCATTACTTGACTATCGATAATTGATTTCACAACTTTCATTTGTTTGATTTGCAATGAACAATTTGAATGTACTTACTTACATATAATTTGTTCAGCATACAATGACTCAAAGAAGTAAAAGACTTTTTCACTGGCATTTATTTGATTTCTTTTAAAAACACATAAATATTATTATTTTATAGATTATACAGAAAAAACGTCTATACTTGCCTTATTTTATACTTTCGTAGAAAGTTTTATATTAACAATATTATTATTTTACAGTCATGAAAAAAATTATTACCATTTGCAGAGTGCTTATTGAATAGATGAGATTCGAATAAATAAAAGTTATTTGAACAGTCATGGAAAAAATTCTTACCATTTGTAGAGAGTGGTTATTGAATATATGAGATCAGAATAAATAAAAGGACTATAGACAAATGGTGTGGATAGAATATATTTAAAAGATTAGTTTTTTAAAGAACGTGTTGATTGTTTTGAAAAAATATTTAAGCTCTCATTAAAGTTTTTGGTACAGTGGGAGAGAGAGAGGGAGAAGAGAGGGTGGGAGAGATTAGTAAATAATGTTTGTTAAGTACAAACTATGTAGAATAGTAACCAAACTTATTCTTGCCTATAATGTAGATATATTTGGAGGTCGTCTGCGTAAAATATATGTTTGATAGTATGTCCGTCGAACATGTCTCGCATGTCGTTCACATAGAGACAAAATAGCAAAGGACCCAGGACGGAACCCTGTGGAATTCCCAGATTTGTATCTAGCCATTCAGAATTTCCACTTTTATTGGAAATGATCATCTGAGTACGACCTTGTAAATATGATTTTTCCACAGAAGAGCCGACCCGGAGAATCCCAACTGGCGGAGTTTGTGCAGAAGTTTTGTCGGTGAAATGGTGTCGAAGGCCTTGCTAAAGTCAAAAAGTAACAGTAGCGTCAGTTCTCTTGTATCAATGCCCATGCGTATGTCATCGGTCAGCTTGAGAAGTGCCGTCTGAGTGCTGTGATGTTTACGGAAACCGACCTAGAGGGGGTCAAGTAAGCTATTGAAGATACTCCGTGAATTGATCGTGGGCAATCCTCTCGAGCACCTTGGAGAGGAAGCAGAGCAGCGCTATCGGACGGAAGTCCGATGGTGTGGATGAAGTTGCATTCTTCTTAAGCGCGATTATCTGCGTCCGCTTCCAAGAGTTCGGAAAAACTCCCTGCGCGAAAGAGGAATTAAAAATTCTTACCAAGTATTCGCCAATAACCGGTAGAGCTTTCGCGATCACTCTTTGGGGGTCACCGTCTATCCCCCTTGCCTGCGAGGAGAAGTAAGAAACTGCAATGACTATATCACTTAGAACTACTGGTTTAAATGAAAAACCCTCCTTACTTGCAGATTTTATGGTATCCATTGCATCCTCTATGTTTTCAAGGGCGGTCACAGAAATCCCAGCAAAGTGATCGTTCAACTCCCCCGGTGTAAGGCCGTGCAGGTCTTCCCCCTTTCGCTTTGGTAGGAGGCCAAGGTTGCGCATCTCCTTCCAAATATCCTTGTTAGCATCAAGAGCGTCTGAAAGATGTTTGTGAAGGAAAGAGTTACGCTCCTGATCAATGCGCGAATCGACCTCATTGCTGAGCCGGAGAAACTCGTCGAACAGCGCCGCCCGCCCAGTACGCTTGTAGCGTCTGTGAGTGGCATTACGCTTGTCAACGAGCTGCCTCAGCTCAGGACCAAGCCAAGGAGCATATGTTTTACTAGGTTTTACAGTTTTAAGGGGTGCTAATTGATTAATGGCTACGCTAAGATTTGAATTTAAATTATCTAAAGCCCCCTCCAGATCGGATTCGATTGAATTTGCACTCACCCAGTCACAGCGTGCCAGTAGCTCATTTAGAGTAGCAGGACAAATAGTTTTAAAATCTCTGTAAGAGAAAGAGGCTCTCACAGGAGCTGGCACGTGGTGTGAGATGGTAGCATCAATGATGGCATGCTTGCCGAAACTGGGTAAGTGTTCATTCGCACAATCAAGCAACTCATCATTGTTATCTATGAGGATCAAGTCAATCCATGTGTGAGTTGTTGGCGTTTTATGGTGAGTTGGACCATGCTGGACGATCTGAGAGAGAGAGAGGGAGAGAGAGAGAGAGAGAGAGGATGCGCAGGCGCATGGTAGCCAGGTCTCGATAGGTATAAAAGGCCGGCCGCAGAGCAGCTCCGCTCAGTTGGAGCCGGGCGCTCGAGGAGGTAAGATGTCTCTGGGTCAGGGCGGGTGGGAGGGAGGGAGAGAGAGAGAGAGACAGAGAGAGAGATGCAGGAGCATGGTAGCCAGGTTTCGGTGGGTGTAAATGGCCGGCCGCAAAGCAGATCTGCTTAGATGGAGTCGGGCGCTCCGGGAGGTAGGATGCCTGTGGGGCAGGCCTTTTAATTGTTTTATTAAATGTTCAATAATTCTTTTTTTTCAGCTACAAGTGTATACCGCATCAGGTATACACGAACATTGAGAACTTACCACGAACGTTGAAAACTTATTGCGAACATTGAAAACTTACCATTACCATTGGAAACTTGCTATTAACATGGAAAATTTACCATTAACATTGAAAACTTACCATTACCATTGAAAACTTACCATTAACATGGAAAACTTACCATTAACATTGAAAACTTACCATTAAAATTGAAAACTTAAGAACATTGAACATCTAACATAGCAATCGAAAACTTACCACGAACATTGAGAACTTACCACGAATAGTGAGAACATATGACACACATTGAGAATTTATTACGAATATAGAAAACTCAAATCTTAACATTGTTATTTTGAATTTCAGTATCAAACACATATATCATTACTGTTGAGCATTTATCACTATTATTGAATCTTGGTACTTTTATTATTATTTCAAATTTATCATTATCATTGAAACACATTAAGCTTCAACACCATTATTAAATATAAACCTATATAGTTAAACATATTATATGATTTTTGTTAAATTTACTACAATTATCCATCATTGTTTAATATTTTATCTGTTAATTATTATGTTAAGGATATATATTGTTAAAAATTAATCTATATTTATTTGGAATTGGAAATTCTTCTTCAATCCTCTCACTATATATTTTCACTAATTCATTAAATAAATACGAAAGGGTTAGTGAAACATAGATTTGATATTGTATAAAGAACTATAAGATGGAATTTCAGCTAAACGAAGAGCCGAATGATAGACAACCTAATCATGGAAGGTCTAGAATTAGACGATTAGAGAAGATATCAATTATTAGACAACGGCAGCGTACTCAAACAGCTGAGAGAGTTAGAAGATATAGAGAGCGTATTCGTACTAATCGCGATGTGAATTCACAATCTGTTGAAAATGTGGATATTCCCAATTCTCGAAATTCGTCTGAATTTATTGGAAATAATCCGAATTTATCAAATCGCAGAAGTAGATCACGCTTAAGACAAACATCCGGAGAGAGGTCGATTATTACAGAAAGACGGTGTAGTCAAGGAGCTGAGAGAGTTAGAAGGTTTAGAGAGCGTATTCGTACTAATCGCGATGTGAATTCACAATCTGTTGAAAATGTGGATATTCCCAATTCTCAAAATTCGTCCGAATTTAGTGGAAATAATCCGAATTTATCAAATCGCAGAAGTAGATCACGCTTAAGACAAACATCAGAAGAGAGATCGATTATTGCAGAAAGACGGCGTACTCAAGGAGCTGAGAGAGTAACGCAATGTAGAGTTAGATATCGTGAACCGGAACATGATGATGAAGTAGTTGAATTCGACCGTCCAGGACGCGAAAGAAATATTGATAATCAAAGATTACTGGAACAGAACATAAATATTTTACAAAGCGATAATGTCAACGAACATTATTTAGGGGGAATGAATGTTTTATGTAAACATTGTAATGCGAAACACTTTGCAGCTGAAAAGGTGTTTAATAAAGATAATTCATTTAATGATTGTTGTGGGCATGGATCAGTTGAATTAGAACCCATTCCAGATTTTCCAGCTGAATTACGTTTATTATTTGAAAATCATCACGTAAAAAGTAGGGCGTTCTTCGCACGTATTCGGAATTATAATAGTTCGTTTTCATTTGCATCCTTTAATGCAAATTTAGTTAATTTTCCTATCATAAGAAGAGCTCCGTATTGTTTTAAGATACAACGACAAGTCTATTACCAAATAAATGAAGCTTTATATCCATCGGAAAATGAAAATCCTCAGTATGGTCAACTTTTTATTGTTGATCCTGAAGAGGCTATTGATTACAGGATGGCAGGTAATTTAGGATCCGATAGAGAAATTATGGATAATTTAGAACAAATGTTAAGAGAATGTAATATATTTGCAAAGTCATATGAAATGATGAAAGAAGAATTTAACCATCAACGTGAATTATTAGGTAATGATACTGAATCTGAATTACAATTATTATTTAGTTTAAAACCTGGGTACGATCGTAATAGATATAATTTGCAAAGAGTAAACGAAGTTGCTGCTGTGTTTAGTACAACAGCTGATGGTGATATTCCTGAATCATATGTGACGATTCGGAATAAAGACACGCGAGTATTGTGATCGATAAGTTCGATGGATCCAAATGTGGAACCTATGGTCTACCCATTATTCTATCCTTATGGATCGCAAGGTTGGCATAAAAATATAATGAAAAAAAAAATAGTAACTTAAATGTTGAGGCAGGTGATGTAAATAATGATCAATGTGAGCGACATGATCGTCGTGTAACTAGGTGTTCTTATATCAAATATAGAATTAGTGTGAAACCTGATATATTTAATGCATTTTTATTAGGGCGTAAATTATTTCAACAATGGATCGTTGATAGTTATGTTAAAATAGAGAAAGATCGAATTGAGTATGTTCGTAATCATCAAAAACAGTTACGTGTTGAATCATATCAAGGATTAATCGATCATTTAAATAATAATGCGAATAACATGAATTGCCAAATAGGTAAAATGATCATCTTACCATCAACATTTGTTGGTTCTCCTAGGTATATGATGCAAAATTATCAAGATGCTATGGCTATAGTTCGTAGTAAAAGAAAACCTGATTTGTTTATTACAATGACATGTAATCCTAATTGGCGTGAAATTCGAGAAAATCTATTTCCGGGCCACAAGGCTTCAGACAGGCCAGATATATGCGCGCGGGATTTTCATTTGAAAAACGAACCTCTAATATTGCTTATAACAAAAGAAAAGTATTTTAGTGATGTTTCAGCTCATGTTCATGTGGTTGAATTCCAGAAACGAGGTTTACCTCATCCACACATTTTAATTACTTTGAAAGATGGTTATAAGTTGACGACCGTTAATGATATCGATAAATTTATCTCTGCAGAAATTCCTGATTTAGAGATAGATCCGGTATTATATAACATTGTAGTTTATAATATGATACATGGTCCATGCGATAGTAGATGTATAGTAGAAGGTACATGCTCAAAACATTATCCGAAAGAATTTCGTGAGGAAACGGTAATGTCATCTGATGGGTATTCATATTACAGACGAAGAAATAATGGCAGATCAATAGTGCGTCATAATCAAACAGTAGATAACCGATTTGTTGTGCCATATGGTCCACAATTACTGCGTATATTCAATTGCCATATAAACGTAGAAGTGGTTTCCAGTGTAAGATCAGTAAAGTATTTATAGAAATATGTATACAAAGGACATGATGCTGCAAATATAACAATTGAGGATGCAAATAATGAGACTATAATAAATCACGACGAAGTACATAATTATATAGAAACTAGATGCGTTAGTGCTGTTGAAGCATGTTATCGTATTCTAAGTAAACCACTGCAGTGTAAAAGTCATAGCATAACACGATTATCTATTCATTTACCTAAACAGCAGTCGATTGTAATTGAAGATTTAAATGATGATGTTGCAGTGGCCGCTGCATTAAATCGAACAAACAAGTTATTAGCTTATTTTGATTTGAATAAAAATGATCATGCAGCTCGGCAATTTACGTATACTGAAATTCCATCTCATTATGTGTATAAACAGCATAAAGAAAATGGTCATAAAGTTTACAGATGGTTTGAACGAAAATCTCAATTCAATTGCATAGGACGTATGTATTCCGTTAGCCCAAGTCAAGTAGAGCTGTTCCGTTTGAGATTACTTTTATTATATTGTAAAGGGGCAACAAGTTTTGATGATTTAAAGAATGTAAACGGCGTTCAGTATCAAACGTTTTCGGAAGTATGTTTAGCATTAGGTCTAATTGAAGATGATGAGGAATGGTGTCGAGCTATGCAGGAAGCTGTAAGTTGGATGATGCCACGTAGTCTTCGACAATTATTTGTGCGCATTTTGATACATTGTCAGCCTATACATCCAGATCAGTTGCGGTCAAATTTTGAAGATGCATTATCAGAAGATTTCATACATTTATACCGTAATTCCATTAGAGCGCAAAATTTAGCTTACAGCAGTATTTGCCAAATGTTAATCAATGAAGGTCATTCTATTGCAGATTTTCCGGTAATGTCTCAAGTGGTAGTAAATAATTATGATGAGAGCTGCGATGAAATAAATATTAATTTTGCAAATATAGCTAATGAACAATATAACCAATTAAATTTTGATCAAAAAGAAGTTGTCGATATTATTTTGCAAGTATGAAATATTATTGATTATAATGGATTTAAATGTTTTTATATTGATGGACCGGGAGGTTCTGGAAAAATTTTTGTTTATAGAACTTTATACAATTTATTAAAAAGTCAAAACAAAAAAATATGTTGCATGGCGTTTACTGGGATTGCAGCCACGTTATTGCCTAATGGAAAAACTGTTCATAAAGTACTTGGGTACACACACACACACACACACACACACACACACACACACACACACACACACACACACACACACACACACACACACAAACACACACACACACACGCGCGCGCGCACGCACACACACCATTTGATATAGAATATTTCTAGAGAATATATAGAAAAAATATGGTTTAACACGAATTATAGATAATTAAAGTGTGTAAAAATTGTTATACTTTGAGTATAACACTATACACACTGCACCCATGCTAGAGCCCTCTCCACTGTCTTTTTTTCTAAATGTATTTGCTTTTTATTTTCCATGCTCTTTTCTATCGGCCGTATTCGAGGTCTATTTTTTTTTTGTTTCTACGTGACAATGAAATTCGTTACACCATGTATTTAGAATTAACATTTTAATCGAATAATTAACAGTATACATTAACAAATATATTTACGTAATGAGTCACATTACACAATTATTGTAGTCGACTGAAGAGAACACAGCGACATTGTAGGCGCGCGTAGCGCGCCCAACATTCTAGTTCTTAAATAAAACACAATATTCAATTATTTATCAATATTTATTTTGTCGCCTTCAAAGTAGGCCCGATTTGATGCAACACACATGTGCCAACGATTTTTCCAATCATCAAAACATTTTTTATAAGCGTTTTCTGGGATGGCCTTCAGTTCCCTCAACGAATTTTGTTTTATGGTTTCGATCGCTTCAAAACGTTTTCCACGGAGAGGTAATTTTAGTTTAGGGAACAGAAAAAAGTTACATGGGGCCAAATCTGGTGAATACGGTGGTTGCTCGATTGTATATATTGAGTTTTTGGCTTTAAATTCGGTTGCAACTGCAGTTCTATGCGGTGGTGCATTATCGTCGTTCAAAATCCACGAATTGTTCTTCCACAATTCTGGCCATTTTTGACGGATTTTTTCACGCAAACGCTTCAAAATGCTCAAATAATATTGTATATTGACCGTCTGTCCCTCTGGTAGGAATTCATGATGCACCAAACCATGAATATCAAAGAAAATAGTCAGCATGACTTTCACTTTCGATCGACTTTGACGTGGTTTTTTCGGTTTTAGCTCGTCTTTTGTTTGCCATTGAGATGCCTGTTGACTTGTTTGCATGTCAAACTCGTAGACACATGTCTCATCTCCAGTTATAATGCGTTCCATGAATGTAGGATCGGAATTAGCACGATCCAGCTTGTCCAAAGAGATCTGTCTGCGGTACTCTTTTTGAAGAAAATTCAGCTCTTTTGGAACAAGTCGAGCGGCGACGCGTTTCATGCCCAAAACATCCACCAAAATCGTACGAACTGACTCGTGGGAGATGTTTAGCTCTTGTGCTATCTCGCTTAAGCCTGAATGGCGATTTTCCAATACGATTTGTTTCACTTTTTTAATGTTCTCCTCGGTGGATGCTGTCGATGGCCGTCCGAACCGAGGCAAATCTTCACACACTTCTCGACCTTCCTTGAATGCTTTGTACCAATCGTAAATTTGTGTTTTTGATAAAACTGATTCCCCATAAGTCTTTTCCAACATTTTCGAAGATTCCGCGCACGAAATTTCGTTGGTAACACAAAATTTGAGGCAAACTCTTTGTTCAATATTTGTATTCATTGTAAAAATCGTGATGCACTACTGAGCTTAACTGACTATAACAGCTGGTGTAAACAAACTACTTGATGGAACGCGCTCAAATTTGGCATCATAATTTGGTACAGTGATGCCAACATACAAAAAAAAAAATTTCAAATATCTATAACGCGGGAGATTAAAGAAACTTTTCCGGGTACTTTTTTGACAGAATGTAGAGCGCAACGACTGCGCGAGCGAGAGAGAGCGAGAGAGGGCCGAGTGCACCGGTTGCTCCTTCAAAAGTAAGTCTTATACTCTCATCTTTCGCGTTATATGTAAAGGTTTGAACGAAAATCGTCCCGTGCAAACTTTCTGTACCATGTACGTGCGGGTGTGTGTCAGCCCAACGTAGTTTAACACCGCGCGCGAGAGTAGCAGCTTCGCCGCGCGCCGTATCGTTCGCGCGTTTGAATATTAACTGTCGCGCGCGAACTAACTTATTGTTTTAATCAGCATGTGCGTTGTGCTTGTATCTATTAGTGCTTTTAATATACTGTAATATCTAGTTACTCATCGCGTTGTTCATTGAAACCTGTCCTTCGCCCGGATACCGCCGCCTCCGCGGGAAAACGACTCCGCCGGTCGTTTTCATATCTGAGCGTAGCGGCCGCGCGCTTTACTCTTCGAGCGCGCGCTTTTCACTCAGCGATCCAATTAGTTGCAAAGCGAAGTTCGCTTGCAATCTTCGCGTTGTTTTCGGGATTCCAGGAGCAGATCCCCGGGCAAGTCATTTTAGTCTGACATCCGCGGCACCGTGTTCTAGGGCATCGCTGGCCTGTGGCTTTTTGAGATTTTCCCCCACTAGCCATCCTGTTACAGTACTAACTAACATAGTTCTTACAAGATAATTATTCACATCAAAAGTTTAAAATAAAAATCAATTTAGAATGAAATTAAGAGAATATGTACTGAAAAGTCCAAATGCTTTACCAATAGTCTTTGTAAAGCCCACAGATTGTGGTTGTGAAATCTCTGTTGCTTGGAATGAGTTGTGCGTATCGAGGTATTCAATTACAGTATCTTTTTGAATAAGTAATTTAGAAGGTACTAAATTATTCCTTGGCTGCCAATATTTGGATGCTACAGCACTACATTCTCCCCCATCAATACGAATGATCTGCAATAGAATTCAAATAACATTTTATTAGAAAATATAGAATAGCTTTAATACATATTTTTATTAGATATTTTATAAATATTTATGATATACTTACACGATTAGAATGTATTTCTGCCTCATACTTTTTAATCAATTCATCTCCCCATATCAAACATATAATACTTTTGGACCCTCTATTGTTTAACACAAACTTAAACAATTTATATTGTTTTGTCTTTCCTACATCATGGCTTGAAATGATTTCATCACTGAACCCTTTGAGCACTGTACACCAAAAAGAATTGTTTTTAATAATTAAAATAATTTTAATAAAAGAAAAAGTGATTTGACCTACACAGTAGAATCTTTGGGAACCAGCTCCTCAAAATCTTGATCTGGGGTGTTAGTCCAGGCGGTAGAGCAGAAAAAGTAAGCACCCGTGGATTCGATTTGAAGTTAAACATATTTTTTGCGGAGAAAGTTACCAAATACTATGTAGAATAAGATCCCGTGTTTGCCTACTGCAAAAAATAAGAGCCAAATTTAGTAGAACAACAAATATCAAGAAATTACGAAAAATGACCCATTTTTGACACATTTTTAGCTGTTACTTAAAAACAAAGCCTTAAATCGAAAAAAGTTGTTCTTGAAAAGTTGTTTATTTTTCCATTTTCTGTAAAGTTACAGCAAGTGCGAATTGGAAAAATCGATATTTGCATTGAAAATGCAAAAATTGCATTGAAAAATAAGAAAAAACCATACGTATATCTAATGAATTTTTTAAAGGGAGTCAATATTAATAAATATTGATGAAACTTGGGGAAAAGATAGTTTACCATATGCCGATTCTACCCTTAAAATTTCGCATCGATTCATTAAATGGTTTTCGACTGACACATTTGTTTAATATCAGCAAAAAATTTATTAAAATTGTATTTCATGCCATGGGTTTAAATGAAAGCTCAAAACGGGCGCTGAATTTTTTACACTTACTAGTGGTCATAATAAACAATAAATATTACCAAAAATACCTGCTTTTACATTTTAACAGTCATTTAGAATTTTTTAAAATTTTTTCAAAATTTTTACGTTATAAACAATTATCATAAATCAACGAGTTTTCCATTTAATATAAAAAATCCTGACATATCTGAAAACTTCATTTAAAAACGCTTCAATTATCACTGGAACGATAAAATTTCATCGATTATATTCGGAGATATTACAGCTCAAAATCAATCTCAATTTATAGCTTACCTAATAGTGAAGTCGAAAAAAAAAATATGTTGTTGTAGCTATTTACAAGTACTTTCGATAACTGTAGTTTGCATTCTCAGCAGATAAAAACTTAATGTAAAAAAAAAGTAAGGAAAATCCCGTGATCACTGGAATTTCAGAGTGGGGATGCCCGAGTGCAGCTGAGTTGGCGCGCGCTGCTAATGTTTCAAAACGCATTCACGCGATAAAATTTGACTTTTCTCGGTAACGGTAGCACTTATCAAGATGATTTTTTTTTTTTAATTTGATAGAGTGAAATGTGTAGAATACGAATATTGCATTAAAAATCATTAAAACAAATAAACTTTAAGCAAATTTTGAGCTCGAAAAATTATACAATTTTCTTTTTCGTTAAAAAAGTAGCTACAATATGAAATTAATGTTTTCTAAGTGAATGTTCATAAAAACATGTCCCAAAATTTACGTTTCTATAATTTATATGTTAAATTTTTTTTTTTTTTTTTTTGTATTTTGATGCTATTTGTGAATTTTAATTATCCGTCTTACGTTTATATATAATTATTTTTATAAATATACATGTATTAAATTATTCAACTGACTATTTAAATAAACAGCTTAAATGTAGTAAATAAATTGTTTGTTTTATAAAATTCTATAAATTTTTCGTATACGAAAGTAATATTTCAACTCAGGTACACGAACTACGTTACGAAAAGGGCAGGGTTTTTTTTCATTCAAAAGGGACTGCGTTCCCGCATATTCTATGCCTACCTTTTGTTTGGAAATCCGGTTTACGCATGTCCTATACCTACTATTTGTTTGAAAATCTGGCTTAAACACCGCCTACATAAGTGCTGTGCGTTGCGTTTTGTCCAGCGCGCTGATTGGCTACTCAGGGCATTCTAGCCAATCGATAATGTTGCTTCTGAATCGCAACGCACGGCATATTGCAGTACTAATATACACAATCCCTTAGCAGTATAGCATAGAACGTTCTTCAACAGTTGTCAACTGATGGTTTGAAAGCGTCGTTTTGGCATTGGTTAGCATTTGAAAGTATTCTCGAGCATGGAGTTTGTTCTTTAAGCACGTTTTTTGTATAATTTCTTTATTTTTATTTGAGCAAAGGTAAGAGAATATTGAGTATATTATTATTATTTTTATATTAATTTAAGGAAAAATTGTGTATTCAAAATTTCTAACATTCAAAAAGAAAAATCATCCTAAAAATAAAGTAATATACATACTTTCTTCACATAAATATTTTTTTACAGCTTCTACTAAGAAACAACTAATGGCTGAGCAGGCGGATAATTGTTTTATTTGCGAGAAACTTTTAAGTGACAGTGCTATTCGTACCTTGAAAGAAGATAGTATTAAGAGTTGCATTAAAGCCAGTATAAGAAGACATGATAAAAAACATTTGGAGTTTCGAAAATTTTCATCTATCAATGTGCAATCTATCATACAAACTGTGCTAAATCCTACACTTGGGAGAAAAGTATAGAATCAGATGAAAAAAAATTTAAAGTCATTGCCTAGTGGTTCTTCGACACGAAGTACAAATGATACTGACTTTGACTTTAATACGTTTTGTTTTATCTGTGAAAGAGATGCCAGTGATGATTTCATTGCAAAGCAAGTTCAGGTACCAAAAGACAAAAAACAAGCGGTTTCTGTTGTGACTAGTGCAGATTTGAGAAAAAATTTAATAAATAAATTGAGAAGTGTTGATGATAGGCAATGCATAGATATTTTATCGCGTATAATGACAGTTGAAGATTTGGTAGCTGCTGGTGCTCGATATCGTATCAACTGTCATAAATTATTGTATAATAAATTTCGAAAAAATTCTGAAGTTGAGGAATCTACTGTATACGAAGCGGCAAAGTTCATTTCTAGGTTGTGACGTGGCAAATTGCACGTCCCATAGAAAAGTGCAGACATGGAGGTACGCGGCAGTCGAGGCGAGCAACGTTCAGGCACGCGACGTCGTACACACACCCACATGTGCGCACCCGCCCTACCGCTACCCTTTCCCCGCACGCAGCTCCTTCCCGTTTCTCTCCTCACGTGCATCTCTGGCCAGGAGACGAAGACACCAGCAGCGGCTTCAGCACGAACAAGCTATAGCTGGAGCATGAGAGAGCTCGCTCTCCCAGGCCACTGACAGGAGCAGCCGACAGCCGAGAGAGAGAGACGCAGTAGCTTAGCGCTGTATCGGCCATCCGCTGGACGGCGCGTGCGAGCATCGGCAGTACACGGACTGCTCGCATGCGCCGCACTGAAGAAGGCGGCCGATGGACGAACGAGGGCACAGCGGAGCAGAGCAGCGTGAGCGCACCGTCCGGCATTTTTGCATTCTGTCGCCTACCGCCGTGCCGCGTGCCGCCAACGTGCTGAGCATTACAAAACCTCGCGTGTGTGTGTGCCACCGGTCAGCGTCGTCGTCGCCAAGCGAGAGAGAGCTGCCACGACGGTCGACGTCGTGGGTCTGCCAAGCGAACGAGAGTGAGAGAGAGCAGCCTGCAGCAGCAGAACCTGGCCGAGGTTGGTGTCCCAGTATTCCCTCCCCGCGTTCCTCGCGTTGTGTGTGTGCGCGTCCGCGTCGGGAGTCGCGAGAGACTCCGAATTCGCGCCAGCTGCAGCTCGTGCTGTAGCTGTAGCTTAGAATAGGGTTTATTAGATGCTCCTGGCTGTAGCTAGCCGGCGAATAAGTTTAACGGTGCAAGTGACGCGTGCACCTGGCGCCCATATTAGTGTGTAATGAAGTACATCAGTACTCAATAAAGTACTTAGTCCTTTTTTACCAGTGTAGTTGTCTAGTAGTTAAGTACCGGTGAACCTCTGCCTTGATCCCCAGCAGAGCGTTACAAGGTACATAATAGAAAATAAGGAAGAGTGTCAGTTTAATATTAAATAAATATTGGAAAATTTTGAATGTGTTGAATGGCCCAATTTAAAATATGTTAAAAAGCACCTACAAAATATTTTTGGTGACGATATTATTGTACACACTTCCAGATACGGGCCAATAATAACGTTTATTAATAGTGGGCACAAAATTTTAACCGATAATTGGTACAAAAATAAATCGAGAAATGAGACAGATGAACGCATCAGAGTCGTTAAGAGTGCCGGACAAATTATTTTGGAAGATATTCGCCCGAAAGTGTATGATTGCAACTCTTATGCAGAAGCAGATGATTTTCTTTCAGACGTTTTACCTGTCATTCCAGATACATTGCAAGAATTACTGAATGAAATAATATTGAAAAATAAACGCTCTGTCGATAAGTATATGACAAAAATTACAAGTATTTCTCATGCGATTATAGCAGTAGCTCGGCCGAGATCGTTCTTGTCTTGTCTGTAAATTAGATTAGGAGCAATGCTTAATAAAAAGTATGGATCAAAAAAATGACTAAAAATTTTAAATACTTTAGAATTTGCGCTACTTATTAGGATATATTAAGAGTCTTTACTATTTGAAGCATCTGTTTTATCACATCCACAAAATTTGCAATACAATGATTCATATTTTCAATATGTGTTCGACAATGCGGATAACAATATCAATACCATAGACGGTCGCAATCAGTGCGTCGATGTGCTACTGTAGTCTGGCGCCTGCGCACTAGAGCTCTTCGCCGATTGGGCGCTCGGTAGGCGGCCGAAAAGTACGAGTGGTACGACTGTAGCGCGCGCGTTCAAACAGCGAGCGGAGGACTTGGCGCGTGACACGAGGTCCACACATATAACGGAGTTCCGTAGATGCGCGGTACAAAGCAAGACGAGAATTAAAATCATTTCTAAACCCATGTAGGCGAGGGACGCAAGGTCCACGCATATTAGGAAATTACATAAAAGTGCTACAATAAGCAAAACAATTATTTAAATAATTTTTAAACCAAAGTAGCCGGGGGAAACAAGGTCCACGCATATTAGAGAATAACATAGAAATGCTACGATAAGCAAAGCAATGATTTAAATAATTTCTAAACTCAAGTAGCCGTGGGAAACAATGTCAACGCATATTATAAAATTACATAAAAGTCCTACAATAAGCAAAACAATTATTTAAATAATTTTTAAACCTAAGTAGCCGGGGGAAACAAGGTCCACGCATATTAGGAAATTACATAAAAGTGCTACAATAAGCAAAATAATTATTTAAATAATTTTTAAACCAAAGTAGCCGGGGGAAGCAAGGTCCACGCATATTAGGGAACAACATAGAAGTGCTATGATAAGCAAAACAATGATTTAAATAATTTCTAAACTCAAGTAGCCGGGGGAAACGATGTCCCCGCATATTAGAAAATTAAATAAAAGTGTTACAAAATAAGCAAAACAATTATTTAAATAATTTTTAAACCAAAGTAGCCGGGGGAAACAAGGTCCACGCATATTAGGAAGTTACATAAAAGTGCTTAGGGAATAACATAGAAGTGCTATGATAAGCAAAACAATTATTTAAATAATTTTTAAACCAAAGTAGCCGGGGGAAGCAAGGTCCACGCATATAAGGAAATTACATAAAAGTGCTTAGGGAAATTACATAAAAGTGCGACAATAAGCAAAACAATTATTTAAATAATTTTTAAACCAAAGTAGCCGGGGGAAATAAGGTCCACACATATTAGGGAATAACATAGAAGTGCTACAATAAGCAAAACAATGATTTAAATAATTTCTAAACCCAAGTAAGGTAAAAGGCCATATTATGAGACTGTGTTTCATGGGTCAACAGAGGTTTTCCATTTTTTTAAATTGATTAAAATTGAAATCAGGTGAATTTTTTTTACATATATCTGGTTTTAAGCTTCTAGAATGATAACAAAATTTTTGTTTTAGAAAAAGAGTTAAAAAAACTAGGGGGGCTGCGCCCCCTAGCGTGCCTTCGGCACGCCATCCCCCCCGCCCCCACACAAACCTGCTCCTCGCTTCGCTCGTCGCCCGCCACATCCCTATGTAAAAACTTCGTTTTTACATAATAGGCACGACCGCAATACTCAGGAGAACCTTGTATTTTTATAAAAGCGAAAATTGCAACACTTTCGATATTTATAATAAAAAAAAAATTAAATATATAATAATAATAAAAAACTAGCTGCTCACGGACTCACGGGTATTCCTAGCTACATATACCTATACAATCTCAATTACAAAAAAATACTTGCGCACATATGCATATATATACACTAATACCGCGAAAAGGAGAAAAACAGAAGGAGAATGCTCAATACTGATGCATTCGGCAACGGCAATCTGGCTTAGCCCTGCGACCTGCGTGCATGAATACTTATACTGCAGCAGTCGTAACGGCTACGTTAGGTACCTCGGCTCACGGACGTACACACTTTCCGAACCTATATGTACGAGGGTCATTTGACAAGTACCTAGCCTCACCGCCAGATGGTGCCACTATCGCACCAGAAATACACTACAGTGCAGTATCTTCCTGTAAACGGTTACAGACGAAATTTCAGCCGGATTGGAGTTGTAGTTTATTTTTGAGAGCGTGTGAAAGCAAATGTGTCCGTTGATTTTTGAAAAAATGGAGAAAGAACAATATCGGTCGGTGATTCGATTCTTGTTTTTGGAAGGGAAATCGCGCAGTGAAATTAAAGAACGCTTGGATGCAGTGTATGGGGATGCTTCTCCTTCGATGGCGACCGTTAAATTTTGGTATAACGAGTTTCAACGTGGTCGTACGTCGGTTTTTGATGATCCACGCCCAGGTGCTCCGAAAACAGACACTACGGAGGAGAACGTGACAAAAATACACGATATCGTTTTGTCAGACCGCCGATTAAAGGTGCACGAGATAGCTGCGATAGTAGGCATCTCAGAAGAACGCGTGTGGCATATCCTACATGAGATTTTAGGCATGAGGAAGCTGTCAGCAAGGTGGGTGCCGCGTTTGCTGACTGCAGACAACAAGCGCATCCGTGTGACCAGTTCAGAGCAGTGTTTGGAGCTGTTTAATCGCAATCCAAAAGAGTTTTTGCGTCGTTACGTGACCGTCGACGAAACATGGATTCACTACTACACTCCAGAGACCAAGGAGCAGTCAAAACAGTGGACCTTACCCGGTGAACCTGCTCCGAAGAAGGCGAAGACGGTCCCGTGGCCGGAAAGGTGATGGCCACTGTTTTCTGGGATTCTCAAGGTGTGATTTTTATTGACTATCTGGAGAAGGGCAAAACGTTCACAGGACAGTACTACGCCGAACTATTGAGCCGATTTGACGCCGTGTTAGAAGAAAAACGGCCCCATTTGTCTAAAAAGAAAGTGCTTTTCCACCACGATAATGTACCGGCTCACACTTCTGCACTCGCCACGGCTAAATTGGTCGAATTACGCTACGAACTGCTGCCCCATCCACCGTATTCTCCAGATTTGGCTCCGTGCGACTTTTTTTTGTTTCCGAACCTAAAAAATTCGCTCGCCGGGAAGAGATTCCACTCCAATAACGAAATAATCGCCGCCACGGAGGCCTATTTTGCAAATCAAGAGAAAACATTTTTTTCAACGGGGTTTAAAAAATTGGAACACCGCTGGACCAAGTGTATTCAACCAAAAGGAGACTACATTGAAAAATAAATTTTATTTTCTGTAAAATTTTGGTGTTTTCATTTGTAGGCTAGGTACTTATCAAATGACCCTCGTATACTACCGTGCTTCGGCTAGGCTGCGTTCGCACACCAAGAATAGCGGAAAAACACATGCGACTCGTGCGACCGCAAGGTATAAGATATATGTATCTATATATATGATCGCGCGCGCTTTCTGCTACTGCTGAGTAGTGCGGGGTGCCGTCAGCCATGGCGCACATGTGTCCACGGTGTGTGTTGTCAACAATCGAATCGTCTGGCTCCCGGCGTCCCCAGCGATGACTGTGGCTGCTGTAGTATGCCGCCCTGGTGAATCGTATTCGCCCTTTCATCGTGTTCGTCGATTATCAATGATTCGTCGGAGATGGGAAGGCAGTGTGTCAGCGGCGAGAGCAGATTTAGTAAGCATTTTTTCGTTCCTAACCTCTCTGATGGGTGAGCTGATGGTACTTTCGCTTGTTGCAGATATCTGTGGCAGCGAGAGTATAGTGTAAACGACGGGCACTGCTGCAGACTGTTTCTTGGGTGTGTAAATGTTGTCTGAGTCATCTATTTATTAATTATATGTGGTTTTTAGGTGCTCAACTTTCCTTGTTTGGCTCTTACACTAGTGACTATGTGTACAGTTAAGCTGCTGCTTGTGTCTTCAGCGTCTTCAGTGAAACAACGGTTTAAGGTCTCCACCAGTTCTTCCCCTCTAGTTGTTACAGGAAGCTGGTACAGTGAGTGAACAACAGCCATTGCTGCAGACTTTTCTTTTGTATGGTATGTTTTTTTGAGTCATCTATTTATTAGTCATATGTGGTTTTTAGGTGCTCAACTCTCCTCGCTTGTCCCCCAGAATAGGAACTGATCTGCTGTTCATGCGCTTTGCTGATCCCTAGGCTGAGGCATTCCCTGACATTGAAACACAATTGACGGCCTCTGTCAGTACTTTCCTCCTAGGTGGTGTGGTTACTGACACAGTGGATCGCTGTTAGATGATTCTCAGCAGACTGGCATCCATGGAGTAGTGCCAACCTAGACCGTCTAGCCCTATTTTGCAACTTCTGCAGCTCTAAGTGATCTTCGAGTGTTAGTGCTTTAAAGTGTGAGCGAATAGGTAATAGGAACTGGGAAATATTATATAAGTGCTGTGTGTGTTGTTAAAGGCGATAAGGGTAGATAGTTGTCCCTGGTAATATTAGCTCGTCTATTTAATTTCTAAGTTTAGTCAGGGTGTAAGAACTCGCTTCAGGGTATCTGTTGTATTAAAATACATCATTATGTATTTCGCAGACTTCTACCCAGTGAGACTTGCCTATTTAATAATTTTCTACATGCTGTAAGACTGAGTCAGCTAGAACATTGCATTCTTTATGCATTGAAATTTACCATATTACAATATTTATAGTTCATACATTACACAAAAGTTTTTTTTGTATATATATATGATTATAGGCAAGAATAAGTTTGGTTACTATTCTACATAGTTTGTACTTAACAAACATTATTTACTAAACTCTCCCACCCTCTCTTCCCCCTCTCTCTCTCCCTCTGTACCAAAAACTTTAATGAGAGCTTAAATATTTTTTCAAAACAATCAACACGTTCTTTAAAAAACTAATTTTTTAAATATTTTCATTTAAATTTTTTCATGACTGTACCAATAATAATATTGTTAATATAAAACTTTCTACGAAAGTATAAAATAAGGCAAGTATAGACGTTTTTTCTGTATAATCTATAAAATAATAATATTTATGTTTTTTTAAAAGAAATCAAATAAATGCCAGTGAAAAAGTCTTTTACTTCTTTGAGTCATTGTATGCTGAACAAATTATATGTAAGTAAGTACATTCAAATTGTTCATTGCAAATCAAACAAATGAAAGTTGTGAAATCAATTATCGATAGTCAAGTAATGCAAACAACTCTCGGAAACAACTGTATGACTATTCTCAGAAATGTACTAAAATTTGTTCATCCTTCTATACAAATTAAACACAAGAAAGTACTGAAATCAATTTAATGTAGTCAAGTACCCATAAGTTAACTTGACTGAATAACTACTTGACTGAATAACAACTTTTCGTATACTTAAAAATATTCAGTCAGCGGGCATAAAGTACTACTTAACGCCTAACAGGCGTAATAGCTCCCATACTCCTACCAAACTTTATAGAACCTACACACTTTACGCCCGTGTGGGCGAAAATTATTTTAATTATATAACTAATATGCCTTCTTTTTATTTCTAAAATTCATAAGAATTTTATCAGATATTTACGAAAAGTCAAAGCCTATATAAAAAAATTACATAGTTACCACCACATCTCCATTTTTCATTGATCATTCTCAATTATGAAATTTCTATAATATTACGCATCTTGGGAGGACAATAGAAGTCTATAGAGCTGCTCTAGCAGGGGTGGTCCTCCAATCTCCCATACATACTTGGCGGGCCCGACGGTTTCCAGTTTACTGGTGGGCTTTGTAAATGTAGAATACTAAATTTTTACATAAATTCATTAACAATGTTTATACCTATAAGCCCATTATAAATAATTACATGGGCTCTAATTTTTAATTGATACCGTTTAAATATAATATCCCTACATGTGCAGAATCTCATGATTTACTTTCATTACCGAAAATATTTTTCCTTGTGTCTGTCTTTTTTAAACGGGAATGGGATAAAAAATGCATCTAAATTTATTGTCTACTCAAAAGTGCTTTAGGTTTTATTAACCATTTTGTAAGCCACCTATTTAATATAAACATCATATGAGATCTCATATGAGATATCATATGTGTGATGTCATCTGCAATTTTACATATTATGGGATCTCATATGAGATCTGATGCCCGATATTCTCTATGAGATCTGATGTCCGATATTTCCAAATGAGATCTGATGTCCAATATTCTCATATGAGATCTCATATGATATTTTCATGCGGGTTTGCACTTTCTATTCAAAAACAGAGTAATAAAAATTCAATACTGAGCCCTATGTAATATTTAGAAGCAACCCATTTATACATTTTATCTGATCTTTAAGCATATGAATATTTATATGAAAATGACCATGTCTAGACCTTAAACTGCAAACCGTCGGGCCCGCCAAGCATGTATGGGAGATTGGAGGACCACCCCTGCTAGAGCAGCTCTATAGACTTCTATTGTCCTCCCAAGATGCGTAATATTATAGAAATTTCAAAATTGAGAATGATCAATGAAAAATGGAGATGTGGTGGTAACTATGTAAATTTTTTATATAGGCTTTGACTTTTCGTAAATATCTGATAAAATTCTTATGAATTTTAGAAATAAAAAGAAGGCATATTAGTTATATAATTAAAATAATTTTCGCCCACACGGGCGTAAAGTGCGTAGGTTCTATAAAGTTTGGTCGGAGTATGGGAGCTATTACGCCTGTTAGGCGTTAAGTAGTACTTTATGCCCGCTGACTGAATATTTTTAAGTATACGAAAAGTTGTTATTCAGTCAAGTAGTTACTCAGTCAAGTTAACTTATGGGTACTTGACTACAATAAATTGATTTCAGTACTTTCTTGTGTTTAATTTGTATAGAAGGATGAACAAATTTTAGTACATTTCTGAGAATAGTCATACAGTTGTTTCTGAGAGTTGTTTGCATTACTTGACTATCGATAATTGATTTCACAACTTTCATTTGTTTGATTTGCAATGAACAATTTGAATGTACTTACTTACATATAATTTGTTCAGCATACAATGACTCAAAGAAGTAAAAGACATTTTCACTGGCATTTATTTGATTTCTTTTAAAAAAACATAAATATTATTATTTTATAGATTATACAGAAAAAACGTCTATACTTGCCTTAATTTATACTTTCGTAGAAAGTTTTATATTAACAATATTATTATTGGTACAGTCATGAAAAAAATTATTACCATTTGCAGAGTGCTTATTGAATAGATGAGATTCGAATAAATAAAAGTTATTTGTACAGTCATGAAAAAAATTCTTACCATTTGTAGAGAGTGGTTATTGAATATATGAGATCAGAATAAATAAAAGGGCTATAGACAAATGGTGTGGATAGAATATATTTAAAAAATTAGTTTTTTAAAGAACGTGTTGATTGTTTTGAAAAAATATTTAAGCTCTCATTAAAGTTTTTGGTACAGAGGGCGAGAGAGAGGGGGAAGAGAGGGTGGGAGAGTTTAGTAAATAATGTTTGTTAAGTACAAACTATGTAGAATAGTAACCAAACTTATTCTTGCCTATAAGTTTTTACTTTTGTAAAATAATTTTTTAAAGAGATTTCACAACTTTTTAAGAGTAAAACTACATTGTAAATAATGTCTGTTAAGTATAAAACTACACTTTAATTGATTTCACAACTTTTTTGGGTTTGACTTTCAGTATCCGCGTGAAAGAAATTTATTTCGACTTTAGAACGCAAACATTTATTATTTATTCGTAGAATTCCTTTTCATAAAATAAAACGTAATTTTTTTTTTTAGGATATTGTATAGGGTTCGGAAAATAATTCGTATGGTTTACGAAAAAATTCTTATCGTTTGTAAAAGTTTTTGTAAATTGATTGTAAAGGTTTTGGAAAAGAATTTCTCGTTGCTTGCAAAAGTTTGTAAAGGATTTTAGAAGTTTTGTAAAATAATTTATTAATAGATTTTGTAAAAGATATAGAAATGGACCATTTTTTGAGATATTTTGTAGAGAAAATATAATAATGAATAATTTACAGATAGAAAATACTTTAAAAAATAGTTTTTAAAAGTGTTTATTATAATTGTTTCAAAAAAACATTTAAGCTTTCAGTCAAGTTCTTTGTAGAGAGTTGGACAGTTGTTGAGAGCAAGATTGTTTGGATAAAAACATTAAACTTTTATTAGTATTTATTGTAGCTATCGCAAGGAATAAAAGAAAAAAGTACAAGTTCTCAGAATTACAATTCAAATCTCTATATCACCTGATTCTCTTGCTTTTATAAAACTTGAAGCTCAAAGTTGGCTGAGAAGTTGAGTTCTCATCTCAACTGCCATTTCCATAGCAGCAGGCGGTACAAAGTTTTTTAAAAACTATTCTTTCGTATCTATTTCTCTGAAATCACCTAATCCTCTAGCCTTTACAAAATGCGAAGCTCAAAGTTTGCCAAGTTAACTACCCTTACGTAACAGAACCTGATACTAAGTTTTTTTACAAAACACTCTTATGCATCCATTTGCTTTTGTTTTTTTGACAAATTATTATTACATTATTAAATTTGTGCTACAATTTACCTTTAGCCTTTTATTGCACATTTTAAAGCTGGAACTCATTTCATTATTTTGATATCCACATATTTCTTTTTCATAATATTTTATCAAAGACTTGCAAGGGTACTAGATCTAATAATCATACTATTGCATCACAATCAGCTAGCAAATTAAAATGTTGGTTGCAGATTCAAAAAGTAGCCATTACAGTAATTTATATTATGGTTTTCTGTACTGTATATTCACAGAACAAATGGCTCCTCTGAGTCATTTGGTGCCCCTCACCATAAGCCAATCATTAATTACATTATTTTCAACACTTTGATTCGTTGAAGTTTTCACTAGAAACCACTTGAATTAATAGTCTATCAGACACATCTTGCAAAATTAAAAACAAAAGTTTATGAACTAAGAATCATTGGGAGAAAAAAGCTTTCTCGATATTCTTTTATAGTAGAAAGTATAAAACAGCTTAATTTAATAACTCATGATTGCCGCACACATCTTGTAAAATTAAAAACAATCAGTTTATGAACTATAATTACTGATAATAAAAGCTTTCTTAACATTCTTGTATATATATATGCTTTATTAAACCTTAGTTTATATTACAAATTGCTTTATTTTTACATTCTATGTTTCTTGACCGCTTGGTTTCTGTGTGTTTGTGTTCGTGTATATGTTTGTATATGTATGTCCCTCACTAAATAATATCATTTTTACTCTATTTTCAGTAAAAAACTTCCTTAACCTAATAAAGAACAAACATATATAAAAAGAACAAAAATATCTAAACTAATCAAAAATGTTTTTTTTTTTTTTTCTCTTCCTCTCTACTTAGTGTGCGTGTATGTCTTTTTTGTTTGCGTAAGTATTCTTCTTCTTCTTCTCTCTTCTATTCTGTTTCTTCCTTGATTTCCTCTGTCTCCTTCTATAGTTTCTCTTCATTTCCTTCTACTGTTTTTGTACTTTTTCTCTGTTCTCTTCTCTTTTCTTCTCTTTCCGGCCTTTCCTTTTCGTTCTCCTCCCATCTCCTCCTTCGTTCTTCTGTGCTTAGCACCTCATCCACCGTATATATCCCTTCTTTATTCACTTTATCCTTCCTGTGCCACATGTATTCTTTAACAAATGTTTCTTTGAATACTAACCACCTTATTCCTGCTTGGCTTCTTTCCATATTCTTGACTTCATAATCTACCTCTCCTATGTGCCTTATTATCCATTTTGCCAGCTTGTCTCCTTCCTTCCAGTTTCTTCCCTTTTTCACCACAAGTGTCTTCTTCCTGTCTACATCCTCCGATTTCAGCACATCCTTTTCTCTTGCTCCTCTGTCCACTTCCTCTCTTATCCGCCTTAAGCTTTCCTTTATTCTCCTATTCTCTTCCTCCATCTTCTGGGTTTTTCTCTCCAATTCTTTTATTTTATTTAATTTCTCCTCTTCTACTATTCTCCTCTCTATCTCTCCCTCTATTCTCTTTTCCAAAATTTCTATTTTTTCCATCTTTTCACACTCCAATTTCCGGTGTCTACTTATCCTCCAAATCTCCCACGTGGACTTTAATTTCTTTGCTTTCCTATTCTGCTATCTTTTTATGTCTGACTATCCATATTTTTCTTTTCGTGTCCCTCTCTCTTCTTCCAGCTCATTCTACATTCCTCCCCTCTTTACTTCTCTTTGCCACCTTAAGGTCTTTCTACACTGTTGTCTCTTTTTCATCTGTTTTCGTTATTCTGCGTTTCTTCCGTTTCTTTCTCGATTTGTCTTTTTCTAATCCATCGTATTTGGTGCAGTGTGGCTAGATTCTCCAACTTTCCGTCCAATCTTTCTTCCCATTTCTTTCCTTCTTTTTTCGTATATCTGCATTTTTCAAAGATATATTCAAGTGTCTCTTCTTCTCTTTTGCAGAGTCTACACAGTTTCTCTTCCTCTTTCATCCAATATCTGCTGCTCCTGTTTTCCGCTCCCATCCTGAATCTTCCTGTTACTTCTATTTCTCCTTTCTTGTTCTTTCTTGTTCTTTAAATATTTCTCCTGGACTCTTTCCACCTCTTTCCATTCTTTCCATCCCCAAATTTCGGCTCCATAGCACATTACACTCCTTACCAACGCGTTGAAGATTCTCATCCTTTTTTCCAGTCTTCCTTGAATTTTCTCTCTCCGAGACTCCATATCTTTCCTACCGCCGCATTTGCCTTTCCTGTTACATGTTTTATATGTTTTCCATCTCCGTTGTCTGTCTGCAGTTTATAACCTAAGTACATTGCTTCTCTTACTTCTTCTAACTTCTCTTCTTTCCATTTGAATTCCACCACCTGTCTCCTGCCACCTTTTTTCCTAAATTCCATTATCTTCGATTTCTCTACATTCAATTCCAAACCTTTCTTCTCTATGTACTTCCTGAATCTTTTCAGCATCTCTCTCATCCCTGTGTCATTGTCTGCTACTAGTATTACATCGTCTGCATACGATAGGGAATATACTTTTTTCCTTCCCAGTCTCACCCCTCCTTCTTGTGCTTTTTTCATCTCCTTTTCTATATCCGCGAAGGCTATATTGAATAAAGTTGGGCTGAGTGGGCAACCCTGTCTTACTCCTTTTTTTGTTCTGAATGCTCCTATTACCTTTTTCCCTATCTCAATCTCACATCCCGTATCTTCGTATATCTCCTTTATTCTCTCTCTCAGTCCCTCTCCTATTTTCATTTCTTCCATCTTCCTCCAAATTTCTTCTCTTTTTAACTTATCGAAGGCTGCCTTCATGTCCGCCAGGAACCCCCATACTTTCCCTTTCTCTCTCGCTATCGCTCCTCCTATCATCTTTTTTAGTGTATACACGGCGTCCATCGTACCTCTCTTTTTTCGAAATCCAAATTGTGTATCATCCAGCTTACCTTCACTTTCCAGTTATTTATCAAGCCTATTTCTGAGCACTTCAGCATAAATTTTGTAACCCGTGTCCATTAACGTTATTCCTCTATAATTTCTTACGTCCTCTTTCTTTCCTTTCTTGAAGATTGGTTTGATTCTTCCGGTCTTCCATTCTTCTGGAATTTGTCCTTCTTTCCATACTTTGTCTAAACATTCCTTTAACTCTTCTTTTATTTGGTCTATTCCCTCTATCCAGGCTTCGTTTGGTATTCCGTCTCTTCCCGTCGCCTTCCTCCTTTTAAGTTTTTTGATCGCGTTTAATATTTCTTCTTCCTTTATTTCTCCTTCTAGTTTTTTTCTCCTTTTTGATATTTCATTCGATTCATTTATTTCTATTTCTGTTCCTTCTAGCTACTTTTTGAAGTATTCCATCCATACTTCTTCTTCTATTCTTTCGTCCTTCTTGGATTTTTCCTTCCTTCCTTCATTCACTACTTTCCAGAAGTTCTTTTCGCTCTTATCTTTCTCTATATCTTCTAATATCTTTTCATTCCAATCCCTCTTCTTTTTCTCTATCCAGTTTCTATACGTCCTCTTCTCTTTTCTGTATTCTTCTATTTCTAGATTTCCACTCTTGCACCTTCTCAGCTTTTCTTTTACTTGTAACTTCTTTTCGTGACATGTCTTGTCCCACCACTTCTCTTTCTTTTTCCCATCTCTTCTTACCTCCTTCCACATTATTGCCTTTTGTATCTTTTCTTTCAGCTCCGTCCAGTCTTTGCTTTTTCTCTCTTTTGTCAATTTCTCCTGGTATTCCTTTACCGCGTTTTCTGTCCAATCCATTGTGTACTCTTCCTGGTTCTCTTCCTTCCTGTTCGATTTTTTTTTTATCTTCACCATTAGAGGTTGGTGGTCTGACTCTATGTTCGTCCCTACTGTCATTTCCTCTATTATCTCATTCCCTTCTTCGTTCGTCAGTACATAATCTATGGCCGACTTACCTCCTCCTCCTATGTACGTGAATTCACCTATTCCTGTGTCTTTTGCTCCTCCGTTAACTATATGTATTCCTATCTCTCTTATCTTTTCTAACATCTCTTCTCCCTCCTTATTTTTAATCTTGTCTTTACTTGTTCTGTCTAGGTTTATTTCTGTTAATCTACCTCCTTCTTCTGCTGTCCTTGCGTTGAAATCCCCTCCTATTATAACTGGTATCCCTCTGCATTTCTCTACCTCCTCTTCTATGCAAGTCCAATTTTCACTTCTTTTCTCTCTCATATATGTCGAGACAATTCTTATTTCCTCCCCTTCTATCGTCACTGTTTTTGTTAGTATCTCTTTCTCTATGCTTTCCGTCTCTTTCCTTACTTGTTTCCCCGTTTCTATCTCCTTTCTTATAGCTAAAATCATTCCTCCTCTGGCTCTTCCTTTCTTTCTTATCCTCTTCGCCGCTATTGTTTCCCAGTTGTACCCCTGGAGATGTTTATCTAGGATTTTCTCATTTTTTTTTCTAACCACGTCTCCGTTAATCCTATTATTTCAAATCCTTTAATTTCCTCCCAAGTCTCTCCACTTAAATTTGTCACTCCTGCGACATTCCAAAAAATGATATCCGTAGTTTCCTTTCTTGTGGCTCCTCTTCTTTCCCTCTGTTCTCTTTTCCCTTTCTTTTTACAAAAACCTTCATCTGCCCTTCTTCCTCTTCTAACTGCCATTCTGTTTTTCCTATTATTACTTTATTGTATTTCACCTTCGATATGTCCTTCCCTTCTTGCGGCCTGTTCTTTAGCCAATTTCTTATTTTCCTCTCGTTCTCTCTTTCTTTCCATGTCCTATCGTGTGAAATATAGATTTCCTTTCCTTCTAATTTTTCTCTTTTTACTTTCATTATTTCTTGTTTTCCGTCTCTATCCCTGCATTCTGCTCCTATCATACCTCTGGACTTTTTACACCTTCACTCACCACTGTTTTTCACTCTTCAAAGTAGCACCAACCGTCACACACAACAACTCAAGCGGCCATCTTTTATCGCCCTCTCCAGACCATTCTTGTATACTTTTTCAAATAATTATCTGAATCTTGTGTAGAAAAATATTTACTGAGAAATCCTCTGAAACATTTTGACGTCTCCCTCCGTGAGAAAATTATAAAATTAGATTATCTGAGCACTTTTATTCGTTGAAATTTTCACAGCAATAACACATCATTTTGGCTTTTTTCTGTATTTTAATGTTCATTTGGCATAATCTTTTAATTGGTGTTTAAGTAAATATGTACAAGAGCACAGCACTAATATCGACTCAGTTTCTTTAAGTACAGACAAAAAATGCTTTTTTTAACCAAGCCTCTAACGTCTCACCAATATTTTAAATTCTGATTTTAAGTAGAGGTTCTAAATTTGTTATAAACACTTCATTTAACACATCATACTGCTACTTATTTTATTTATTATACAAAACATTTTATTATATCTGATTTGAAAACTTGCACTGACTTCACTATTATTATATTTCTAAGTTATTTTCTTGTACAGGACGCTTGTAGATTTCCATTTCTTCAGGCCGTTGTTTATAGTACATGCAAAAATTACTAAGAACTCCTCTGAAACATTTTGACGTCTTCCACCGTAAGAAATTTCTCATATAATCTAAAAAAAAAAATAATAAATCAACACAAAGTGTCAATGTTCATTTTTATAACCAACATTTTATATTTTAAAAATAGATATTTAGTCATTTAATACGTATCTGATTATTTTTATTGTTGATATACACAAGAAATCTTGTAGTTATCTGAATCTTGCGTAGAAAAATATTTACTGAGAAATCCTCTGAAACATTTTGACGTCTCCCACCGTGAGAAAATTATAAAATTAGATTAACTGAGCACTTTTATTTGTTGAAATTTTCACAACAATATATAACACATCATTTTTGCTTTTTTCTGTATTTTAATGTTCATTTGGCATAATTTTTTAATTCGTGGTTAAGTAAATATGTACAAGAGCACAGCACTAATATCGACTCAGTTTCTTGAAGTATAGACAAAAAATGCTTTTTCTTAACCAAGGCTCTAACGTCTCACATTATTTTAAATTCTGATTTTAAGTAGAGGTTTTAAATTTGTTATAAACACTTCATTTAACACATCATACCGCTACTTTATTTCATTTATTATACAAAACATCTTATTATATCTGATCTGAAAACTTGCACTGACTTCACTATAATTATATCATAGATATGTCTTGAAAAATATTGTGTCGTAAATAATAATATATTTGCCCCATAGTAATATTGGTTTGGTTTTTCTATCTTGAGTAGTACGTGTCTGTTCTTGTATTAAAATAACTTTTTCTTGTTCATTAATAATAACTCCAAGGGTCATGAGGGCACTCGTTCATTTTTGTTAATTCAAAATTAGATTTTTCAGACAGTATAATTAGAACTCCTCAACATTATTGGCTATAATTATATATATATCTTCAAAATGACTCGAAAAAAATCTTCTGATATAATATCTGTAAAAATAAAAAATCTCACAAAGTATCAAGTTTAAAAAAATGATTTTAGCCATTTAACATTTAGCTAGTAAGTACTTATCTAATGAAAGTTATTTTCCCCATTGATTGATAGACGAATAGATCAAATTTTCTCATCACCAGTTGACAACTTGAGATCTTTCAAATACATAACTAATTAACTAACTCACGATATGATAACATTTGTAAAATATATATCTATAAAATAATAGATAGATAAAAATTCTTCTTCTTAGATTGCTAAGAATAAGTTCTTAACCTAAACAATCTAGCAACTTCTTGAGATCTTTGAAATGTGTTATTAACTAACTCACGATATGATAACTTTTATATATAAAAAAATACTGAAATGTTGTATGTAAGGTTAGATCGATCAGATACGGGTGTGTATATATATATAGATATACAAGCGTAAGATAGACGACAACCGGAAGTGTCGTAAGAGCGGCAAACCGGACGCTGGAATAAGGAGAAGAAAAGTATAAAAGGAAATCGCACATAAAGAAATTCAGCTCTCTATATCTTCTGAACGAGATAATCTTTTTAAATAAAATGTTTTGATTTGAGTAGAGCAATGAAATGGCTTTCGATTAAGAGGGATATGTTATATAGTAAAAACTAACGCAATATACGTAAAAGCGCATTGAATTTTTCGTAGACCCATTTCGAAGTATATGTAGCACGGGTCGCTCCTTTAGGCTTCTTCTATACTTGCCTTCGGAGCGCTCCCGCGCTCCTTGATATTCCTTTAACATGTACTTATATAATATTACACAATTTTGATTCTTTTAGTTCAATCGCTTAGGTCCTGGGAACATAATTAGTAGGTTAAGCTGGGTAATCTTATATCAAATTTTTTAAATTTGTTATTAAAAATCTTTTTGTAGAAAACAGGGAAATTCTTATTAAATCTTATTATTATGTTTTTGTAATTATATTATCTTTGGAATGTTATGCCGATTTTTTCCATCTTATTTAGAGCTATTGTATCGAATACTTCTGTGTAAATCTAATTCTGTGAAATAATAAGCGAAAATTCACTATACGTGTATTGAGGTATTAGAAATCATGTTTATACGTTTAGATGATCCAGTAATTATTGTACATAAAAATGTTAATTGGGAATAAGTTTTGTTTAAACTATATCTACATGCTTTGTATTTAACAGTTTTATTGAAAGTCAAATTCTTGTACGATAAGCGAAAATCGACTACTTCAGGTGTATTTAGGCATTAAAAATCGTTTTTATAGGTCTAAGCGGGCAGGAATCCATTTTATATGAAAATCTTAAATGGGAAAAAGTTTTGATTAAATATTATGTAGAACTTTTGTATTGAACATGTTTGTGTAAAATCAAATCCTGTTAAATTTTAGCCGAAAATCGTCCATTTTATGTATGTTTTGATGTTTAAAATCGTTTTTATAAGTCTAACTCGACAGGAGTTGATTTTACACGAAAATGTTAAATAGAAAATAGTTTTGTTTAAATATTATCTACAACTTTTACATTTAACATTTTTGTATAAAATCAAATCTTGTCAAGTTGTAGCCGAAAATCATTCATTTTTGACCATTTTTGGCCGTTTTTCGCAGTTATCTTGGCAAATATTACTCGTACAAAGAAGTGTTCAACATAAAAAAGCTGTATTTTAATTAGTTTTAGCAGATAGACCTGTACATATTAGCTTAAAATTAATTTTTCTAGACATTAGGCTTAAAAATCGATTTTCTGAGATATTTCTTTGTGCTCGCATTTGAAAAATTTTTCATCGATCTATCTCAATATAGAACCAGCAGTTAGGTATAATTAGAGGAGTATTTTCCCGTAATCCTGATGAAATCGGTCGAAAATTCATTGAAATAATCGAGAAACTTGAGTACATACATACATCTCAGAAAACGCTTAAAACGCACTCGCTCTGAGTGGAACATGGTTTTTACACATTAATTTTTCAGTATTTGAATTCTTACAATTATCGCTCTGGCGAAATTATAAGGCTCTCCCGAGTAGCGGTCGTGCCTAATTATGTAATTAATTAAAAATCGCAGCTACTTTGACGTCCGCATTATGAGACACGGTCGAAACGATTTGTCCATGTGTCTCATAAAATTTGTCCCTATTATGAGACACTCTTTTACACCCTATTAATTGAAAAAAAACTTTTATTTCAAACTTTCTATGCTAATTATACAGCAACCTTTATTCCTCAGCATTACTTTGGTCAATCACAGATAGAAACCTAATATAAATCTTGATTAGAACCTTAATAAAAAAATCATAAAACATAACCTCAAAAGTCTAACCTGACTGACTTTGATTCCTCCGAATAAGAGATTCCAAATCCAGTTGTTCGATAACTAATTTATGGGCTGGAATACTTCATTGTAGGAAATAATTGAACTCGGTAGACCACACAATTTCATATTTGACATGATTTTATTTATTTTAGTTTATTTATAATTTTATTTTTTTTTTATTTTATTTTATGTATTATAGAAAATATAATTCCTGCAAACCATTAGTATTATAAATTAAAAAATCATATTAAATATGAAATTATGTAGTCCACCGAGCCCAATTATTTCCTACGATGAAATCTTCCAGCCCATAAATCAGTTATCGAACAACTGGGTTTGGAATTTCTTATTCGGAGGAATCAAAATCGGTCATGTTAGACTTTTGAGGTTATGTTTTAGAATTTTTAATTAAGATTTATATCCGTTTTTTAGGTTTCATAAATTAAAATAAAACTGAGGAATGAAGATTGCTTCATTATTAGAGTAAAAAGTTTGAAATAAAAGAGTTTTTTTTTAATAAATAATATGTAAAAGAGTCTCTCATCAATGGGACAAGATGAACCGTATTATGAGACACTTCAAATATTGTACCATAAATATGGACTTCGGAAAAACAAATGTACATATTATGAGACAGCTAAATAATTTAATGAATTTTATTAAGTTTGTGATAACTTATCATATATTTATAATCTACAGCTCTTAAGCTTTTAAATAAGCTAGGTAACATCTTTTGGAATCATTTAATTTCCTTACAATATATAAGCTAACTAGTCAGTGCTCTTGCTGCTTCTATTCAAATAATCGAGTGCTATCAACATACCGTTCATGCGCAAATTCGATATTATTTTTTCTTAAATATTAAATGCTTCAAAACAACCTACAAATTTACATACTTATAGCATTGAAAACTTATGCTTATGAATACAATTTTTGTTCGATAATATGAACAATAATTATTTCCAAAATTTAATTTTCTTTCTGGTGTCTCATAAACGTGGACATTGTCTCATAATACGGTCTTTTACCTTAGTCGGGGGATACGAGGTCCACGCATATTAGGAAATTACATAAAAGTGCTACAATAAGCAAAACAATTATTTAAATAATTTTTTAACCAAAGTAGCCGGGGAAAACGGGGACAACACATATTGGGAAATTACATAAAAGTGCAACAATAAGGCAAACAATGATTTAAATAATTTCGAAACCCAAGTAGCCGGGGGATACGGGGTCCACGCATATTAGAAAATTACATCAAACTGTGACAATAAGCAAAACAATTATGAAATTAATTTTTTGTACCACAAGCACGATTTTCGCGTTTTTCGAACCTATTAATAGAGCCGAAAGCGACCGCTTGCCGAGCAGCGGGCGGTAAAAACTGAAAAGCGCCCGCTGCTTGCCGTAGCGGGCGGGAAAAATCAAAAAGCGCCCGCTGCTCGCCGTAACGGGCGGTAAAAAATCAAACTCGCCCGATGTCGATTTTAGTACATTAGAAGAAAAAAAAAGCAAAAATCCATACTTGCGTTACAAAAAATATGGTGTGCACCAAGGGCTAAGTGGGTTTTTTGACCTCATGTGATTGCAGTACTCATCTTCGTTTCGCAATCGCATTCGCCTTCGGCTCGTGCTAGCTCAACTTCGACTCGTACTGTAATCCCACACTCGGTCTAAAAAGATCCACTTTACGCCCTTGGCACACAATATACTATTTAAACCCAAGTAGCCGGGGGAAACAAGATCCACGCATATTAGGAAATTACATAAACCTGGACCTTGTTTCCCTCGGTTACTTTCGTTTAAAAATTATTTAAATAATTGGTTTTGCTTATTGTCGCACTTTTATGTAATTTTCTAATATGCGTGGACATCGTTTCCCCCAGCTACTTCGGTTTAGAAATTATTTAAATCATTGTTTTGCTTATTGTGGCCCTTTTATGTAATTTTCTAATATGCGTGGACATCGTTTCCCCCAGCTACTTGGGTTTAGAAATTATTTAAATCATTGTTTTGCTTATTGTCGCCCTTTTACGTAATTTCCTAATATGGGTGGACCTTGTTTCCCCCGGCTATTTTGGTTTAAACATGATTTAAATAGTTGTTTTGCTTATTGTTGCACTTCTATGCTACTCCCTAATATGCGTGGACCTTGCTTCCCTCGGCTACTTTGGTTTAAAAATTATTTAAATAATTATTTTGCTTATTGTAGCACTTTTATGTAATTTCCTAATATGCGTGGACCTTGTTTCCCCCGGCTACTTTGGTTTAAAAATGATTTAAATAATTGTTTTGCTTATTGTGGCACTTTTATGAAATTTCCTAATATGCGTGGACCATGTTTCCACCGGCTACTTTGGTTTAAAAATTATTTAAATAATTGTTTTGCTTATTGTAGCACTTTTATGTAATTTTCTAATATGCGTTGACATCGTTTCTCCCGGCTACTTGAGTTTAGAAATTATTTAAATCATTGTTTTGCTTATTGCAGCACTTCTATGTTATTCCCTAATATGCGTGGACCTTGTTTCCCCCGGCTACTTTGGTTTAAAAATTATTTAAATAATTGTTTTGCTTATTGTATTTTAACAAGTTGCACTTCTATGTTATTCCCTAATATGCGAGGACCTTGTTTCCCCAGGCTACTTTGGTCTAAAAATTATTTAAATAATTGTTTTGCTTATTGTAGCACTTTTATGTAATTTTCTAATATGCGTTGACATCGTTACTCCCGGCTACTTGAGTTTAGAAATTATTTAAATCATTGTTTTGCTTATCGCAGCACTTCTATGTTATTCACTAATATGCGTGGACCTTGTTTCCCCCGGCTACTTTGGTTTAAAAATTATTTAAATAATTATTTTGCTTATTGTAGCACTTTTATGTAATTTGCTAATATGCGTGGACCTTGCGTCCCCCGCCTACATGGATTTAGAAATGATTTTAATTCTCGTCTTACTTACAAGGAAAGTACCCGAACTGTCAAATTCAAAAAAATTCCAAATCCATATTAAAAAGTAGACCTCCATGCGAGATTCACGAAACCATTTTTTTTATCGTCTGAGAAGCGCTTTATAAGGGTTAAAATCACCCCTAAAGTTTACCCCCAAGAAACGTTTTTTTTGATATATCTCGGCTTCTACTTAACTTTTTTTAAAGAAACAAAATGGAAAGAGTTTCTTATTAAAAAGCCAAGAAATCCGTGGTAGTATGAACATTAAGGGTTGCATCCCTTATTTTTTAGAGGGTGAAATTGTGTTTTTTTAAGAATAATTTTTGTCGTGAGAATTCATAAAATAATTAAAAATAGGTCAAAACATTATTTTTACCAACTACAATAAATAACAGTTGGTGTTTTTGGGCATTCTTCGCGAAACAACCCCTTAAGAGGTGGTAAACCACCCCTAACACAAATGAATTAGGTATATTTTTTTGGCAATTATTTTTTTCCTTAAACTGGGTTCTTGAAGTCGTTAATCGGAATCCACAGTTAGATCCAAATAAAAATTTGAAAATAGTGAATTCAATATGGCGAAAAATTTTTTAGAAATATTTTAAATTCCACGAAAAATAGTATGTAGACCCCCTAGCGGAAATTATATTATGTAAATAAGTGTATAATAATGTAACAATGTTTTGTTATGTTATTCTATTATTTATTATTTTTTTATCATACACTTGTTTATCGTACGATAAACAAGTGTATGATAATGTAGTTGTTTGCAAAAAAGTGTAAGGAAACGTAACAAATTGTACTTTTCTACTGGATTTCGGACGCTTTTACATTTTACCACAGTTTATACCATTTTTTAATAATTTCTTACTTTTCCTTACATTTGTCTACGTTTTATTACTTTTTAATTTGTACTCTTTATTCAAATTTTATAGGCATTCTTACACTTTCGTACATCTTTTTACATTTTATTATATATTTGTACTTTTAATTACATCTTTTTACGTTTATATACAAATTTTGATACACATTTTACATCGTATCACATATTTGTACACTTTTTTCAAATAGTTCATAATTATACTTTTATAATAATTTATAATTGTACTTTTATTTAAATAAAGCTATAAATAAAATATTTTCAAAGATGTAAAGAAAAAATACTAAAACGTAATAAAATGTAAATTATTATGTATTAGAAATATAATTAATATATGTTACAAAATGTAAGTTACTGTATCAAAGTTTAAATTTTTACAAATTCTTACAGATTTTTACAATTTATTATCTTTTAATACAAATTCTTATACAATTCTACCAATTTCTAAGCAGCACAACGACCAATTTTAAATCCTACGGGTCAGCCAACAGCAGACGGCAAGCTAGCTAATTATTCTGACGATCATGGATTATATGTTTTACAATAATGATATTCATGAAAAAAATGTTGTAAACATAGCGATTTTTTGTACCATGAACATGTTATAATCGCTCGTTTACCACAAATATCGCATGTAATAAAATTAGAATTGAAGCAAAATTTTTTTGGATTTTCAATTTTTTCTGGTCTTTCATCAATGTAACCGGCGGCGTACCGAGCATATTTAAATAAATTTTGAAACCTGGGACTTGATAATTGATTATGTACTAATGAATGCATTTTGATTAAATTATTTCTATCGTGTAAGTTGAGATCCTCATTTGTTAGAAATATCATATCCGAAAACGTTCGAACGAAGTTCTTCCACATTCGAAAACCGTAAATATCAAGCGGTTGAAGTTCACTTGTTTGTTCTTTGTGGAATTTGTAGAATCGTTAAGATTTTATGTTCCGGTTTTACTTTATAAATTATATCTAGGCAGTGACCTCTCCATGAATCAAGCAATAGGGTACGTGTTATGGT
This sequence comes from Torymus aiolomorphi, assembly GCA_036365515.1. Classification (NCBI taxonomy): domain Eukaryota; kingdom Metazoa; phylum Arthropoda; class Insecta; order Hymenoptera; family Torymidae; genus Torymus; species Torymus aiolomorphi. The sequence goes on from CM070874.1 coordinate 183,091,046, forward strand.
AGTTGATGGAAAATATACATTTTGCGCCCAAGTTTCAACATGTTCTTTAGTCAATTTACCTGATTTTGATGCCATTACATAAACATTTTCTGCTGCAAATAAATTTTTTCTGACTACAGTTCCAAACTCTCCCTTTGGTTCTTGCATGACTAAAAAGAAGGGTGATAGAAGTTTTCCTTCAGCAGATACAGTAGGTTGGATAGTATAAGAATGAGTTGTCGAATGCACTGATTGCACTATACTCTCTACACTTTTATCTCCTCTAAGATTGAGGGTTCGACCACTGTGTATTTCGTAATTAAAACCACTTTGGTCGGAGTTATAAACACGTTTTGCATCATATTTTATGATGGCATTTTTTACTCTATTGCGAAATTCCTGTTTTTGTACTGACCATTCTTCTGAATCATCTATAGATTTTTTAGTAATAATTTTTGTTATTTTTCGAGAAACGATATTAAATCGCCGTTTAAATTCATTTAACCAGTGTTTAGAAGCTTTAAATTCATTGAAGTTTAACTCTAATGCTTTTTCTTTTGCCATACGTCTTACATCAATGTCATGAATGGGTATTCTATTCGATCTGGCTACGTTAAATTTTTGTAAACAATATTCCTCAATTTTTTTCAATTTATCGATCCTACTTCCTCCTATTGCCACTTGATCTCTCCATCTATACAGCTGACGTGCTGTTTTTAATTTTTTGAATCGATTTTGGACTGTTTCAAATTTTAACTTGTTTTTACTACTTAACCAATACTCCACAGCTTGCTTTTTGTAGTCAAAATTAATACTCTCTGATTCGGTCCTACATTGATTTTCAGTTTCGGGTGTTATCATATCTTCTGCATCGATATCTTCATGTAAATCATCTGCAGGTATGTCATTGTAAGGTTCGTAGGTATCATCATAATACAGAAATTCTTCCGTTTCTTCGTAAATACTACGATTATTTATACTTGATATTATAATATTATACACTGTATTAGCCACATTTCTTTCAGCGTCATTAACAGGTAATTTCTTTTCTTGATCTTGAAACATACTGTTTAAAATAAATAAAACATTCATCACATTTACCAAATTCATATTTATGGAAAATATTTTCTTTCTCCTTTTAGATACGTTGAGTCGCAGTGTAAACCTGTAAAAGTTTTAGTTATTATAGCCTTTTTATAGCCATAACAGTATACGAGGGTCATTTAATAAGTACCTAGCCTACAAATGAAAACACCAAAATTTTACAAAAAATGAAATTTATTTTTCAATGTAGTCTCGTTTTAGTTGAATACACTTGGTCCAGCGGTGTTCCAATTTTTTTAACCCCGTTGAAAAAAATGTTTTCTCTTGGTTTGCAAAATAGGCCTCCGTGGCGGCGATTATTTCGTTATTGGAGTGGAATCTCTTCCCGGCGAGCGAATTTTTAGGTTCGGAAACAAAAAAAGTCGCACGGAGCCAAATCTGGAGAATACGGTGGATGGGGCAGCAGTTCGTAGCGTAATTCGACCAATTTAGCCGTGGCGAGTGCAGAAGTGTGAGCCGGTGCATTATCGTGGTGGAAAAGCACTTTCTTTTTAGACAAATGGGGCCGTTTTTCTTCTAACACGGCGTCAAATCGGCTCAATAGTTCAGCGTAGTACTGTCCTGTGACCGTTTTGCCCTTCTCCAGATAGTCAATAAAAATCACACCTTGAGAATCCCAGAAAACAGTGGCCATCACCTTTCCGGCCGACGGGACCGTCTTCGCCTTCTTCGGAGCAGGTTCACCGGGTAAGGTCCACTGTTTTGACTGCTCCTTGGTCTCTGGAGTGTAGTAGTGAATCCATGTTTCGTCGACGGTCACGTAACGACGCAAAAACTCTTTTGGATTGCGATTAAGCAGCTCCAGACACTGCTCTAAACTGGTCACACGGATGCGCTTGTTGTCTGCAATCAGCAAACGCGGCACCCACCTTGCTGACAGCTTCCTCATGCCTAAAATCTCATGTAGGATATGCCACACGCGTTCTTCTGAGATGCCTACTATCGCAGCTATCTCGTGCACCTTTAATCGGCGGTCTGACAAAACGATATCGTGTATTTTTGTCACGTTCTCCTCCGTAGTGGCTGTTTTCGGAGCACCTGGGCGTGGATCATCAAAAACCGACGTACGACCACGTTGAAACTCGTTATACCAAAATTTAACGGTCGCCATCGAAGGGGAAGCATCCCCGTACACTGCATCCAAGCGTTCTTTAATTTCACTGCGCGATTTCCCTTCCAAAAACAAGAATCGAATCACCGACCGATATTGTTCTTTCTCCATTTTTTCAAAAATCAACGGACACATTTGCTTTCACACGCTCTCAAAAATAAACTACAATTCCGATCCGGCTGAAATTTCGTCTGTAACCGTTTACAGGAAGATACTGCACTGTAGTGTATTTCTGGTGCGATAGTGGCACCATCTGGCGGTGAGGCTAGGTACTTGTCAAATGACCCTCGTAGGAATGTACAATAGTATGAATGTACAGTAAGTGTAAAAAGTATTCAGACATCCAAAACTTTTGAGGAAAACATTTTACTAAATTCCTTTGTAAGTGCATGGGAATTCGTTATTGTTTGTCAATGTTTTGTCTACAAGATACACTATTTTATTAGCATTAAATAGTTGCTAAACGTTATTATTATAAATAAAGTACTACTTCTATTCACTCGTATGAATATTTTTTTACACTTAACTGATTAAATCGTCAGTATGTCATATTTTATATATTAGAATAACAGTAATGTAACAGTAATTCTAAAAATTAAAATCAAAACATAATTTTTACTATCATAAAATAATTCAATGCATATATTAAGAGTAAAGTTTCACTATCAAAATATTTACAATTGGTACAATAAAGATTCTATAATATATTTTTACTGAATTTGACTTTCTTAACTTCGGCCACTTGTTCAAAATTTATTGCATATTTTGACGAGTTTTATATTTAAAAATGCTGCATTTTATTTAACTTTTCAATATTATATCTATTATATCCTTCTATTAGAAATATTTTGAATAATTATGTAGAAGAAAGAAATTTCAATTATATGGTTACTTACGACTATTATTATTGTTGTTATCATTCAATTCAAATAGGATTTCGTACTCGTAAAATGTTTGCTTGCCATTAAAAAATATGATGCAAGTACCTCCAGACACTTATATTTTCAATTAATACCCATAAAATAATGTTGACATTGAATATTAATTTAACACGAGCGTAGATAAACGTTCAGTAACGTATATGTATTGTTTTCGACTGACCGATGTTTCACTTATTTATGAATAAAAGAGGAGGAATCGGGAGATAAGCCATATCAATGCAAGTGTACGTAATCTTGTATATTGCGCAATAACCATGAATTGCTATAATTATCATTATATTAAAAATTTTGTTCATATTAATTTATATTAATAAATCATAAATAAACTATTCTTATTAAAACCTATCATAATTTCAACAAGCATGAAAATCTCTCCTAGCTGAAATTATAAAATATGAAAGAAAATAAGAAAATACTTAGCAAATGAAATAAATTGTCGAAAAATGTAAGAAATCATACGATACTGGATTTCGGGCATATTTAACAAGTTGTTAAAGTTTCTTACATTTTCTTTCAATTCCTTACGTTTTCTAAATATTTCCTTGTGTAGCTTATTTTTATGAAATTATAAGGAAGTATTTGTTAGAAAAATCTGTAAGAATTAATTTGTTAGAAAAATCTGTAAGAATTTGTAAAAATTTAAACTTTGATACAGTAACTTACATTTTGTAACATATATTAATTATATTTCTAATACATAATAATTTACATTTTATTACGTTTTAGTATTTTTTCTTTACATCTTTGAAAATATTTTATTTATAGCTTTATTTAAATAAAAGTACAATTATAAATTATTATAAAAGTATAATTATGAACTATTTGAAAAAAGTGTACAAATATGTGATACGATGTAAAATGTCTATCAAAATTTGTATATAAACGTAAAAAGATGTAATTAAAAGTACAAATATATAATAAAATGTAAAAAGATGTACGAAAGTGTAAGAATGCCTATAAAATTTGAATAAAGAGTACAAATTAAAAAGTAATAAAACGTAGACAAATGTAAGGAAAAGTAAGAAATTATTAAAAAATGGTATAAACTGTGGTAAAATATAAAAAAAATGTAGAAAAGTACAATTTGTTCCGTTTTCTTACACTTTTTTACAAACAACTACATTATCATACACTTGTTTATCGTACGATAAACAAGTGTATGATAAAAAAATAATAAATAATAGAATAACATAACAAAACATTGTTACATTATTATACACTTATTTACATAATATAATTTCCGCTAGGGGGTCTACATACTATTTTTCGTGGAATTTAAAATATTTCTAAAAAATTTTTCGCCATATTGAATTGACTATTTTCAAATTTTTATTGTGGATTTAACTGTGGATTCCGATTAACGACTTCAAGAACCCATTTTAAGGAAAAAAATAATTGCCAAAAAAATATACCTAATTCATTTGTGTTAGGGGTGGTTTACCACCTCTTATTGTAGTTGGCAAAAATAATGTTTTGACCTATTTTTAATTATTTTATGAATTCTCACAACAAAAATTATTCTTAAAAAAACACAATTTCACCCTCTTAAAAATAAGGGATGCAACCCTTAATGTTCATACTACCACGGATTTCTTGACTTGTTAATAAGAAAAACTCTTTCCATTTCGTTTCGTTAAAAAAAGTTAAGTAGAAGCCGAGATATATCAAAAAAACGTTTCTTGGGGGTAAACTTTAGGGGTGATTTTAACCTTTATAAAGCGCTTCTCAGCCGATAAAAAAAATGGTTTCGTGAATCTCGCATGGAGGTCTACTTTTTAATATGGGTTTGGAATTTTTTTGAATTTGACAGTTCGGGTACTTTTCTTGTTAGTACCGTGCATCTACAGAACTCCGTTATATGTGTGGACCTTGTGTCACGCGCCAAGTCCTCCGCTCACTGTTTGAACGCGCGCGCTACAGTCGTACCACTCGTACTTTTCGGCCGCCTACCGAGCGCTTAATCGGCGAAGAGCTCCAGTGCGCAGGTGCCAGACTACAGTAGCATATCGACGCACTGGTCGCAATACATTTCATGCTATGGGAGGCATCGAAATTGTAACACCTCATCAGTCAGTTACTGGTAGTACGTGTGTTCCTAGACTGAAGAAAATCCCCATGGCTGAAGTAATTGGACAATTTGGTAAAGTAAAGGACCCCGCACACAATGTATGGGAAAAAATCATTCGGTCAAATTGAACGAAACTTTGAAAAAAGATAGATCTTGAGGTCCTGAAGAAATCTATGTTTTTCTAAAGTTTCTTTCAATTTGACCGGATGATTTTTCCAATACATTATGTGCGGGGTCCTTTACAAACTTATTATAAACGTTCAAGTTCGGGCATGGAAAATCTTTTAGTGAAAGAAATGTTAAGCTCCATGTCTTTAGACATTAAAATATCAGCAACTGAACTTTTATGGTTGCTCGATAAGTAACAGTTGTAAGGTTTTAATAGTAGATTCTATGGATAGGGGAGGGAAGGCTAGGTTAGGAATCACCTTAAGTGCAATGGTGACTCAATGTGCATGTACGATGATCGGATGTTGAGAATATCGGTGCTGCTCACTCTGCTGCTGGTGTCCTCGGTTGTTGGATAAATGATTATAGTTAAGTAGTTTTCTCAAATAATGTATTTAATATTGAACGGACTATTATAAAGGCAACAACATTTATTGTATAAAACTTATTTAATTTTGATTGAATTATTATAAAAATAGCAATATTAGTTACATAAAATTTATTTAATATTGAACGAATTGTTATAAAAATAGCAATATTTGTTATATAAAATTATTTAGTATTGAATGAACTATTACGAAAATTATTTAATACGCAGGAAATAGTTAATTAATATATTCAAAATAATAAAAAAAGTTCAAAGAAGTTATTAATAATAATAATAATTGATATTGTATTCGCAAATGAAAATATGTGTCAGGAGATAGGAAACGGTGGTGGAAAACGCCCAGGTCACAATAATAATAAGAGTCGTATAAGTTAAATTGTAATTTATTGTTACCCTTACTTGGGTCAAGAAAATAAAATATGAATTACAAAAATAAATTGTCATATATCACGCTTTTAATGGTCCAAATATTTCTTTAAATCGTGGCGCGGTAACAATGTTGAAAATGTGGGAAAATAATATACTAAAATATAAAACAATATATGTCGTCGCTACACGCTCATATGCACATATACGCGCATATGTATATCTGGAACGCTTACTGGAAAACCCTAAACGTACGCGCCCGAGCTTCAATCAAGCGAAAGTATTTACCAAAAAAAAGAAGCGAGCCCTCTACGAGACCCCGTGAGTTTATAAAAAAAAAAACAAAAAAAAGAAAAACACGCACTCACTTATCTCACACGAATGACTAAGGGCAAATAAAAAACGAATAAGAAAATAGTCGCGATCAAATGCGTCCCGCACACTAAATTATCTAAACTACGGATGACCCTCGGATCGAGGAGCAACCCCGTCGCCCTTTGGTAATTCTGACTTTGCAGTCAACTTAACTGTGGACTGGGAGAGAGGCTATGCCGTCCCTTTTATTTTACGCACGACGTCCGAGTCCCTACACTACAAGGTCGCCGAGTTGGGAGAACCAACTCGACTTGGTCTAGTTTGTCCCGAAGGATTAATCCTAGGCCTTTTATCCCTAACTTACTGGTTCACTGGAACTCTCGCTTGGAGACAGGCTCCGACTTGATGAGTTGATCGGTGACTTGCGTGTCCTCCCTCAGTATCGCTTGAGTAACTCACGTGCTGGCTTGATTATTCTGCAAGAAGAGGAGATGACGAGCACAGGCCACGAGCGGACGAAGACTGCCCCCCGCGGCGCTCGTCCCCTTGCTCGCAACCCGTGGCCGCGAAGGGTATCTGTTTTTTTGGGGGGTTGCGCACGAACCAATTTGTATTGTACTCCGAGTAATTAGTGCGCACTCCCTAGCTTGTTTCGCTCCTCTTCTGCTCCTACCATGCGGGTCCGCCGTTTTCTCCTCGCCTCGTTCACCTTGGAATTCTTCCTCCCCTTTTCGAGTCCTAAATTATTTATTTAATGATCGAACAGTGGACACGGGACAATCACATAACATGCTCCATTATTTATTTATCTAGGAAGCTAAAAATTCTATTCTGTAATTCTGTGTAAAAAAAACCGAATAAAGTCTTTAATTAATGTTAGATGTGATAAATCAGTTTTTTTTTACGTGGGGATTTTATCAACATTCTATTATATTTAATACATATATATGGCATGCTTCTTGGTTAAATTCCCGCAATAATCGAAAATGGTTAACAAAATGAATTTGATTAATATCATGGTTTGTTTTGTTGAATAATGGTTCATGACTCATAATTTGATTAGACATGCATTGACGTAATCACTTAGGACTGTCACCCATCATGCTCGTTAATTATCTTCCTGAAATAAACGTTAGGATATTAATTAGAGGGAGAGTTTGATTCCATCTGTGGTTAATTAAATATTTGATTATCGGCTGAGATATATTGATAGTCGGGTGCGCGATAATGAAATTGATAAGAACATGATTTTTGTTTATTTTATAGGGTGGAAACTTAACGAGGAGAATTAAATATTCATAATGCATATTTCGTCTCACTCGCACTCACATAAAACGCGATCGTACCTGTCCTTGTTTTACTTCATCGGTCAACACGTAGTTGCCCCGATGGCTATAGGTAAAAGGGGGGGGGGGGTTACCATACGGTAGTCAAAATATACTCAAGAATGCGGGAATACAGTGTATTCGCACTCTCGGCGCGCGAAAGTCAAACTCTCGCGGCGTGACCTCTAATTAATAAACCCCGAGGTTTGTTAATAATATTACATAAACATATAGGATAACACTTATCTTATGCCACTTGAACATGGATAAATGTTACACTCATATACATATAAGGTAGGGGAAGTTAATAATCAGAATTCCCGTCAAGAATAGATTAACTATTCATCCTTAAAATTACACATGTTTGTATACGCATAGCTATATGTGAGGGCTTCACATCGTGTGCCCGTTACAAAGTATGAATCAGACTTTGAGGGTTAGAATAGGTTTATGCAACTAATAACAGAAAAAGAAGAAGTTCAAAAAAGTAAAATCAATTTTTTACCATTCCTGAATGCTTCGCCAAACCATTATGATACGATATACACTGTTCTGTTTGAAGCTGATAGAAGGTGTAAAGAAAAGGGCCAAAGACATTTCTTTGTGACATTTGGTCAACCGTTGTACTATAAAGCTAGAGAAATCATTGAATGTTGTAAAGATGAATTATCAACGGTAATTGTGAGACTGGGTGGATTTCAACTTGCAATGTCTTTTATAGGCGCTAAAGGATTTATTATGAATGGCAGTGGATTAAAGGAGCTCTTTTGCGAAATATTTGCTGAAAATTCAGTTGAAAAAATTTTAGGCGGCCATGCTTATTCTAGAGCAGTAAGAGGTTGTTAAGTCTTGATAGTCGAGGAAATACTCTTTTAATTATTGAATTTATTATGGTTATATTTGAATGATATATATATATACGTTGATCATTGACTGTATTATGGAGACATCAACATCTTTCTCTCAGAGTTGGCCTATGTTAACGTGACTAAAGAAATATGGACCCTCAGGTTATTGACTATAGATTTGTCCCCGAAATAGTGGATTCGTCCATTTTATTATGGGGACAGTCCCCATACTTTTGGATTGTTCCCGAAGTATGGTGAATGTATACGTTTTTATCTCCGAAATGGGGCAAGTGTGTGTGTGTGTGTGTGTGTGTGTATGTGTGTGTGTGTGTGTGTGTGTGTGTGTGTGTGTGTGTGTGTGTGTGTGTGTGTGTGTGTGTGTGTGTGTGTGTGTGTGTGTGTGTGTGTGTGTGTGTGTGTGTGTGTGTGTGTGTGTGTGTGTGTGTGTGTGTGTGTGTGTGTGTATATGTATTCATCAAATGCAGCTTTTGAGGATCTATGTCAGCACGGATTCGATACTTTGAGGATTTTTCGGACTTTTGAGGATATCCTCAAAACTCCTTCGGTATAAAATGGTACTTTTGAGGATTTATATTAATACCTTCAACGCAGAGAGGGAGTTATTTCTTTAGTCAAGCATATACGAACTCTGGAGAAAAAAACTATAGATCCTCAAAAGTACCGGTTTTCGCAATGTATGTACATATATATATAGTAACGGGCTAAAAGCTGTCCTCGGTGCGCTATATCTCAACGCGGACTTGCCGATGAATGGCGCAGCAATTGACAGGCGCGAGCACTTGCTCGTGCCAACCCTCGACGATTAGCGGCCCGTCAGCTCCGTGCTGTTGCTGGCCGTCGCACACTGGGGCCATACGGATTTTTTGGTTCAAAACCACCTAGAGGTCGCAATTCTCAGCGGAATCTCAAAATTTTTGCTTAGGAACATTCGTTATCAAATATCGAAGAGCCCTATGAAGCCTGATTTTCCAAAAAATTAACCTATAAACCTAAGGAGTCATATAATCCTATCACATCAACCAATCAATTCAATTTTTGACCTGCAAATCCCAAAAATACGATAAACCTTTAATTTGTAAGCCCTTTACTCGGGAACTCTTGGCCTTTGATCCAGTAAGCCATGCACTCATAAACTCTAAACCTGTAAGCCCTAACCTCATAAGTCTTAAGAGGGTCTTACACCTAGTGGCTTCTGAGGCCAAAATCAGCTATAAAAAAAGAGAAAAATGTTATTTAAACCACATACAATGTATATCCTAAAAATATACACTATTTCTGACAGAATGGCCCAAGACTTAATCTGTAGACCAATTTTATGAATCAAGGTTAAGAGAGCATGTGTCAAGGATTTATAAATTGAAGTTTTATAGCATTTTTGGGAATCACAAGTGTAAATCTTGGGGTTATAGGTTATAAATTAGGTTTATAGGTTCATATTTTCAAAATTAGGCTTCGTAGCGGTCTCTGGTATTTTGTCACAAAATTTCCTGTTTTTAAAATTTCAAATTCGGTTGAGAATTATGACCTCTAGGTGGTTTTGAACCTTTCGACCCCAGTGTGCGTCGGCGGCTTTCAGCAGCAGCCGCGCCTTTTCGACCCGTTGCAACGCGCGACTTCGTTGTCGCGCTCTTTCTCGAGCGTGCTGCCCCAGCTGCTTAGTTATCACGCAAGTACTACGTACTCGTGACCGCGGAGGCCGGCGGTATTCTTCATCGTGCCACCGAATAGGGAATTGAAAGCAGGATGCGTGAAATAATACGCGAACAAGTAAAAGCAAAGAATTATCTTTATTGCCCCTGGAGGCTGTTCACTATTTACACGCGCGACGCGTACTCTAGGTACGCGCCGATTCGGGTGGTGCGCCCGCGCACGCGAAGTATGTGTGTGCTCTGCCGCACATCCGTACGCGCAAAAGTGGCTCGCGCCGACGCGGCCGATCGCCGCGCACGATCGGCGCTCACGCGCGCGTCGGCGGCCTCGCTCGTTCGCCCGTCTACGCTTCCTGGACGCTCGTCGTCCGCGGGGGAAGCGCGCGCTCGCCTGGCCAGGACTTACCTCCTCAGTTGCAGCGAGAAGGCGCGGATGAACGCGCTCGGCGGTGCCTGCTGCAACGCGTCGCTGTGTGTCTCCCTCTCCTTCTTCGCTGCTACGGACCTCGCCTTTCTCCCCCTCTCTCTCTCTCTCTCGCTCCTGCGAGTATCGGCCGCGATGCTCTCTCTCACTCGTTCCCGTGAGTGAGCTCGGCCGCGCTGCTCTCTCTCGCTCTTTCGCTGCCTCGGTCGAGTATGGCTCTCTCTCCCTCTCCCTCAACCACCGGCGAACGAGGTTCTCGGAGCCGTGCTGCGTCTCTCTCTCTCACTCTCGTGCACTACACTGCACCCACTCCGCGATCTTCGTGCACTTCACTTCGACTCTCTGTCTCACTCTCTCTGTCTCCAAGTCGTCGTGCACGGGGGACGAGCAGCTGCCTCAGCTACGGCAGAAGCGATACTGCCGGGCTCTGTCTCTCGCTCTCCTTCCCCCTCGCGCAAGGTTGTCGCGAGTTTTCATTTCGGGGCTCATTGTGTGTCGTAGTTGCGCTCGGTACTTTTCGCACAGCTACACGTGCGAGCAACTACACACACACACGCAAGCCCCCGGAGAAATACGAGGACAAGCCCGACTCTATTTGCGAATCCTCATGCCGCAATTATCGGCCTTGCTTTCTCCAAGGCCGCGGTATGTTTTCGGTCAACTACCTGTGTGTATACCGTGCATCGGAGATCGGCTCGATCCGAGATCCGTGTTCGCGTACATACACACACACAGACGCGCCTGCCGTTACACCCCCCGTTCAGACGCGGACTATACCCTGGATAGTCTGCTCTGCATCCTTGAATCCCTTACACGGGGGCGCATCGGCTACCTCCCCGGAGAGATATCGCAGGACTCGAACTTCCATCCGTTCCTGCCTCGAACCGATTTATCTCCCTCTCCTTTTCGTCGTTGCCCTCGGAACTTCCGCGTTCTATAGGGCTTTCGGGGGTTTCTCCGATTCCTCCTCCTGCCATCCGTATCGCGACGCAAACCGATCCGCGCGGGCGGCCCCGGAGACGCTTTCACCCGATCGCATGACGCTCGCTGCTCGGCGGCGCTCCGCCGGCTTTCGGTGGGTCGCTCTTCACCGGTCGATCCCTCGGCGGTCGCAATCTCTCGTCCTTGAACGGCTCCTTCGTCTCTTGGAGGGGATGTCTCGTTGTTCCAGGGGGAAATCCCCCCTTCTGCTGGTTCGTACAATGGAAGGATTCCTCTCCTTCCGATATCGCCGAAATTTTCTGTTCTTCTTCTTCTTTTTCTGGCTCTATGGCGATTCGGTCCGAGACGCAAACGTCTCTGATGAAGAGGCTGACAGCGCGTATCCGGAGCTAATCTGCTTCATTCCTTCCAAAATCATTTGGGAGAAGCGCTCCAGCAGCTCCTCCAGCGTTTCATTGCTCTGGGGAGACGGTACCGGCGGCGGCTCCTTGTCCTCAACCGCCGCTCTCTTCCTCCTTAACGGTGCCTCTTTGGGTGCACTGTGCGCTAACTCAGCGTAAACACGAGCATCTGGTGGAGGCGGGGGCTTATAACGCTTTTCGGCGTGCCCCGCTAATTCGGCCTCCACCGCTGTGTCGGATAACGTATCGACATCGGCGAATTCCCCTCGTCTAATTCGCTGCTGCAGCCGTGGCTTCGTATTTCGACGAAACGTTCCCCGCTGGGTTTCGAGGGGCGGTGGTGGCTCCATCTTACTCATCATTGCCTCGGGGCAGGTGATGAAGTCACGCACCGAATCGTCGGGTCCTTGGGTGCGCATCGCCGCCTCGTGGGCTAAGCGCTGGTGGAACCGGTCTTTCACGCTGAACCATCGCCGAATTTTCCGGCGGAATTCATTCCACGTGGACCAACTCTGTCTATGGGAACGGACCCACACCCCTGCCACACCGACGAAGAGTTCGGACAAAGCTCTTAATTTCTCGTCTTCCGGGAGCTTTGCCAAGGCCCATTTCTCTTCGACTCTATCGAGGAACAAGTCAATATTTTCCTCGCGGTCTCCGGCGAACCTCATTTCCCAACTTCGAACTAATAGACCGACATCCCTTGGTGTTCCGCCGATCGTATCTTTGACGTTGGGTCTCGCCGTCAGCAACGCGGCATCCCGTAAATCGCGCCGTTGCTCAGAATCGGAAGTGTTCCGCACTTGATTCTGAGCTCCCCGCCCCTCTCCAGGCATCGCCGAGGCTCGTTCGGCGCGGGAGCGGAATGGGTGGCGACGGTGATATTCTATCACCGGGGGATGGTTGCTGTATCCTAACTCTTCTTCTCGTTCTTCCAGGTTGTCCGGAGTTTCTCGTTGCGATTTCTTCTTCCTGTGGCGGGCAAGTGGGCGTCGAGTCTGCCGAATCGTCGTGATTGGCCTCTCCACCTGTCCGGACGAACTCTGTCGTGTCACTCGTCGGACAGGGTGTTGACTTGCCAGTCAATGTCCGGAGGATCTCTTCTATCCTTCGCAATCTGGCTTCCATTCCCTCGACATATGCTGCCCACTCGTTCGGAACTTGAACCGACGTACCGTCCGCCATTGTAATCGTGTGCGTTGTGCCATTTTCCAATTGACGTCTGGTACTCTCCTCAGCCTCGGTCGAGTCGCCCTCAACCTGTGCACCTGGGGTCTCCGCTGCCCGTACAGTGCTTTGCTCGAGGCACTGTGCTTCTGTCGCGTCCGACTTCAGTACCTCCAGTGGATGTGGCTTGTCGCTGGTGGAGATCACGTGATTCACGAACGCTTCACGTGCGTTCATGCGCTCCACCAGTGTCGAATCCTCATCATCGGCGACTAACCCCGCAAAATCCCTGGGATCGTAGTCGCCGGATAGCCACCGGCCGAGGCGGATCAATCTCGTGAACAGTCTGCCATCCATTCTTAAACCGAGGGCTTGCATGTATTGCTGTAGCTCTTCATCGCTGAGGCACTTACACCAATCCTCGACGGCTTTTCTTACCGATCCCGCCATCGCTGATTTGACTACTCGCTGTCAAAATTTATTCAGCGCAACTCGTTTACGGGTTATTAGCCGCACGAAACTCCCTCTCTACAATGTACCTGTGCGCGGCTAATCGATCGCACGCACGTATCTGGTTGGCGCACCAAAAATACAAAAAGTAAAAAAAAATAAATACAATTTAATTTTTCCGCCTAACCAGGTACACTCCGTTTGAGTGTGTGTGTGTGTGTGTTTCCGTTCGACTCCCAGTTGAGGTCTTACAATTTTGTTCCTTCAGCGGGAAGACGCTAAACCGCTACTTTTATTTCGAAAAGTAAAACAAAAATTTCCGCGAAACCGTTTCCAAAATTTTACATCCCAATATTCCGGTTGAGAGAAAAAAAATGTATTTCTCACTGTCGGTCTCTCGTACCGACAGAATCCACACACACACACGTTTACACCCGCAAGTTACCGCGCGCTCACGAAATTTGGTACGCGACGCGTCGCGGTTATCAGCACCACCCGCTTTTCCTTCAATCCTTAGGAAAAAAAAACAATTTCCCCGCACGCTCGTCGGTGGCAGGTGTCCGTGTATCCACACGTTATGGGCGCCAGTTGTAACGGGGTAGGTTTTCCCCTCAGTGCCGCAAATCTCCAAAGCGAAATTGCCGATGAACGGCGCAGCGGTTGGCAGGCGCGAGCACTGGCTCGTGCCAACCCTCGGCGAAATCTCCTCGCTCTCGCCGGCGCGCCGTCGCTCGCCGTCGGCTGCCTTCGTCGGCAGCCGTACCTACCGGCGTTATAACGCGCGACTTCGCTGTCGCGCTCTCTCTCTCTCTCTCTCGTGCATGCTAACTCGGCTGCTCAGAAATGCGCGAGCACCGTGTACTCGCGCCCGCGGAGGCCGGTGGTATTCTATACCGCCGCGCCACCGACTAGGAAAAGGAAAGGGAATGCGCGCCAAATAATAGGCAGACTCGAAGCTAAAAGAAGACTGTAACTTTATTGCCCCGAGGGCTTAATCAGTTGAATACACGCGGCGCGTATCCTTTATACGCGCCGATACGGGTGGTGCGCCCGCGTACGCTATGTACGTGTGCGCGCGATCGCACACACGTACTCGTATAAACGGCTCGCACCGACGTTTGGTCGATCGCCGCGCGCGATCGACACACACGCGCGCGTCGGTGAGCCTTGCTCGCTCGCGCGGGGGTCGCTCTCCGGACGCCCGTCGTTCGCGGGAAGAGCGCGCTAGCGCCTGGCCAGGACTTACCTCACGCCCTCTATATATATATATATATATATATATATATATATATATATTTGTTTTAACAGATTTATGGAGCCCTTTTATACACATGAGCATATTTATGGAGCCCGTTTTCTTTTATGGAGCCCGGGTCCCATAAAATATTTTTCTCGGGCGTTTATGGAGCCCGATCTAGAGTCTATAACCCCAGGGTCCATTATTTCTTTAGTCACTTGCCATAGGGATCTCTGGGCTGTAGGTACTAATATACAGGGATGGGCTCCATAAACGGATGGGGGGATAATTATATATATATTTATCAATTGATATTTGGTTCATATTACCTTTCGTCCTTGAGGTGATCTCTCGTAAATAATTAGACTGATGATCAATTTTGTAGATAAATTATTCACTTTATTGATATATAAAATTTATATGAAATCTGATTTGGCTTGTATTGGCCTGTACAACAATAATCGCTACTCCTATTGTCGGTTGGAGTGGTACGGAGTTCGTGATCTTTTCACGAATACTAACTTGTGTGGTGAGAGTCGCCGTATTTATTAAGCGATTAAATTAGGTTAAAGATGATTTTGACGCTGGATCAAAATCATCTTTTTTAAACAAATTTAGTAAACATTTTGGCGTAAATCGTTCAATTTCGAAGTTGAGAAATGCTGAGTGCACAAAATTACGACACGCGTATGCTTTCGCGAAGTAGGTGGCTCGCTACGTCACGCTGTGCGTTGTCAAAATGCTGCGTCGTAGAATTCGAAATCACATAATTTTTGTAGGTCAGGAAATTACTGATGAGAATATGAATATAGATTTTAATTTTAGAGACACGTCACAGACGTAACACCGCCCCCCTTAGATTGTTGAATATCGTAGAGATTCAACAAGTATAGGAATAGTTAAACCATCAGTAATTTTCTGTTACAGAAATGATAAATTAAACTTATTCGGTTACAATAAGTTACAAAATTTAAACTTATTCGATTGCAATGATAATAAACTATAAATACAATAATGTTTTTCGTAAAACGTATTGAGTAATATTTCAATACGTTGCTTTTTGTGAAATTGATAATTCATTTCGTATAAAAGTATCGACAATTTTCCTGCGTTGCATTTTTTCAATGTGCTGGTTGTTGGGTCAATAACACCTTTTTCGCAACGTTATGACTGCACTAACTAAGAAATTGCAGTGGTGGGTTGTTGACAGGCATGATTTCGTTTTTACTTCATTGAAATTACACTAGGTAAACAGAAAATTTAGTATATAAGATGCGTTAAGTATACGGTGAACACATTAAATTCAGAATACTACTACCATGGCACCCCTTATCAGTGTGAGAATTATTATTATTACTTTATATCGGTTTGTTTTTGATATAATATTTTATACAATTATAGAATTAATTATACGTGTAATAACAATTTTAATGTAAAATTATATTAATATATTCCGCTTATTTTGATTGTTCTAGGTTCACCAGGTTGTCCATGTAAGGAACCGAAGAATGTTTTTAGCTGCCCAGAACGACCTTTTCTAATTGGGTATAGAGACAGAAGGTGCTCTGAAAAGACCCAATGTTTCCAGATTTTATAGGGTAAAAGCATCTCTTTCTATTGCTAAATATTTTCCCTAGATAATATACATATTTTTTTTTTTTTTTTTTTTTTTTCAGACATGGGAATGGGCCCATTTGGATCATCGAATAAAGCAAGATCTGGCGAGGCCAGATTTCGACCTAATGGAGCTGGCTGCCTCATTAACACATCAGCGATCAGCCTCAATCCTGAATGGCTGTTTAGTATTTACTCTTCGGGTGCAGGCTGATGAAGAAGAAGATTTTTATGGCCTGGAAAGGTTGTTCTGCTTCCTGGAGGTGGTGGTCGATTGGCGAGTCCGGGTCACCTTTAGACAATCAAGTGAAGGTACTTGCTGCTTCATTGGGCAAGATCTGGTCTTCAAAAGCCCTTTGTAATCCTATGTTTATTATATTTAATAATAAGATATGTATTGTAATATTGATATGAATTTGTATTAATAAAAACAAATATTTTCTTGTAGTTTTTTCTTTTTATTTCACGACCTTTCCCTGTCATCCCTATATTTTCTTTTGCAAATTATCATTTTCTAAATTCATTTTGTTATTCGTAAATTTCCAAATTTAATACCTTTTTACAATGATAATAAAATTCAATATTTATATATATATATATGATTCCTACTTTTGTATATATAAAAAAAAAATTGATAATAATTATTTTATTGATTGCTTTTATATTTAAAGGTTATCTAGTAATTAATAACAATACAGTAATATATAAAATTATCACGCTATAAATTCGAATATGCAAAGTATGTAGCAATACATCGATTGAAATGATCAAATATTATTTACTTCATTTCCTAATTGATATAACTCAATATCCCTTGCGCCTTTAAGGTTAAAATTTTTATTTTGTTGGATTTTTGGTATTCTCGTGAAATAAATATTATTTACATTAGTTGGGGTATTGTTACATTATATTCCTTCCCCCCTTAAGGTGATGTGATACCCTGATTTCAATATTTTTTAAATCAACATTCAAACGTTTATTTCGGAAAAGCCGACTGTCAGGCGCTCCGGACAGATAAACACTATATTCAGAAATTTTTTTGAGGGATTCTATTAGTATTTTCGTTAGCTGTGCTCGTTTTAAAAGTAGGTTAATTGCAGATACCTACTTACCGACAGTACGGTTTTTATTTAATTAAATAAATTCTCATCATTGTTTTGAAAAAACACGTCTGTCAGGCGCTCCGTATATGTAAATACTATACTCAGAATTTTTTGTGGATGATTCTAATGGTATTTTCATGAGATGTACTCTTTTTCAAATTAGTCGGTAATATAACATCACCTTAAGATAATATTTAGTTCAGGGAAGAATGACATTTCAGAATTTTGTTATTGGTTTTTTTTTTTGTTTTTTTTTTTCATATTAATTAAAGTGCAAATACAGATATTCCTGTAGATTTCCCTTCTCCTTAACAGTGTGCATTTGTAGAAGGAGCTGATAATGGAATTGGAGGTAGGGGTCTAAATTTTTGAAATTTTGGTGTTTCTGGGGGTGGGCGTTCAAATTCTACCCTTTTTTGAATAGTTGAATTTTTTAATATTGGGTTAGATATAGTTGGTCTATGGATTACTATTTCTTGCAATTCAAATTCTTCTCTAGCTGACTTCCTTATATTTTGAGCAGCATTATTTTTATTTAATACTACCAACAAATGTGTCACTGAACTAAAAATAGCTCCGAGTAATTTCATTGATCATCCGTATAATGAGTGTAGAGCACATCCTCGTATTATTAGGTCAACTATTATTTTAATGAATTGACATATTAGAAGTGTCATTATTATTCCAGAACTTATCATTCCATATTTTTCGTACTTTCCAACAATTTTTTCTCAAGTGGAAAAAGTAGTCTTTCCTCGAATTTCTCTAAATCTTGCTGAGAGAATATTCCACTGGTGGCCAGTGAGCTTAGTTTTTCTGGTTCCCAGTTCTTCGAAATTCGTGTTTTGAAAGTTGTAATATTTTTCTCTATTGTTCTTGGTTTCGGCAGCAAGTTTATCCAATTTGCATCTATTTTGTAGTAAGGAGGAATTATGGTGTCGCAGTCAACTTGTGTTCCTGTTTTCACCAATATATGTGTTTTTGGTTTGAGGAACCATGTTGTGTTACCTGCTACAACTGGAAGTTCTTCGTAACATTCCTCGGTGTGGTGTATTTTCACATTTGTGGGTGTACATTTTATTATATGTACAGCCTCTCCTGCGATTTTCGCGAGGTATGCTGGTTGCTGCATTATATTGTATATACTTTTAAATTGCATTCTAAAATGTCTTTCCACGTGTACGAATTTTGCATTAATATAAGAAAAAATATTTATATTGACGTAATCTCTTTCCTGTCTAATATCATTATCAAATAAAATATTATCTACTTTCTCATAAATAAACAATTTTGGATGTTCTGTTTTCGTTATAATTCAGTCGCAAAATTTAATTTTTTCGATCGCTGTTAATGAGGAAGATAAATCGTATGTATTTACAGTATAAATAAGTTCATTATTTTGAGATAAAGTCTTTGTTACGGTACCACTGTATAAAATATCATATTTATTAGCAAGACAATTTTCATCTGAGAAATGTGTCCAGAAGGTATAACCCGCTTGTATATCTATGCAATGTTCATCGGAGAATTTGCAAACTGTTCCTGAACCTAAATGTATTTTATTGTTATTCAGGTTGACTTTTGCACATTCTTCGGTAAGTGTAATTTTTATAATGCCTTGAACAAAAACTTTATCCCAGCTTCCGTAGCGTATGTTGCTCCTGAACACGATCTTCCTGTTACTTTACCTGCGAGATCAATTCCTACGGTTTTTGTCTCATTTACTCTAATATCCACTATTGTGTGCGAATTATCATACTTAAATATCCCCATTTCATGAATAAATTTACATTTTTCTGCACTAACCTCATATAAATATTCCCGTAATCCATTTTCGACGGGACCTAGATGACTAAACATTCCGCAATTATAAATTGTACGACTAATTTCTATTTTGCACTGAATAACTCGGCTAGTTCTAAATTCTGCTAATTGTAGTAATTCTATCGTCGTGTTTGATACTTGTAGATCTTCCTCGTGAAAATCGCATTCTCCGGTGTCCACTAATGAGTATGTTGACACTGCAGGATCTGTTGAGCCGCAATTGAAGCCAATAATTGCGTGATTTGCACGCAATTATTGGCTTCAAGCGTTAGAAGTACAATGATTGAAAGATACATATTAATTAGAAATGTCAAACGGTTAAATTCTGCCAAAATTGATTTGAGATTCTTATTAAATTGTCGAAAATATGACGTCATTCCTAAGCACCTTACTAATTGTTTGAAACGATTGGAAAATGTCTCTTTTCATAGTAGCTGGGCAAAAAGAAAACTACACTTTCACAAATCTTATATACTGAAAAGACTTCTCAATACAGAAATTACCGATATCAATTTCCACATCAAATATCTGTTGAAAAATATTGAAACTATCAAAAATAATTTGTTAAACTCAACCTCAGAACTTTTTGTTGATACTTTTTATAAGTTTTTGAATTTAAAGTTTGATTTAAATACATGTCAAAAAGCAGAAACTATAACAAACAAGTTTCAAAAAATCACAAATAATACGAATCTCAATTTCAATAACATTGACAGTGCGAACGAAAATGTAAACAAATGGCTCATCAATCTAACGGAAAATCCGTTGCCTGACTATGCCGAAAAGGTTCTATCATTAGGTGAAAAATTCAACTTTTACCCCCATACCGATAAAAAATCTGTCCTTCATATTTGCAAAAACCTGGAAAATTTTATCCAGATGAATCAACTTCCAGATGTAGACTCGATCAGGGAAAAAATAGTGCAGTGTATAATTAAGGATGGCAAAAACAAAAAACATTTGACAGTTTTTGAAAAGAATTTACAACATAATATTTAAAAAACCAGAACCTTTTTACGTGACAACAAAGATCTATTTGTTACCAGAGTTGATAAAGGCAATGCTACTGTCGTTATCAATAAGAATATGTATATTAATAAGGTCGAAGTACAGCTTAATGACACAAAATATTATTCAAAATTGCCAAAAAATCCTATTTCGAAATTAAGAAACTGTACTAAACATATAATTAGTGTGTGGAATAGCAGAGGTGTTTTTGATGACATTATCAATTTAAACAATTACAAAAGTTTTATTGATAATTCTGTTTTAGCTAGAGCATATGGATTAATAAAAATCCACAAAACAGATTTCCCGGCTAGAATCATAGTTTCTAATATCAATAGCCCAATTAGCCTTTTTGACAAAGCCATATCGGAAATTTTCAAAAAATACTCGCCACGCCCTAAATTTTCTCTAAAAAATAGCTCTGACTTAAAAATAATTTTAGATAAGTTAGTAGTTCCCAAGAACTATACTTTCATTTCATTAGATGTAATTTCGTTGTTTACAAACCTACATAGCGAGCTGATAATTGCAGGGATTAGAAATAAGTGGAAGCACCTTCAACAACACATAAACCTGTCGTGCAATGAATTTATAGATGGCATAACGTTTTTACTTAACTCTACTGTGTTTACTTTCAATGACTGTGTCTATAAGCAACTAGTTAGATCTCCTATGGGCGGGCATTCCAGCCCTTGGTTTGCCGAGATTGCCTTAGAGGAATTAGAAAATCACTGTTTTAATACCCTCAACGAATCGGTCCTTCTATACAGAAGATATGTAGATGATTATTTTTTGATTGTTGACAACAAAAAAATTGACCACATTTTTGAAACTTTTAATTCCTACAATAGGTTTTTTAAATTTACAATAGAAACAGAAAATAACAATTCCTTAAGTTTTCTCGATCTCACTATTTTCAGAGATCCTGATGATGTCTCTACGACTGATTGGTACAGAAAAAATACCTTCTCAGGCCGTCTCATTTCTTTTCTTTCACATCATCCATTATCTACCAAAAAAGCAATAGTTTATAATCTTGTTGATAGAGCCATAAAACTCGCTCATAAATCCTTCCATAATAAAAATATTGTCTTCATAAAGAAACTTTTAATTGCTAATAATTACCCAGAACAGTTCTTCAATAAACTTATCGTTAAACGCATATCTTATTTAAATAGTATAGCCAATATTTCAATCGTTTCGTATAACCACCGCATTACACACAAACCGATTTTAGTCTTACATGTATCAAATCGTTGAATGCACAATTTAAGAGTATTTTGCACAAGAATAATATCATGTTAATTAATTGCTTAAATAATACGTTCAATAATTTTATTAAACTAGGCAAATATTTACTACACAATCATGTGAAGAGTGGAGTAGTCTATAGAATTAATTGTTTTGACTGCAACGTCGTATATATTGGACAAACCAGTAGACAGCTGAAAAAGTGCATGTATGAACCGTTAAAAAGTTAGATGAGAGATTTTGACAATGCCCAAGTTTTAGATTCCGAACAAAATAAATTTAGACGAGAATTTTCTGAAATGCTTCACATATTTTTACATACTAATAACATTAATAGAAAATTAGACATATACTTCTTAAAAAATACATACAAAAATTCTTTAAAGAAATTTCAAATAGTCAATTAAACCGTTTAGTATCTATTTTGATTTTATATATACATGATATACAAACTATGTACACACACTATATTCGTACTATAAATACGCCGCCTTGTTTTCTTTTTTTTCAGTGACGAGTCAATCTTTTTGACTATTTAATGTCTGGTACAAAAATTTGACACAATACGACGAATTGTATTTTTTTAGTTTGTTAATGCGGAATATTTTTTTTTTAACTTTTGTGACTGCGAATGTGTATCTAACCGAAGATTTTTATAACGTAATGTATCTGTTTTGGCAACTTATTACGTAGTAGTGCGAATTATTCTAATTTTACGTGTATTCTTGTGTTCTGGTTTATTCCAGTCTTGAAAAGGGCTTCTCTGCGAGAGCCGAAACGTCGACAAATAAAGTGTTTGGATAAAGAAAGTGTCTGGCTCGTGGCGATCATTTATGTTCAAATAAATACTTTAATAATGTTAAAAGGGCCATGATAATGATTTTTTTCAGTTTCCCTGGTTTAGGTTCTTTGATTAACCATACTTTATCTCTTATTTTAAATTCTATTGGGTTAATAAATCTGTCATAATATATTTTCGATTTTTCTTTTGATATTATTAATTTTTGTTTTGCTACTCAAGCAATTTCTTTCATATTATTAATCAGTTTTTCTAAATACCCATTATAAGTTGGTATAATTCAGATTTTTTTACTGGTTCGATAGATGGAATTCTAGCAGGGCAGGCAAAACTAGTTCATATGGCGTGAATTAATGGCTAGTATGTACACTAGTATTATAATGAAATTGTGCAAAATCTAATAGTTCATCCCACTCACATTTTTTTGTAGAAAAATTCTTTAAATATTCACACAACGGGTGGTGTGCTCTTTCTAATGAACCATTAGATTGCGGAGAGAAAGCTGTAGTTTCAATTTTATCAAATTTAAATCTTTTAGCTATCTGTTTCATTATTTTACTCGTGAAATTTGCCCCTCTATCGGTTAGTACTATCTTTGAACATCCAAATATACATATAAATCTTTTTATAAAAGCAGCTGAAACCGATTCTGTTGTTTGATCTTTTAAATACACTAAGATTACAAATTTTGATAATTGATCCTGTATAGATAAAATATATTTATTATTATTTTTAGTAATGTTAAATGATCCTACAATATCCATCGCGATTTTATCGAATGTTTTCCCCGGTGTATCTGTAATAATCATTGGTTGTTTAGTCTTTTTCCGTTTTAATTTATTTCCTTGACAATCTTCACAATTTTTAATTCGATTCTGAATGTCCAATTTAAAATTTTCCCAAAAATATTTTTCCCTAAGTCTATTGTACTGTTACGTCTGTGACGTATCTCTAAATTCAATTTAGAAATGCATATTTATCATCAGTAATTTTCTGACATACAAATGTCGTACATGCGAATTTTGACAACGTTGCATTCCAACGCAAGCGGCACCACGACGGGACAAGACAAATTATAATCTGATATGTCTGTGACGTTATTAAATTCTAATATTCATTTTCTTTGATCCACAAAACGATGCGAGTGCGAATTTTGACAGTACAGCAATTTCGGCTATGCAACAGCCAGCGTGACGTCGCGAGCCACTGACATTGTGAAACCAACCGCTCATCGCAACTTTGTTTAGAATCAGCACTTTTAAATGTGAATTCGAAATGATGATATTTAAATGTTTACTAAATTTGTTTAAAAAGATGATTTTGACTCAGTGTCAAACTCATCTTTAACCCAAATTAACCGCTTAATAAATACGGCGACTCTCAACGCACAAATCAGTAATCGTGCAAAAGTCGTAAGCTCCGCACCACTCCAGCCGACAAGAGGAGAAACGATTATTATACAGGCCAATTCGAGCCTATAACAGACTACGAGAAAATACTTATATCTATAAAATCAATAATCTATCGGTATTAATTATCCGCGCAAGCAACGCATATATTACACATATTAATCGGACAGATCGAATATAATTATTTTGTGACTCTATATCAATTTATTGTTAATTTTATAAACGAATAAATAGTGCAATTATTGAACCATCAATCTATTCATTTCGAGAACCTACACCAACAGGAAAAAAGGTAAATAAGCCAAAATATAACTAACAATCAATTATAAGAGTAGATTCCTCGAAATTCAAGACTTAACAGTGGTTCCGGTACCGATCGAACAATCGTTCACTAGACTATTTCAAATTAAAGAATAAAAATAACTTTTCTCCGGAACTTAACAGTGGTTCCGGTACGAATCGAACATTTTATAGTTCACTAGATTATTTGAAATAAAAGAATAAAATAACTATTTTTCGGAACTTAACAGTGGTTCCGGTACACAGTCGAACGAAAGTTCGTTAGATCAGCTAAATCAAACTTTAAACGTTTTAAAGTAGATCAAATAAGGTCTTGAAAGACGAGGGAAATATTCTTATATAAACTAAAATAAAATAAGTCCGAGCTTCACATTTTGCAGTAAGTAGTTGGGGCCATTCATTATAGCATGAATTACCAAAACTACTGAAAATAAATGCGTACGGCTCGTCGAGTTATTATTAACAAGTATTCAACAAATGATAAATACGGAAATAAGAATAATTTCTACAAAACAAATGACATTTCTCAAAAATATATTACGCAAAATACAAATACAGTCTAATACAGATTAGAAAATTGAAAATATATATTACAATACAAATAAAAATATTACAAACGAAAAAAGATACGACACTACAAGGAGTAATAAAACAAAGAAGTGAGAAAACAATTTTTAACAACAATTATAGAATAAATTATAATTGAAATAGCAAGTGAGAGCATAATCTACATAGTGAAATCAAAATATATATATAAAAAAAAATATATATATATATACAAATAAAGAAATTGAAAAAATTAATAATAAATGAATTTAAGGGGAAAATAAATCAAACAAAGGAAAATAATACAATATATAAACAAGAACAGTATAATAACTAATTACACCTCCATATTCAGGAATGATTATACAATAATTAAAAAATACATTACGTGAAAAATAAGAATTAACTTAATAGACGACCAAAAATCAAGAAATCGTATAAAAACATTTGTTTTATGAATAAATAATCATTTGCATAAACAGGTATTGCATCTTAAAATAAATGATAAAAACATTGAAATATTAAGAAATAAAAATCTAAATAATCAAGAGATAGAAGTATCAAATAAATAAATAAACTCTTAAGCGAACAAATGCAAAGAAAAATTACACAAAGAATAGTTAAACTTATGATATAAATATATTTACCTAGATATATTATAGTATAAACAAAGAAGTAATATGTCATGTCAAATCAGAAAGGTATAGGAAATAAGGGAAACGAAGGGATTATAACCAGACGGACTACCCAAAGAAATCCAGAACTTAAAAATCAAGTAAACGAGATAAATAAAGAAGCTAATATTTTTGGAAGGAAACCGAGAGTAGAAAGGTCACCTCCTAGCATAAGCTTGCCTAAAAATTCATCACATACTTACGTTAACGTACCAATTCACTCAAAAACAGAAGAAAATAGGGAAAAAGCTTCAAGTCCAACGACTTCAAAAGCACATCTTAACGTATCAAAAAAATCAGACTCACCAATTATATTTAACTTAAAACAAATCTACAGAAAATACAAATGATCTTTTAGTTCCGGGAATAAAACAAGATGTATTATCACCAATTGCTTTTCACACACCAAGTCAGAATTTTACGTTTTTTGATGACTCAACACTTTTAGGAAGCGACAGACAAAACGACTACACGGAAATAGAAGGAATACTACACGCACAAAGTTTGATTTTAGCCAGAGATAACAATTTGAATAATAACGACCAGGCTGAAATTCCAATAATTGAAAATTTAATAAATCTCGAACCAGAAATGGCAAATCAAGCATTAAAATTACCACTTAAAGAAGTTGCAAAGTTAGTACCGGATTTTGACGGGAAAAATATCCAACTAGAGGAATATATAGAAAAATTAAAACAAGCAAAAAGAATAATATCGAATAATGATGAATCGAACCTAGTACAGATCCTCAAAATAAAGCTCAAAGGAGAAATTTATAAAGCATTAGCAAATGTAGAAATTGAAAGTATTGAAACTTTTATTAAAACAATACGTAAAATATATCCATCAAAGGATGATATACATTCATTATACGAAAAAATAACACAACAAATTCAAAAATCAGATGAAGATGTACTATGTTTTGCAAACAAATTACGAGTGTTGGGTACACAAATAATAGAATTAAAAAAATTAGAACCTAATGTAACAGGAGAAATTTTAACAGAATATAAAACTGGATTAAAAACCGACATACTCAGTAGTTTTAAAAAAGGATTAAAACAAGAAATTAGAATAGAACTCGGAGAACACCAAGACATGGATAACGCAGTACAAAAAGCAATTGAAATAGTATCAAACTTAAAAAAGCAAAATAGCTTATTTTCGAAACTCCAATTCCCAACAAAATTAAACAAGTTTTTTACCAATTATTTAGGGAAATAAATCACGAAGCATTATTTTGCATCAAAGCTTCATGTGTCTATTGTAAAAGTAAGGAGCATGTATCACATTGCAGAACAGCTAAGCATGTAATAAAATTAATTTGCAAATTTTGTAGTACGGAAGGCCACTCAATAGATGCGTGTAAGTTAAATAAGATGCAGAGTAATCATTGTCAATACTGCCAAAATATGGGGCACGAGGTTACGCAATGTCCTACTATTACAGAATATGAGCTGTGTTGGAGATGTAAGGAAAGAGGACACGATCCGCTTACGTGCAATAATTCGGTAAGAATTACGGAAGTATGCGACGCCTGTGGCAGCGCGTCACACACAGCTAAAAATTTCCCGTCAGCATTGTGTAAGAGGTGCAACAACCTCGGGCATTTAATGAAATACTGCACGATAAACAAAGGAAGGATATGGTGCGCGATATGTGCGGATGAAGGTCACGAAACGCGGACTGCGAGAGCGTAAAAGTTTTAATTATGCAAAATAGACAACAAAACTCTCAGAATAAAGAAGTTTGTCAATTTTGCGAGATGCCGGGGCATTCAGCAAAAACTTGTAGAAAAATAAGTAATAACCAACAAGGTACATTCCCAAGTAACAATTACAATGCCTTAAATAAATCCTATGAACATCGAGATAAAAATAGGAAAGGATTTTTCCGAACAAATAACCAGAACAGCAATTCATTTTTCAAGGAATTCAAACAGTAATTATCGGGGGAACTTTAATACACAAAGTATAAAATGCGAATATTGTAATTTCACCTGGCATACATTGGAAGATTGTAGAAAATTAAAAAATCTGACGGCACAAATTAAATGCTCTTTTTGCAATAAAAATGGACATCAAATAAACAATTGCCATGAAATCAAGATGCTACAAAATAAATTAGATAAATTTTCTAAGATTTGTAAAAACACGAATCACACAACTGAGGAATGTGCGTCGCGATCAGTACTTAATCAACAAACTTCGGAAAACTAACAAATTCTTCTGGAAATGAGTGAACTAGAAGGATTAACAAAAAACCACTCGAAAATAACGCAGATATTAAAATAAGTACATTTAATGGCGATAATATTACAAAACATAAATCGCAACAAAGGGAAAGATACGGACATTGATTTATTAATTACAAAGAATTTTAGCGATATTAATGAAAATATGAAGGAAAATCAGGAAGCTAACAAATTGGAAGGAAAAAATGTTAACAAAATCAATTTTAACGAACCCGAAATAAGTAGTGTTGAAAAGGAAAAAATACAAGAAAGAATAATGGCGACCAAGATTGCAATGTATTTTCTGAAGTTGGAAAACTCACTTCAGTATATCGAAATAGAAAATCATTATACAATTAAAATATGTAATTTACTCGTAGATAGTGGAGCTCAATTAAATATTATCAAAGGAAATCAAATACCTTCTAACATAATTTTGGAAAATAGAAAAATTCGTTTATCCGGTATCACAGATAAAACTATTGAGACATTAGGAGTAATAAAAATGAAAATCAATGGACTAAATATTGATTTTCATGTTGCACCAGAAGATTTTTGTCTACCCTACGACGGAATTTTAGGAATTAAAATTCTTACTGAACAAAAATTAAGACTAGACGAGGGTTATTTACAAATAAATAATAATAAAATCAAGCTAAAACCAGCCCATAAGGTAAATCATAATTTTAATATAGTAACTGAAAACCTACAAAAAACGGATAAAGAAATCAAATCAAAAGTAACAATAGAACATAAGGAATTTTTAAAGAAAATATTGGAAGATACTAATGAAAAACAAAATTCAACACCTGTAATTCAGAGGGATTGTGAACAAGTAATACAAATAAACGAAAAAACTGAAAATTTTCAAATTGAGGATGAAATGGAGAAATCATTTTGTTTAATATCTTATGAACCTGAGTTAATCAATAAAAATGAAGTAAATATAAATTCAGAAATAACATTATATGATGGCGTTATGAAAATTTTAAATACGATTCCAATATTAGAGGCAGAAGGAAAGGATTTACAAAAAAAAAATGTTAAATGAAATTCTACCAGAAAATATAAATGATTTACATTATGAGAAAATTTTGGAAAATGACGAAAATAATATTAAGTTATTAATAAATAATATTAATATTGCTTTTGAAAATAATGACCAAGCAATCGATTTTGAGGAAATCGAATCAACAGATTATAAACAATTTTTGACAATAATGAATAGAAAGATTGAAGTAGATTTAGAAGATTATAATAAACTCTATGGAAATGAAAAAGAATATAGCTTTATATCTTATGAAATAGACAATTTACCTGAAGGTTTTCAGATAACAGAAGACTTTAACATAGATGAAAATGAAACTTTAAATTTGGGATCAATAAATTTTATAAGAAAAAATGAGTCAGTACAAGATTTTAAAGAATATAATAGAGAAGAAAGATTATTAGAAAAAATATGTTACGAAAACTTGCCTGAAAATAGTAAAACAATGATTAAGGATCTAGTATTGCAAAATAAGGACATATTTTGGCTAGAGGGAGACAGTTTAGGATCATGTAATGTAGAACAACATGAAATAAATTTAACAGATGATAAACTCGTATACGTAAAGCAATTTCCTTTACCTCATAAATTAAAAGAAATCGCGATAGAGGAAACTCAAAAATTAATAACAAATGACCTAGTTCGAAATTTAAAAAGTGCTTTTAATGCTCCAGCATGGATTGTAGCAAAAAACAGTTAGCAGACGGAAAAGAACGATGGCGTTTAGTAATAGATTACAGAAAACTAAACGAAAAGACAATTCCAGATCCATATTTACTCCCAAACATTACAGAAATATTCGATCAATTGGGGAAAACTAAGTTTTATCACGTTATAGATTTAAAGTCGGGATTTCACCAAATTCCTATGAAACCAAGTGATATGCATAAAACTGCATTTAGCATCAATCCATTCGGACGTTTTGAATTTCGAGTATTACCTTTCGGATTGAGAAACTCACCGCGTACATTTCAAAGAGTTTTAAACAGTCTTAGGCGATTTAATCGGTAAGATATGCTTCGTATTCATCGACGATATAATTATTTTTGGTGAAACTATGACAGAAGCCAACGAAAGATTCAATACAGTTGCACAAAAATTACGAGAAGCGAATTTAACATTAGAACCAGAAAAATGTGAATTTTTTAAAAAAGAAGTATGTTATTTAGGTCACATTATTAGTGAACACGGAATAAAACCTGATCCAAAGAAAATAGAAGCAGTAAAGAAATTTCCTACACCGAAAAATGTTAAAAATATTAGAGAGTTTCTAGAGCTTTCAGGTTACTATGGAAGATTTATAAAAAATTACGCAAAAGTAACAAAACCCTTAAATATATTGCTAGAAAAAGACGTGAAGTTTCATTGGGAAAAAGACCAACAAAAAGCCTTTGAGGAAATTAAAGAATTATTATGCGCAGCACCAATCTTAGAATATCCACGTTTTGATGAACCATTCATTATTACAACAGATGCTTCGAATTCTGCTTTAGGTGCAGTTTTGTCGTAAGGAAAAATTGGCAAAGACCCAGCAATAGCTTACGCATCACGAAGTCTACATAAAGCGGAAACTAAATATCACACCTTTGAAAAGGAAGCATTGGCAATAATGTTTGCCATAAAAACGTTTAAAAATTACATATATGGAAACAAATTCACAATAGTTACTGATCACAAACCGCTGTTATGGTTAAGATCAGCTGATAATAATACAAGAGTCAAAAAATGGAGACTAAAACTATCAGATTATGAATTTGATATCGCATACAAACCAGGAAAACAGAACGCAAATGCAGATGCTCTATCTAGGAATCCAGTAGAGATATTTGTTATTACCAGAGCACAAAATAAGAAAATATTAAATAAAAATAACGAACAACCTAGAATTCTTAGTAAGGATGACAAAATCAAAGTAATGAATGAAGATAGACAGAAAATTAAAGGAAAAAGAGGCAGACCTAGGAAAAATGACAAAAAAATGACTACGGGTAGAAAAGAACAGAAAATTGAGGAAAACAAAGAAAATATACCGGAAATTAATAATATCATTTATTCTAAAAATTCTATACAATTTAGAAACGATAACATTGTTCATTTAATAAATTTAAAAGGAAAATCATTAGATAAAAATACTGAATTATTAATCAAAAGTAAAAACATAAAACCAAAACTATCACTTACAAAAGATAACATAAATATAATAAATATAGAGAATAAAAAACTATTCATGTTATACATAGATACGTCCGTATCATGTAAATTAATAAAAGAAAATTTAGCGAAATTATTTAATCAATTAAAAGAATTATTAGTTACTAAGAATATATATGTATTTATAGTATTTCTAGGGATATAGAAATTTTAAATATAAGTTGGTTAGAAATAGAGGAAATATTAAAAGAAATATTTAGCAATACAAATATAAAGGTAATAATATGTTTAAATAATATTGAATATGTAAAAATTGAAAAGAGGTATAACATTTTTAACATGTATCACTCCTCTATGATAGGAGGACATTCAGGTGTATAAATAGAACATACAATAGACTTAAGGAAAAATATTTTTGGGAAAACTTAAAATCAGACATCCAAAACAGAATAAAAAAACCGCTGCCAATTCATTGGCACATAGCTTCCTCAAACTTAATTTACTGATTCCTTTAATTAATTTTTAATTCCAATATTTAAAATTTAATACTTCAGAAAGACAGAAATAACAAAACTCCAACATAATTTATTCAAATTTTTATAGATTATACATTTCCACAAAATTTCACATACATAAAATATATATCACAATTGCCTATAAATTTGCAACTGATATTTAGAGCTCTATGTATTTGAATGTAATTTATAGCATTCGTAACATAATTAAATTACCTATATTTTCTAAAAAAAATTAATTTTCTAGCTATCACGGTTCTTTTGTTATTAACAGAAATGTAAAAATTAAAAAATTAAAAAAAAATCCTCAAGAAATAGATTTTAAAAATGTCTAGAAAAATTTTAACCTCAAATATCTCTGAAATTTATGAACCAATCACTTTGCCAAAAGAACTCATCCGAGAACTATCAATAATATACCTCTACAATGAATTTTGAAGCGAATAAGACAATTTTACTCTTGTAATAGTTGAACATATAAAACTCATTTTTTCATTTTTCAATTTTTACGTTTTTGTTAACAAAAGAACCGTGATAGCTAGAGAATTAATTTTTTTTACAAAATATAGGTAATTTAATTCTCTTTCGAATACCACCCACCCCATTTAGATACATAGAGCCGTTCTCGAGAAATTACGTTTTAAAAAAAAATTGAAAAAAAATTTAACCTCAAATATCTTCAAAATTTATGGATCAATCCTTTTGCCCAAAGAACTCACTCGGTTGGTATACAAAATCTACCCCTACAAAGAATTTCAAAGTGATTAAGCCAATTTTACTATAGTTATTGAACGACAAAAAAAAATCACTTTTTTTTATAAATTATTTTTTTTCTCAAAAAATAATGAATAAAAAAACCTAAAAATTTAGTAAGTTATAGTACTTAATATCCTTTATAACCAAAAAAATATTCATGTTAATATCTTCTTTTAATTTACGTTTACAAAAAATTACGTTTTCATCAATAACTTATGACGAAATATAGCTACCGACTTTTTTTTTTTTAAATTGTAGATAATTTTATCCTACATACAGAGAATTCATGATATATAAACAATATTTGTTCTAAATATTAAAAAAATCGAAAAAAAAAATTTTGATTAAAAAATGGCTATAAAAAAAAAAATTAAATTTTACAAAAATAGAATATTGACCCCAATTGTGGAAGCAAAATCTAAAAAAATGATCACTCTCTCGTTAAAATCGGCCGAGTAGATCATGAGATATCAGCGTATATGGACATACACACACACACACACACACACACACACACACACACACACATCCATACGGGCATTTTCTAAAAATAGTGTCTTTCGATTCCAAAGGACCCCGCACACAATGTATGGGAAAAAATCATTCGGTCAAATTTTGGGGGGTTTTGCCCATGAGAACTTTTGTTCAGGACCTCAAGATCTATCTTTTCCCCAAGTTTGATCCAATTTGACCGAATGATTATTTTCCATACATTGTGTGCGGGGTCCTTTGCTAAATAACATATCTAACACATTATCTCATAAACTTTTTTTTTACTATCACAAAGCTTCCTCTATGAGGAAGCAAAATGCGAAGATTGTCAAAGAAATAAATTAAAGCGGAAAAAGACTAAACAACGAATGATTATCACAGATACACCGGGGAAAACATTCGATAAAATCGCAATGGATATTGTAGGACCATTTAACATTACTAAAAATAATAATAAATATATTTTATCTATACAAAATCATTTTATCAAAATTTGTAATTTTAGTATGTTTAAACGATCAAACAGCAGAATCGGTTTCAGATGCTTTTATAAAAAGATTTATATGTATATTTGGATGTCCAAAGATAGTACTAACCGATAGAGGGGCAAATTTCACGAGTAAAATAATGAAACAGATAGCTAAAAGATTTAAATTTGATAAAATTGAAACTACAGCTTTCTCGCCGCAATCTAATGGTTCATTAGAAAGAGCACACCACCCGTTGTGTGAATATTTAAAAAATGTTTCTACAAAGAAATATGAATGGGATGAACTATTAGATTTTGCACAATTTCATTATAATACTAATGTACATACTAGCCATCAATTCACACCATATGAACTAGTTTTTGCCTATCCTGCTAGAATTCCGTCTAGCGAACCAGTAAAAAAATCAGAATTATTACCGACCTATAATGGATATTTAGAAAAACTGATTAATAACATGAGAGAAATTGCCTTAATAGCAAAACAAAAATTAACAATGTCAAAAGAAAAATCAAAGATATATTATGACAGATTTATTAACCCAAGAGAATTTAAAATGGGAGATAAAGTATGGTTGATCAAAGAACCTAAACCAGGGAAACTTGAAAAAGATCATTATCATGGCCCTTTTGACATTATTAAAGTAAATGAGAATAATAATGTTGTCATAGACTATAAAGGAAAGGCAAAAACAGTCCATACAAATAAATTAAGCCTTGTTAATAATAAAGAATAGTAACATAATTATCTTACAGGAACTGGACACCATGTATCTTTCAATCATTGTACTTCTAACGCTTTTTAAAGCAAATCACGAAATTATTGGTTTTAATTGCGGTTCAGCAGATCCAGCAGTATCGACATACTTATTAGTGGACAGAGGAGAATGCGATTTCCACGAGGATGATCTACAGATATCAAACACAACGATAGAATTACTACAGTTAGCGGAATTTAAAAGTAGTAGAGTTATTCAGTGCAAAATCGAAATTTCTCGTACAATTTATAATTGCGGAATGTTTAGTCATCTAGGGCCGGTAGAAAACGGATTACAAGAATATTTATATGAAGTTAGTGCAGAAAGATGTAAATTTATTCATGAAACGGGAATATTTAAATATGATAACTCACACACTATAGCCGACATTAGAGTAAACGAAACAAAAACCGTAGGAATTGACTTCGCGGGAAAAGTAACAGAAAGATCGTGTTCAGGAGGGACATATGCTGATAGCTACGGAAGTTGGGATAAAGTTCTTGTTCAGGGCATTATAAAAATTACACTTACTGAAGAATATGCAAAAGTTAATCTGAATAATAACAAAATACATTTAAGTTCGGGAACAGTTTGCAAATTCTCCGACGAACATTGCATAGATATACAAGCAGGTTATACATTTTGGACACATTTCTCAGAGAAATATTGCCTTAATAATAAATATGATACTTTATATAGTGGTACTGTAACAAAGACTTTATCTCGAAATAATGAAATTATCTATACTGTAAATACATACGATTTATCTTTCTCATTAACAGCGATCGAAAAAATTAAATTCTGCGATCGAATAATCACGAAAACAGAACACCCAAAATTGTTTATTTATGAAAAGGTAGATAATGTTTTATTCGATAACGATATTAGACAAGAAAGAGATTATGTCAATATAAATATTTTTTCTTACATTAATGCAAAATTCGTACACGTAGAAAGACATTTTAGAATGCAATTTAAAAGTATATATTTAATTATGTTGACAAAAATGTGCGAAATAGAAAGGAGGGAAATTCAAAATTCCTTATCATTAGTATCTAATTCCCCAGACGAGTTTGCCTACAATATAATGCAAAAACCAGGATAACTCGCCAAACTTGCGGGAGAGGCTGTACATATAATAAAATGTACACCCACAAATGTGAAAATACATCACACCAAGGAATGTTACGAAGAGCTTCCAGTTGTAGCAGGTAACACAACATGGTTCCTTACACCAAAAACACATATATTGGTGAAAACAGGAATACAGGTTGACTGCGACACCATAATTCCTCCTTACTATAAAATAGATGGAAATTGGATAAATCTGCTGTCGAAACCAAGAATAATAGAGAAAAATATTACAATTTTTAAAACACGGATATCAAAAGACTGGGAACCAGAAAAGCTAAGCTCACTGGCCACCAGTGGAATTTACTCTCAGCAAGATTTAGAGAAATTCGAGGAAAGATTACTCTTCCCACTTGAGAAAAAAGCAATTATCAATACAATAACACATATCACACAGAGTTCAAGTTCTGTAAAGGATGATATTATGAAAAACCTTCTTACAGAAAACACACTGTCGCATATTGCCGAAAGCACCTGGAATAAAATTGTTGAAAAGTACGAGGAATACGGCATGATAAGTTCTGGAATAATAATGACACTTCTAATATGCCAACTCATTAATGGTTGACTTAATAATACGAGGATGTGCTCTACACACATTATACGGATGGTCAACGAAGTTACTCGGAGCCATTTTTAGTTCAGTGACCTACCTGCATTAAATAAAATAATGTTGAACAGAATATAGGAAAATCAGCTAGAGAAGAGCTTGAATTGCAAGAGGTAAGAGTCCAAAGACCAATTATATTTAATCCTATTCTAAAAAACTCAACAATTCAAAAATGGGTAGAATTTGAACTTCAACCACCAAAAACACCAAAATTCCAAAAGTTTAGACCTTTACCCCCAATTCCATTAACAGCTCCATCTATGAATGCACAAAATGTCGGAAGTTATATATGAGTATCTATATTTGAAATTTGATTTAAAATTTTATTTGATTTTAAAATTCTAAAATGTCAATCCTTTCATGAAATAAATATTATCTTAAGGGGGGAGGAAATATGATGTAACTAAACCTCAACAAATGTGAATAATATTTATTTCATTTAATAAAATAAAATTCCGACCTTAAGGGCGCAAAGAAAATTGATCTATATTACTTAACACGAAAATCGAGAATTAAAACGTGTAATATTATGATTGAAAATTTATTTTACTTTTCAATATTCACAAGATTATCGAATAATTATTTTTGAGTCTTGCATTAGGAAAATTTGGAGTTTAAAAATTTATCTGTAGTCAGAACAATTTCATGGTTTTTCATCGTTAACTACCGATTAAATTTGAATAAGTTTTTATACAAAGACAAATTTTAATATATTATTTAGGATTTATAATTTTAGTTTAAATATTTCATAATTCTAAGGTATTAAAATCAATCAGCGAAAAAACTAAGGTCACCGTCGACCATCTATTTCATTAATGGGAAAACAAGGGATAAGAAGGAATGGAGATGAAGAAAAAAAAATTATTTTTTTAACAAGAATAACCTGTCTTTTCTTTTCATATATTAATCACAAGATATTTACATCAATAGTAACAATTATATACTAAGCTTTAAAAATTATATCATCTCCTAAATAAAATATATCTCAAACCGCGTTTGTACGAAATGCAACCGTACTCTCCAATCTACATACACATCAGTGATATAAAATAACTTTCGCAAACAATAGAAATCATCTTCTTCGCACGGCACCATTGATAGCCGCAACCTTCCCATCATCAGGGAAACCGATCTCTCTTGATCCAACAAGGCAGGCAATTCTGGGAAATCGAAATCTGGCCTCACCAGATTTTCTTTTTCTCTACGATCAATGCGGGTCCATTGATGTACCTGAAGGAAAAAAAAAGAAAAAAAAACAGAACGTTAAAGATGTATTATAAGGAATTCAAGCGAATATTTAATAAATAAAATTAATTAGATTCTTACAGTGTAAAAACGAGAAACGTTAGGCCTTTTTACATCAACGTCCACCTCGATTCCTGACTAGAATAAATCATTAGCATACGAAAACCAATTCCCTTGGTTTTCTCATAAATAATACAGTGAAGCTAAAATCAATAAGAATAAATTTATCATTATTACAGAGCGTTACGATAAATAAAATACTAATAAAAGTAAGAGAAACTATAATATATATATATATATATATATATATATATATATATATATATATATATATATATATATATATATATATATATATATATATATATATATATATATATATATATATATATATATATATATATATATATATATATATATATATATATATATATATATATATATATATATATATATATATATATATATACTTAAGCTGATGAATACCATGTCGATTTCTATTTCTTTATAATTTGTAACTCGAAGAAGAATTCAATACTAATGATACTCACTGCACTCCTACCTCACTTTATATACACCATTTCTGCATACTTCTGCGGAATCCGGTAGACGACAGTTAATAACCTCTGCGTCACCACCCTCACGACTTATTAGAACATTTTTTCTCCTTAACGAACCATATTGAAATTATTTAAAAATTTCTCAAAGCATTTTATGAAGACGTCGTTGTATTTATAGTTAACTTTCCATCTTATAATTGTAATTTGAAATTATTGTAACAGAAAATTACTGATGGCTAACTATTATTATACTTGTTGAATCACTACGATATTCAACAATCTAAGGGGGGAGGTGTTACGTCTGTGACGTATCTCTAAATTCAATTTAAAAATGCATATTTATCACCAGTAATTTTCTGACATACAAATGTCGTACATGCGAATTTTGACAACGTTGCATTCCAACGCAAGCGGCATCACGACGGGGCAAGACAAATTATAATCTGATATGTCTGTGACGTTATTAAATTCCAATATTCATTTTCTTTGATCCACAAAACGATGCGAGTGCGAATTTTAACAGTTTCGGCTACGCAACAGCCAGCGTGACGTAGCGAGCCACTGACCTTGTGAAACCAACCGCTCATCGCAACTTTGTTTAGAATCAGCACTTTTAAATGTGAATTCGAAATGATGATATTTAAATGTTTACTAAATTTGTTTAAAAAGATGATTTTGACTCAGCGTCAAACTCATCTTTAACCCAAATTAACCGCTTAATAAATACGGCGACTCTCAACACACAAATCAGTAATCGTGCAAAAGTCGCGAGCTCCGTACCACTCCAGCCGACAAGAGGAGAAACGATTATTATACAGGCCAATTCGAGCCTATAACAGACTACGAGAAAATACTTATATCTATAAAATCAATAATCTATCGGTATAAATTATCCGCGCAAGCAACGCATATATTACACATATTAATCGAACAGATCGAATATAATTTTTTTGTGACTCTATATCAATTTATTGTTAATTTTATAAACGAATAAATAGTGCAATTATTGAACCATCAATCTACTCATTTCGAGAACCTACATCAACAGGAAAAAAGGTAAATAAGCCAAAATATAACTAACAATCAATTATAAGAGTAGATTCCTCGAAATTCAAGACTTAACAGTACGTTCTAGTTACACCTGAATGTCCTCCTATCGTAGAGGAGTGATACATTTCGAAGACTCTATCTCTGTCTTCAATTTTTACGTATTCAATATTATTTAAACATATTATTACTTTTATATTTGTATTATTAAATATTTCTCTTAATATTTCCTCTATTTCTAGCCAACTTATATTTAATATTTCTATATCCTTAGAAATACTATAAATACATATATTCTTAGTAACTAATAATTATAATAATCTTAGTAACTTTTAATTGATTAAATAATTTCGCTAAATTTTCCTTTATTAATATTACATGATACAGACGTATCTATGTATAACATGAATAGTTTTTTACTCTCTATATTTATTATATCTATATTACCTTTTGTAGATGATAGTTTTGGCTTTATGTTTTTACTTTTGATTAATAATTCAGTATTTTTATCTAATGATTTTCCTTTTAAATTTATTAAATGGACAATGTTATCGTTTCTAAATTGTATAGAATTTTTAGAATAAATGACATTATTAATTTCTGATGTATTTTTTTTTTGTTTTCCTCAATTTTCTCTTGTTTTCTACTCGTAATCATTTTTTTGTCATTATTTTTCCTAGGTCTGCCTCTTTTTGTTTTTAACTTCAGTCTTTCATCATTTATTGCTTTAATTTTGTCATTATTACTAATTACTTTTATTGTTTGTGTATTTTGACCTATTTTCCGCTCTTGTAACTACGAACAGTTCTACTGGATTTCTTGATAGTGCGTCTGCATTTGCGTTCTGTTTTCCCGGTTTATATACGATATCAAATTCATAATCTGATAATTTTAGTCTCCATTTTTGGACTCTTGTATTATTATCAACTGATTTTAACCATAACAGAGGTTTGTGGTCTGTAACTATCGTAAACTTATTACCATAAACATAATTTTTAAATGTTTTTATTGCAAACATTATGGCTAACGCTTCTTTTTCATATGTATGATATTTATAGTTTCGGCCTTATGCAAACTTCGTGATGCGCAAGCTATCGCTGGGTCTTTGCCGATTTAGCCTTGCGATAAAACTGCACCTAAAGCAAAATTTGAAGCATCCGTTGTAATGATGAATGGCTCGTCAAAACGTGGATATTCTAAAAATGGTTCTGTACATAATAATTCTTTAATTTCCTCGAAAGCTTTTTGTTGGTCTTTTTCCCAATGAAACTTCACGTCCTTTTCTAGTAATATATTTAAGGGTTTTGTTATTCTTGCGTAATTTTTTATAAATCTTCTATAGTAACCTGAAAGTCCTAGAAATTCTCTAATGTTTTTAACATTTTTATCTTACTATATTAAATCTTTCTGTCATAGTTTCGCCAAAAATGATTATATCGTCGATGAATACAAAGCATATTTTACCGATTAAATCGCCTAAAACTGTATTTAGAATTCTTTGAAATGTACGCGGTGAATTTCTTAATCCAAAAGGCAATACGCGAAATTCAAAGCGTCCCAAAGGATTTATACTAAATGCAGTTTTATTTATATCACTTGGTTTCATAGGAATTTGGTGAAAACCCGATTTTAAATCTATAACGTTATAGAATTTAGTTTTTCCTAATTGATCGAATATTTCTGTAATATTTGGGAGTAAATATGGATCTGGAACTGTTTTTTCGTTAAGTTTTCTATAATCTATTACTAAAAGCCACCGTCTTTTTCCGTCTGCTAATCGTTTTTTCGTTACAATCCATGCTGGAGCATTAAAAGAACTTTTTGAGTTTCTAACTAGGTCATTTGTTCTTAATTTTTGAGTTTCTTCTATCGCGATTTCTTTTAATTTATGGGGTAAACGGAATTGCTTTACGGATACGGGTTTATCATCTGCTGAATTTATTTCATGTTGTTCTACATTGCATGATCCTAAACTATCCCCTTCTAGCCAAAATATATCCTTATTTTTCAATACTAGATCTTTAATCATTGCTTTACTACTTTCAGCCAAGTTTTGGTAACATATTTTTTCTAATAATCTTTCTTCTCTATTATATTCTTTTAAATCTTGTGATGACTCATTTTTTCCTATAAAAATGTATTGATCCCAAATTTAAAATTTCATTTTCGTCTATGTTAAAGTCTTCTGTTATTTGAAAACCTTCAGGTAAATTGTCTATTTCATAAGATATAAAGTTATATTCCTTTTCGTTTAAACAGAGTTTATTATATTCTTCCAAATCTACTTCAATCTTTTTATTCATTATTGTCAAAAATTTTTTATAATCTGTTGATCCGATTTCCTCAGAATCGATTGTTTGGTCATTATTTTCAAAAGCAATATTAATATTAATTATTAATAACTTAATATTATTTTCGTTATTTTCCAAAATTTTCTCATAATGTAAATCATTTATATTTTCTGGTAGAATTTCATTTAACATTTTTTTTTGTAAATCCTTTCCTTCTGCTTCTAATATTGGAATCGTATAGAAAATTTTTGTAACGCCATCATAAAATGTTATTCCTAAATTTATAATTACTTCATTTTTATTGATTAACTCGAGTTCATAAGATATTAAACAAGATGATTTTTCCATTTCATCCTCAATTTGAAAATTTTCAGTTTTTTCGTTTACTTGTACTACTTGTTCACAATCCCTACGAATTACGGGTGTTGAATTTTGTTTTTCATTCGTATTTTCCAACATTTTCTTTAAAAATTCCTTTTGTTCTATCGTTACCCTTGATTTAATTTCTTTATCTGTTTTTTGTCCGTTTTCAGTTATTATATTGAGATTATGGTTAAGTTTGTGAGCTGGTCTTAGTTTGATTTTATTATCATTTATTTGTAAATAGCCCAAGTCTAGTCTTAATTTTTGTTCAGTAAGAATTTTAATTCCTAAAATTCCGTCGTAGGGTAGGCCAAAATCTGCTGGTGCAACATGAAAATCAATATTTAGTCCATTGATGTTCATTTTTATTACTCCTAATGTCTCAATCGTTTTATCTGTGATACCAGATAGACGAATTTTCCTCTTTTCTAGAAGTATATTAGAAGTTATCTGATTTCCTTTGATAATATTTAATTGAGCTCCACTATCTACGAGTAAATTACATATTTTACCTGTATAAGGGTTCTCTATTTCGATATACTGCAATGAGCTTTCCAATTTCAGAAAATACATTGCAATTTTGGTCGCCATTATTCTTTCTTGTTCTCTTTCCTTTTCAACACTATTTATTTCGGGTTCGTTAAAATCAATTAAGTCTATTTTTCAACACTCAACACTTTTATTTTTTGATTTGTTGGTTACCTGATTTTTCTTCATGTTTTCATCAATATTACTTAAATTCTTTAAAATTAATAAATCAATATCCATATCTTTCCCTTCATTGCGATTTATATTTATAATATTATCGTCATTAAATGTACTTACTTTAATATCTGCGTTATTTTC
The DNA here is from genome assembly GCA_036365515.1 of Torymus aiolomorphi. Classification (NCBI taxonomy): domain Eukaryota; kingdom Metazoa; phylum Arthropoda; class Insecta; order Hymenoptera; family Torymidae; genus Torymus; species Torymus aiolomorphi. The sequence continues at coordinate 183,133,011 of CM070874.1, forward strand.
GAGCGGTTTTTTGTTAATCCTTCTAGTCCACTCATTTCCAGAAGAATTTGTTAGTTTTCCGAATTTTGTTGATTAAATACTACTCGCGAAGTACATTCTTCGGTTGTATGATTCGTGCTTTTACACATTTTATAAAATTTATCTGATTTATTTTGTAGCAATTTGATTTCATGGCAATTGTCTATTTGATGTCCGTCTTTCTTGCAATAAGACCATTTACTTTGTGCTGTCAAACTTTTTAATTTTTTACAATCTTCCAACGTATGCCCGGTGAATTCACAGTATTCGCATTTTATACTTTGTGTATCAAAGTTTCCTCGATAATTACTATTTGAGTTATTTGAGAATTGATGACTATTTTGATGATTTGTTCGTAAAAATCCGTTTCTATTTCTATCTCGATGTTCATAGGCTTTATTTGAAGGGTTGTAGTTGTTATTCTGGAACGTATTTTGTTGATTATTACTCATTTTCCTACAAGTTTTCGCTGAATGTCCTGGCGTGTCGCAAAATTGACAAATTTCTCTATTCTGAGAGTTTTGTTGTCTGTTTTGCATCATTAAAACTTTTACGTTCTCGCAATCCGCGGTTTCGTCACCTTCATCCGCACATATTGCGCACCATATCGTTCTTTTGTTTATCGTTCAGTATTTCATTAAGTGCTCGAGGTTGTTGCACCTCTTACACAATGCTGACGGGCAATTTTTATCCGTGTGTGACGCGCTGCCACAGACGTCACATACTTCCGTAATTTTCACCGAATTATTATATTATACGATTGCATGTAAGCGAGTCGTGTCCTCTTTCCTTACATTTCCAACACAGTTCGTATTCTGTAATAGTTGGAGATTGTGTAACCTTGTGCCCCATATTTTGGTAGTATTGACAATGATTACTCGACATCTTATTTAACTTACACGCGTCTATTGAGTGTCCTTCCGTACTACACAATTTGCAAATTAATTTTATTACATGCTTAGCTGTTCTGCAATGATATGATACATACTCCTTACTTTTACAATAGACACATGAAGCTTTCATGCAAAATAATGCTTCGTGATTTATTTCCCTCCATAATTGGCAAAAAACTGATTTACTTTTATTTGGACTTGGAGCTTCGAAATTAAACAATATGCTTGTATTATTATTCCTTAAGCTATTTTGTTGTTTTAAATTTGATTCAATTCTAACAGCTTTTTGTACTGCGTTATCCATGTTTTGCTGTTCTCCGAGTTCTATTCGAATTTCCTGTTTTAATCCTCTTTTAAAATTGCTGAGTATGTCGTTTTCTAATCCTGTTTAAATGCTGCTAAAATTTCTCTTGTTACATTTGGTTCTAATTTTTTTAATTCCATTATTTGTGTGCCTAATATTCGTAAATTGTTTGCAAAACGTAGTACATCTTCATTTGATTTTTGAATTTGTTGTGTTAGTTTTCCGTATAATGAATGTATATTATCCGTCGATGGATATAATTTACATATGATTTGAATAAACATCTCAGTATTTGCGATCTCTGCATTTGCTAAAGCTTTATAAGTTTCGCCCCTGAGCTTTATTTTAAGAATTTGAATTAGGTTCTGCTCGTCATTATCCGAGATTATTCTTTTAGCTTGTTTTAATTTTTCTATGTATTCATCAATTGGAATATTTTCCCCGTCAAAATCAGGTACTAATTTTGCAACTTCTTTAAGTGGTAACTTTAATGCTTGATTTACCATTTCTACTTCGAAATTTATTAGATTTTCGTTTACTCGAATTCTTACCCCTTCGTTATTATTTAAGTTATTATCTTTAGCTAAAATCAAGCTTTGTTCATTATGTAATCCGTCTATGTCGGTAATCGTGTTGCTTCTCGTCTTCTAAATATGCTGAGTCGTTAAAAAATACATGGCTTTGAACTGGTGCATTCGGTGTATAAAAAGTATTTGGTGATGTACTATCTTGTTTTATTTCCGGAATTAAAAGACTATTTATATTTTTTCCACGTATATTTTGTTCTTGTGTGGGTTTTGTAATATTCTGCATTTTGTTTAAATTAACTGAAGTTCGTGAATCTGTTTCTTCTAGTTCGTTAAGGTCTGTTTTTGAAGTCGATGGAATTGAAACTATTTCCATATTTCCCTCTGTTTTTGAGTCCAATGATACGTTAGCATAAGTTTGTAATGAAAATCGGTTCAATTGTTTATTTAAAGGTGATCTTAGAACTCTTGGTTTCCTTTCGAAAGCGTTCGTTTGCTTATTTCTATCATCTACTTGCTTTTTTAAATCTGGGTCGCATTGTGTCGTCTGCCTGGTTATAATCCCTTTGTTTCCCTTATTTCCTGTGTTTTTCTGATATGACATGACATATTACTCTTTTACCTATTCTATACATACTATTTATTTTTAAATACGTTTTTATTATTAGTTCAACTATTTTTGTGTATATTTTGCAATTGTTTACTTGACAATATAATTTATTTATTTATTTGCTACTTTTATATCCGTATCGCTTATATTTTCCGTCTAGTATTCTGGTGTTTTTCTTTCTTACTATTTAAAATACAATCTTTATTTATGCAATAATTATTTATCATCAACAAATTTTTATATTGTTATTCAATTTCCTGATTTGTGATTGATTATTATGCTATTTCTTATTTTTCACGTAACATATTTTGGATTTATTTTATAATTATTTTTAATTGTGTATTTATACTCTATTATTATAATATTCTTGTCTATATATTGTAATATTATTTGATTATTTTTCCCTTAAATTCTTTTATTATTGATTTTTTTTCAATTTTCTCATTTATATTTTTCGTCTAATATATATAGTTTGATTTTAATATTTTGAATTAAAAATCATTTATTTTGTCAATTCCTTTTGTAATTATGATTTATTAGATAATATGTTAATAACTCGACGAGCCCCACGCATTTATTTTCAGTAGTTTTGGCAATTCATGCTACAATGAATGACCCCAACTACTTACTGCAAAATGTGCAGCTCGGACTTATTCTATATTAGTTATATTAGTATTTTATAAGAGTATTTCCCTCTTGTTCCAAGAACTTATTTGATCTTCTTTCAAACGTTTATAGTTTGATGAAGCTGATCTAGCGAACTTTAGTTTGATTTGTACCGGAACCACTATTAAGTCTTGATAGTCGAGGAAATACTCTTTTAATTATTGAATTTATTATGGTTATATTTGAATGATATATATATTATACATTTCTCGAAAGGGGTTTATAAAGCCCGTTTTTTTATATATAGGGGTTTATCGAGCCCGATTTTGATTATGCAGCCCGGGCTTCATAATATTTCTAAATATAGGGGTTTATGCGGCCCGACCTAGAGTCTATAACCCCAGGGTCCATTATTTCTTTAGTCACTTGCCATAGGGAACTCTGGACTGTAGGTACTAATATACAGTCTTGGGCTACATAAGCCCCGATAAGTATATATATATATATATATATATATATATATATATATATATATATATATATATATATATATATATATATATATATATATATAGCCCGGGCTTCATAATCAAAATCGGGCTCGATAAACCACTATATATAAAAAACAGGCTTTATAAACCCCTTTCGAGAAATGTATAATATATATATATATATATATATATATAATTCGGGTGAACCATACTTTTGAGGATCTAGAGTTTCGTCCGTCAGAGTCTAGGATGCGTGACTACAGAAATAAATCCCTCTCTGGATGGAAGGTATTAATATCCGCCATTTTAAATCCTCAAAAGTCTAGTTTCGTATATATTACTTTTGGGGATCGTCCCCAAAAGTACGAAAAGTCCTCAAAAGTTCGGTTTGTTGCCGAATATAAGCCTCAAAAGTATGTTTTGCCAGATATATACATATATATATTCAATTGATATTTGGTTTATATTACCTTTCGTCCTTGAGGTGATCTCGTAAATAATTAGTCTGATGATCAATTTTGTAGATAAATTATTCACTTTATTGATATATAAAATTTATATGAAATCTAATTTGGCTTGTATTGGCCTGTACAATAATAATCGCTACTCCTATTGTCGGCTGGAATGGTACGGAGCTCGCGATCTTTTCACGAATACTAGCTTGTGTGGTGAGAGTCGCCGTATTTAATAAGCGACTAAATTAGGTTAAAGATGATTTTGACGCTAGATCAAAATCATCTTTTTTAAACAAATTTAGTAAACATTTTGGCGTAAATCGTTCAATTTCGAAGTTGAGAAATGCTGAGTGCACAAAATTACGACACGCGTATGCTTTCGGTAAGTAGGTGGCTTGCTACGTTACGCTGTGCATTGTCAAAATGCTGCGTCGTAAAATTCGAAATCACATAATTTTGTAGATCAGGAAATTACTGATGAGAATATGAATACAGATTTTAATTTTAGAGATACATCACAGACGTAACGAGGTCATACTTTAGCGCATTTATCATTGGGACAAATAATTCTCTCTTCATTTAATTTTCGTGAAAGCGAAAATGAAGTTGTGCATAATCTTCTGCAATGTATCGATGATGAAACATTAATCAATGTCAAAAGCGAAGAATTTTGCTCTATTGTTAAAAAATTTCAAGATCATATTAAAAACATTGCAAATAATGGACCTACTGCGCAGCTGTGGCTACAATATTTTAATATGGTGACCGTATTGAAGCAATATATTGAAGCTGAATGATCTGGAAATTGGGAGCTTCACCTACAGAGCATAAGAAAGATGATTCCATTTTTCCATGCTAGTGGCCATTATCTATATGCTAAATCTGCTCATTTGTATCTTCAAGACATGTATGAATTAGAAAAAAAATGGATGTATTGGAATATGATAAATTCGTTAAGAATAGTTATTTTAATATTAGGCGTTCGGATAAATTCTGGTCGGGAGTTTGGTCTGATATGGCTATAGAACAGATACTTATGCGATGCATGAAAACCAGTGGGGGATTAACTCATGGAAGGGGAATAAGTGATAGTACACTAACGAAATGGGTTTTAACAATGCCTGTTCTTATTGATGTCACAGAATCAGTACAGAAATTTTGCAATATTACTTTTGCAACTTCAGAACAACACATTGATTCCAGAGCTTCTGGATTATCTAGAGATACAGACAATTTAAATAAATTTTTAAAATTGTTATCGTCGTACGAACCATTTATACGTAGTGATGAAATCATGTTGATTAGTTCAGGGTGCAAAGGTGACAAAACGATCAATTGTCACGAAGCGTTAGAAGTTGGCAAAAAAATGATGCAAAATACTTATGGAATGAATTTAAAAAATCTCAAGTACCAGAGGAAAAACAGAGTTTTGCCTCTTGCAGCTGCAACTGCAATAAAATGAAAAAATAATGAAATTATAATTAACCCTACTCTTTTATTCGAAGGAATTGCTATGGCCATGGAGGATGATGGTGAATTAAAAGATTACTTGTCGTATGAACTTGCATCTTTCCCTCTTTCTTTATTCGATAACTCGATTATGCGTAAAACTCAGAAGTCAAAGTTATACGACTTTTTTTAACCCGAGAACGAAAAGATTAATCTTGAAAATTGTCGTCATATAATCGATGGCGGTTTCTTATTACATCGAGTAGTTTGGCATCAAAAAGGCAGCTTTAATGATATTTTAGATCGTTACGTTAGTTATGTCAAAAAATATTATGCTCCGGATAGTGTTGTTGTATTCGATGGGTATCCAGATGACAAATCTTTAAGTACAAAAAATGCAGAGCGTCAATGGCGACAAACACGAACGCAATGTAGAGAAATTCTTTTTGACTTTTCCATGACAGCCACAGTTTCTCAAGAAAAATTCTCATCTAATGAAAAAAACAAAAATAGATTAATACAATTTTTAAGAGAAAAATTGGAGAAAACTGGATTTACAACTAAACAAGCTCTCGAAGATGCTGATTTTATGATCGTTGAAACTGCAGTGAATGCGAGCGAGCCAGGAAAACCTTCCGTAATTATGGCCGAAGACATCGATGTTTTAATAATTTTTGTACAATGAGCACCGACGAACAATCTCGTTTACTTTTTAAAACCTGCAAAAGATAAAAGAGACGAAAAAGTCTTTTCTTCCAATTCTTTTCGGAATAATATTTTAAATAATTTAATAGCAATCATTCATGCGTTTTCTGGTTCTGACACCACATCGGATTTGTACAAGCAGGGCAAAGGAAAAATCGTAAAAACTCTTGAAAAAGATTCAAAACGAAGAGAAATCGCCACAGTTTTCTATTCACCTATTGCTACAAAAATACAAATCGCAACAGCCGGCCAAGAGGTTATGCGGGCGTTGTACAGTGGTCAAAGTAAAAATAAAATGACTTTGACTGATTTGCGATGTAGTATTTTTAAAAAATGCTCAAAACAAAAAACATTTTATTTAGCAACATTACCACCAACAGAATCTGCAGCAAAACTTCACTCATATAGAGTTTATTATCAAGTTCAGATGTGGATAGGAAATTTGTTGAACCCGGTAGATTGGGGGTGGAAAATCAATGAAGATACACTTGTGCCCATGTATGTTGAAGGTCCTTTAGTACCCGATAACATTTTAAAAAAATATTAGTTGCAAATGTGTAGGACAATGTAAAAAAACATGTGGCTGCGTTAAACATGGCTTGCGATGCTCTGATTATTGCAAAAACTGTCATGGGCAAACATGTAAGAACAGTGAAGTATTGCACGTATCCTTGAATGAGAACATAGAGGAAATTGTTGAAATTGAAAACATAGACGAATTAGAAGAATTCGACACTCATTTCTGTGATGAAAATGAAGATGTTCAAATATTCACTGTCAGCGACAGTGAAACTAGTGATGATGAAGATTTAGAATGCACGGCACTTCTAAAAAAAGCGACGCTTGATTTTTGATAAATTTATTTGTGTATATGTAAATACTTTTTCATATTTTGTGATAAAATAAATTTATTTAAAATATCATTTTAATACTTCATTCATTCTTCAGTTTCCTTCTATTCCTAAAATCCTGAATTATTAAGTTCAATGCATGTATATTGATAAAAATAATTATACACCGTGTCTTATTTTAATCTATGCAGCCAAATATCTCCGAATGCAGGCCAGATACAGAAAAATGGTTCAGATGAAAATTGTTCGTGACGATGGGGGTCAACTTTTGGTCACCTTCAATTTGACCATCAGATCATTTTTCAAGGTCATTTCAAGGTTAAGATCATTTTTTCAAATTAGAATCCCTATTTCTGACGTCGGAATCGGATAGAGGGGGAAATTTTACGTCCAAAACCGTTCTTTAAACATTTTTTTGTGACCTGCACAAGGTTATATCAAGGTCAAATGCTTAAAAATTGGTCAGAACGCGAAATTTCATAGTTGTATCAAGCAGAACAAGCCTTAATAAACCCAACCAATCAAAGGATGTCTTCTTTGTAGATACAGCTCAGCATGCCGCCTAGCTGCTGCACGATAATTGCCATTATATTGCTCTAAACCATTATCATGTCAACTATTTGATCAGCTGGATAATTCACAGATACAATAAAAAAGGGATCTGTACCCAACACCAGACCCATCAACCCTTATGAATTTTGATGTGCTAAAGCCGAATCTGGGGCCAGAATTACGCCATCACCTTCCATATTTTATTAAACTCAAGAAATCACCCTCCCACTTACGAAAATTCATGATTTTATGGGAATAAGCGTTACGTAAAAAATATAAAGTAAAAGAAATTTTTATCTTTATCACAGGAATAACGATGTCAAAAGTTTAAAATCTAATAATTGATAACAAGATTAACTAAGTAAGAGGTTAAAATACAAGTGTTAACTATTACATTGTTGAAAATAAGCAAGAATTGAATTTTCAACAATTTGTATTGAATTTGTAACTAAGTTAAATTTCCAAGACACGAAGGTTTATTTGTTCTCAATATTTTAAAAATTAAATCTTTTTCAATTGTCTCGTCTATAAGTAAAGTTACATCATGGCTGATTATCCAGCTGATCAAATAGTTGAAATGATAATGGTTTTAGGGCAATGTAATGGTAATTATCGTGTAGCAGCTAGGCGGTATGCTGAGTTGTATCCACAAAGGAGACATCCTACTGATTTGACAATCAGAACTTTAACTTAAAGAGCTCGCGGTGGCCACCTTATTCGTCAGCGCAGGCACCACGAATACGATGAACACGATGCTCGTGTCGTGACTATTTCAGCAATTCTTCATCTCGACCCGCGTATTAGCACACGCCAAATTGAAAGAGAAATTGGTATTTCTCGTCCGACGGTTTCAAGGATTCTGAGAATTATTGACTATCATGCCTACCATATAACTTTAGTTCAGGAACTAAGGCAGAACCATATTCAATTGCGCATTGAATTTTGTCACTGGGCTTTAAGAATGATAGAAAATGATCCAGACTTTTTCAAATACGTCGTTCGAGAATTTTTAAATAACAACTACAATGACAGGTGGATTGGACGAGGAGGTTCAGTTAACTGGCCTGCTAATTCACCAGCTATGACGTTATCAGATTTTTTCTTGTGGGGGTACGTAAAAAATGTAGTTTTTGCTCAACGGCCTACAACAAGGGAAGATTTTATGGATAGAATTCGTAGAGCTTGCGAATCCATTTCTAGAGCAACGTTGCTCAGGATTGTGGATCATTTCCAACGGCGATTACGCCTGTGCCTGGAAGCCAACGGAGGTAACTTTGAACATGTACTCCGTGGATAGATAATGTCAACTGCAGTAATAATGGTGAGAAGCAAGGGGACTCACGTTAAACAAGCACCTCAGTGAGAGGCAAGGGGACTCACGTTGAACAAACATCCCAGTGAGAGGCAAGGGGACTCACGTTAAACAAGCACCCCAGTGAGAGGCAAGGGGACTCACGTTGAACAAACATCCCAGTGAGAGGCAAGGGGACTCACGTTAAACAAGCACCCCAGTGAGAGGCAAGGGGACTCACGTAAACAAGTACCCCAGTGAGAGGCAAGGGAACTCACGTTAAAAAAGCACCCCAGTGAGAGGCAAGGGGACTCACGTAAACAAGCACCCCAAAGGAAACAGGCCTTACTACGTCCGCGTCGTTGTTTCTGGGTAACGCTAAAAGTAAGGACCCAGTATTATCAAAAAGTGCTTAAAGCCAATAGAGAAATGTTGCTGGAACTTAAAATTTGCTTAAACTTTATTTGTTTTAATGATTTTTAATGAAATATTCGTATTCCACACATTTCGCTCTATCAAATTAAAAAAAAAATCATCTTGATAAGTGCTCTCGTTACCGAGAAAAGTCAAATTTTATCGCGCGAATGCGTTTTGAAACATTAGCAGCGCGCGTCAACGCAGCTGCACTCGGGCATCCCCACTCCGAAATTCCAGTGATCACGGGATCTTCCTTACTTTTTTTTTACATTAAGTTTTTATCTGCTGAGAATGCAAACTACGGTTATCGAAAGTACTTGTAAATAGCTACAACAACATATTTTTTTTTGTCGACTTCACTATTAGGTAAGATATAAATTGAGATTGATTTTGAGCTGTAATATCTCCGAATATAATCGATGACATTTTGTTGTTCCAGTTTTAATTGAAGCGTTTTTAAACGAAGTTTTCAGATATGTCAGGATTTTTTATATTAAATGGAAAACTCCTTGATTTATGATAATTGTTTATAACGTGAAATTTTGAAAAAATTTAAAAAAATTCTAAATGACTGTTAAAATGTAAAAACAGGTATTTTTGGTAATGGTTATTGTTTATTATGACCACTAGTAAGTGTAAAAAATTCAGCGCCCGTTTTGACCTTTTATTTAAACCCATGGCATGAAATACAATTTTAATAAATTTTTTGCTAATTGTTATTTAACAAATCTGTCAGTCGAAAACCATTTAATGAATCGATGCGAAATGTTAGGAGTAGAATCGGCATATGGTAAACTATCCTTTCCCTAAGTTTCATCAATATTTATTAATATTGACTCCCTTTAAAAAATTCATTAGATATACGTATGGTTTTTTCTTATTTTTCAATGCAATTTTTGCATTTTCAATGCAAATGTCGATTTTTTCAATTCGCAGTTGTAGCTTTATAGAAAACGGAAAAATAAACAACTTTTCAAGAACTTTTTTTGATTTAAGGTTTTGTTTTCAAGTAACAGCTAAAAATGTATAAAAAATGGGTCATTTTTCGTAATTTCTTGATATTTGTTGTTCTACTAAATTTGGTTCTTATTTTTTGCAGTAGGCAAACACGGGATCTTATTCTACATAATATTTGGCAACTTTCTCCGCAAAAATATGTTTAACTTCAAATCGAATCCACCTCAAATGCTCTACCGCCTGGACTAGGTAAATAACTCTCTCATCCATTTTAACAGGAGCCTGTAACAATGATAAAAGGCTAAAAAAACGTTTAATAATCTTCTTAATCTTAATATTTAATTGCTTAAAACAAAATGTGAATAAAAATAACTGTTTATAAATTAAAATTGAACATTTCTTTTAGATCAGTAAAACAAAAAATGAATATATTTAATTATTTTTTTATGTAAAAAATGTAGTTAAATTTGAATGAATGGAATAAAAACTCAAATTTCACTTTACTAACCTCAAACGTGCCACGTGTACACGACGTTTTAAATTTCACGTATACAGTTATTGTTGTACTTACCTATCTTGCTTCTTTTTATTCAGAGAGAAGAATAATGAATTTTTCCGTATAACGACTTTTTTCGTATCACGTTAGCTTTTAAACAGAAAATAAAAAAACAAATTTGTTTATCGTGTGTCGCACGACGACGATGTGGATCGTGTTTGATCCTGATCCTCTCCTTCTTCTTCTTCTATGTTAGTGGCTACGGGATTAACCCAGCGCCATCACCCGGTGAGATGATCCTCTCCTTGACTGTTCAATATCGACAGTCAATTGTCGAGCGTTTAAGCAGTTGAACGGTTACTGGCTCTAAAAACACGTGCTCAACTATATATCGAGTATACACGTATAGCGGTAGCGATGAAGTTAGCTGCATATACGCTCGCGTACGCGGCCTGCGGCATGCCGGTATGCAACTGAGCCGATGGCGGCACGCCATCTACTTTCTTATTATTATTATACTTATATAATTATATTCACAAATAATTAATTGTTTAATTTACCGTTTATCACAATAAAATGAATTTATTTACTTTGAAATCAAATCTATTATTTATTCTCATTATTAAAACTAATCGAACTAATCCAACGTTAAATAGATTTAAACATAAAATATCTCTATTATTTCTAGATTTTCGTGTCAACCAATCAGATTAGGCCTTAAGCGACGACACTACTTCCGGCCATTCCAGCCATCACTTTTTTATATAGGGAAAATTGACCGTTTATTTTTGGAGTTACAAGCTTAAAAAAACACGTTTTTGTTAATAACAAAAGAACCGCAATAGCTAATGTAATTTTCTTTTGAAAATATAGGTTTTTTATGCTCTTTCGAATGCTATTTGTCTGATTCAAATATCTCAATGTGATCATTAAAAAAACGCAAAAATGAATTTTGCGAAAATCGAAAATTTGAAATAAAACAAAAACACATCGAATCAAAGAGGATTTCCTTCTCCCATTGACACAAAGAAAACAAAAAAAATAAGACCTGTACGGATAAAATAGATCAAATAGATCCTGAGATAAAACAGTATACGTACACACACACGCACGCACGCACGCATGCACGCACACCCTTGTCGAGTTGCTAGTCTCACATCAGGTGCCTCCCCGGGTGGTGGATAGGGGAAAGCTCGTCAGATGTGAAGGGTACCGGGGACATAAAATACCCGGGCGGACCAAAACTAACTAGGGGAAGGTACCGTGAATAATAAACCAACTCAAGTCAAGGTGTCAAGAATACCGTGCCGATGACTGAATGGCGCTGGGGTTACAGCGTCGCAAACGGTCCCCTGGGGGTACCAAGCCCAAACCCAGGTGTAACAAGTGACCTTACTCCGGCAACTGGGGCTCTGCCGGAGTGGACCGTTATTTCCCTAGGTACTCGTGGGAACAATATGACAAACCTTATAAATTTTACAAATGAGACGGGAGGCACACAGAGGCGAAAAGCGTGGAAACGGCATGAGGACGTTATCGTCCAGCTAGCGGAGCATCTCAAGAATAGGAGAAACTTAAATAAGGAGACAATAAAACTGGTGGACAAAATCAGAGATTCCTTTGATAGAATACGGCGGCTGGACAAGTGGCTAGATGCGTCCACGAATGAGGATGAGAATGGAGCCCAAGAGGAAATGGAGATTGAGGCACCGAACGAAGGAAGTGACGCACCAGCCCAGTGCTCTACACCTACGCAATCTGCTCGTTCCGGTAACAAGTGGAAAGAACGTTCACTAACTTCAGAAACGGGGAAACCAGCCAAAGAAGAAGGCACAACAGGATTCGCAGATGGTAGTAACGCAAATGCCTCAAGTGAAAGACGGCCAACCTGAAGACCAGGATGAAGGCTGGCAAATTTTTGGCAAAAAAAAGATGAAACAGAAAAAGAAGAATAAGAGTGCCGAGAAACGAAAGCCCCGGATGTTGCCCAACGCACTACTCATTAGCGCCAAAGCGGATACGTCCTACGCTGATATTCTTAGGAAGGTCAAGAAGGACCCGGGATTGAAGCAGAGGGCACCATAGAGAAGGTACGAAGGACGACCAGAGGTCAACTCCTGGTTGTCCTAAACAGGAAGATGGATGACGAAATGGAATCGCTACAAGCCAGAATGGCAGAGGTGCTGAAAGAAGAGGCGGAAGTCATCTGCAAGAAGAACGAGGTTCACCTCGAAATCAGAGACATCGAGAAGACAACCATCGCTAAGGAAGTATATGCGGCACTAGTGGAAGCGAGCAGGGGAAGCCCGAACATAGCGTCTGCCCCTGCGGGAAGCGTATGGAAAAACTCAGGTCACCTTCGTCAGACTGCCAGCAAAAACTGCTCAGAGGATTATGGACGTAACGGGTAAAATCCGAATAGGACTAGTGAACTGCTCCGTTCGAGAAGTTAATTGGCCTCTCCGGTGCTACAAGTGCTGACACGTGGGGCACATGGCAAGCCAATGCAAGAGTAACATTGATCGATCCAAGCTCTGCATCAAGTGTGGTGCCGCGGGTTACAAAATCGCCCAGTGCAAAAATGAAGCAAGGTGTATTCTGTGCATTGAAAAAGAAAAGCAGGACAACTGCGATCACATAGCGAGCAGTTACAGGTGTTCGGTAGTTACTGAGGAAGCACAAAGACCAAAGAATACCACAATAGAAGAAGATGAGAATAATGCAGCAAAACCTGAACCACTGCGAAGCAGCACAGGATCTCCTGATGAAGATTGTGACTGAAGCGAAGCCAGGTCTGCTACTGATATCGGAGCCATACGGGAAACCCGAAAATCCATAATGGGTATTTAACGCCACCGGCAAAGCTGCCATTTGGCCCTGCCTTTGGTCGGATAAATAGACGACATGGCGAAGTGAATTACTACGTGTCGCAGATGCTGTCAAGCCATAGTTACTTTAGGGCATACCTCTACAAATTCAAGCACGAGGAATCTCCAGAGTGCTCAACCTGCGTAGGAATCGTCGAGAACGCTGAACAGGTGTTCTTCATTTGTCCCAGGTTTAGGGAACAACGGCAAAATCTGGAGACCGCAGTAGACCTGAAGATCACGCCGGATAACCTGACTGAGGCAATGCTTGCATCAGAGGACGGGTAGAAAGCTACAACAACCTTCGCGACTAAGGTCCTTCAGGACCTACGTCGAGAAGAGCAAAAGAGGACTGAAATAAAGAAGACGACTCAAGAGAAGAAATAACGAGGTAAGCCTGTGACGCTCCTGAACTCCTCCCATGTGGGGGAGACGTAGGAAAAAATGTCATTAAAATAGGGTGAAGAATGAAGAAAATAAGAAGAGGAGTGGATCTAACCCGAAGTAATAGCGAAAGCTAGTCCCGGGCTAGATATTCATCATCATATACGGGGTTCCACTCAAGGTTTTACCCAGCCTTCGATGTTCCCTTATTATTAAAAACACACACACACACACACACTCACACACTCACACACACACGCGCGCGCGCACGTACGCACACACATCCATACAGACATTTTCTAAAATCATGTAATTCGAACTTCTATCGCCTCTATTCGTGTTTCTAGAGCGATTTAACGAAACTTAAAATGTTACTATTACAAAGCTTTCTCTAGGAGGAAGCAAAAGTACAATAGGTCAGTTCAGTTACAATAATAGGCAAAGAGAACTGCTAAACATAGAGAATATGTGTAAACAATTATAAAAAAATGAAATAACCAGTATATAAATAAATAAATAAATAACACTTAGTAATTTAGATAGATTTCAACTTCATCAATTATTTTTTGTATCATACTTGATGTGGAGTTTGTTAATGACTCAAAATACTCTAGCCTTTCCTGAAGATTTATGGATGCTTTTATTACTCGAGCTTGTAACTGTTCTTCGTTAAACGCAATTACAAGTCAACAATCTCTTAACGTCTCAGCTCATACCATAAAAAATATTAATTTTACTAATTAGAAATATGTAGAAGTAATATTTTTAAAATATAGTTAATTTATGATGAAATGAGATCCAAAAAAATTTTTTTTATTGATTTTAACCGAAGATATGGTCATTTCTAAATGTTGGCTCTGCCGTCGACTCCAGATCCAGGAACTCCATATATTTTGATGGGACAGGTCCTAAAATCTTGATATTTTATATGACTATTGACTGAAGAGTTGTATGTATCCAAATTATTTAAGTAAATATTTTTTTACGGTCAAAAATTGCTAAAAAATCTCAAATTTAACAAAAATTATGATTTTTAAGAAGTTTTTGACCGAAAAAAATATTCACGTAAATAATTTGGATACATACAACTCTTCAGTCAATAGTGATATAAAGTACCAAGATTTTAGGACCTGTCCCATCAAAATATATGCAGCTCCTGGATCTGGAGTCGACGGCAGAGCCAAAAATCTTACATTATGTAGAAAACAGCTTTAAAGATAAAATCACTAAAATACTTCTTTATTTCTTCTGCAACTCCTTCTCTGCCCTGGAATATAAAGAAGTATTTTTTTTAGCTTAAAATCTTTTATATTTGAAACAAATATTCTGATACCTCAGTTTACGGTCCTTTAGACTTGTAAGTTATATGAGCACACGTAGCAGCAATAGCCATAGCTACATCAGTCAGTTAAGGGGGTCATAGACCTATAGGCCTTTGAGGCCAAAACCACTTGAAAAAATAAAATAAAATATAATTAGTTACATGTATTAATAGTATATTATAAGTATACACAATTTCTGATAAAATAGCCCAAGATATAATCCGTAGACCAATTTTACTCAGAGATATTGCATTGCCAAGATTTTTCCTTTGGCGTAGCTTTTAAAAACAAGTACTCTACAAATTTTCATGGGACAAGGCCTAAAATACTCTAAATTCATCCAGTTCTCTACCTAAGAGTTGGAAATATCAAATTTCTTGAAACAAATATTTTTTTAATGGAAAAAACTACTTTTAATTCATGAATTTTAGGCGGGTTGAGTAGCACGTTCTGGCTCTAGCCAGAGCACATATGGCCACACTCGTCAAACCGAACAGTCTAACATACCTTTTCTAGGAGCAAATAGAGATCTGATTCAACCAATTCTCGGTTTTCATTCATTAATCAATTACTTTTGACTTTTAGAAACCCGGTTTACTAAAATGTAAAAAAATTAAGCCCTCTAGTAGAGCTCAAGACACCTTAACCTGAACCCTTAAGACAGTCAACAAGCTGATAATACGGTTTCGAACAGTCACAATAACTTTATGAATATTTAATACATAGTACAAAAAATAAAATTTGGAAATTTTTAAGAACGATGTGAAATAATAAACGCAAGTCCTCCGACAGTTATAATAACAGTTATACTATACAAAGTATCATAATCGCGAATCGGCGTATTCGGTCTAAGTTCCGATTCATCTTAATTTTTCATCCGTAACCCTAAGCTGCCACTAGTTATTTAAACATTTGCGAGGGTAAAAATTTTCATTTTCTATAATCGATCAACCGCGATACTTTCTCATACATTTTTTCCGAGTCATAATAGTCATATACACCTAACCTGACGGGCAGTAATATTTGATAAACGTAAGTCCAACAATGGACAATAAAATTTAGATCTAAAAATGTATTAAACAACATGGAAGTATAGTCTATTTGCATTTCGAGAAATTGATTTTGGCGTATGAGGGGGGGGGGGGGGGGTGGGGAAATTATTGCTTAAAATTGTTGTAAATAATCCACTTTTACCAGTTTTTATGGTGATAAATAATTATAAATTAAACGTAGATTACGTCAGCGCTTTGAAAAGTCGATTTTGGCATATGGTGGGGCTGGCGAAATTATTGCTTAAAATTGTTAGAAATACTCGACTTGTGACAGTTTTTATGGTTGTAAATAATTGTAAATAAATCGTTGATTACGTTAGCGTTTTGAGAAATTGAATTTGGCGTATGGTGAGCAGGCGAAATTATTGCTTAAAATTGTTATAAATAATCGACTTTTACCAGTTTTTATGGTTGTAAATAATTGTAAATAAATCGTTGATTACGTTAGCTCTTTGAAAAATTAATTTTGCCGTATGGGGAGACCGGCGAAATTGTTGCTTAAATTGTTAGAAATACTAGACTTTTGACAGTTTTCATGGTTGTAAATGATTGTAAATAAATCGTAAATTACGTTAGCGTTGTGAGAAATTGAATATGGCGTATGGTGGAGCTAGCGAAATTATTGCTTAAAATTGTTATAAATAATCGACCTTTACCAGTTTATATGGTTGTAAATAATTGTAAATAAATTGTTGATTACGTTAGAGCTTTGAAAATTTGATTTTGGCGTATGGGGGGTGGGGGGGGGGGGCTGCCGAAATTATTGCTTAAAATTGTTATGAAACACTCGACTTTTGCCAGTTTTCATGGTTGTAAATAATTGTAAATAAATCGTAGATTACGTTAGGGCTTTGAAAAATTGATTTTGCCGTATGGGGAGACTGGCGAAATTATTGCTTAAAATTGTTAGAAATAATCAACTTTTGCCAGTTTTTATGCTTGTAAATAATTGTAAAAAAGCCGTAGATTAGGTTAGTGATTTCAAAAATTGATTTTGGCGTATGGGGAGCTGGTGAAATTATTGCTTAAAATTGTTAGAAATACTCGACTTTTGCCAGTTTTCGTGCTCTTAAATAATTGTAAATAAATCGTAGATTACGTTAGCGCTTTGAAAAAATGATTTGGCCGTATGGGGGGATTGGCGAAATTATTGCTTAAAATTGTTAGAAATACTCAACTTGTGCCAGTTTTCATGCTTGTAAATAATTGTAAATAAATCGTAGATTTCGTTAGCGCTTTGAAAAATTGATTTTGTCGTATGGTGGAGCTGGCGAAATTATTGCTTAAAATTGTTATGAAATACTCGACTTTTGCCAGTTCTCATGGTTGTAAATAATTGTTAATAAATCGTTGATTACGTTAGCGCTTTGAAAAATTGATTTTGCCGTATGGGGAGACCGGCGAAATTGTTGCTTAAATTGTTAGAAATACTCGACTTTTGACAGTTTTCATGGTTGTAAATGATTGTAAATAAATCGTAAATTACGTTAGCGTTGTGAGAAATTGAATATGGCGTATGGTGGAGCTGGCGAAATTATTGCTTAAAATTGTTATAAATAATCGACCTTTACCAGTTTTTATGGTTGTAAATAATTGTAAATAAATTGTTGATTACGTTAGAGCTTTGAAAATTTGATTTTGGCGTGGGGGGGGGGGGGGCTGCCGAAATTATTGCTTAAAATTGTTATGAAACACTCGACTTTTGCCAGTTTTCATGGTTGTAAATAATTGTAAATAAATCGTAGATTACGTTAGGGCTTTGAAAAATTGATTTTGCCGTATGGGGAGACTGGCGAAATTATTGCTTAAAATTGTTAGAAATAATCAACTTTTGCCAGTTTTTATGCTTGTAAATAATTGTAAAAAAGCCGTAGATTAGGTTAGTGATTTCAAAAATTGATTTTGGCGTATGGGGAGCTGGTGAAATTATTGCTTAAAATTGTTAGAAATACTCGACTTTTGCCAGTTTTCATGCTCTTAAATAATTGTAAATAAATCGTAGATTACGTTAGCGCTTTGAAAAAATGATTTGGCCGTATGGGGGGATTGGCGAAATTATTGCTTAAAATTGTTAGAAATACTCAACTTGTGCCAGTTTTCATGCTTGTAAATAATTGTAAATAAATCGTAGATTTCGTTAGCGCTTTGAAAAATTGATTTTGTCGTATGGTGGAGCCGGCGAAATTATTGCTTAAAATTGTTATGAAATACTCGACTTTTGCCAGTTTTCATGGTTGTAAATAATTGTTAATAAATCGTTGATTACGTTAGCGCTTTGAAAAATTGATTTTGCCGTATGGGGAGACCGGCGAAATTGTTGCTTAAATTGTTAGAAATACTCGACTTTTGACAGTTTTCATGGTTGTAAATGATTGTAAATAAATCGTAAATTACGTTAGCGTTTTGAGAAATTGAATATGGCGTATGGTGGAGCTGGCGAAATTATTGCTTAAAATTGTTATAAATAATCGACTTTTGCCAGTTTTTATGGTTGTAAATAATTGTATATAAATCGTTGATTACATTAGCGCTTTGAAAAATTGATTTTGCCGTATGGGGAGAACGGCGAAATTATTGCTTAAAATTGTTAGAAATACTTGACTTTTGCCAGTTTTCATGCTCTTAAATAATTGTAAATAAATCGTAGATTACGTTACCGCTTTGAAAAAATGGTTTGGCCGTATGGGGGGATTGGCGAAATTATTGCTTAAAATTGTTAGAAATACTGAACTTGTGCCAGTTTTCATGCTTGTAAATAATTGTAAATAAAACGTTGTAACAAGATGGCTAGTGGGGGAAAATCCCAACAAGCGACAGGCCAGCGATGCCCTAGAACACGGTGCTGCGGGTGTCAGACTAAAATAACTTGCTCGGGGATCTGCTCCTGGAATCCCGAAAACAACGCGAAGATCGTACACGAACTTCGCTTTCCAACTAATTGGATCGCTGAGTGAAAAGCGCGCGCTCGAAGAGTAAAGCGCGCGGCCGCTATGCTCAGATATGAAAACGACCGGCGGAGTCGTTTTCCCGCGGAGGCGGTGGTATCCGGGAGAAGGACAGGTTGTAATGAACAATGCGACGAGTAACTAGATATCACAGTATATTAAAATCAATGACGATTACATGCACAACGCACGTGCTTATTAAAACAATTATGAGTTAGTTCGCGCGCGACCGTTAATATTCAAACGCGCGAACGATACGGCGCGCGGCGAAGCTGCTAATCTCGCGCGCGGTGTTAAAGTACGGCGGGCTGACACACACCCACACGTACACGGTACAGAAAGCTTGCACGGGGCGATTTCCGTGCGAACCTTTACAATAAACCCACGAGAGGAGAGTAGAAAACTTACGTTAGGAAGGAGCAACCGGTGCACTCGGCTCTCTCTCGCTCTCTGTCGCTCTCACAGTAGATGCGCGCTATTTCTCTCTCTCTCTTACTCGCTGTGTCGGGTCGGCAGGCGGGCTGGCTGCCGGCTCCTCGCTCGCTGTCTCGTGTGGCTCACTAGGCTCGGGATCGCTCTCTCTCTCTCTCTGTCTCTCTTGCGTGCGCATCGCTATGTGCGGCGCCTCCACTACACTCGCGGGGTCTAACTAAAAACGATAGGACGGCGCGGACAAGTTAACTCACGAGAGACACGGAGGAGATGTTTCACGCGCGATGGCAGACACGAAGATGGCTGCCGTGACTCGCATAAAGCCGCAGCAGCTTCGCGGGTACGCGACGGGCATATTACGCGTCGCGAGACCGTTCTAATCTGGTCAGGATGCTCGCGCGCTCGCGTCCCCGGTGAGCATGACTGCTCGGCGCGGGTAATTCGAATCTCGAATTACCTAACTCGCGCACGCATTACACCCCCCCGCCAGACGTTGCTTAGGGGACCTGTGAGCAGGTCTGCCATCCATGGCCGTCGTCGTACCTGAAAATAAGGTTAATTCGGTGGAGCCTTTCGGGAAGGAATTTGGGACAAGAGAAGTATAAGAAGCGGAGTCACCCATTATCTTTTTTTTTTTATTTTTATTATAAAAAAAATAAAAAAAAAACTCTTCGGGGCTGAGCCCTCTTCAGCTGGCCCGGGAGTAAGTCCGGCGCCCCTTGTGGCGAGCTTGGTTGGGGCAGTGCTTCGACTTCTTTACCCCAAGCTCGCCACACATGAAGAACCGGGGAAGCGCCTGTGCACTTAACGCCTCCCGGGCCGCCTGCTCTTCTTCGAGCGCCCTTTAGAGGCGCTCCTCTTCTCGTAGGAGACGACGCTGGGCCTCTTCTTTGGCCCGACGCGCCGTCTCCTCCGCCTTTTCCCTGGCTCGCCTGGCCTCTTCCATGCGCTCCTGCGCACGTGCCAGACGAGCCTCCTCCTCCTTCTGCAAGGCGGGGTGGCGCAGCCTGGTGGCCCTGGCCTCTGCGGCGGCCGCGAGCTCTTTTCGCCGCCCTGGGCCATTCCGACCCATTTGCCGGCTTGCCGCTCGCCAGCCTCACCGTGGCACTGGAGAAAATCCTCCAGTGCAGCCAGAGCAGCGTCCTCCGCAGTGCGCGAGGACTTGCTGAGGCGCCGCGCCTCCTCTAGAGCCTGCTCCACCGGAACCCAGGCAGCACCGACTTCTTCGGTCGGTGCTCCTTTTGGGGCCTGGGTCGGAGCATCTTCTTTTTTTCCTTTTGCGGCCCGAGCCGCGCCGGCGTCAACTTCCGGCGCACAATGATGGGCTCGGGCCACCTCCTCTTCGGGGACTCGGCCAGCACCAATCGGCTCGGCTGGTGCTTCTTCTTCTGGCCCAGCCCCGCCCTTCTCCCGCTGCTCCTTCGGAGGATGAGGTCGCCGAAGCGGGGAAGGACCAACGCCTGGGTCGGCTGGTCCCGAAGGTCCCCTGCTTGGTTCCGACGCCTCTAACTCCTCTATTACAAGTGTGGAGGGCTCTTCCATTGGCGGTGGTGCCAGTGTCACTGCGTCTATGCCCTCCACTACCTGCTCCAGGAAGTCAATGACGGCGGGGTCAGGGTTGCACTGGATTAATCCAGCAATCACCTTCTTCGCCGTCTCTGCTATTTCTGGAGTCAAGCCTTGCATATCCTAAAACAGGCAAATTGACCCCGGAGATTGGTGTGACTGAGGATCGGAAAACAAGGACGAACACGGGTTAGTACGGACGGCACAGTTAGCGCTTTTTGGACGCTCGGGTTCGACGGGGGTAATTGGCACGACAGCAGTAGGTGCAGGCTTCTTCTTCGAGCCCTTTGGCTACCCTGAGCCTCGCTTGGACTCTGTTGGACCGACCACACGCGTAGGTCGGCCGTCGCTCGCACGCTTTCCTGGCCTATCTAATAGCGCGGTCTTACGAGGTGGACCACGCCTCTTAGCCGTCGCCCGAGGCTGTACATTCCCCTGGCTCACTCTGTTGCCCGCTGGCATACTACGTTCGGCTGAAGAGTCCCTCGGTGGTAGCGACTGTGCTACTTCTTGATTACTTTTATCCAAGTAGTTCTTGGGCTCTTCTGCGGAGACGTATCGCTTGAGTTACTGCGCATGGACGGGACGTATTGTTCGACCATCCTCACCTTGGATTTCATAGGTGTTTTCGCCTAGAATATTCACAATCGTGTAGGGCCCCGCGTACTTCGAGGCTAATTTGGCAGAAATCCCCTCAGCTGCTGAGGATAGTACCTTATTCTCTCTCCATACACGATCGCCTAGACAGAATTCTGAAGGTCGATGATGAGCGTCATAATATTTGGCTTGTCTCGCCTGCTCCGCTTGCGCGTCGGCCGCCGCCCGAACGTGCAATTCGCGGAGCTTGTCCAGGCGCGCCACCCAATTATTTATCGCCTCTTGCTGCCCTTGCTCTTCAGCTAACCTGTCTTCCTCCCGCCTTAGTGTCTTCGGTGGGTCAGGCTGTCCCCCGTAAATGAGCATGGCAGGACTTATTTTGGTAGAGCTGCGTTCTACCGTATTATACGCAAACGCCAGCTCGTTCAGATGCTCATCCCAGGACCGGTGATTCTCCTCCGCGTAAGACATGATCATGGTCTTCACCGTTCGGTTCACACGCTCGACGGGATTGGCTTGAGGGTGATATGGTGGTGTAAACGTGTGATGCACGTCTCTCTCCTTTAAGAATGCCTCTAAGGGTGCATTCTTAAATTCAGTCCCATTATCGGAGAGAAACACCTCGGAGACTCCGAACCGCAGACATACTCGTTCGTTGAGCCCTTGTATCACCGATTTTACATCTGCCCTTTTTATCGGAATCACTTCTATCCAGCGTGTGAACAGGTTCTGGAAGATGAGAATGTATTCGTGGCCGTGCTTGGTTTTAGGGAGTGGTCCCATAATGTCGCTGGCCACGATTTGCCATGGACGCTGTGTTATACGACGTGCCATGAATCGTGCTGGAGCGCGCTGTTCGACTTCGCACTGCTAGCAAATTTGGCACTGATTCACATATCTGGCCACATCTCGAGACATGTGTGGCCAATAATACTTCCGCCTTACTCTCTCTAGAGTTTTCTCGCGTCCCAAGTGCCCAGCAGTTGGAAAGTCATGGCATTCTCTCAGTACTTCACGTCGCTTTTCGTGAGGGACTGCTAACTTCCATGCATCGTCGTCGCCGAGAGATTCATCTATGACTTCATTAGGGTTGTACTTGTACAGTCTCCCCCCCGCCAGCTTGAACGTGGGGAAGTCTCGCGGCTGCTGTTGAACCTCTTTCACGATCTTGAGGTACCAGTGGTCGTTTGTATGGCGCTCGAGCTCTAATGCGGCGACCGCTGGCTCTTCTTCCTCGAACATCCGTGAAAGGGCATCTGGGACATTGTTCAACGAGCCCTTTCGATGTTCGACCGTGAAACTGTGGTTCTGGAGCTCCAAAGCCCACCTAGCTAACCTGCCGGTCGGGTTTTGGAGGTCACGGAGCCACTTCAAGCTGCTATGGTCCGTGATAACCTTGAAGTCGTAGGCCTCTATATACGGACGGAACTTTTTAATTGCCCAGAGAATTGCTAGACATTCTCGTTCCGTCACGCTATAATTGCTCTCGGTTGCGCTCAGAGTTCGACTCGCGAACTCTAGGACTCTTTCATCGCCGTCAATTATTTGGTATAGCACCGCTCCCAGACCTGTATCGCTCGCGTCAGTTTGCACCACGAACTGCGCGTTAGATACCGGTCTGTGTAGAATCGGTGCAGAAGCTACTAGCGCTTTTAGCTTTTGGAAGGCCTCTGCTTGTGCTGTTGACCACTCATATTTCCGATCCTTTTTCGTTAATTCGGTCAATAGTTCAACAATTGTGGCGAAGTTCGATAAAAACTTTCTATACCACGAGGCCATTCCTAAGAAACGTCTCAACTGACGGAGGTTTTTCGGTACCGGATACTCCATAATGGGCTTTATTTTCTCGGGGTCTGGCTTAAAACCATCTCTATTTACTATGACCCCGAGATATTAGACCTCATCGCGACAGAAGACGCTCTTCTCGTGATTTATTGTGAGGCCCGCGTCCTGTATCCTGTCCAGAACTCTTTTTAGAACCTCTTTATGCTCCTCGAATGTCTGTGACTATTATTATATCGTCGAGATACCAGTAAGCAAAAGGTTCGTGTTCGGGGCCGATGACTTTGTCAATCAGCCTCTGGAAGGACGCTTCGGCATACGAAAGACCGTAGGGCATTCTCGTAAATTGGAAAAGCCCTTTGCCTGGCACGGTGAAGGCCGTAGTCTCTTTGGACTCCGGACTAAGTGGTATCTGGTGGTACGCACTGCTTAAATCCAACGTGGAGATGTATCGCGCTTTCTGCAGTTTGCGCAAGATACTTTCCATGTATGGTAACGGGTACGCGTCTGGCCTTGACGCTGCGTTCACTTTTCTGAAGTCCACGCAGAAACGGAACTTCCCGTTGGACTTGCGTACCATTACCACTGGACTTGACGAGCCACTTGTCGAAGGCTCTATTATTCCCGCGACTAGCATTTCCTCCACCTGTTTGTGCATCTCTTCCTCGAGTTTCTGAGATACAGGGTAGTACTTCTGTTTAATGGATCTTGTAGAACCGACGTCTATTGCATGCCCGAACCATGAAGTACACCCTAGTCGTGCCAGGCTGCTACCGATCAGCTGAGCTACTAGAGCATCTACCTCTTTGCACTGTTCTTCTGTTGGGTCCGCCAACCCTATAGCTGATACGGACACGGTGTTGTTTGCGGTTATGGCGGCTACTTCTAACTTTACGCTTGCATCGTCATCCTTGAGATGCAGCGTGTTATCTGTGGGGTCTAAGACAGCGCTAAACTTCTTAATTAAGTTTACCCCCAAGTAGCACTCCGTATCTAGATCTGGCATTATTGCGACGCACACTTCTTTGCACACGCCAGCCACGACCGTGGGCAGATACACATAGCCAACCACTGCTATGTTGCCTGTTTGCCACCCGTGCCGTTAGGCCGCTGGCTGGGATTAGCTCTTTTCCACAAGCCGTAGCGAGCTGTAGGCCGATGGAATTCATCCCAGTCCATGAAGCTCCTGTATCGAAGAGTGCTCGTAGCCTGTAACCGGCTACACCTACGTGAAGCCACCATCACGAGCAAGTTTCTTGGTTGACTTCATTCGGTTGAATCACGGGCACTTCTTCGCTCTCTACTCCAGACGATTGGACCGAGTTACCCTTGGTCTCTGGTGAGAGCTGGGGGCGGGTATGTGGTCGCGTTTACCTGCCCCCTGGCCGTTTCCCTGTTGGTTTCCGGCAGCATTGGGCTTGTTGCCCCCTTTTGCTCATACCCGGGTTCCCTTCGGTATTCTTGCCTTTGTGGAGGTTCGTTATTTCTTGGGCTTTGCGGCCTAGCCTGGTGGGTCGAGCTACTACCCCCACTAGGCTGGTTCGTAACTTGCCCGCCCTCCCGCCGCCTATTTTCCCAGTTACCCTTCTTCTTAGGTTTTCTGGTTGGCGGCAGGCTAGGCTTTTGCCCCTTGTTCTCGTCGGTGCTTTTCTATGTCAAGGCCGATAAGCATTCGGCCATGACCCGACGGAACATAGCCCCGAGGCTCTCTCGAGGCTCGTGCTGTTGGTGCCTCATCGCCGCCACGCTTGGATTCTGCTTTTTCCGCTGGTCTGTGGGCAGCTCAGTCGGCACGTAGGCAAATTCTGGCATGTACGTACACTCGGGCGGTGGTGGCGAGTGATACACCTTATCTGCCGCGAGCGCTAATTCGGCTTCCCGGGCCAGGTCCAGGAGCCCTCGGTAATCCGTAATTTGATTTCGCATTACCAACTTTTGCAGTTCTGGCCGCATGTTCCGGTGCAACATGTCTAACTGTTGAGCGATGCTAGGCACCGGAACCAACTTTAGGATCACGGCATGTAGATTTACTACGTAATCACGCGTAAGTTCATTTCTGCCTTGAGTCCTCGCGTTTATTTCCGCCATGACGCGCTGCTGATGTCCCCTGTCCCCGCCATACATGTGCGTTATGGCCTCTATGATATCTGGCCACGATCGCCATGTGTGGTGGTTATTCCGGTACCAGGTGGCCGTTACCCCAGTTAGGAGCTCTGACAACTACGAAAGCACCTCGTCGTGTGTCAGATTAGCTAGAGTTCTGCATTCCTCTATTCTTGTGAGGAATAACTCGACGCTCTGCTCCTTTGAGGACCCTGAGAACCTGATGTGTCATTTTCGGACTATCTGGCCCACATCACGGTTCGTCTGCTGAGGCAAATACGTATGCCTCTCAGACGGGTCCTGGGTCGCACGATTCCTAGTCGCGCTGGGAAGAATTTCTGGTATTATTCCTCCCAGCCTCTGTTGGGGACTGGAGACTCGGGCTGCTGCTGTTAAACTCCGCATACGTGAACGTGTCTCGGAAATTCACATGCGGTGATCCTCGTCTACGGCCCGTGCTTGGGGGTTGAACTCCCTCCAAGTGCGTACTTGAGGTTGGATGTCGAGCTCCTTGCAGTATGCGTACATTTTCTTTAAGCTCTTCAACCTCTTCGACGAGTGTTTTGATCACCGCCAGTAGCTGATCCGATAATATACTGTCTCCGACTGCTGTCCCAGCGGTTCGCGACTCACGCTGTCGCGGCCACTTCAGGTTTTGCGATTGCGGCGGGTTTCGCGATTGCTGCCAGAACCCGTGCTGCCTATTTCGTGCTAACGACTCTTCTTCGTAGTTGCGCTGGCATTGTCGTTGCCTACGCTGCTCTTCCAGGAGCACTTGCTGCCGCTGCTGCTGCTCCTGCGGTTGTTGCTGTTGCTGCCGTCGCTGCTGCTCCATCTGCTGTTGCTGCATTTTCTGCTGCTGCATTTGCTGCTGCTGCAGTTGTTGCTGTTGAAGCTGTCCCTCGGCTTCGGCTGAAGATGTCCCGGTGGGTGCTGCAGAGCTCAATATCTCTGTCCCGGAACCCTCCTGGCCGTTTGCCTCTTCCGCTGGCTCCACCACTGCATTATGTGCTTATTGTGGAGCGTTCATCCTCCGAGACTCCGAGAGTTTCTGCATCACTATCGGGTCATCAAGGAGCGTTATGAACGGGTGCGGGTGGTCTGGGTCAGTATTGGGATCCACAATAGTCGACCCAGGTTTGTTCATCAACGTTAAGTCGATGAACGCCCTTCGGGACTGCTCGTGTTTAGCAAACGCTTGCTGCTCCGACAGCTCCGGCTCTGGCACGAAATCGGCGGCACTATAATCGTCCATAAGCCACTTGATCGCTGTCAGCATATTTACTGACTGCAGATCTGACTGCTGTAGACCAAGGGCTTGCATGGCCTCGTTTATTTCCTCTTCGGGCTATGTATAGGCCCAATTGAGTATCGCAGATTCCGCAAATTGCGATGATCGGGCCATGGTGTCAATTGGCTGTGCACTTCCCCACGAACTTATTTTACTAGCGCGAGTAGTATCTGTATTGATGGCAGAGAGAGTTTGCCTATTCAACCGTTGAGCTAGCTTTTTCAATGCGAACCCGGGTTATTTTCTAAGAGCTACGGCGGTTGCTCTTAACCTCGATAACGCACGAGGGTTTCCCGTATGCGGCTCTAAAAAACAAAAGCTATTTTTGTAACTAATTACAATTTGTAATTAATTACGCTCAATTACTCGAACTTGTAATTTTAAAATAAATATATGTGAAAATATTTATATATATATATATGTCTCAAAACGGACAATATCACTAAAAAACACAAAAAATAAATACAATTTTCACCTAAAAAAATAAAAAAACAATTTTAAAGTTCGAGGGGATTTTTGCGCTCAAGTTTTTACGCGGGCGCACAGTCAACTTTTTGTTCCGAGAGTGCCTGCCGACTTTCTCTCGATTTTCTACTAACAGCACAACAAAAGAAAAAAAAATTTTATTTTTCGTCCACTAAAAAATAATTCGTATCGAAAATACGAGAGGAAAAAAAAAATTGTCGAGTCGAGAAAAATACTAATTAAAAAAAAATTAATTATCGCTTGAAAAAAATAAATTTTTGTCGTTAAAAAAAATTAATTGTTATTAAAACATGTTAATTGTTAAAAACAATTACCTAACGCACAAAAATTTCGCGATCAAGATCTCTCCTCGTCGGCACTCTAGATCGAGGGTTATTGGCTATCGCTCGCCTAACCTCTCGACCGCACTCTCGCAACAGCGCGGCTGTGTCACGCACACGCACACACGCGCCTAGGAGCTGCGGCACGAAGAGCCTTTCTTTACAGCTTACGCTCAGCTACGCTGCTGAACTCCTTCGCGCCAAGCTTCGCCGCGAATTACGTACGCACCGCGGGTCCTTCTCCACCCCCAAAACGTTGTGGCGCCAGTTGTAACGGGATGGCTATTGGGGGAAAATCCCAACAAGCCACAGGCCAGCGATGCCCTAGAACACGGTGCCGCGGGTGTCAGACTAAAATGACTTGCCCGGGGATCTGCTCCTGGAATCCCGAAAACAACGCGAAGATCGCACACGAACTTCGCTTTTCAACTAATTGGATCGCTGAGTGAAAAGCGCGCGCTCGAACAGTAAAGCGCGCGGCCGCTATGCTCAGATATGAAAACGACCGGCGGAGTCGTTTTCCCGCGGAGGCGGCGGTATCCGGGAGAAGGACAGGTTGTAATGAACAACGCGACGAGTAACTAGATATCACAGTATATTAAAATCAATAACGATTACATGCACAATGCACGTGCTTATTAAAACAATTATGAGTTAGTTCGCGCGCGACCGTTAATATTCAAACGCGCGAACGATAGGCGCGCGGCAAAGCTGCTAATCTCGCGCGCGGTGTTAAAGTACGGCGGGCTGACACACACCCGCACGTACACGGCACAGAAAGCTTGCACGGGGCGATTTCCGTGCGAGCCTTTATAATAAACCCGCGAGAGGAGAGTAGAAAACTTACGTTAGGAAGGAGCAACCGGTGCACTCGGCTCTCTCTCTCGCTCTCTGTCGCTCTCACAGTAGATGCGCGCTATCTCTCTCTCTCTCTCTCTCTCTGTCTCTCTCTCTCTCTCTCTCTCTCTCTCTCTCTCTCTCTCTCTTACTCGATGTGTCGGATCGGCAGGCGGGCTGGCTGCCGGCTCCTCGCTCGCTGTCTCGTGTGGCTCACTTGGCTCGGGATGGCTCTCTCTCTGTCTCTCTTGCGTGCGCATACGTTATGTGCAGCGCCTCCACTACACTCGCGAGGTCTAACTAAAAACGATAGGACGGCGCGGACAAGTTAACTCACGAGAGACACGGAGGAGATGTTTCACGCGCGATGGCAGACACGAAGATGGCTGCCGTGACTCGCATAAAGCCGTAGCAGCTTCGCGGGTACGCGACGGGCATATTACGCGTCGCGAGACCGTTCTAATCCGGTCAGGATGCTCGCGCGCTCGCGCCCCCGATGAGCATGCCTGCTCGGCGTGAGTAATTCGAATCTCGAATTACCTAACTCGCGCACGCGTTACAACGTAGATTACGTTAGCGTTTTGAAAAAATGATTTTGGCGTATGGGGGAGCTGGCGAAATTATTGCTTAAAGTTATTATAAATAATCGACTTTTATCAGTTTTTATGGTTGTAAATAATTGTAAATAAATCGTAGATTACGTTAGCGCTTTGAAAAATTGTGGTTTTCTTATGTGGGGGCTGGCGAAATATTTCTCCCGCTCCCCCTTTTGTTTATTTATAACGTTGTTTATATGCTTGTAAAAAAATAGATTGTGGTTGTAATTAATTGTAAAAAAAACTGTACAAAGTTATCCAATTGTTTATTTTAGGATTAGTGATTTGGTGGCGGGAGGGGTGGGGGGAATGAACGTAAAAGACAAGGGGTTAGTAAGCCACGTACCGTTATCATTATCCAAGCTAAGAAACACGATATGAAAAAGAAAGCGCATAATATAGTAATGAACAGGCTCCGCAATGATATAATACTACCAGTTGGGAAAATAAATGAAAACAAAGATGGTTCTGTTATAATTAAATGTGTAAACGAAGAAGATGTACCCCAAATCGATGAATTACTGAAAAATATAATTTGACATTGTTTTAATGTTAAACAAGAAGAACTCGATAATCCAAGGTTATTGGTGTATTGACAATAACATGGAAAGTGGCGCACTTGAAGATGATATCAATGAAAGAAATGTTGAAGGAACAGATTATTTTTGCACAGTAAGCATATATTTGAGAATAAAGAAAAGTAAACCAAAATGCCATAATAACAGTATGATCTGAGATGCACAGGTTTATATGGAATAACAATTACAAATTATACATAGGTTATCAATGTTGCCGTGCTTACGATGACATCAACATAAGACTTTGTTTCAAGTATGGTAGAATTGGTCATAGCGGAAAAAATGTAAAAATGTAAGTGTTTTTGTCTACGTTGTGCAGTGATCACCTTATAAAAGATAAACAAATTAAATGTATCAATTGTTGTTATGGAAATAAAAAAAAAATAGAGTCTAACAAGAAACACTGAACATATAGCTAAGGATACTGAAAAATGTGAGTACCTAAATCACATAATTAATAAAAAAATTAAAACAACTGATTATCGAATTACACCAAATATACGAAAATTCCTGAGATTTAATGGAATTCTTCATTACCAACAAAAATCTAATGATAAAGCCACTGATGAACTTCTTCATCAATGGCTTAATAACTTCTTATGCTATCGTCAAACAACATAGATGGCAATGTCATTGATAAGAAAACTAACTTATCTACAATTGAAAAAACACCTGATCCACAAAATCTACAAGACTTATAACTACAATAATGGATTCAGAATGTGAATTTGATGATAAATTTGAAACAATCTTATTAAAGACTGAATCTGTGTCAACTTTATGAATATTGATGATTTGTGAATACTTTTCGTCAACATAAAGCCTAAAAACAAATCATAAAAATCTTGAAATCTTTATCCAGAATATTAAATTTAAGCCAGATATAATAGTTTGAAACCGGCTATTTATAATACCACACCATGACTTATATAATCTAAATGACTATACCTATGATAAGTTTTACAATCGCAGTTATATAAATAAATCAGATGGTCTAGTTGTGTACATTAATAAATACATTAGCTCAACGCATGACACCAAAGAGGTAGTCATCGTAAATTTTCTGAATATTACTATAAATCTAAAAGAACGAAAAAATTGAAAATAACCTGATTATATAGACGTAACGACATAACAGAAAAAGAATATGTTGAAAATCTACTAATATTTCCAAAAAGCAATGAAAATATAAAAAATCAATTTTTAATTAGAGATTTTAATATAAATTTGATGGACAATGACCAAATACCTACGAGTATAAAAACGATCTCTACGAATTGGGCTACATAACTTCTTTTAATGGTATTACTAGATCTAATCCTCATGATTCAAATTTAGGAACATGTATTGACAATATGTTCTTAAAAACCGAACTTGGGAATATAAATTCATATAAGTTTATTCCTAGAATAACGGATTATTATCCCCTGATGACCTCAATAAAAACTATAAAAGGGAAAAAAGGCTTTAAAAAGTATTATAGTTTTGTTAATTATAATAACTTAAGTTACGAAGCTAACAAATCGAATTGGAACATTATAAGAATTTGGAATATCATGAAAGCTAAAAAGAAGCATAAACTACCTGAAGCAATTATGCCTACTATATTTCCCTACCAACCATAATGAAATACTGAAGCATATCTCTGAAATGAAAGAGACGGCGGGAGGAATAGTTGGAATAAATACAAAAGTTCTAAAAAACTAAAGTAAGCATATAATAATTCAACTTGAACATATCTTTAACTTATGCATTGATAAGTCCATATGGCCTAAACAACTAAAAATGGCAGAAGTAGTACCAAGTTTCAAATCAGGGGAAAAACGTCTCGCAACTAACAACAGACTAATATCATTAATATTTAACATTGCCAAATTACTAGAAAAAATAATACATTGTCGTTTGGTGCTTCCTAAATAAAAATAAAATATTATTAGATAATCAATAAGGTTTTCGAAAAAAGAAAGGTACCAAGGATGCGCTAACCCTTATTACAAACATTATCTACAACAATTTCAACAACAATATACCTACTATTGCAACTTTCTTGGATTTAGCTAAAGCATTTGACACAGTTAATCACAACGTCCTATTATCAAAATTAGAAAATTGTGGAGTACGGGGCATTAAATCTACCCAAAGACTACCTTAAGGACAGAACTCAAGCAGTTAAAATCAAAGACCATGTAAGTAATGCACTACCCGTGAAAACAGGAGTTCCACAAGGGACAATCTTGGGTCCGCTGCTATTTTTAATGATTTACTAACTACTGTACCCAAAGAAAATACCATTTCGTATGCAGATGATACAGTAATATTAAGTATGGGACCTACATGGGAGCAAACACAGGCTCAATTTAGCCAATTTTATTAGTTCAATTTAACAAGTTACTAAGCGACGTCAGTACTTGGATAGCATTAAGTGAACTATCATTAAATGTGAAAATGAACGATATTCATGACACTTGGAATTTATAGTATTAGTGTGCCTAACAACTTAACAATTTTTATAGGCAATAAGAAAATTGAAAGAGTATACTACATCAAATATTTAGTTGAAATAATAAATAGCAATATGAAATGGGATAAAGATATCGCGTATATTGCTAAAAGGACGAGATATTTACTTTTTGTATTTAATAAATTAAGACCAATTCTCGAAACTAAGCACTTAATCACTTCATATTATGCATTATTTAATAGCTAGGCTAACTATGTACTCAAGGAACTCGAATCTTTACAAGATAGAATCATCAATGTTATTAATAAAACAAAAAATTATACTTTTCAACTTTTATGAATGAAAGATAACTTTAAAATAGATTCAGTTAGGTTTCATTACAATGATTTAAAAAAGAAGTTTATGGACTCAAAAAGAAATAAAAGCCTTACAATGCCTGAAATCAATAAATCGGTAAATTTCAAGAATAATGTAATTATTGTTGCTCTGAAAGTATTTAACGAATTCCCTAATCAATTAAAAACCACTTAATCTTAGTAATGAATACATAGAGGCAAAAACTATCAAATGGTACAAAAAAAGAGAGAAAAAAAAGAAAAAAAAAAACAAATAATAACAGTATATTTTTTTAAATATTTGTAAAATCTTGTTATAAAAAAGCATATATAGTTTATTAAGATTTTATAACACAAACTTTGTTAAACTTTCAGTTTGTAAGTAGTTTGTAATTTAATATTAAGCTTAGTCTTAGTTAAACCAGGTCTAAAACACAGGTAACTAGATTACCTCTTTTAGGATGTAAGGTTCTTCAATTATGCAGTGTATATCTTAATGTAATCTACATGTAATTGTATTCTGGTGAGTAAATAAATAATTAAAATAAAATAAATGAGAATAGTCGGGACGTCCGGTTTCAGATGGATTCGGTCCAATATTAATTTGATGAATTTGTGTGTATTTGGAGTGATCAAATTCGGTTAAAAAAGAAAAATGGTATATTTTCAGTATATCAATCTCTCTTTTCCATTCACGTTTTTCTGCGTACTAAAGCGTCGTGAAGAAAAAATAATGGCTCCAAAAACTGGAAAATATCTTTCAGTTTATGTTTTGACTTTTTCTGTATCCCTAACATCTGGTTATGAGCAAGCTAAATAAGAGTACGTCAACATCTACTTCTAAACATGTGTAAGGGGTTAAGTTAGTTATTTCAATAAGCCTAAAATTATGTATGTATATCATTAACAATATTTGACTCGTGGGAAGTGCACTTAGCGCATCGTGCAGACCTAAACTCAAAACTTTAGTGTAATAAATAAACTTTTTTGTAAAAGCAAATATTTTTAATGTTTGACGTAACAAGCATATTATAAAAAAGTGATTAAACAAACATTAATTAATTTATATTGATAATTTCAATTTGTTTGAGGCTCAATTCCAAATTTTAGTGATTTTCACTATACTTTTGTTATTCAACGTCTTCTTCTGCCATTAACGTTTGGGACTGAAGTTTCTGAAACATAAAAAAAAGGCGGAATAAATTTCAAATTTTTGTATGGCTACTTAATTGTATTCAAATATTGTGCATAATAATTTGTAGTAACCTCTAAACTTACATCCTTTTAGGAATAAAGTACACATAGTACAACAGTGTGCAAATAGTATGAGATAAACATACTAGATTTTGAAACGAATTAAGCGTTTTTAACCAAAATATTTGTGTGGGAGCAACTGCAGAACGTCTTTATTCATAAAATTATCTCTATATACAGTGCTTTAAAAGTTCATAAGTTGATAAAACGGAATCCGTAAATTTTCTGAATGAATTTTTTTTTTTTTTTTTTTTTTTTTTTAATATTATAATCAAGTTTTTAAACATTGGGGAATGTCCGAAAACCGTGCTGGCTTTTATCTCGCAATATAAACAAGCGACAATTTATGGCTAGTAAATAATTATAGAAGATTTCGATACAAGTGTGTAAAGCGGGCTATTTACACATGGGTGTACTTTCTTTGAGCGAAGCGAGGGAGACAAAACACCCATGCGAGAATTACCCGCCTCACTTACATGGGTCAAACTCTACTTTTATAACAGAGTGAGAAATACAGAGTGAGATTTTGAAGCTTTTTCGTTCTCTATGAGTGTAACGTTTACCATTCGAGTGAAGCGAGGTAGTACAAAAGCGTCTTTTACGTTCTTCCCGTACACTTTTATGACAAGAGTAAACAAGAAAATTTCTTAATATTGTGATATGTCATGGAATTAAGAATATTAGTATCGTTGGTCGTGTGACTTACTGAAAATTATGTGTTTTCAGTTTTTTCACTCTTTTGAAAGTAAATAACTTATTTACAAACCGAAATCTAGTATAGGGTAAAAAAGATATACAAACTATTGATCTCAGTTAAATTTCGAGCTTTGTGTGAATAAAGTGTTTTAGTAAGACCCCCTTACAATATCTTAAAGGTACAGAACGAGTGATCAATTACAAAAATATAGGCTATCAGTTTATAAAAATGCTACCTAATTCTACTCACAATTTGATAAAGTTTTCCCATTCAGTGAGTATAAATCCTCAAAGTGCCGAAAAATCTTCAAAGTATCGGTATGATGCTCAATATAATCCTCAAAGGATGTAAAATATATATTTATTAGTGGCATGGTGTGGTTTGTGCACATAAGAATTATGCACATATTTATTGTGCACACTTTAGCATTGGTGTATATCTATATCTATGTGTATACTCCAATGCTAAAGTGTGCACAATAAATATGTGCATAATTCTTATGTGCACAAACCACACCATGCCTTATTAGTAAGGTTTACCTCACTCGCTGACGCTCGCTTGGTTAATATTTTTGTTTTATTTTTCTTAATTGATATTCGTAAAAATTTTTAAGTTTAATGTGTTATATTTGAATACCGTTTTTACCAAAAAGTCACTTAATACTGCATTTAATTAATATAATAACATCTTCTATTTTTAAGCTTTTATAATTCAATCTTCATCATTCAAACCGGATTATTCTACTATGGATGCTGCTGTTAAGTATTTACTTTTGACTATAATATTCGTTGTCAGTAATAAATATTGTATAATAAATTTTTATTTAATACAGTACATAAACTTGAAACTTCCGACGAGTCTCTTGAGTCTTAAAATTTTCAAAATATTTACTTAATAACATTTATATATATATAATAGTAATAGTACATATAAATCACATTATAAAATATCGATTAGTTTAATCGAAAATGACAAAAGCAATTAAACAAAAGATGAAGAGACAGGCACGTAGTGAACAATACAATGCTAAGATAAATAAAGAAAGGAAACAAAAGGAAACTCTTAAAAATTATACATTAAATAAAGTAAAAATTGAAGAAGCTAAGAGGACAAAAGTATTAAAACAAAAAATTAATAGGCAGAAAAGAAGTGCAGAAGAAAAAGAAGAATTAAATAAAATAAGAAGAACAAAAGCAAAAACATTAACTATTGCAGCTACTTTTTATTCTGATTTTGATAAAAATATTATTACTGAAAATTGTTTAGGAGAAACTAATGTGATGTGTGTATTTTGTCAAGTCAAACATTTTAAATTTGAACTAACAGTTGACAAAAAATTTCAAAATTGTTGCAACAGAGGGAAAGTAAATTTATCGGGCAATATTTCTTATTCAGAACCTTTTGTTGGAGTATATGTAAATGCTACGCTCCTGAACATAGTGACATGCATGTGACAGTGTATGTGAGAGTACCGAGAGCGCCGAAAACGCATGTAAAACTAGTCGCCACGAGAGAGCCATGCGAGTCGGACGCGTGCTTACGAAATGTAACCTATAACACTAACAAGGAAAGGATACTTCGTCGAGTGGGTGTAAGA
This sequence comes from Torymus aiolomorphi, assembly GCA_036365515.1. Taxonomy (NCBI): domain Eukaryota; kingdom Metazoa; phylum Arthropoda; class Insecta; order Hymenoptera; family Torymidae; genus Torymus; species Torymus aiolomorphi. The sequence continues at coordinate 183,169,135 of CM070874.1, forward strand.
GGCTATTATCTCGGGGAAGCGATGAGAAGGCTATTATCTTGGAAAAGCGGTGAGAAGGCTATTATTTCGGAAAAGCGGTAAGGAGGCTATTATCTCGGAAAAGCGGTAAGGAGGCTATTATCTCGGCCGAGATTTGAAGAGTATATTATCTCGAAAAGAATTGTTATTTGAAATAGTTTTTAGGTTGGTAACCATGGCACGATTTTTGAATAAAATTCAAATGTAATTGTGTGTTGAATTTTACAAACAAAATTTTAATTTATACATGTATAAAAAATAAAATTTTTTTCCGAAACACCAAAACAAAATTCTTTTTCACTTATCACTATATACATGTATACATAGGCAGATTTTTACAACAAAACCAAATGTTTTCTTTTTAGTATTTCGAGAGTGCCCGACTTTGCATTCTAAAATAGCGATTTTTCACTGAATTTAATTTAATGGAATGTCATGTTAAGAGATAAACTTGTTATGAGAGGAGAATCATGCAAGTGCGATTGCAACCGCATATATAGTTAATTTCTTCCTCTAGCTCAACTTGCAAAATTCAAAAAGGGTTTGAGAATACTTTATGAAAGTCCATGGCACTCCCCACGTAGTGCCACTTTCCACCCGTCTAGTGTAGTATGTAGAGCACGTTTGACAAACATTAGTTTTCGTTTTACGCATAATTGCACGCGTTACAAAAAAGTATATTCGACTGTGCTTCCCTATTTTTGACGCGATTTTCTAATTTTTCCATTTTTTAAAATATACTCAATGCTATAATTAATAAAATTTAGTTGTCCTTGATTTTTCATTGATTTATCGATTGTTTCATATACTTTAAAGTTATTATTATCATTATTATTATCGTTATTATTATTATGGTATTATTAGTGCAATTAGATTCGGATAAGCTTCTCTACAATCAGTGCATATTCCTCTGCACTGATACCAAATCAATGTTATACTTATAACTGATCACTTAATATTCATCGATTATCAGTGGACTTTTACTGATAATTTTTGTTATGCTACTGATTTGGTTCATCAGTTAATAATATATTATGTATTATGATTATTATTTACCCAAACAATCCCATAAGAACGGCGCTTCTATAAGCATCTATATACGCTGTTTATATATATGCAATGGTATTTTCGAAATCAAAGAGGGGAGCAGATATAAACAAACGAACTCTGACTTATCGCCCTACATAGCTATGTGCTATATGTATACGGCATTAAATTTTAAAAGGAAACTACTATCTGCGATTTAACCTTCTAATACATGTAAACAAAAGGAATTGAAAAACTCATGTGAGATCTATTTCGATTTTTGGACTGTCGTTCAATCAGTATGGTTCAAGTCTTTGAATCGCAGGCACCTTTCGAGTGTTTATTCTTGTCTGTGATTGTTCTTTTTATAAAGTTAATGAATATATACTGCACCTGGATTCTGTCTCCACATTATGGACAATTGTAAGTATTATTTTTTTTAATGATAAATTAGCCCATATAAATAAGCTGATGCACTGATATTAGGTTAGCATCAAGACCGTATTTCAATGTTGACTGTCGCGCCATGCATATTTCTATTACGTCAAGTCGTTCGATTTCATGCCATCTTCAATAGTGTAATACTCAATACATATAGTATTATTACATACCTCACTATAACTAAACTATTAATGTATGTTCTTAATTATCTGCGGTCATTGTCATTCATTAAGATATTATTAACATAATATCATATTGTTATAATATTATGATGTTATTCGCACGTGATGTATTAATTAAATAAGAATCTCCTTAAACTCTTGGTAATAATAATAATAATAATAATAATAATAATAATAATAATAATAATAATAATAATAATAATAATAATAATAATAATAATTTTCCATGGTTTAAAAGTTAACAATATGACGATATTTCATAAAAAATATCGAATATCTACGGAGATATATAATTATATAATATATATTATATATTACGTAATACTTTTATTGTGGACCTATGCTATTATAGTATAATGTCTAAATCAATATTGATTATTATTTTTCTTTTGCAGTTCTAAATTGTTTGCAAGATCTCGGAAGATCGTCACTTGAGGATGGACAAGCAGAAGTGTCTAATTATTTTGATTGGACGACGAAACTTGACCAATCGGCAGCTGTGCCAGTCGAAACAGAAAAGTATGAGGAAGGTAACACAATTATTTATCTCGCTTAAATTAAAACAAATTCTCGCAGTGCAAAATGTTCATATAATTTTTTATTTATTGAAATAGATTGCAATTTGATGACTAACTGCAATGCCGAAACTCAAAATAGTCATTACTATCGAGCGCCGGACACTTACGAATTCACTTAATTAGTTTCGCACTCAGGAAGCTCCACAGCAACAGAAGCATTGCAGCAGATTAATGGTGAGTGATTTTGCATTCAATTTTTGTGGCTGCTATCGGGCACCCATACGTATGAGCTTTCCAGACGTAACGACGACGAGCATACATGTACGCGTGCGTAAATACTCGCTACGCTCGGGCGCTTATACATGCCGTGCCCTAAAGTACAACTTATGCCACTAGTATCGTAATGTACTATTACATATAAAAATTGTAAACTGTTATTAACGAATATTCACTGTTATTATTATTTATTTATTGGAATAGATTTTGATTGGATGGCTAATCACGAAACCGAAATTCAAAATTATTGGGACTACCGGGAACCGGTAACGGATGAGGACACTCGAACGTCCTTAGCTTCGCACATGGAAAGCTTTACAGCAATGCAAACGGTATCACAGCAGAGTAATGGTAAGTCATTTTTAATTAAAATATTTTTGCAGTCATTCGATTCTTTTAACAATTTTCATCACTTTAATGTTTTTTTAACATGATTTTCTAATGTTAATTCCACAACTTCTTTTGCTGGAACTTCCCCCGAAGCATGTGACAACACGATGTGTTCCACTGAGACGGCGACGACATTCGAGTCGTCTCATCTGTCTTCAATGAACCACGTTGATCCTAATGATAAAATACATTTTATCTTTTATGAAAAATTTATTGTTCGTTACAGTGTGCATAAAGTAACAATTTTCGTTGAATCGATTTTCCCGATATCTGTAGCAAAAAAAAACGTTCGACGTACATACGACTGATTTTCTTTACTCGTGTAATCACACAATCGTCACCCTCGCTTAGCTCAAGGGACTTAGCTGAGACGACAAACATCACTTTTTGAGAACCAACTCGGTGGCACTAGTATCGAAAAAAATTATTATCTTTAATGCTTGTTTCTTTAGGTCTTAAACGTACCAGAAAGCGATTATCGCGTCAAGAGAACTGGAAATCTCATGTAGCCAAGCAAGCCCGCGCGACTGGTCAAACTAGTGTTACCCTAGATGGAAATCCGATAGAACAGCGGAAAATCGGATCTGCGTGTTGTTGCCGTTTCCGATGCGCATCCAAAATATCAACGGATGATCGCACAACTCTATTTGATAAATACTGGAAGATAGGTACTAGATCCCGACAGTGGGATTATATCGATAAATTAATTGTCTCTACAGAACCAAATGAAAAAAAAGTTAAGGAGATAAATAATCCAAGAGAGAAGAAAATCACACGCGAATATTATCTTCCAGTGTGCTCAACGAAAATCAAAGTATGCCGCACCATGTTTTTGAACACGTTCGGTAAAGTATACTTTAATTATGTATAATTAGATCGTAAATTAATGTTATTCATTCTTCGGAAAATTATTCATGCATGTTTTAATATCAATAGTATATTATGCACCAAGGACGCGATATGTATCATTCTCGGCTGTATCATGTTACAGCTTGCGTCCGTGATAGTATATACAATTTTTTTTTGTCCTCAGGCCGCAAAATGAATTTTTGCGGCCCGTATAGAGGTCGCGAAATACTAAATGTATTTTGCGGCCTAGGCCTTACATTTAGTATTTCGCGACCTCTATACGGGCCGCAAAATTCATTTTGCGACCTGAGGACAAAAAAATATATTTTGAATTATTGTCAATTCGTGTAATTAGCACTGACAAACTCTTCAGTTGATTCTATAGAACTCTATTAAAATAAGGTAAATGTGACGTCAAAATTGTACCAAAATTTGTTAAATGACTAACGTTAATTATTTCATGAATGAAGTGTAGTATGTAGAAATGTGCAACAACTGTTGGTTCAGCAAAAAACGTATTTTTTCGAATTTGAACAATTTTTTATCCGTAACTAATGGGGGCAGAGATAATGAAATCTATATTATATATTAGACATATTGCCGTTGCGATTAATCATGTATTTTTCAAGATAGCAATTTCAAGATTGACCGGTGATTTTCCGGTGATTGACGCGAGTTTTGAGGGCGATTTGGGCTCGACTTTCGATTAAATCAATAATCATCGCATAGTTTATCATGCTCGTACCTGTACTAATCGACTACTATATCATTTCTCGTACTCCTTATATATTTAAAGTAGTCCACGGGATTATCTTCATTATAATGTATGCTTTACTGTAACACACATTATACGTAGCCTTCTATCTGAACCAATGGCGATTTTAATCATTGAAAACATAATATTATATATGATACGAAAATCGCATGCGTGCAAGTTACGTATGTATGATAATTATAATTTGTCGTAACTTTGTTTCGAATTAAAAATGGCAGACCCTCTATAATGAATTAATTTATAATATTATATTATTTTCATCGTGAATGATCAGTATGAGTAATACATAACTATATATATAATTATATAATATAGTATTGCTTATTCTTTTGAATCATTTTTGTTTCACTATTATTTCTGTATCTGTATGTGTTTTTTAATTTAATAACATTTTTCAGCCGAGACTCAACAGATTCTCGAAACAATAAAAAACAAAAAAAATGATCCATCTGAGAGTTTTATCCAAGAGTGCAAGCATGGTAAACACTCGAATAGACCAAAAAAAGTTACACAAGCCGTAATCGATTTCGTACACGAGCATATTGCCACCTTTGAAAGAGTAGAATCGCACTACTGCAGAAAATCGACTACGCGGGAATATTTGGACGACACGCTCAGCATCGCTGAAATGTACTCGATGTACACAAGGTGGATGGCAAATCACCAACGAATCAATATTGCATCGAGTTATCGATATCGACATATTTTTACTACTGAGTATAATTTGTTCTTCCACAAGCCAAAAAAGGATTTCTGCGATGAATGTGCCGCGTGGCAAAGTCTTGACAAAGGTGAAAGAGAGTCGGAGCTGGACATTCACGAGCACCATTTGAACACCAAAGAAATAGCTCGTAGTTGGATGGCTGCTGACGAAAAAGAGGCAATACAAAATGCGGCAATTTGCTGTGCTTCATTCGATTTGCAGCAAGTATTAAATATGCCTTTCTTTAAGATATCTTCGGCATATTATAAAAGAGCAGTAGCCATTTACAACTTGACCGTCTACGATATGTGCAGCAAACAAGGCTATTGTTATGTTTGGAACGAGACTACTGCAAAAAGAGGTGCCAATGAAATATCAAGCTGCTTATGGAAATTTCTAGTTGATCGTGTGAAAGCAGGCAAAACGGAGTTCCGATTTTACAGCAATAACTGTGGTGGGCAAAACCGCAATCAAATTTTATATTCAATGTATATAAAAGCGGCAAAAGAATTCGGCGTAAAAATCGTACATTCGTAAGTATATTTCAAAATTATGAAATTGAAATTATTTTTTCCTATCATCATGCGCAAAGTTCGAGTTTACACACGCGTTTGCGCACGTAAACCGTCACTTTTCCACACGCTCGTCTCAGCATGTGGAAAAGTGGTGGTTTGCGCGCGCAGGTGTGTGTACAGGCTTGAACTTTGCACAACTTAATAGGAAAAATAGTATACGATACACGTGCGCTGCGTAGGTGTACCCGCACTCGCTTTTTTGTCTCCCTCGCTTCGCTTGGGCGACAAACTCCGCTCGTGCGTGCATCATCTACTTTGCGCACTTGTATCGCAATGTACTATAATTTAAATAATATGCTTAATTCATTACATGGAATTGTCAATTAGCCTTCCCGAAAGACAGTTAAAATTTAATTTTAATATTAACTTTATTCAGATATATTTAAATTATGGTTAACTAACATAGATACTTTTTTTGAAACAGAGATCGAGGAAATTCGTTATTTGATTTCAAAATTAAATTTGAATAATCCTTAAAGCGCTGCTTAAAGTTAAAATTGAAATTAAATGTTTTAATCTTAAAAGTAACCGAATGAGTAAGTCCGCTGTCTATTCTAAATAAGAATAATAACAATTTTTATCATAACTCTTGTATTTTTCATAGAAATACTTGTGATAACTATTTGAAAAATAATGGAAAAATAGAATATATCCAACTCACACAATATCGTTATTCTGTTTAGGTACCTTGTGAAAGGGTATACGCAAACCCCGGGCGATTCTATGCATTCGGTCATAGAGAAGGCTTCGGAAGTCCGAAATTTATTTACTCAAGCTGAATGGATTAATGTAATGGATAACTGCACGAGGGATGCATTGAAATACAAGATAAGTGAAATGACGAATGACGATGTATTTGATTTTGCTGCATTATCGGATAAAAAAAAGGGGAGAAAGGTAAAAATTTTCCTTATTCGCGCAATAACTGTGCGACCCGTTGGCAATATAGAAGTGATTTACGATTATGAAAAAACAAACATTAAATCATTGGAAATCGGCATTGAAGATGTTGCGATTAGATGTTACGATACCAACTTGCCATTGGATGCAGCAAAGAAAAAAGATTTGCAATATTACCTCGATAACCGGCTAATTCCTCAAAAATATGAAGATTATTATAAAAATCTCATGGGGTGAACATTAATATTATTTTCAGCATAACGTTTATATTATTAATTTTTCGTACATTTTCAATACGTTATATTTATTTCATTCTAATATGGCATTTGTAATTCGAGAATCGAAGTTACTCGAAAACATGCTAAAAAGAAAACATTTGGTTTTGTTGTAAAAATGTGCCTATGTATACATGTGTATAGTGATAAGTAAAAAAGAATTTTGTTTTGCTGTTTTGAAAAAAAATTTTTTTTTTTTACACGTGTATTAATTTAAAATAAATCAATAAAATTTTGTTTGTAAAATTCAACACACAATTACATTGACGTGTTCTTGTTTATGCACATACTGATTGTGCACATATTAATTGTGCACACTTTAACATTGGTATATATCTATATATATAGATCTGTACCAATGCTATCTGTGCACAATAAATCACAATAAATATGTGCACAATCCTTATGTGCACAAACAAGAACATGCCATTACATTTGAATTTTATTCGAAAATCGTGCCATGGTTACCAACCTCAAAACTATTTCAAATAACAATTCTTTTCGAGATAATATACTCTTCAAATCTCGGCCGAGATAATAGCCTCCTTACCGCTTTTCCGAGATAATAGCCCCCTTACCGCTTTTCCGAGATAATAGCCTTTTCACCGCTTTTCCGAGATAATAGCCTTCGAATCGCTTTTCCGAGATAATAGCCTCTTACACCCACCCGACGACTTGGTGTCCGCCTCCGATTTTCATGAAACTTCGCATATCAGTAGAGTATTAAAAAATATTCGACACATATATTTTTTATCTGCGGAAAAACATATCTAAGGGGTGAAAACCGCCCTTAAAGTTCACCCCCAAAAACCGTTTTTTTTAATATCTCAAGATGGAATCGGAATTTTTTAATGAAACCAACACCTATTTGTTTCTTATGAAAAGTCGAGTTCTTCGGCACAGTTTTAATGCTGGGGGTTGCATCCCCTATTTTTTAGAAGGGTAAATATGATATTTTCCCTTGTATTTTTGATATAAAAATGTTTTAATCAGCTGAATTTGATTGAAAATTGCCATGTTATAAAGAAAATTGAAAATTATAGTTGACCTATTTCGACATTTAAAAATAAAAACACATTGACGAGGTGAATGACCCCTAATTTAATTAATCACCTTTTTATAAATTTAAGTGAAGCTAATTGCCTAGTGTAATATTTAATGATTGTTATGACGCTAATGTGCATAAGGCAAAAAACAATCTCATGTCCTTTTTATTAAAGGCCCAAATCGAAAAAAGTTGTCAAAAATAAGAGATTATAACAATAAGTCAAACACTTATTGCAGTCTAAAAAATTCACGGGTGTTTCGTCCAGGCTACTAGATTGGACTCATCAGTGATGATCTAGTAGCCGTCATCAGACACCTAGCGCTCCATCGTAGCGGCCAAAGGTTTATAGACTGAGCCCCTCTTTTCACTAGTGGAAAAGAGAGGCTCCATCTGTCGGTGCGTTACACAAGCACCGCGTTAAATATAAATTTAAGTGAAGCTAATTGCCTAGTGTAATATTTAATGATTGTTATGACGCTAATGTGCATAAGGCAAAAAACAATCTCATGTCCTTTTTATTAAAGGCCCAAATCGAAAAAAGTTGTCAAAAATAAGAGATTATAACAATAAGTCAAACACTTATTGCAGTCTAAAAAATTCACGGGTGTTTCGTCCAGGCTACTAGATTGCACTCATCAGTGATGATCTAGTAGCCGTCATCAGACACCTAGCGCTCCATCGTAGCGGCCAAAGGTTTATAGACTGAGCCCCTCTTTTCACTAGTGGAAAAGAGAGGCTCCATCTGTCGGTGCGTTACACAAGCACCGCGTTAAATATAAATTTAAGTGAAGCTAATTGCCTAGTGTAATATTTAATGATTGTTATGACGCTAATGTGCATAAGGCAAAAAACAATCTCATGTCCTTTTTATTAAAGGCCCAAATCGAAAAAGTTGTCAAAAATAAGAGATTATACAATAAGTCAAACACTTATTGCAGTCTAAAAAATTCACGGGTGTTTCGTCCAGGCTACTAGATTGGACTCATCAGTGATGATCTAGTAGCCGTCATCAGACACCTAGCGCTCCATCGTAGCGGCCAAAGGTTTATAGACTGAGCCCCTCTTTTCACTAGTGGAAAAGAGAGGCTCCATCTGTCGGTGCGTTACAAAAGCACCGCGTTAAATATAAATTTAAGTGAAGCTAATTGCCTAGTGTAATATTTAATGATTGTTATGACGCTAATGTGCATAAGGCAAAAAACAATCTCATGTCCTTTTTATTAAAGGCCCAAATCGAAAAAAGTTGTCAAAAATAAGAGATTATAACAATAAGTCAAACACTTATTGCAGTCTAAAAAATTCACGGGTGTTTCGTCAGGCTACTAGATTGGACTCATCAGTGATGATCTAGTAGCCGTCATCAGACACCTAGCGCTCCATCGTAGCGGCCAAAGGTTTATAGACTGAGCCCTCTTTTAACTAGTGGAAAAGAGAGGCTCCATCTGTCGGTGCGTTACACAAGCACCGCGTTAAATATAAATTTAAGTGAAGCTAATTGCCTAGTGTAATATTTAATGATTGTTATGACGCTAATGTGCATAAGGCAAAAAACAATCTCATGTCCTTTTTATTAAAGGCCCAAATCGAAAAAAGTTGTCAAAAATAAGAGATTATAACAATAAGTCAAACACTTATTGCAGTCTAAAAAATTCACGGGTGTTTCGTCCAGGCTACTAGATTGGACTCATCAGTGATGATCTAGTAGCCGTCATCAGACACCTAGCGCTCCATCGTAGCGGCCAAAGGTTTATAGACTGAGCCCCTCTTTTCACTAGTGGAAAAGAGAGGCTCCATCTGTCGGTGCGTTACACAAGCACCGCGTTAAATATAAATTTAAGTGAAGCTAATTGATGACGGCTACTAGATCATCACTGATGAGTCCAATCTAGTAGCCTGGACGAAACACCCGTGAATTTTTTAGACTGCAATAAGTGTTTGACTTATTGTTATAATCTCTTATTTTTGACAACTTTTTTCGATTTGGGCCTTTAATAAAAAGGACATGAGATTGTTTTTTGCCTTATGCACATTAGCGTCATAACAATCATTAAATATTACACTAGGCAATTAGCTTCACTTAAATTTATATTTAACGCGGTGCTTGTGTAACGCACCGACAGATGGAGCCTCTCTTTTCCACTAGTGAAAAGAGGGGCTCAGTCTATAAACCTTTGGCCGCTACGATGGAGCGCTAGGTGTCTGATGACGGCTACTAGATCATCACTGATGAGTCCAATCTAGTAGCCTGGACGAAACACCCGTGAATTTTTTAGACTGCAATAAGTGTTTGACTTATTGTTATAATCTCTTATTTTTGACAACTTTTTTCGATTTGGGCCTTTAATAAAAAGGACATGAGATTGTTTTTTGCCTTATGCACATTAGCGTCATAACAATCATTAAATATTACACTAGGCAATTAGCTTCACTTAAATTTATATTTAACGCGGTGCTTGTGTAACGCACCGACAGATGGAGCCTCTCTTTCCACTAGTGAAAAGAGGGGCTCAGTCTATAAACCTTTGGCCGCTACGATGGAGCGCTAGGTGTCTGATGACGGCTACTAGATCATCACTGATGAGTCCAATCTAGTAGCCTGGACGAAACACCCGTGAATTTTTTAGACTGCAATAAGTGTTTGACTTATTGTTATAATCTCTTATTTTTGACAACTTTTTTCGATTTGGGCCTTTAATAAAAAGGACATGAGATTGTTTTTTGCCTTATGCACATTAGCGTCATAACAATCATTAAATATTACACTAGGCAATTAGCTTCACTTAAATTTATATTTAACGCGGTGCTTGTGTAACGCACCGACAGATGGAGCCACTCTTTTCACTAGTGGAAAAGAGAGGCTCAGTCTATAAACCTTTGGCCGCTACGATGGAGCGCTAGGTGTCTGATGACGGCTACTAGATCATCACTGATGAGTCCAATCTAGTAGCCTGGACGAAACACCCGTGAATTTTTTAGACTGCAATAAGTGTTTGACTTATTGTTATAATCTCTTATTTTTGACAACTTTTTTCGATTTGGGCCTTTAATAAAAGGACATGAGATTGTTTTTTGCCTTATGCACATTAGCGTCATAACAATCATTAAATATTACACTAGGCAATTAGCTTCACTTAAATTTATATTTAACGCGGTGCTTGTGTAACGCACCGACAGATGGAGCCTCTCTTTTCCACTAGTGAAAAGAGGGGCTCAGTCTATAAACCTTTGGCCGCTACGATGGAGCGCTAGGTGTCTGATGACGGCTACTAGATCATCACTGATGAGTCCAATCTAGTAGCCTGGACGAAACACCCGTGAATTTTTTAGACTGCAATAAGTGTTTGACTTATTGTTATAATCTCTTATTTTTGACAACTTTTTTCGATTTGGGCCTTTAATAAAAGGACATGAGATTGTTTTGCCTTATGCACATTAGCGTCATAACAATCATTAAATATTACACTAGGCAATTAGCTTCACTTAAATTTATATTTAACGCGGTGCTTGTGTAACGCACCGACAGATGGAGCCTCTCTTTTCCACTAGTGAAAAGAGGGGCTCAGTCTATAAACCTTTGGCCGCTACGATGGAGCGCTAGGTGTCTGATGACGGCTACTAGATCATCACTGATGAGTCCAATCTAGTAGCCTGGACGAAACACCCGTGAATTTTTTAGACTGCAATAAGTGTTTGACTTATTGTTATAATCTCTTATTTTTGACAACTTTTTTCGATTTGGGCCTTTAATAAAAAGGACATGAGATTGTTTTTTGCCTTATGCACATTAGCGTCATAACAATCATTAAATATTACACTAGGCAATTAGCTTCACTTAAATTTATATTTAACGCGGTGCTTGTGTAACGCACCGACAGATGGAGCCTCTCTTTTCCACTAGTGAAAAGAGGGGCTCAGTCTATAAACCTTTGGCCGCTACGATGGAGCGCTAGGTGTCTGATGACGGCTACTAGATCATCACTGATGAGTCCAATCTAGTAGCCTGGACGAAACACCCGTGAATTTTTTAGACTGCAATAAGTGTTTGACTTATTGTTATAATCTCTTATTTTTGACAACTTTTTTCGATTTGGGCCTTTAATAAAAAGGACATGAGATTGTTTTTTGCCTTATGCACATTAGCGTCATAACAATCATTAAATATTACACTAGGCAATTAGCTTCACTTAAATTTATATTTAACGCGGTGCTTGTGTAACGCACCGACAGATGGAGCCTCTCTTTTCCACTAGTGAAAAGAGGGGCTCAGTCTATAAACCTTTGGCCGCTACGATGGAGCGCTAGGTGTCTGATGACGGCTACTAGATCATCACTGATGAGTCCAATCTAGTAGCCTGGACGAAACACCCGTGAATTTTTTAGACTGCAATAAGTGTTTGACTTATTGTTATAATCTCTTATTTTTGACAACTTTTTTCGATTTGGGCCTTTAATAAAAAGGACATGAGATTGTTTTTTGCCTTATGCACATTAGCGTCATAACAATCATTAAATATTACACTAGGCAATTAGCTTCACTTAAATTTATATTTAACGCGGTGCTTGTGTAACGCACCGACAGATGGAGCCTCTCTTTTCCACTAGTGAAAAGAGGGGCTCAGTCTATAAACCTTTGGCCGCTACGATGGAGCGCTAGGTGTCTGATGACGGCTACTAGATCATCACTGATGAGTCCAATCTAGTAGCCTGGACGAAACACCCGTGAATTTTTTAGACTGCAATAAGTGTTTGACTTATTGTTATAATCTCTTATTTTTGACAACTTTTTTCGATTTGGGCCTTTAATAAAAAGGACATGAGATTGTTTTTTGCCTTATGCACATTAGCGTCATAACAATCATTAAATATTACACTAGGCAATTAGCTTCACTTAAATTTATATTTAACGCGGTGCTTGTGTAACGCACCGACAGATGGAGCCTCTCTTTTCCACTAGTGAAAAGAGGGGCTCAGTCTATAAACCTTTGGCCGCTACGATGGAGCGCTAGGTGTCTGATGACGGCTACTAGATCATCACTGATGAGTCCAATCTAGTAGCCTGGACGAAACACCCGTGAATTTTTTAGACTGCAATAAGTGTTTGACTTATTGTTATAATCTCTTATTTTTGACAACTTTTTTCGATTTGGGCCTTTAATAAAAAGGACATGAGATTGTTTTTTGCCTTATGCACATTAGCGTCATAACAATCATTAAATATTACACTAGGCAATTAGCTTCACTTAAATTTATATTTAACGCGGTGCTTGTGTAACGCACCGACAGATGGAGCCTCTCTTTTCCACTAGTGAAAAGAGGGGCTCAGTCTATAAACCTTTGGCCGCTACGATGGAGCGCTAGGTGTCTGATGACGGCTACTAGATCATCACTGATGAGTCCAATCTAGTAGCCTGGACGAAACACCCGTGAATTTTTTAGACTGCAATAAGTGTTTGACTTATTGTTATAATCTCTTATTTTTGACAACTTTTTTCGATTTGGGCCTTTAATAAAAAGGACATGAGATTGTTTTTTGCCTTATGCACATTAGCGTCATAACAATCATTAAATATTACACTAGGCAATTAGCTTCACTTAAATTTATATTTAACGCGGTGCTTGTGTAACGCACCGACAGATGGAGCCTCTCTTTTCCACTAGTGAAAAGAGGGGCTCAGTCTATAAACCTTTGGCCGCTACGATGGAGCGCTAGGTGTCTGATGACGGCTACTAGATCATCACTGATGAGTCCAATCTAGTAGCCTGGACGAAACACCCGTGAATTTTTTAGACTGCAATAAGTGTTTGACTTATTGTTATAATCTCTTATTTTTGACAACTTTTTTCGATTTGGGCCTTTAATAAAAAGGACATGAGATTGTTTTTTGCCTTATGCACATTAGCGTCATAACAATCAATAATCACCTTTTTGTTAGTGTCTGCCTCCGATTTTCATGAAACTTTGCAACTGGTTAGAGTATCGAAAAATATTTGACACGTATTTTTTTTTATCTGTGGAGAAAGACATCTGGGGGTGAAAACCACCCTTAAAGTTCACCCCCAAAAACAGTTTTTTTTTAATATCTCGAGATGGAATCAGAATTTTTTAATGAAACCAACACCTATTTGTTTCTTACAAAAAAACGAGTATTTGGACACAGTTTTAATGATAAGGGGTTGCACCCCCTATTTTTATGGAGGTAAATATAATTTTTTTCACCCTGTTTTTAAAATAACAAAATTTTGACGAGCCATATTTGATTAAAAAATGCCATGTTGTAAAGAAAATTAAAAATTATAGTTGACCTGTTTCGAGGTTTAAAAAAAAAAACACATAGAAGAAGTGAGCTACCCCTACTTTAGTTATTTATCTTTTGGTGATTAAACAAAATTGATCACAACATTCTTTTTGATTTTTAATTTAGAGATGCTTATTTCAAATCATATTTTATGTGAAATACTAAAATTGACCACTAAAATTTAATACATTAAATGAAAATTTGAAAGAAAATTTTTATCGATTATTTTTTTTTGTTTATGAAATTAATGATGAAATTATTTATGAACAAACAATTTTTCTGGGTAAAATTCTATTAAAAATTCATCTTTCTTTACATTATATTAGGATAATATTTCATTTCCCCTATTGATACTTGCATTTTTGATGTCATAAAAATTTAAGTTTTTTTTTATCAACGAAGGTTTCATTCTTACCAAAATATGCAATATAATTATAATTATATTAAATTTACATTACAATTTTCAATGTCATCACGCTTCTACGAATATTTTTTTCGCGACGACATTTATACAAATATTGGTAAGTTAAAAATAAACTTTGAATACGAGATAATTCTCGAGTAAACAAGAAATATTTTTATTCCACTGTGGTCAGTTTGTAGTGTTTCTTTGTATTGACTACACGCTAGTTATTAAACTAATTACATATTGTTGGTGTTTATACAATTGTTTAAATTGATATAATTATACATTTTATTATTACACTCTTCAAAAAAAAATTTTAAATTACGCATTGAGGATACAGAAAATATATTATTAAAAAGGGCTTGTAAGTATTGCTATTTTATTTTTAATCATATGGGCGAAATGTTTAAACAAATAAGAACGTTCTTGAAAAAAATAAAATAGTTTAAATATTAAAATGATATCTAAAGTCAAATAGTAAGTTTGATTAAAAGAAGTGATATAATGTAAATAGGATTATTATAAAAACTGTAACGGGCTAAATCTGGAGTAAAATCACTGGGTATGCGAAGCGGAGTTGCCGATAAACGGCGCAGCAAATAGGAGACGGACGCCCGTCGTCCGCCCCTTTGTTAACTCGAGCTCTTCGGCCGCGCACTAGTGCACACGCGACTCGTCGTCGCGCTTTATTTTTCTCCTCTCCTCCCCGCCGCTCAGGATGCACGCGCGCGCGTCGACACGCTGCCCTCGGAGGTGGCAGAGTCCGTTGCCGTGCTGTGAATGGGGGGAGAAAAGTGCGGGAGGTTGCGCACACGCCCGTGTGCAATAAAACTCGCGCACAACTACAGTTAATAAAATCACTCACGTTTATTTAGTTCGCGGTTAAAGATGTCGTGGACTACAGGAGCTACGCGCTTCAGTCGCGCGTCTGTGGTGCGCTCACGCTCGCTCGCAGCAAGTGCGTGTGCTTCGGTGCACACACACTGAAACGCTGGTACACGGCCGCGCGCCGACGTGCGACGATCGCCGCGCACGAGTCGGCGGGCCACGCGTAGGCTGGGGACTTCCCGGACACGAGCGTCCTCGGGGAAGTCGGCGCACGCGACGGCCTGGCCAGGCTTACCTGCGAAACGCGACGCTTGCTCTCGATGCTGGGCGTTGGGTCCACTAACACGGCGACCTTCCTCGCTCGTCGCTGGTAGGAGTAGCGCCGGCAGCAAGAGTCCGTCCTCTCTCTCTCTCTCTCTCTCTCTCTCTCTCTCTCTCTTTATTTATTGACAAATTACGCTATTTATTATATAATCAAGCTATTTATTGACAAATTACGTTTCTTCGGATTTTCTGATGCGGCTTGCGAGTGGGTCGAATCGTTCCTTTCTGGCCGCTCTCAGGTGATTGCGTTCCAGAACGGCGAGATCTCAGAGCCCCGAGATAGATGTTCAGGCGTCCCCCAAGGTAGCCTCCTGGGTCCTCCCTTCTTCTCACTCCACATCAATGATCTGCCCTCGGTCTTGAAGCACTCCAAACACCACCTGTACGCTGACGACTTTGTTATTTACATTAGTGGTAAATTCAGCGAAGTCAATGACATTATTAACAAAATCAATCAAGATCTGGAATGCATTTCGAGTTGGGCATCCTCAAATGGGCTTCTAATTAATGCAGCCAAGACGCAAGCGATGTGGGTAGGATCTAGAGGCTACATTAGTCGCCTTAATATGAAGCTCAAAGACATCACGCTGAATGGCGTTATTATCAAGCCCGATGATTCGCTTAAAGTACTAGGAGTCACTCTAGACAGCACGTTATCCTAGAGAGATCAGTGCAACATCACTGCTAAAAAAGGCTTCGTTGCACTAGCTCGACTACGGAAGTGCCAGGGATACCTACCGGACATCACCAAACTCATTCTAGTCAAAACCTTGGTATTCCCTTACTTAGATTACTGTGCCGGTCTACTCCTGGGTCTCTCTAAGGAACTATCTCGTAAACTAGGTCGCTGCAAAAATGCCGCCCTGCGTTTTGCCACTGGGACCAAGTCTTACGAGCATATCTCCCCGGTTTATAGGGAGATGGAGATTCTCACGTACGAAGCGAGACGTGATTTTCTGGCTATATGTCTACTCGTTTCGGTACTAAAAAGTGAGCTGCCAGTTTATCTGTTTAATGATTTTGAATTTGTCTCCACAACAGGCCAAGGGAGCTCGCGTCATTGCGAGTTCAATCTAGTAATCAGTAAGTTTCGACTTGATTATTGGCGGAATTCATTCAGGTTAGGTGTTGCATATTTGTGGAATGACATCCCACCCGAAATCCGCCGTATGTATACTCGTCCGTGCTTTAAAAAGCTATTATATGTATATTTTCTTGAGTGTGAGGCTGCCGCGTGATGTAACCTGCGATCTAATTATCGAGCTGTATATATTGATCTGTATTGTATTTTATCGAGCTTATTTTTTTTATCTTTTACTTTCCTTAGCTTTTTTTATTTTTTATTATTACTCATCTGTTTTACGTTTTGTATATTTGTTTGCTGTTTGTTACTGTATTATAGATGTTGATGTACAGGGGATGCGCCCCTTCATGACGCTCGCAAATTTATATTTTATAGTACTACTTGTATTGCCACTGGCTACTAAGGACCACGAGCCCTTAGCCAATTAATAAACTATCTATCTATCTATCTATCTATCTATCTATCTATCTATCTCTCTCTCTCTTCTGCCGAGGATGATTCCTCGCAAAGGCTGTGCGACGGCGATGTCTTCACACCTGCACCTCTGCACTCTCGTCATCTATTCACTCTTTCTCACTCTCTCTCGATCAGGCACGTACACTCTCACACTGAGCTGTATGCTCGTTTTCGATCTCGTGGCTACCGAAAAACTGAACTTCCTCTCTGCCGCGCTCGCAGGCCCGCTCACCTCCCCTCAAGGTTGCCGCGGGATGTTTACATCCCGCGTGGCAATGTTGTTGAATCCTTCTCGCGCGATAACGATAGACACGCTCCTTAATAGTCGCGATAATATTCGGCGCGGCTGTCGTTACCAAACGTAAAATAAAATAATGATTCTAATAATGTTCAATTTATTAATATAACCATGATAAGAAGAATATTTGTAAAAAAACATCGACTTGTTTTCATTTTTTTTTTCTAGAGTTAATAGAATTTATAATATTTATTATATACATAAATATCATATCATGATATATTAATAAATTTTTCGTTTGCCTTTTATTGAGTGTATGTTAAATAATTACAATTATCTAATAAAGTCGTCAGATTTTTCAACCCAAATATCTCACAGATACTATAACAAAAATGATTCACAAAATTTCTGAAAATTATCTCCGCACAAATCGAAGGCCTGAAGTCGAGATTATATCAAATAAATGTTTACAAATTAATTTTTTAATTAAAACATGTGGTGGCCGGTAAAGTTTCTTATTCTTATTCGACATGCCCTCAATTGTTTTAAATAAAACTAGTATAATATTTTATTGTAATGAGTATCTTGCCCATTTAATACAATTAATAAATAAAATTAATGAAATCGTATGAGCGTGCGTGTGTAAGCGTGTAAGTGCGTACGCGCGCTTGAGTGTAAATACATATATTCAATTTCATTATTTTATGTATTTATTATATTAAACTGGCACGATTCTCTCTACCATATAATAAACAAATAAAATAAATTAAATTATTTGTGTGTGTCACATAATATTGTAGTAATTATAATATTTTTATTTCAGTGAAACATAACTTTATTTTAAAAAGAAGACTAGATCAAACGCGCGCTGCGCGCGCGGAGATGAACTATGCTTTGAATGCAATATTCAAAAATGGGAAAATAACCTTATAAGAAAAATATAAACAAACAATATTACGTTGTCATGCACATAGCTACAGCATGGCAACGCTTCCGACCAATCAGATTATGAATAAAACGTGAAATAACATAGCCATCAATTTTAATAAAGGGGATAAAATTATGAAATATCTGAAATAAAAGTAAGTTCAATTGACGTTCATGAAAATAAAATAAAGTTATTTTAAGTAAAATAATAATTATAGAATATATAATCTACGGCTGTTGCTTGAACGTCATTGCCTCAAATAAAATTAAAAAATGGCTATTAATCCACTGGCTGTAATATCTTCATTATCTATAATCTTTAATCCTAACAATGTTAAAATTGAAGAATCACAAGCTAACGAACAAGAGATAACTTTATATCATGTAATAGAAAATATAATAAAGGAGAGTGTAATTTACATACAAAAGAAGAATATACTTTACTTTTTGAGGATTACTACAGTGATAAACTTCCACAAGATATTGAAGAAGAGGATGAATTAAATAAAGATTATGCAGAGGTTCCTGCTTGTTTACCGAATGAAGAAGATGTAGACTTTGAATATAAGAAACAGGCAGTGCAGTATTGGCAAAGTGGAAAAAGAAAGTCATTATCCTTGACAAGTGTACAATCGAAGTATAGAAAAGTTACTTCCGATCGTCAATTGCGATGGTGGAAATTAAAAATTAAAGCAGAGGGTATTAAAAAAACTATTCTATATGGAATAACAACTTATGTACTTCAAAAAGATAAAGAAGCGATAGAATCAAAAATAACTCTGCATGATATTGATATAAAAAGATGGGCTCTTGTAAAGAAAGCAGAACTAAATATTCCGTGGTTTAAAGCTTCACACAGATGGATACAAATATTAAAAAAAAGAACATCACATTGTTTCACGTAAAATAACAAAATTTATTACTATGTCATATACACAGAAGGCAATTGATAGAACAACACAAAGAAAATTTTGTTAACGATGTCAAAAATCTCATTAAAGTCCATGGTGCTCAAAACGTTTACAATTCTGATCAAAGTGGGTTCAATTTAGAGATACATAGTGGTCGCACTCTTTGTTATGAGGGGATTAAAAATGTAGAAAACATCGTTCAGTCGGTATCTTCTACAACACATAGTTACACTATTCAACCAACAATATCAGCAGAGGGACAGCTTATGTCCTCGTTATTTATAGTTTTGAAAGAGGCTCATGGGAAATTTGGACCTGAAATAATGAAAACTTTATTCAAACCAGAAAATATATACGTAGAAGCATCAGCGTCCGGTAAATTATCCAAGGAACTATTTCAAATTTGGATTCAAAATGTATTTTTGATTCACAGTGGGAATTCACCTATACTGCTATAAGATTCATGGAGTGGACAATGTGAAAACACTGTAAAAGAAGCTTTACCGAAAGAGTCAAATCTTATATTGAAAACGATACCAAAAGGCACAACTGGTCAGATACAGCCTCTTGATGTATATGGTTTTCGATTATAGAAAAACTTTATAAGAAAATTATCAGACATAACACTTCTTATGAATTATGATGCTAAATTACACGAGAGAAATAATATAACCAAACCACAATCTCTAATCCATAATCAATTTTCTTCACCAAGATTTCAAAATGTTTTTAAATATGCCTGGTATAAAAGTGGATACCTAACGAAAAAATCTCCAAGACATCAAAATCCAGTAGATTTCTGTTTCCATACTCAAAAGGAACCAATTTGCGACATATGTGGAGGAATTGCAGTCATACGATGTGCATGGTGTAAAAAGCTATTATGTTTTAAACATTTTTTCACAGATTATCATTATTGTCAAACGTATATTGAATAGAATTTGCAAATTCACCAATTTCTATAATATTTATATATATTACATTGACAAATCATCACATTGTACAAATTAATAAAAATGAAAAAATTTTCGCTCATAATCTAGTAATAATAATGTTATTAGGGGTAGCCACCTCCACTAAAATTAAAATATTTTTTATTTTTTTAACTTTTAATAGTAAATATGAGTCAAAATAAGCTTTACAAAATTAAAAATCCAAAGGAATGTTGTGATTAATTTTGTTAACCCTTTGAAGCACACATTTTTCTATTCACTATTTTGGCCTGAAATTTCTTACTCGGGAGTTTTTGGGGTCGCTGAGTACGAATATGCCATCAGAATTTTGATTTTTTCAAATCCAAGGTGGCGGACAAAAGATTGCGGACGAAAAAATTAAAACTAGTGTATTTGAGGCTAAAAATGTTTACTCAGGGGGGTTTTCGGGGTCGCTGATTACGAATCTGATGTCAGATTTGCAAAATTCAAGATAGCGGATCCAAGGTGGCGGACACCAAAATTTAAATCTTCGAGAATATCGATGAAAATTATTACTCAGGGGTTTTCGGGATCTCTGATTACGAATCTGATGTCAGATTTGCAAAATTCAAGATGGCGGATCCAGGATGGCGGACACCGAAATTTAAATCATTTAGAATATCAATGAAAAATTTTACTCAAGGGTTTTCGGGATTGCTGATTAGGAATTTAATGTCAGATTTGCGAAATTTAAATTTTGCAAATCTGACATCAGATTCGTAATCAGCAACCCCTAAAAACCCTGAGTAACAATTTTCATCGACATTCTCGAAGATTTAAATTTTGATGTCCGCCATCTTGGATCCGCCATCTTGAATTTTGCATGACATCGGATTCGTAATCAGCGACCCCAAAAACCTATCCAAACCAAATTTCAAGTTACTATCTTCAACAGATTCTTCACAAATGAATTTTTCCGAAAAAACATGATTTTTTATGTTTGTTTATTTATAAATCATTTATTATAAACAATTTTGTCAATTAAACTATATTTTTATGTTCTTTCATCATTAAAGTAACTGAAAATTGCAAATAACAGGATCTGAATACGTTAACAACAAAGTAAATAACAAAAATCTAAAGAAATCGAGATGGTAACTTGGGTTACCACCATGCTTCAAAGGGTTAATCACTAAAAGATAAGTAACTAAATAGGGGTAGCTCACCCCTTTTATGTGTTTTTTTAAACCTCGAAACAGGTCAACTATAATTTCTAATTTTCTTTACAACATGGCATTTTTTTACCAAATATGGCTCGTCAAAACTTTGTTATTTCAAAAACAGTGTGAAAAAAATTATATTTACCCCCATAAAAATAGAGGGTGCAACCCCTTATCATTAAAACTGTGCCCAAATACTCGTTTTTTTGTAAGAAACAAATAGGTGTTGGTTTCATTAAAAAATTCTGATTCCATCTCGAGATATTAAAAAAAAACTGTTTTTGGGGTGAACTTTAAGGGTGGTTTTCACCCCTAGATGTCTTTCTCCACAGATGAAAAAAAATACGTGTCAAATATTTTTCGATACTCTAACCAGTTGCAAAGTTTCATGAAAATCGGAGGCAGACACTAACAAAAAGGTAATTAATTAAATTAGGGGTAATTCACCCCATCAACGTGTTTTTATTTTTAAATCTCGAAACAGGTCAACTATAATTTTCAATTTTCTTTATAACATGGCAATTTTCAATCAAATTTAGCTCATTAAAACATTTTTATATCAAAAATACAAGGAAAATATCATATTTACCCTTATAAAAAATAGGGGATGCAACTCCCAGCTTTAAAGCTGTGCTGAAAAACTCGACTTTTCATAAGAAACAAGTAGGTGTTGGTTTCATTAAAAAATTCCGATTCCATCTTGAGATATTAAAAAAAACGGTTTTTGGGGGTGAACTTTAAGGGCGGGTTTCACCCGTTAGATATGTTTTTCCGCAAATAAAAAAAAAATACGTGTCGAATATTTTTTGACACTCTACTCATATGCGAAGTTTCATGAAAATCGGAGGCGGACACCAAGTATCTTTTCCTTGTAAGTAGCTAATGAACATACTTTATATATTAACAATAAAACACGTTTAAAACAATTAATTCTTAGAAATACTCTTGAAAGTAAATATTTTAGACAAATAGATAATGATGCTACACTTGCTTTCGCTAGTTTTGGAGCAAAAGGAGGGGGTTCTCTAAGGCCGGTTTTTGGCCTATATTTATTTTCGCCCAAAAAATCTGAAAAAATCTTTTTTTGTATCTACTAACAATATTGAGTCGATTCCACCCTAAACGGACCGGTTTCCCTGCTCCCCCCTCCCCCTCCATCCCGTTAAATGAAGAGGAGACCATCACATATTAAAAGAATCTTTGAAAAAATTTGACATTGGAGAGACATTCATTTTCCATGAATCATATATATTAAAGTTTTTTTTGGTCGCTGATTAAGAATCTGAAGTCAGAATTATGAAACTCAAAATGGTGGATCCAATATGGCCTCCAATATGGAGAGGGGAGTAGGGGAACCGGTCCGTTTAGGGTGGAATCGCTCAATATTGTTAGTAGATACAAAAAAAAAAATTTTCAGATTTTTTGGGCGAAAATCAATTTAGGGCAAAACCAGCCTTAGAAAGCCCATCCTTTGATGCTTTATTTGGTAGAGAACCTCAGGTTATTCGTATGTGTGGACAAGTTCATCATAATGTTTATTCTTTACATCATAATGAAAATGATGTTAGAAAATATGGTCAATTATATATTCTTGATAATGAAATGGCAACGCAATCGCGATTGCATAATAACATTTCATGGACGTTAAATCTTTTAATAGAATTGAAAAATTATTTTCGGAATATTAACATTTATGCCATTTCTTATAAAATGATGCATGAAGTAGAAAAAGAAGAACAAAATCGCTTGCGATATAATGAGACCGCAATTGATTCTAATGAGATCAAAATGTTTGTAACTCGCAATTTAGATCTTAACAAACATGTTTATTACGAAGCTAGATGCAATTATGTGGCTGCTATATTTGTTGGTTAAGAAGGCCAACCTCCAGAAGATCGAGATTCATGCATATACTCAAAACATAACAAAACAACAAGTATGCCTTTATTAGTAAACATATTATATTTCCATACGGAAAATAACTTATTGTTGATGCTTGGGTTTAAGCTGAAGGATCAAGATTACATTATTTAAGAAAACATCAACATTCTTTAAGAACAGATTTATACAAAGGTGTTATGGACTATATAAAAAAAATACGAAAATGAAGATATGAGAATTGGAAAAATGGTTATTTTACAATCCTTGTTTTATGGAAGTTCTAGATCATTAAAGCAACATTTTTTAGATGCAATGACAATAGTCCAGATATATAGTAAACCAGTATTTTTCATTACAATGACGTGTAATCCAAAGTAGGAAGAAATTGCACAAAATTTAGAAGATTTTGAATCCGCAATCGATAGATCCGAAATTGTTTTAAAAGATTTTGATCAAAAAGTTCAAATTTTTTTAGAAGATGTGAATAAAAAAGGAATGTTATTGAGTTTTAAAAAAGGCGCCTGAAATACCTGATCAAGTGAGATATCCAAGATTATATAATATAGTTAAACAATTTATGATACATGGACCATGTGCTAAACACAATATGAATTCACCTTGTATGGATAGTAAGACAAAAAAATGTACTAAAAATTTTCCTAAAGCATTTAATGAACAAACTAATTTTATAGCAATGGTTATCCAAATTATCGACGAAGCAATGATGGAAAACAAATTTCGTTTAGTAAAAAAACTAAAGCTGAAAACAGATCTGAAGTTCCATATAATCCTTATCTATTATTAAAATTTAATTGTCATTAATGTAGAAGTTTGTTCAACAGTTCAATGTGTAGAATATTTATTTAAATATTGTTTTAAATGTCACAACTGTGCATTTATTAAAATGGGCGACTACGAAAACGAAAGCACAAATGAAAATTATGATTATGATGAAATAAAACAATTTTTAAATACAAGATATGTAAGTCCACCAGATGCAATGTATCGTTTACTTAAATTTTCAATATATAAGTTGTTATCTCACTTAATATATCAATTGGCAGTTCATTTAGAAAATAAGCAATTTGTTTATTTTAAAGAAGGTTCTGAAGAAGAATCAATAAATACAAATTTAAATTGACAGCATGGTTCGAACTAAATGCAAGTAACCAAGAAGCTAGAAAATATTTATATCCAGATATAGCAAACTCTTATGTTTTTAATGAACAACTTAAAAAATGGACTGAAGGAAAAAAAATTACAAACCAGTTTTTACAATATATTTTGTTAATTCAAAGGATCGTGAATGGTTTTTCTTAAGACTTATTACCTGTTAAAGGCGCTCAATCGTTCGAAGAATTAAGAATATTTCAAAACGTCACCTACCCAACATTTTATAAAGCAGCAATAGCCAGAATGTCAATAACAACTGATGAGGAATGGGATAAATGCTTACAAGAAGCTATCCAAATTGAATTTCCAAATGCCTTGTGTCATCTGTTTGCTTACATTAGTGATTTCCATGATTCAGTTAATGCGAAAGAATTATACGATAAATATAAAGATTATTTTTACAATCCATTTTAACCAAAAGACATTGGTGAAAATATAGCATTACGCAAAATTAATGCTATTTTATCTATAAACGGATATTCTTTAAACGATTTTAATTTACCTGAAATTAATGAATATCAAAACGATGAAATGACATATGATGTTAAGGGAGTTCTATGGTAAACAGAAATAACGCTAAGACAATTCTGAAATTTCGCACATTGGTTAACTTTTACATGAAAAGCTTTCATATAAATTTTTAGAAGGCTAGGCTACCTAGAAGTCAAGAAATAAATGTTTTAATTTTTCACTTTTTAACATGGGCTCTTATGGGAAATCACGATTTCGTTGTGTTCATTTGCGTATAAGAAAGAAATTAACGCTAAGATATTTTTGAAAATTTATGTAATAGAAAGACAAATATCTTATGAAGATTTATTTTCTTGCAAAAGTATCATTGGATGCCTCTAATTTACGGAAAAAAAGTTTAAAAGCGAAAAACATACATTTAACCTCAAAATATGAGTCAAATCAACTTCTCAATGGAACTTTATATCGATATTTAAGACTATTAAAATAGATATAATTATCTAAAATGAAAATATTATTGGTATTTAGTGTAAGTTTATTAATAACAACATCTGTAATAAAGTAAATCAACAAGAGATAAAATGTGTACTTGTTTTGACTAGTGTAGTTACCATAGAACTCCCTTAATATATAATACGAATATCAAAATATATAATACGAAGAAATTTATTTAACATACTATCTTTATCAAATAAGCAACGAGACATTTTTAATGTCATAATGGAAAGCGTAAATGATAATAATTATAATTATAACAAATGTTTTTTTTATTGATGGTTCTGGAATTATAAGCTGTAATAAGACTGGGAATATTGTTTTAATACCACGAATTGAATTGAATTCCTCAAAACATGAAATTCCATTCGAAATGAAAAGATGACAATTTCCATTTAGATTAGGATATGCAATGACAATTAATAAGTCTCAAGCGCAAAATTTTAATAAAGTTGGAGTATACCTACCAAATCCAGTTTTTAACCGCGGCCAATTATATGTAGCACTTTCAAGAGTAACTTCAAAAAAGAATTTAAAAATTTTGCTTGCAGACAATTCAACATTTTATAATGAACGTGAAAAAAGTAAATTAAAAAGTAATTATACAAAGAACATTGTTTTTCATGAAATTTTATAATAGAAAATTAAACGTGGCAACAAGTAACAAATGCGTTGTAAATTAAAAAAAAAAATGCGGTATCAATCGCTGCTAACTGCTTTAACAGAACTTTCTAATGTCATCCCATTCTATGTTATCATTAAAAACGAAACTTTTTATTACTTTTTTTCTTCACATATATATTATTTTAATAAAATGTATTTCCATATAGTCAAAATATTTTAAATAAATTTGAGTATTACTAACTGGAATCCTATTAACTGTAAATAATTATGTTCATTATATTGGAGTATTACTAACTTGGATACTTATGAGTGTGATACGTCTCCATATATATATATATATATATATATATATATATATATATATATATATATATATATATATGAGCGTACCAACATTCATATATATCTATATACATACTCATACACGCTCTCACGGTCGTTGAAAGCCATAAGCAACGGGTCATGAGTCAGCTCGTGCTACAACAGCGCGATGCACGATTCCGTTCGTTCGCTGTACATAACTAATTTAACTCACCAATAAATATATAGTATAGTTAAGCTATTGTTACCTCATTTGTGGAACTACCCGATTCCGTGCATCCCGATCTTCATGTGAATTTTATCTATCCTATGACATTGCTCCTAGGCAAGATAATCGTAGTAGTTCAAGTTTTTTTCCAGCTAC
The DNA here is from genome assembly GCA_036365515.1 of Torymus aiolomorphi. NCBI lineage: Eukaryota > Metazoa > Arthropoda > Insecta > Hymenoptera > Torymidae > Torymus > Torymus aiolomorphi. The sequence goes on from CM070874.1 coordinate 183,196,044, forward strand.
GCACGAGAGGTCTATGATTCTAGACCTGTGAACTCTACTATAAATCTATCTCGATTTTTATGCACGCTGCAACTCGAAGCAAACTCTTTCGGCCTGGACAGGAGGTACTCACTCAAGTCATCGAGTCACATATTATTAATTGAAAATAATTATGTACTCTATAACACGGTTTTATCTACAAATTTCTTAATATCTTCTTAATTCTTTATTATTATTTTTTAATTCAACGTTTAAATTTTCAAAAATTTCGCCGATTTTCAACTAATTGCCTATCATCTTTTTTACTATCATAATTTTGTTATAAGAGGATATAACAATAATGAAACAAGATATATGATACTGCCACAATATACGGTACATTGTCGACAGAATCTACGACATGTCTTTTTCTACATAGTTTATGTTTAGGCAATTTTGCTTATTTCTTAAGCACAATTTCCTCGTTTCAGTAACGCCAGCGGCAATTACAATTCTATTTGATCTGATTTAGCTTATCATAAACGTCATTTAGGCTTTACTTTTTGCTCATCACTTTTTTATGATAAAATGTGAATAACTTTATACATAGAAGATTGTAACGAATTTCAAATAAAATATTACTCTTTATAAAATGGTAATTATTTTATTTATTGTCAACAATCAATTCATCCTCACATTGAATATTAATCAATTGAAAAGCAAATCAACCAACAATAGCCATAATATTTCTTAGACCAAATATATAAATTTGAAAATATTACATTTCGATACTAGTGCGTGAAAGTTATTTTATCCTCGTTTGAACGTTTGCGCCCGAGCGAAGCGAATACTTTGAAATAAGATGTGTTAATAATCAAATTTTATCACGATTATTTTCTATTTTTATTAAAAAAATATGTATATAAAATAGTACATTACTTAAAAAATGCGAAAAATTGATGATAATACGAGTCGTACGAGTCGAGAATCATTAAACCAAAGAGCAAGTAATGCAGATTTAGTACATAATCTGATCACGTTTATTTTTCTTTATTTTTTTTAACAGACTTAATAATATCCGATTGAGCAGACAAGAATATGGGTAGATAGGTAATTTCAGGACCTTTCAGAAAATGGGCCTACTTCCGACCGATATCCAAACCTGAGCCAAAAAAAATTATTTTCGATTTTTTCATATTTTTCTTTTTTTTTTTTAACCGACTTAATAGTATCTGATCGGGCCGACAAAAATATAGGTAGATAGGTAATTTCAAAACCTTTCAGAAAATGGTCGTACTTTCGATGGATATCTAACCCCAGAACAATAAAAAAATTTCGATTTTTCCATATTTTTCTTTATTTCTTTTAGCCGACCTAATAATAGCCGATCGGGCCGAAAAAATATGGTCAGATAGGAAATTTTAAGACCTTTCAAAAAAGGGGCCTACTTCTGAGGGAGATCCAAATCCGGCGACGAAAAAAAATTTCGACTTTTCCATGTGTTTCTTTTTTATTTTTTAAATACTTAATATTACCCAATCAACTATATACAATAATTAAACTTGCACAACTTCAAAATAAGCTTTATGTACCTGCCAAAGATGAACTTGATATCTCTGGCCAGATTCGATTTATGCTGCGGACAAATTTATAACACACATACACACACACACACATGTATGTACGTATGTACATACACACACAGCCATTTTCTAGAGAACGCATATTTCGACTAAGGGAGCTCAGAAATATCGAAAATCATCGAAATCTCGAGGTCGAAAAATTTCACCGCTTTCTACCAAACTTTCTCTTTGAGAAAGCAAAAAGTGCTGTTAATTTTAATATATGCGGCAGCAATTACAAAATAAAATGCGTTATAAATTGAAATAAATGCGGCAGCAATTGCAAAATGAAATGTGCTGTTAATTAAAATAAATGCGAGAGCATATAAAATACATAATCCGCTGTAAAGTAAAAAAAAAAGTGGCAGTGTATAAGATATATAATGCGCTGTAAATTAAAAAAAAAGCGGTAGCATATCATATATATAATGCATTACAAATAAAAAAAACGCGGCAGTAGTTACAAAATAAAATGCGCTGTAAATTAAAAAAAAAAAAGCGGCAGCATTTACAAAATAAAATGCGCTATAGATAGAAAAGGCAGCTATTACGTCTAAGAAAGGATCTATTTTGATATTGAAAGTCTTACTGAAGAGACCAAATAAAAGATCTGAGACGAAACGCATTATATCGACGGCTGAGCGGAAAAAGAACGTATCTCAGCACGCGGATGAAGAGCGACGTATCTCGGCGCGAGGATGAAGAACGACGTATTTCGTCGTATACTGGCCGTGTACTGGCCGTAAGAGTGCCGAGATACGTCGTTCTTCATCCTCGCACCAAAATATGTCGTTCTTCATCCTGAGGCCGAGATACGTCGTTCTTCTTCCGCTCACCCATCGATATACAATAACAATAACTTCCAGGATTATAGAAAACACCGGAAACTCCCTGTAGACGATGTCCTGCTGTCAGGATGACTTCCAGGTCGACGAAACATCGACTACGAGGGAGAGCACCAGGTAGTTAATTAGAATTATCGAAAATACCAGAAACTCCCTGTAGATGATGTCCAGGTGTCAGGGTGACCTCCAGGTCGCCGAGACATCGTCTAGGAGGAAGAGCATCAGGTACTCTATGAAGATGATGTCTAGGTGTTAGGGATACCTATAGACATGAAGTTATTGGGTGGCTGACATGACGTCATACACGGCACGCGGCCTACGGCACACGGCACACATAAAGCTGCTTAATATAATAGTAGAAGATAACTATAAATATACTAGGGGGGCTTCGCCCCCTACTCGCTCCGCTCGCCAACCCCCATTTTTAGTGTGAATTGTTAAAAAAAATATTATAGCAAAAGCTAATACAACTGGAAATCGTTTTCTAAAAAGTGTAAACTAAATTTTATCTGTTGAATTTTTGTTTGTTTTTAAAGCTAGAAATATTTATAATTTTTTTCTCTGTTCGTGTATGGTTCAAAAACAAGAAAAAATTTTCTAAATTTGCTAGATATGCTCGAATATTCATTAAATCATTAAATATATTCAAATATAACAAAAGAATACATTATGTATGTTGTTCATGTAGCTTACTTTTCGTTTAGAAAATAAATTCATATTATTTTTAAAAATTTTGATCAATTATAATGAATAATAATCACAAAAATTTGGATCAAATAAATATGGAAAGTTAGTATTTAAGATTTAATGATATATAAAAATTGATTATTTTAAAAAATATAATAATGTGATTTAAAATTAATATTATAATTGTAGTTGCGGATTACATTTCATATGAAGATAAATATTTAACATATATGGCCAATTTAGAAGAAGACTGTAATATGAAGAAATTAAAAAAATTAAATTCTCGTTCTGTACAGAAAAAAATAAAGAAAAAGAAAAATAATATTGAAAAATTACGTGATGCATTTAAGAATTTAGTTGAGTGAATTTAGGTGAGTTGTAAGGTTAATAATAATAAGCAATATTTTGTAAACTTTCTTTTTTTATTTATAGGAATTTAACGTAACTACCACAGAGCATTCATAGATTTTTAGAGAGCAAGAGACCAAGACAAAAAAAGTTTCATGAAATATTTTAATATTTTGTATTATTATCGTTTTCTAATCGTGTAATTGTAAAAAAAAAAAAATAAACAAAAGGCAAAAATTAATTTGACTAATGGTTTAAATATAAATATTTAATAAAGTCTACCTTTATTAAAAAAAGAAAATTAAAATTTACATTTTGCTTCAAAATTTATGCTGACTTTGCAACCTAAAAACATATTATTTTAGTTAAATTAAACATTTTAGTTTAATTTTCTAATTAAAATAATTCACTTCCATGTCGCATTTTTATACCGCACGAACTCGGATCAAGCCCACCCTAGCCGACCAAAATTAACGAAAATGGAAAAAAATACCGTAAGATAGGAATTAAATAGCTCATTCCGATTAAACTTGTTAGCTTATTTACTCACCTTTAGTTTATGAAAACAAAAAATATTAACAAATCCAGATAAAAATCCAAAATATTAACACTGCGCTTTATCAATGGCGGGATTAATCAACGTGAATTTGAATTTAAATTTTAACACCAAGTTGTAGCCATTTTTTGTACTTTTATTCATATAAATTCACTGTTTACCATAATATCGACAGTAATATTGATATTTATCAATTTTGATACTGGGACTGATACTACTCCTAATACTTTACTACCATCACGTAATGAAGAACCTATTTGCGGTCAGTTATATATTTATGATGATATTAGTTCAATAGAAAAAAGACTTAAAACTAACGACAAATTAACTAAAGAACATTTAGAAATATTAACAAATATTCTAAATAAAAATCCTTACGCTGTAAATTTTAAATCTTTATTATTTAATGTACAAAATTTCCCAAATTATAAATTATATTTTATTCAGAAAACGGATAAACAAAAATACCGTTACAATAAACCTATTACAGCTGAATGTGGAGCAATAATTGTGTCAAAATCAATTATTCCAGATGACTATGATCTTTGTATATATCCTAAAACTAATTCAAATTGTGAAAGTAAAAAGATATACATGAATAAATTATCTCACCATGTCGATCCAATGGTTTTTCCAATATTATTTTCATCTGGTGATTTAGGCTGGAGTGTTGGATATAATAAAAACTCAAAGGTTAATGTAAATAAAATTTATAATACAAAGAGTTTGATTAATACTTCAAAGTCTAACGAAGAAATTTATAATACAGATAATTCTACAGATATTTCAAAGTCTACCGAAAAATCAGTAAATCTTACTACTTACTTTACAATATTATTCTTATAGATTATCGTACAGATAGGAAATTAAAAATTTTTCACCTTTATTATATTCTGGAAGATTAACGCAACAATATGTTTTACAAGCTCTTATTATAGTAGAAAGTAATAGGATGAATTTTTTCAGACATAATATCAACGACAACTTCGTATTGAATGTTATCAAGGATTATATGATCACGTCTTTAATTCAGCTTCAAACATTACACAAAATTTTGAAAAAAAGAGAGATAGGAAATCTTTTTATTTTACCAGTAACATATATTGGTAGTCCTAGGTATATGCAACATCATTACCAGGATGCCATAGCAATAGTGAGAGCGACAACAAGGCCAGATTTATTAATTACTAACACATGTAATCCGAAATGGAAAGAACTAAAATTAGTTTTACAAAAATTTTCAAAAGAAACTTTACCTAATGACATTCCTAATATTATAGTTAGATTGTTTTATACAAAATTTAAATGTATTTTAGATGGTATAGTACAAAATAAAATTTTTGGAAACGTAATCGCTTATGTTTATACCATTGAGTTTCAGAAAAGAGGTTTACTACATGCTCATCTTATAGTTAGTTACATTACATCCGAATCATAAAATAATGACTCCTAACACAATAGATAAATATATTTCTGCAGAAATTCCAAATAATGATAATAAAGAGATGCAAAAATTAGTAATTAAACATATGTTGCATGGACCTCATACAAATAAATCACCTTGTATTATTAAAGATCAATCTTTATTTCAAAAGAAATTTCCTAAACAATTTCGTGATTTTACAATTTTGAAAGAAAATGGTTATCCAGAATATCGACGACAATATAATTCTGCAGATAATCATATATATAAAACAAAAAGTGGTCCAATCATTTCTGTTGATAATAAAATGGTAGTTCCATATAATAGTTTTTTACTACAGAAATATAAATGTCATATTAACGTTGAATATTGTGCATCAATTCAAAGTATCAAATATATGTTTGATTATATACATAAAGGAGGTGACAGAGCAGTGTAAAATTCAGAAAATAAATAAAGTAGATGAAGTTCTGTAGTTTTTGATGAAATTTCGCAATATATTGACGGTAGGTATTTGAGCCCAATGGAAGCCGCTTGGCGCCTAGAAACGCTTCCTTTGTGTGGTAGAAGCCATACTGTCATTCATTTAGCCGTACATACAAAGAATCAACAAAAAATTGTTTTCGAAGAAAATAAAGAATTTGAAGTTTTGCGTAATAGAGAAACTACTTTAACAGCGTGGTTTAAATTAAACAAAATCGATCAGTTTTCGGAAAACATAAATATAAAATATGTTGAAATTTCTCGATATTATGGATATACCAAATTTAAAGTATGGAAACGAAGAGAACACAATCAACAATTTGATGCGATTGGGCGATTAAATATTGTTTCACCTAAATATAATGAAAGATTTTTTCTCAAATTACTGTTGAACCGCATAGAAGATGCTACTTCTTTCAAAGATATACGAACATTTAATAACGTCTCATATGAAATATATAAAGAAGCAGCACTTACTATGGATTTAATAGAAGATGATTCCCAAATTTATGTTATTTTTGATGAAGCAAGTAATATAATGCTTCCTTTCCAATTACGTAAATTCCTTGCATGGTTTATCTTAGCTGAAAATATTCAAGGTAATTTAATTTGGAATAAATTCAAAAAATTTTTTACTGAAGATTTTAAAGAAAACAAAGAAAATAATGCTTCGTCACACATCCAAAGTACAATATATTACAAACTGAAGATAAAAGTTGTAAAGATTATAGTTTATCTGAACCAACAATAAATAGTATTGAAGAAAGTCCTGAAAATTTAGCATACAGTAAAAATCTTTTTGAAATTTTGTTTAATCAATTAACTACTAATCAAAGATTAATTTTTAATGAAATCATAAAAAACAAAAATAAAATTTACTTTATTGATGGGCCTGGAGGTTCAGGAAAAACTTTCATATACAAGACTTTAATATATCATTTTTTATCTTAGAAAAAAAAAATTATCTATGGCTTGGACAGGAATCGCATCTATTTTATTACCTAAAGGAATGACAAGTCATTGTACTTTTAGACTTCCTTTAGATTTAAACAGTATTGAAAGTGCTTTTCTAAAATTTGAATCAGATAAAAAAAAATTTCGCGAAGTTTTTGCGATTATTTGGGATGAAGCGTCAATGATTCCACGTAAAGCTTTAGAAATTGTTGATAAAACTTTATAAGATGTTTGTAATAATAATCTACCATTCGGAGGAAAATTATTAATTTTAGGAGGTGATTTTAGACAAATTCTCCCTGTTGTTAAAAATGGTTGTAGAAGCACAATAATTCAAGAAACAATAAAATATTCAAATCTTTGGTCATTATTTAATATAATGTATTTGAAAACAAATATCCGTTCAAAAGATATCATGTTTGCTTCATTTTTATTAGATATTGGAGAAGGTAAATTTAATTCATTTGTTATACCTGATAGTTTTAAAACAAACGATGTTTGTTTTAAAATATATGAAAATATAAATTGTAGTATATCAATAAATAGAGTTATATTAACATCACACAATGAAGATGCAAATATTTTAAATAATAAAATTTTAAAACTATTAAATACTGAAGAAAATACGTATTATAGTTTAGATTATGCTACTCATAAAGATGTAGATTTATCTGATGATAACATCCATATTAATTGAAGGGCCGGATGCAATAAGGGGGTTAGCGCTCGAAAACCCGTAAAAGAATTGTCCAAGTGACTAAATTTTCAATGTAGCCAAATTAATTTTTAAAAAATATCACCTTGTAGGGAATGAAAAGAAGTATTTTTACTTAGAAGGAATTTTTTTTATTCGACTTTCTTTTTAATATAAAAATTAAAAACTGAGAATTTATTCATCTATTTTTAATAGCTTTCAAAAACATTAATCGTTCAAACTTGGTCAAATATCATTGAAATATTTTGAAATTTGACAGGGATATGCAGAATACTCCAGCGTTGCCTATGGGATTGATAAAAGGATGTAAATCGATAATTGTTAAGAATTATTTAATTGCAAATATATTGCGGTCGGTGATTACGTTTTCTTAACTTTAGCGGAAAAAAGTATCGAGGGAAGTTGAAGCTAGGGAAAACTTGCACCGAGACATTTGTTCCTTAATAGTCTAATAAGTTTCTGACAAAGTTTCAAATTGATTTAATAATAAATGACTTAAATAGAGCGTTATTAATAAAGACGCGCGCTAGCAACATCGGCGGCGCGGCGCGGCGTGAGCTCAGACTGCATCGCACGCGTTTTCGCAGTGGCGTATCACGTTTATAAAAATTAAAGAATTATTACGTTATTGTATGTGTGTGTGTCTCTCTCTGTGTGTGTGCGTGCGTGCGTGTGCGTGTGTGTGTGTGTGTGTGGGTGTGTGTGTGGGTGTGTGTCTGTGTGTGTGTGTGTGTGTGTGTGTGTGTGTGTGTGTGTGTGTGTGTGTGTGTGTGTGTGTGTGTGTGTGTGTGTGTGTGTGTGTGTGTGTGTGTGTGTGTGTGTGTGTGTGTGTGTGTGTGTGTGTGTGTGTGTGTGTGTGTGTGTGTGTGTGTGTGTGTGTGTGTGTGTGTGTGTGTGTGTATATCCTTATGATAGTATTAATGAACATATTAAATTTTAAAGTACAAATTTATTTATTAACATACTAACAAAATATAATTATATGTACAGTGCGTTAACTTATAAACTGTGTTTTTACGTTATATAAAACATAATATCGTTACATAATAATTCGTTAATTTTTATAAACGTGATACATCAGTGCAAAAACATGTAAACACAGGCTTAGCTCACGCCGCGCCGCGCCGCCGATGTTGCTAGCGCGCGTCTTTATTAATAACGCTCTATTTAAGTCATTTATTATTAAATCAATTTGAAACTTTGTCAGAAACTTATTAGAATATTAAGGAACAAATGTCTCGCTGCAAGTTTTTCCTAGCTTCAACTTCCCTTGATACTTTTTTCCGTTAAAGTTAAGAAAACGTAATTACCGATCGCAATATATTTGCAATTAAATACTTATTAACAATTATCGATTTACATCCTTTTATCAATCCCATAGGCAACGCTGGAGTATTCTGCACATCCCTGTCAAATTTCAAAATATTTCGATGATATTTGACCAAGTTTGGACGATTAGTGTTTTTGAAAGCTATTAAAAATAGATGAACAAAATTTTCAGTTTTTAATTTTTATATTAAAAAGAAAGTCGAATAAAAAAAATTCCTTCTAGGTAAAAATACTTCTTTTCATTCCCTACAAGGTGATATTTTTTAAAAATTAATTTGGCTACATTGAAAATTTAGTCACTTGGACAATACTTTTACGGGTTTTCGAGCGCTAACCCCCTTATTGCATCCGGCCCTTCAATTACCCGATTGAAACTTTAAACAATATACGTGAAGGACTACCACCACATAAATTAAAACTTAAAATAAATACTATTGTAATGTTAATAAGAAATTTAAGTATTAACGATGGATTATGTAATGGAACACGATTAAAAATTACTAAATTATTTAAATACAACATAGAAGCAGAAATAATAACAGGTGAAAACTCTGGAAACATAGTTTTTATTCCTCGAATTACATTAAACACTGGCAATTTTTCATCATTACCATTTATTTTAAATGGTAAATTTATTTTTAAATTTATTTTAAATTATAGAAAATAATTTCCTTTAATATTAGCGTTTACTATGACTATTAATAAATCACAAGGTCAAAGTTTTGATAGTGTTGGAATATATATTAGAAGACCATTATTTTCTCATGGTCAATTATATGTATCATTATCAAGATGTAAAAACCCAGATAAAATTTTTATTGAAAATAATTCAGAAAATAAAGAAGAAATTATAAATATCGTTTGGAAAGAAATTTTAGATAATTAATTTTCAAATATTTTTCTTTTTAGAATATGTCGACTACACAGAACGAAAGTAAATTATAAAAAAGAACAATATATTTATTCGTTATTGAATAATAATAATAAATACATAATAAATTATTAGTTTTAGACTATTTAGAATATGAACAAAATTATATGGAATACATGATTAATTTAGAATCAGATAAAATTATTGAAAAAGATAAATTAAAAAAACTAAATCATCAGTCAAAAAAAAAAGAAAACAACATAACAATAAAAATACAAAACTCAAAATTGGAAAACTTAAAGTTGACAAAATTTTAGAAGAATTTAAAAATCTTTCTTTACAATAATTGAATTTTGTTTTTTAGGTAAATTTTTATATAATTATTAATTAATTAATTTTTTGAATTAATTTTTAGTTAATTAAAACAACAATATTTTTTCTTTCATTTAGGACAATGGAACATACAAATACCGTTGGAAAATTTTAAATAGCATATCAGAAAATATTAAATATAAAAAAAAAAAGAAAATAAAAAAACAATTCAAAAATTGAATAAAACATTTCGAAGAATTTAACTTATTATCAGATAATTCAAATCATTTAATTATTAAATTTAATTTTACAAAATATATATTATATTATAAAAAAATATACTTTTATTGTAACAATTTTTATGTTTTCTGAAATTTTATAGTGACAAAGACAGTGGATTAGGCCTACTGGGGATACCACTTAAAAATAAAACGCATTTTTCTGTTTACCTCCAAGGTGATGTGGAAAAAATAGAATAAAATATATCTTAATATATAATTAATGTAATTTTCTTAATAATTTACTCTTTTATTTCAGAAATTAAGAATTCAAAACTACTCTTAAGCGTTACATCTATAAATATTACCCTATTAATAAAACATATGAAAAATATAAATTATTAATTTTATATAATATATGAAATATACATAAAATATATTTTTATATAGAATTAATGTAATTTTCTCAATAATTTACTCTTTTATTTCAGAAATTAAGAATTCAAAATTACTCTTAAACGTTACATCTGTATATACTACCTTATTAATAAAACATATGAAAAATACATGAAAAAAATAACCTTTTAAGTGAACATTTAAATGAGGGGGTCTGAGGGGGGTCTGGGGGGGTCACGCCGGGTGCCTGACGGGGGGCGAGGGGGGCAGAAAATATTAAATATAAAAAAAAAAAAAAAATAAAAGAACAATTCAAAAATTGAATAAAACATTTCGAAGAATTTAACTTATTATCAGGTAATTCAAATCATTTAATTATTAAATTTAATTTTACAAAATATATATTATATTGTAACGGGATGGCTTGTGGGGGAAAATCCGAACAAGCCACAGGCCAGCGATGCCCTAGAACACGGTGCCGCGGGTGTCAGACTAAAATGACTTGCCCGGGGATCTGCTCCTGGAATCCCGAAAACAACGCGAAGATCGCACACGAACTTCGCTTTCCAACTAATTGGATCGCTGAGTGAAAAGCGCGCGCTCGAAGAGTAAAGCGCGCGGCCGCTATGCTCAGATATGAAAACGACCGGCGGAGTCGTTTTCCCGCGGAGGCGGCGGTATCCGGGAGAAGGACAGGTTGTAATGAACAACGCGACGAGTAACTAGATATCACAATATATTCACAATCACTAATCTTTACAAGCACAACGCCTGTGCTGATTATAACAAAGAGTTATTTCGCGCGCGACCGTTAACATTCAAACGCGCGAACTACACGGCGCGCGGCGAAGCTGCTATGCTCGAGCGCAGTGTTAAGTACGGCGAGCTGACACACACTCGCACGTACACGGTACAGAAAGCTTGCACGGGGCGATTTCCGTGCGAGCCTTTACAATAAACCCGCGAGAGGAGAGTAGAAAACTTACGTTAGGAAGGAGCAGCCGGTGCACTCGACTCTCTCTCGCTCCCTGTCGCTCGCACAGCAGTTGCGCTCTCTTTCTCTCTCTCTCTTGCTCGCTGTATCGTGTCGGCAGGCGGGTTGGCTGCCGGCTCGTTGCTCACAGTCTCGTGCGGCTCACGCGGCTCGGGATCGCTCTCTCTCTGTCTCTCTTTCGCACGTTCACTATATGCGGCGCCTCCACTACACTCGCGGGGTCTCACAAAGTACGATAGGACGGCGCGGACAAGTAAACTCAGGAGAGACACGGAGGAGATGATTTACGCGCGATGGCAGACACGAATATGGCTCCCTTTTCTCGCGGGAACCAGTTAGCAGCTTCGCGACGGATGACGGGCATTTTACGCGTCGCGAGACCGATTCGCTACGCGCGGCGCGCCTCGATTCGGCTGCGCAGGAGTTGCGCGCGCGCGCTCACTACCTTCGCGCGGTAGATTAGAATCGCGGCTAGACACGCGTTACACCCCCCCGCCAGACGCTGCTTAGGGGACCGAGAGCAGCTCTGCTAATCATGGCCGTCGTCGTACCTACTAATATGGTAGTAATGATTAGGAGAAGGAGGTTCGGAAAGGAACATTGCAGAATCGGAGTCACCGGTTTTTTTTTTTTAATTTTTATTAAAAAAAAAATATATAAAAAAACTTCAGGGCCTCACCCTTCTTCAACTGGCCCGGGAATACGATCGGCGCCCCTTGTGACGAGCTTGGTTGGGGCAATGTTTTGACTTGTTCACCCCAAGCTCGCCACACATGAAGCACCGGGGGATCGCGTTACTGCCGAGCGCATCCCGGGCCGCTCGCTTTTCTTCGAGCGTTCTCCTAAGGCGCTCTTCTTCTTTTTGGAGACGGCGCTGGGCCTCTTCCTGGACCCGGCGCGCCGTCTCCTCCGCCTTTTCCCTGGCTCGCTTGGCCTCTTCCATGCGCTCCTGCGCACGAGCCAGGCGAGCCTCCTCCGCCTTTTGGAAGGCTATGCGGCGCAGCCTGGCGGCCCTGGCCTCTGCGGCGGCCGCGAGCTCTTCGCGCCGGCCTTGGGCCATTCCGACCCATTTGCCGGCTTGCCGCTCACCGGCCTTACCGTGGCACTGGAGAAAGACCTCCAGTGCGGCCAGGGCAGCGTCCTCCACAGCGCGCGAGGACTTGCTGAGGCACCGCGCTTCCTCGAGGACCTTCTCCACTGGGACCCAGGCCGCACCGACTTCATCACTCGGTGCCCACTTGGGGGCCTGGGTCGGAGAACTCTCTTTCCTTTCTTCGTCGGCCCGAGCCGCGCCGGCGTTTCCTTCCGGCGCCATCTCTGAGGCTCGGACCGACGCCTCTTGTGAAAGCCGTTCTTCCCGGCTTTCCTGCTGCTCCTTCGGGGGACGAGGTCGCCGAAGCGGACTGGGACCGGCCTCTGCCCAGGCCGGCTCCGAAGGTCCCTTTCTTGGCTTCGGCGCCTCTATCTCCTCGATCATGACGGTGGAGGGCTCTTCCACTGGCTGGGGTGCCAGTGTCACAGCGTCGATGCCCTCCACGACCTGCTCCAAAAAATCGATGACGGCGGGGTCAGGATTGCACTGGATTAATCCAGCGATCACCTTCTTCGCCGTCTCCGCTATTTCGGGAGTCAGGCCTTGCATGTCCTGAAACAGGTAAATCGATCCCGGGGAGGAGTGAGATTGAGAACTGGAGAATTAAGACGAACACAGGTTAGTACGTACGACACAAGTTGGACGGCACAATTATTGCTTTTTATACGCTCGGGTTCTACGAGGACTAATTAGTCCGGCATCAGCAGGTACGGGCTTCTTCTTCGAACCCTTTGGCCTCCCTGGGCCTCGCTTGGGTTCTGTTGGACCGGCCACACGCATAGGCCGGCCATCGCTCGCACGCTTTCCTGGCCTAACTAATAGCGCGGTCTTACGAGGTGGACCGCGCCTCTTAGCCGTCGCCCGAGGCTGTACATTCCCCTGGCTAACTCTGTGGCCCTCTGACGTGTTACGTTCGGCTGAAGAGTCCCTCGCTGGTAGCGCCTGGGCTACTTCTGCTGAGACGTATCTCTTGAGTTGCTGCGCATGGACGGGACGTATCGTTCGACCATCCTCACCTTGGATCTCATAGGTGTTTTCGCCTAGAATATTCACAATCGTGTAGGGTCCCGCGTACTTCGGGGCTAATTTGGCAGAAATCCCCTCAGCTGCTGAGGATAGTACCTTATTCTCTCTCCATACACGATCGCCTAGACAGAATTGTGGAGGTCGACGATGAGCGTCATAATATTTGGCTTGTCTCGCCTGCTCCGCTTGCGCGTCGGCCGCCGCCCGAACGTGCAATTCGCGGAGCTTGTCCATACGTACCACCCAATTGTTTATCGCCTCTTGCTGCCCTTGCTCTTCGGCTAACCTGTCTTCCTCCCGCCTTAGTGTCTTCGGTGGGTCGGGTTGTCGGCCGTAAATGAGCATGGCAGGACTTATCTTTGTGGAGCTGTGTTCGGCAGTATTGTACGCGAACGCCAGCTCATTCAGTTTCTCATCCCAGGACCGGTGATTTTCCTTTGCGTAAGACATAATCATTGTCTTCACCGTTCGATTCACACGCTCGACAGGATTGGCTTGAGGGTGATACGGAGGTGTAAACGTGTGATGCACATTTCTCTCCTTTAAGAATGCCTCTAATGGTGCATTTTTAAATTCAGTCCCATTGTCTGAGAGAAACACCTCCGGGACTCCGAATCGCAGACATACTCGCTCGTTGAGTCCCTTAATTACCGATTTACCATCTGCCCTTTTTATCGGAATTACTTCAATCCAGCGTGTGAACAAGTCCTGGAATATGAGAATGTATTCGTGGCCGTGCGTGGTTTTTGGGAGGGGCCCCATAATGTCGCTGGCCACGATTTGCCATGGACGCTCTGTAATTCGGCGTCCCATGAATCCTGTTGGAGCGCGCTGTTCGACTTTGCACTGCTGGCAAATTTGGCACTGGCTCAGGTATCTGGCTACATCACGAGACATGTGTGGCCAATAATACTTCCGCTTTACTCTTTCTAGCGTTTTCTCGCGGCCCAAGTGCCCAGCAGTTGGAAAGTCATGGCATTCTCTCAGTACTTCGCGTCGCTTTTCGTGAGGGACTGCTAACTTCCATGCATCCTCGTCGCCGAGAGACTCGTCTATGACTTCATCAGGTTCGTACTTGTACAGTCTCCCCCCCGCCAGCTTGAACGTGGGGAAGTCTCGCGGCCGCTGTTGAACCTCTTTCACAATTTCGAGGTACCATTGGTCGTTTGTATCGCGTTCGAGCTCTAACGCGGCGACCGCTGGCTCCTCTTCCTCGAACATCCGCGAAAGGGCATCTGGGACATTGTTCAAAGAGCCCTTTCGGTGTTCGACTGTGAAACTGTGGTTTTGTAGTTCCAAAGCCCATCTTGCTAACCTGCCTGATGGGTTTCGGAGATCACGGAGCCACTTCAAGCTGCTATGATCCGTGATGACCTTGAAGTCATAGGCCTCTATATACGGACGGAACTTTTTGATTGCCCAGAGAATTGCTAGACACTCTCGTTCCGT
The DNA here is from genome assembly GCA_036365515.1 of Torymus aiolomorphi. Lineage (NCBI taxonomy): Eukaryota > Metazoa > Arthropoda > Insecta > Hymenoptera > Torymidae > Torymus > Torymus aiolomorphi. The sequence goes on from CM070874.1 coordinate 183,211,323, forward strand.
CACGCTATAATTCTTCTCGGCCGCGCTCAGAGTTCGACTAGCGAACTCTAGGACTCTTTCGTTGCCGTCTATTATCTGGTATAGCACCGCTCCAAGTCCTGTATCGCTCGCATCAGTTTGCACCACGAACTGTGCGTTAGATACCGGTCTGTGGAGAATCGGTGCAGAAGCAACTAGCGCTTTTAGTTTTTGGAAGGCCTCTTCTTGTGCCGTTGACCACTCGTATTTCCGATCCTTTTTCGTTAGTTCGGTCAGTGGTTCAGCAATTGTGGCGAAGTTTGATAAAAACTTTCTATACCACGAGGCCATTCCTAGGAAGCGTCTCAGCTGACGGAGGTTTTTCGGCACCGGATATTCCATAATGGGCTTTATTTTCTCGGGGTCTGGTTTAAAACCATCCCTATTTACTATGAACCCGAGATATTGGACCTCATCGCGACAGAAGACACTCTTCTCGCGATTTATTGTGAGGCCCGCGTCCTTTATCCTATCTAGAACTCTTTTTAGAACCTCTTTATGCTCCTCGAATGTTTCTGTGACTATTATTATGTCATCGAGATACGAGTAAGCAAAAGGTTCGAGTTCGGGGCCGATGACTTTGTCAATCAGCCTCTGGAAGGACGCTCCGGCATACGAAAGACCGTAGGGCATTCTTGTAAATTGAAATAACCCTTTGCCTGGCACGGTGAAGGCCGTAGTCTCTTTGAACTCCGGATTTAGTGGTATTTGGTGGTACGCACTACTTAAATCCAACGTGGATATGTATCGCGCTTTCTGCAGTTTGCTTAAGATACTCTCCATGTATGGTAACGGGTATGCGTCTGGCCTTGACGCTGCGTTCACTTTTCTGAAGTCCACACAGAAACGGAACTTCCCGTTGGACTTGCGTACCATTACCACAGGGCTTGACCAGCCGCTTGTCGAAGGTTCTATTATACCCGCGAGTAGCATTTCCTCCACCTGCTTGTGCATCTCTTCCTCGAGTTTTCGAGATACTGGGTAGTACTTCTGTTTTATGGGTCTTGTGGAGCCGACGTCTACTGCATGCTCAACCCACGAAGTACACCCTAATGGTGCCAGGCCGTTTCCCATCAGCTCAGCTACTAAAGCTTCCGCTTCTTTGCGCTGCTCTTCTGTTGGGTCCGCCAACCCTATAGCTGATACGGACACGGTATTATTGGCGGTTATGGAGGCTACTTCTAACTTTACGCTTGCATTATCATCTTTGAGATGCAGCGTATTGTCAGTGGGGTCTAAGACGGCGCTAAACTTCTTAATGAAGTTCACCCCCAAGTAGCACTCCGTGTCTAGGTCTGGCATGATTGCGACGCGCACATCCTTGCACACGCCTGCCACGACCATGGGTAGATACACATAGCCAACCACTGATATGCTCTGCCCATTAGCTACCCGTGCCGTTAGGCCGCTGGCCGGGATTAATTCTTTTCCACAGGCTGTAGCGAGCTGTAAGCCGATGGAATTCATCCCAGTCCAGGAAGCTCCAGTATCGAAGAGTGCCCGTAGCCTGTAGCCGGCTACACATACTTGAAGCCACCATCGCGAGCATGTTTCCTGGTTATCTTCGTTCTGCTGAGTCGCGGGCACTTCTTCGCTCTCTCCTTCAGGCAATTGGACCGTGTTACCCTCGGTCGCTGACGTGAGAGCTGGGGGCGGGCGTGTGGCCGTGTTTACCTGCCCCTTTGGCCGTTTCCCTGCTGGTTTCCGGCAGCATTGGGGTTGCAGTCGCTTCCCCGTTGCTCGTTGCCGTAACCCCTTCGGTACTCTGGCCTTTGTGGAGGTCCATTACTCCTTGGACTTGGCGGCCTAGCCTGGTGGGTCGCGCTACTACCCCCACTAGGCTGATTATTACTTTGCCCGCCTTCCCGCTGCCTGTTCTCCCAATTATTCTTTTTCTTGGGCTTCTTGAACGACTGTGGGTTTGGCGTTTGCCCACTATTTCCGTCGGTGCCTTTCTTTGTCAAGCTTGACAAACACTCGGCCATCACCCGACGGAACATAGCCTCGAGGCTTTCTCGAGGCTCCTGCTGTTGTTGCCCCATCGCCGCCACTCCTGGATTCTGCTTTTTCCGCTGATCCGTGGTTGGCTCTGTAGGTACGTAGGCAAACTCTGGCAAGTAAGTGCGCTCTGGCGGTGGTGGCGAGTGATACACCTTATCTGCCGCGAGCGCTAATTCGGCCTCCCGGGCTAAATCCAGGAGCCCTCGGTAATCCGTAATTTGATTACGCATCACCATTTTTTGTAGTTCTGGCCGCATGTTCCGGTGCAACATGTCCAATTGTTGGGGCATGCTAGGCACCGGAACTAACTTGAGAATCAAGGCTTGCAGATTCACTACGTAATCTCTCGTGAGTTCGTTTCTGCCTTGAGTCCTCGCGTTTATCTCCGCTAGGATTCGCTGTTGATGGCCCCTGTCATCGCCATACATGTGTATTATGGCCCCTTGGAAGTCTTGCCAAGATCGCCACGTATGACGGTTACTCCTATACCAGGTGGCCGCTACTCCACTCAGGAGCTCTGACAATGACGAGAGTACTTCGTCGTACGTCAGATTTGCTAGAGCTCGACATTCCTCTACTCTCGTGAGGAATAACTCGACGCTCTGCTCCTTCAAGGACCCAGAGAACTTGATGTGCCATTTCCTTACGATTTGGCCAACATCACGGTTCGTCTGTTGAGGCACGTACGTCTGCCTCGTAGACTGGTCCAGTGTAGCGCTCACCCCCGCCTGACGCTGTGTAGGATTTCTTCCGCTATTCCTCCTAGCGTCCCTTGGCGATTCAGTATTGGGGCTGCTGCTGTCAAAATTCACATATGTGAACGTGTCCTGAAAGTTCACATGTGGTGATCCTCGTCCCCTGCCCGCACTCGGTAGTTGGACTCCCTCCAAGCGCGTGCTTGAGGGTGGGTGTCGAGCTTCTTGGAGTATTCGCACACTCTCTTTGAGCTCTTCCACCTCTTTGACGAGTCTATGGATCACCGACAGCAGCTGTTCTGAGACTACGTTATCTCCCACAGCAATCCCTGCGGTACGCTGTTCCCCCGCACTTGGCCACTCAAAACTCTGTGGCTGCGGTGGACTTCGCGTTTGCTGCCAGAACGCGTGCTGCCCATTTTGTGCCGACAACGACTGTTGTTCTTGACTCCGCCGGAATTGTCGTTGCCTGCGCTGCTCTTCTAGCAACGCCTGCTGTCGCTGCTGCTCTTGATGCTTTCGCTGTTGCTGCCGCTGCTGCTCCTGCTGTTGTTGCTGTTGCTGCCGTCGCTGCTGCTCCATCTGCTGCTGCTGTTGCATTTGTTGCTGCTGCATTTGCTGCTGCTGCATTTGCTGCTGTTGCAGTTGCTGCTGCTGCATTTGCTGCTGCTGCATTTGCTGCTGCTGCAGTTGTTGCTGTTGAAGCTGTTGCTCGGCTTCGGCTGGAGATGTCCCGGTGGGTGCTGCAGAGCTCAATATCTCTGTCCCGGAACTCTCCTGGCCGTTTGCCTCATCCGCTGGCTCCACCACTGCATTATGTGCTTGTTGTTGAGCGTTCATCCTCCGAGACTCCGAGAGTTTTTGCATCACTATCGGGTCATCAAGGAGCGTAATGAACGGGTGCGGTTGGTCTGGATCACTATTGGGATCCACAATAGTCGACCCAGACGTGTTCATCAACGTTAAGTCGATGAACGCCCTTCGGGACTGCTCGCGTTTAGCAAACGCTTGCTTCTCCGACAGCTCCGGCTCTGGCACAAAATCGGCGGCACTGTAATCGCCCATAAGCCACTTGATCGTTGTCAGCATATTCACTGATTGCAGATCTGACTGCTGCAGACCAAGGGCTTGCATGGCCTCGATAATTTCCTCTTCGGGCTGTGTATACGCCCAATTGAGTATCGCAGATTCCGCAAATTGCGACGATCGGGCCATGGTGTCAATTGGCTGTGCGCTTCCCCACGAACTTATTTTACTAGCGCCAGTAGTATCCGGATTGATGGCAGAGAGAGTTTGCCTTTTCAACCCGTGAGCTAGCTTTTTCAATGCGACCCCGGGTTACTTTCTAAGAGCTACGGCGGTTGCTCTTAACCTCGATAATGCACGAGGATTTCCCGTATGCGGCTCTAAAAAAAAATAAAAGCTATTTCTGTAAGTAATTACGATTTGTAATTAATTACGCTCCACTACTCGCACTTGTAATTTTAAAATAAATATATGTGAAAAAAAAAAAAATATATATATATATATATGTGTCAAAACGGACAATATCACCAAAAACACAAAAAAATAAATACAATTTTCACCTAAAAAAAAATAAAAACAATTTTTAAGTTCGAGGGGATTTTTGCGCTCGAGTTTTTACTCGGGCGCGCAGTCAACTTTTTGTTCCGAGAGTGCTTGCCGACTTTCTCTCGATCTTCTTCTAACTGCACGATAAAAGAAAAAAAAAATTTTATTTTTCGTCCAAAAATAATAATTCGTATCGGAAATACGAGAGGACGAGAAGAAAAAAAAAATTTTCGAGACGAGAAAAAAATTAATTAAAAAAATTAATTATCGCTAAAAAAAAATTTTGTCGTTAAAAAAATTAATTGTTATTAAAAAACTTTAATTGTTAACAATAATTCCTCAACGCTCCAAAAATTCCGCGATCAATATCTCTCCTCGTCGGCACACTAGGTCGAGGGTTATTGGCTATCGCACGCCTAACCTCTCGACCGCACTCTCGCAACAGCACGGCTGTGTCACGCACACGCACACACGCGCCTACGAGCTGCGGCACGAAGAGCCTTTGTTTGCAGCTTACGCTCAGCTACGCTGCTGAGCTTCTTCGCGCCAAGCTTCGCCGCGAATCACGTACGCGTCGCAGGTCCTTCTCCACCCCCAAAACGTTGTGGCGCCAGTTGTAACGGGATGGCTTGTGGGGGAAAATCCGAACAAGCCACAGGCCAGCGATGCCCTAGAACACGGTGCCGCGGGTGTCAGACTAAAATGACTTGCCCGGGGATCTGCTCCTGGAATCCCGAAAACAACGCGAAGATCGCACACGAACTTCGCTTTCCAACTAATTGGATCGCTGAGTGAAAAGCGCGCGCTCGAAGAGTAAAGCGCGCGGCCGCTATGCTCAGATATGAAAACGACCGGCGGAGTCGTTTTCCCGCGGAGGCGGCGGTATCCGGGAGAAGGACAGGTTGTAATGAACAACACGACGAGTAACTAGATATCACAATATATTCACAATCACTAATCTTTACAAGCACAACGCCTGTGCTGATTATAACAAAGAGTTATTTCGCGCGCGACCGTTAACATTCAAACGCGCGAACTACACGGCGCGCGGCGAAGCTGCTATGCTCGAGCGCAGTGTTAAGTACGGCGAGCTGACACACACTCGCACGTACACGGTACAGAAAGCTTGCACGGGGCGATTTCCGTGCGAGCCTTTACAATAAACCCGCGAGAGGAGAGTAGAAAACTTACGTTAGGAAGGAGCAGCCGGTGCACTCGACTCTCTCTCGCTCCCTGTCGCTCGCACAGCAGTTGCGCTCTCTTTCTCTCTCTCTCTTGCTCGCTGTATCGTGTCGGCAGGCGGGTTGGCTGCCGGCTCGTTGCTCACAGTCTCGTGCGGCTCACGCGGCTCGGGATCGCTCTCTCTCTGTCTCTCTTTCGCACGTTCACTATATGCGGCGCCTCCACTACACTCGCGGGGTCTCACAAAGTACGATAGGACGGCGCGGACAAGTAAACTCAGGAGAGACACGGAGGAGATGATTTACGCGCGATGGCAGACACGAATATGGCTCCCTTTTCTCGCGGGAACCAGTTAGCAGCTTCGCGACGGATGACGGGCATTTTACGCGTCGCGAGACCGATTCGCTACGCGCGGCGCGCCTCGATTCGGCTGCGCAGGAGTTGCGCGCGCGCGCTCACTACCTTCGCGCGGTAGATTAGAATCGCGGCTAGACACGCGTTACAATATTATAAAAAAAGATACTTTTATTGTAACAATTTTAATGTTTACTGAAATTTTATAGTGATAAAGACTAGGCCTACTGGGGATACCACTTAAAAATAAAACGCATCTTTCTATTTACCTCCAAGATGATGTGGAAAAAATAGAATAAAATATATAATTTTCAATATATTTTCTTAATATATAATTAATGTAGTTTTCTCAATAATCCATTCTTTCGTTTCAGAAATTAAGAATTAAGAACGACTCTTAAATGTTACATTTGTATTAACTATCATCCATAAAAAATATGAAAAATCTCAATAATCTATTCTTTCGTTTCAGAAATTAAGAATTAAGAACTACTCTTAAGTGTTACATTTGTATAAACTATCATCCATACAAAATATGAAAAATACCATATTAATACAACATATGAAAAATATCTACGTTGAAAATAAATAAATTATTTACTTGTAAAAATTGGGGGGTTGACGAGCGGAGCGAGTAGGGGGGGTACCCCTTAGTATATATATATATATATATATTATTGCAGTGCATAACTGTTTTGACCTCAGAAAATAAAATGTCAATTCCATCATAGTGAGATTCAGGCGATGGTTGATAATGGTAGCTTTCTGGCAGAAGCGAAGGTTCTATAATGTTTTTCTGCACAATGGTATATCCTTCGCTTCCTTTAAAAGTTGATTTAAATCTGTACACTAAATGATTTTTGTAATAGTCAGTATAGACTTAATTTTTGTTTAGTATCAATCCTTGCCATTTTTAAGTATAAAGTTTCCAATAAAGGTTCAAGTACTAAAAAGCTATTTCTAAAACTTTAATTCAACTGTCACTTGTATTATTCAAACACTTTTAAAAACTTATTTAATATACCTTCATGTATTATGATACACTAAATGTTTATTCTCAAATCCGTTGGAAACAAAATGAAAACTTAGAACAACACTTTGTATAAAAAAGGTGCTGATGCTGATACCACAGTGTTTATATGAAATGACAGCTGTGCATGTTTACATTGTTTGTGGACTTTTGTATAGGCTAAAATCATCTCTAGTTATAATAAAGGTGTGAGTGCAGACTGTTGGCGATAAGTCAGGTTGTTACGGTGCCAACTTAAAGCTTTTTATTTGTTTTTTGTGTAAATTACATTTTTCCCCTTGTATAGATAATATTGATTTCCACTAATGTATTTAAAATTTTCTTTCTACATATGTTTTAAAAAATCCAAAAATAATATTTTGAACATTAATATAAAGATAAAAAATAAATAGTAAAATTTATGGACGGTATTTTTGACAACAATGAAAATTTGAATTTTAAACTTATAGCAGTTCAGTGTTTTGTGTATATTCTCAAAACAAAAATAGATAATGCTTTAAAACAATTTGGGACATATTGTACAAGTATTTTTTTAGTGAAATATGTAATAAAAAAATCGATTTTTCGTCATTTTAAAGGTTTTTTTTTCGTCATTTCTTTTGATGTCTGACGCCCTGAAGAAAAATCTAATTAATATATGTATACACATATAAGGTATTAAGTTTATATAAATATTTTATCATGTGTTACAAGGAACACTTTTGTGAATTTTTAATTAATGTGCCATACCGAAACTAAACTTATATTGTCAACACACTATATTGTATACATTGAACCTCAAAATTATAGTACTTAGTCAATTTTTTTTATATATACGTTAGTTAATAAGTAAGCTATATAACCAGACCTACATACAGACACTACTATGTGTCTCTGTAGGATGTCAGTTGATCAGATATTGTATATATCTGTATATTTCATGTAATGACAATTATTCTGGTAATAAATAATAATAATAATATTATATTTATTGCCTAATGTATCGGGTTGAAATTTCATCTGATTTGATATATTTTTGAGAAATTTATTTTACAAGAGAGCGATATTCTTTGTTACATCATAATGGGAGAAGGCAAAATATTAGTAACCTAGACTAGGCGTTTGCTTATTTATAAACTCGTTGCTTATAAAAAATGCAAATATCACATAATGTTAGTAACCAAACGTATCATTGCAGTGATCATTGTATAACTACTTATTTCATGATTTCCGTTTTTTGTTAAACAGTTGCCTAGAATTGTGTAACTTTATTATCTCTGTTGCATTATTATTAATAGTGATGTTATATAAGTCAAATAAAATTTATTTTTCTAAATGTAATATGCTATGAATATTTGGTGAAGGTTTGTTTTACAAAAATCGGATGTTGAATAAAAGTTGTATAATAATTTCTCTTTGTTTGCACTATACAATTTATTGCTGATTTCAAGATAAAATCTAATTATTAGATTATTGGTGCACGATATTCATTCATATCTTTGCATTGGAAGCATTGCAATTCATTGTACAAAATTTAGTAAAGCGAAATTTATAGGCGCCTTTGTGTTTGTGAATAGAAAAATTAAATATAAATTTAACTATATGGGTTATTGAATCAGGTATTGAAAAATATGTATGAAAATAATTAAAGATATTAATTGCATAATGGGGTAAGCTTTATTTATTTGTAACCATAAGTAGGGTTGTGTATACCGTAAAAATGCCATTGGGTTTGAGAGAAAAAATGCTAGAAGCGTTTTGCCTTAACATAGGCTAAATTTCCATAAAAATATATTCTTCCGATAAAACAATAACTTTTTCTCATTTATTTAAAGAAATACGTTTCAACAATTTTTACCATGTTTTTTTTTTTTTTTTTTTTTGTAGTTCCCCGGTGTCGTGCCCGTTTCATCTCCTCCTGCACTTAATGATCCGGCCCTGTTGTTTCATGAGCTGCGACTGAGGCGCATGATCGTGCCCGAGGTTTTCGTTAACCACAACGGAACTCAATCCGGCAGTGGCGAAGTGTCCTTGAGTCAACGTCCTGACTTATTACCTAGCGAGGTCCCATTCCTTCACCGAGATTCATATCGAGGACGCATACCTCGATTCTTGTAATGTCGTCCACTGGGGCGAAGAGGGCGCGATGAAGCTGTGGTTATGTATTCATCCACAATTCGCAGCTTCTCTCGCTGATGCTCTGGTGGAGGTTTTGGCGGAATCGAGGTGCGCCGGAGAGGATCTTTCTCCTTGGGGTCGAGAGTGTGCGTACCCGCACCATCACAAAAACATCGTTGTTACTCCAGCCTTCTTGCGGAAACGTGGAATTCCCTACCAGGTCATTTCGCAGCCACCAGGTACTCTCGTTTAGTTGGGGCTTGCATACCTCACCAAGTCCTCAACACCGGGATTAACCTGGCCGAAGCTGTGAATGCGGGGAGTTCCACGTGGAGTAGTTTCCCCATTAGCCCCCGATGTCTGTATTCCGGCAGTGCGTTCAAGAAGTTATCACGCAAGCACCATACCCTGAATATCACTCGGTGTACTGCGCTACCGAGATATGATTGTCCGGTGGATGAGTGCGTTAACACGGCCAATTCCGCATCCTCCGCACGGGCTCATGCGAGTCAGCATGAATCTGCGGCAGAGGAGGTGGCCCGTCGTACCTGCATTCAGTGTTCCTTAAAATTTGCCCATTTATCCTACATTGACCGGCATATACTGGTCTGCTACTCGGGTACGAAGAAGGCAAGGTGTGAATCTAGCTCGGGAGCCTTCGTTGAGGCACAGATGGCAAGACATCGCCGTAATTGCAATCGGCCGGATGTGTCTTACGATAAGTGTTACAAGAAGTTTAGGCCTCGTGGCCTTGCTAGTCATCAGAAGCACTGCAACGTGATGGTGGCTTCCGACTAAACGGCTGCTCCTTATCGGGGTTCACGTTGCGCCGACAGGTGAGTCGACAGGAAAATGTGACCGTTGATGCAGAGGGCACGTGCCTGCTCAGCTCTCACTTTGCCGTGGAAAGATTTTTAACTTATCCCAGTTCTGCGACAATTGCCCCACCTAATTGCTTTTTTTATGTCCTATATAAGCCAGCGACGTGGTAGCCGTGGCCAGCAGACATCGTGCAGCTACCAACATGAACCTACAGGGGCAAACTTTGCATTGGGGAAGCATGGAATTCCCGTTAGCTGAGGCTTATCTGGTCGTACCTCTCCGTAACGTATGAGTAAATGCGTGACTACTTGTCATTATTATTATTATCGTCATTATATATTTTTCATTTTTTTTCTCATTGTTTTATATCTATTTCTAGCCGGGTCGTCAGCCACGAAGAGATGGGGCGTTTTCCATGTCGTCTCGCCAAGCGCCGGTCCGGGCGCCTTCCCGTGATCGATCGCTGATCCCGGATCCAGGGAGAGCGCACTAGTTCCGTGAGCAGTGGGCGCGGAGCGCTTCTCCCCTAGGCAGGCAACAGGCAGCTTTGCACCCAACCCAATTCAGAGGGCCCTCTACCAGTGAGGAGTTCTTCTCAATCACCGGAGCCGGACTTCCCCTCTACCTCGGCCGATTGCAGAAGTGTGGCCTCAAACACCTCACCGGCCTCCGATGGGTCTTTCCCTTGGTGGGCCAATGATGAGTGCCCCAAAGGGCGTGGGGCCGGCCGAGAAGCGCCGCCGCATGCAAGTGACAACCATCCTTTGCGGCGACCCAACACAAGATTTGCAAACCAGACCATGGATGATCCTTCTGGATGTCCTTGCCCGGGTTGCCTAGAGGACTATGCCGAAAGCTCGTAAAAATAAGGTGTGTTTCCGTGTTTATATTTTTATTATTTGTTTTTCTTTATATCTATATACATCCTTGTAAGTTTACGAGGTTTATTTTATGATTTTTGTAATTTTTGTTATGATTTTTTTTTTTTTGTAATTTATTGGTTTCTAATGAGCCGAAAATTTTGATTTGGAGTTTTTGTCTTTATTTTCGCGCACGGAGATAGACAATTTTTGCGGCCTTGAGATGTTTTTTAGAACTTACCAAAAAATAATCTCTGCAAATTTTTAGCGTTCAATATCTAAAATTGACGTCAGCAGTTCGTCATAAAGGTGCAAAAAAGGGAATTTTTTAAGCGTTTGTTCATGTTTTTCAAACTTTTATTTAAAAAGTTCATATATAAATAATGCCTGTGCGGAATGTGAGAACTTGAGAATTGAAAATACCTTACTAAAGAATCTTAATGCAGAACTGAAGGAGAAGAATGCGATACTAAAAGAATTAATGAAAAAAGGTAAAGAAAACACTACTTTAAATTTCAAAAAAGTGACTTATGCCGAAATTATGACAAGTGGATATCAAACAATTTCCTATTGATTAGAGCTGATGAATAGTCATATTTTTGCAATTTCTATGTTATACATTACTAAGCACGTTCTGCATTACTATAGATCATTTCCTTAAAGCTTTTAGAATAATTAAAAGATTTTTTTCTTTTTAATAAGGCTTTATGAGATATGAAGAAAAAATGCATTTTCGCGTGTATTAAACAAAAATTGACGTAGTTACATAGTTTCAAAGGCTACTATTTTCACCAAAATAGTGTTTTTGGAAATTTTCAAGTATCTAGATCTCTGGTCTAGAAATTTTTTTTTTGCATAAGTTTTTCGCTAAGTTGCTTATATTATGTACAATAACGAACAACTATTCTTAGCATGGATATCGGATCGTATCTATAAAACTCAAGCGTTAATAAATCTTTATTTTTGAGATTTTATAAAATATGATATTTTTCAAGTTACGTATCTTCGTGAATTTTTAATCTATTCAATTGTACCGAAATATAGTATTTATATTTTTCCAATACAAAACATTTCATCGAAAATAAGTCCAAAAATATTGTTCGGCATTGTAGTATCCTAAGTGCCCACTAGATGGTGAGCACCAAAGAGTCACTTCGAGTGTACAAGTAGAGGCACCCACTCGAGCGATTCATTATTGCCTGTATTATTTTTCCTATTTGCCAGATTGCTCTAATCGTCAAACGTTACATAATATTTTGCCTACATTAATTTGCCTACACACATACTTATAGCCTACTTATTACCTATACTTTTTTTTCTCGAACGCACTTTGTGTTCATATCCAATCTGCAATCAACTTTCACTTTCGAGTGAAACTTCAGTTTCACTTTGAAGTCTTATTTCAATTTATTTCCCCTCGTGACAAACCCTGCCAGTATTTATTTTGTATACTTTCAATCGTATACAAAGATACAAAATTGAGAATTCTACTAGTACACGTACAAACCGAACGCAATTTATTTGAAATTTCTCGCTATTAAACCTAGTGCGCATGCGCACAGACAGTTGATGGCCCGTATGCAACCGCTAATGCAGCCAAGCAGCGTCATCCTAACCCGGAAAAAGAAGAAGAGTAGTTTATGCTACTTTATTACACGTACATTACAGGTCTGAAACATACGCCGGTATTTATCTCCTAATAGCTTGTAAACATTAAATAAAATTTTTTCATGATTCAGTTTTTTACATTGATGGTTATTTATGTCAGAATTTTTATGAACAATATTTTGAATTATTTGACAAAAATAAATTACGTTTTTACCACGGAAACTCCAGTGAAATGTGGTATTGGTATACTTTTAAACGAAGGCTGTCATTTGGGAAGTTTATAAAACAAAATGTTGTATATGAGGCGTTTCACGTCAACTGTCCCAGCGCGCGGCGCGCGAGCCCCAAATCGTGCTATTTCTAACTCACGTTTATGATACTAAAATGTACTTAAAAAAATTGTTTGATAAGCATTTTCGACGTATTTTTTCCTCAGCTTTCCAATGATGTAAACAGTTTTTCCGAAATTTTCCATTTTCCCCTTCAAAAAGTACAAAACATGTTATATCTCAGAAAGTGTATTTTTAATATTTTTTTTTACCCTCTAGATTGAAAACTGAGCATTTTTTACGTAGGAAAGGATATTTTCCAAAGAGTGCCCGAGATGTTTTGTGCGAAAAATAGAATGCGAAAGAGTTTTTGAAGATGAAAATGGAAAATTTTGAAAAAACTACCTACATCATTGGAAAGCTGAGGAAAACATACGTAGAAAACGCTTATCAAACAATTTTTTTAAGTACTTTTTAGTATCATAAACATGAGTTAGAAATAGCAGGATGTGGGGCTCGCGCGCAGCGCGCTGCGACAGTTGACGTGAAACGCCTCATATAAATTTGGAAATCTTAAAGAAGATATTAAACTTCTTCACTTAAGAATACCTAATTCAAAGGATTTAGAAAATCAAACAGTTTGTAGTCATCATCATTATAAACTTGTCTACTATTATTCAACTTTGTTCGGAAAAAAATGCTTTGATCCGTATAATCCGTATTATTTAGTACTGAACATAAAATATGCAGTGTATATGAAACTCAGATTAAATCTGATATTACAGAATACATAAAGAGAAGAAATGCATCGGCATGCGTATCGCACAATTCTGCCTCTCAACAGTTTTCAAGTGAATCTAGTGAATCGCAACAATGCAAAAGTACACCTGAGTCAGATGTTAAGTAGTGCAGTCAGAAAAAAAGATGTCTCGATACGATATTAAATATTTTTGATATAAATCCACTCAAATGCAAGAAGTTAAATAATAAACGTTTAGTGAATGAAGGTGAAATCCTGCAAATTGTTGTCAATGAAGTTTCAGAAGTCTTTGAACAAACCAACGTTGTTAAATTACCAAAATTTGAAAATTTAGAGGAAATACGTAACGAAAGTTTGTTGAACGTAACAAATATTAAATCTAAATGAGATACATGCAAAACTGTTGATGAAAAAATAAGTTTATTAACCTTATTGCCAAACCATTGGAATTTCAAAACTGTTACTCAGTATTTTAAATGTACGAATTATATGTATACGGAAGCGAAGAAAATAAAAAGTAATGTTGGTAAGTACATAAGTTTAAAAACAAATCCGCTTGCGAATATTCCCTCGAGGTTAATAAACATGTATGCAACACTGAGGCAATGTTGCTGCAAACCAATTATTTCCATTTTTTCATTGTAAATTTTTAAGTTCGAATTTTTACTTTATATATTGAGTTACGTGTGAGCCTCTCTCGATTCACGTACGTACGAAGGGTTTGAGGTGTTCGTGTCATTCCAAGTCGAGACTCGAAATGCAGTGAAATATAACTAGATTTAAAGTATACTTGCGTTATTTATTAAAATACTTATACGCGAGAAAGAGAGATAACCTAACATGCGTTCGCGATGCAACCGATCGACGTCAACAGACAATTGAAACGGTATATATATTCATATAAATACATACATATACATGTATACAGTTTCAATTATCTGTTACTTATTTCTGAGTTGGTATTCCACTTTCATCAAGGTCTCATTTTAAAAGTAACATTTTGTATCAAATTTTTAGCCTCTGTCGAGGGATATTAATCATGTCACAACCGCCTTAAGCATATTTTGTATGGTATTTTCTTACGTATGAATTAACAATATAATTGACATTAATCTGGAAAAATTCTGAGCAATTCTACTTACAATTTGTAAACTTTTTCCCATTTAATGTGCTATACAAAAAGTTTCAAGATTTTTAGTAAAAAAATCATGTGGTTGAGAAAATATAAATTACTATTACATATTTACGTGAAGAAGCATTTAAAATTGATTGAAAAGTTGGTTGTAAGAATTAATTAAAGTCGATATAAAATGTGTGTATAACTGTTACAATATTATTCGTTGAGTGTTTGAGTATTACAATTTGAGTGTATGAGTCTTACAATAATTGGTTGAGTGTGTGAGTGTTACAATTTGAGTGTTTGAGTTTTACTGTGTGAGTGTGGGTGAGTTTGCTGAGACACGTTGCCAATCACTGATGAGAGTTATAACCATACAATAAGCACCACAATAAAGTATTATTGATTTTATGGTGGTTGAGTTTTCAATGAGATGCCACGATTAGATATTATTGATTTAATCGTGGCTGAGTAATTCCCGCTATACAGCTTGGTTAAGCTTCCGTGTAGCAGCGCACTTTCGTATAAAATGGCCACATGTATTTGAGTTGTTACCTTATCATACGTAGAGGTTATATTAATCCTTACGCTGACGAGTTGGTCCCGTGATGGTGATTCCGCAACGAAGCTGAGCAGTGGAGAAGAACCGTATGTTGAGCATGATAACGAAAGATGAGATAAGCCGGTGAGATGCGTGTGAGGATGCGAAGCAGCCGATGAGAGAAGCCAGTTGAGCAAAGCCGATTGAGAACTGCCAGTGTAATTTTCCTGCTTGAAAAAACCATGCCCATATCCCGTTGATATTATTGATCAAGGTGATCATGAGTTTACTGCCGGGGCTGCATTGGTGAAAGTGCAGGTGTGAGCGAGAATCCGTGCAAAGTTACTGAGTGAGTATATGCCATGTGAGGAGAAGCCGCGTGAGAAGCTGCCTTGTGAGACGCACTGCACTATGAATATGCCGTGTGAGATATTGCCTCGTGGCGCGCTCAAAGCATCGAGCGCCGGTGAGAAGATGCCGCTTGAGTATCACCGCCGGATGAGAAGTTTTCGTGTGAGAGACACTGCTGCGTGAAAACCTGCCGTGCTAGACAACGCCGTATGAGATGTTGCCGAGCAGCAGTCCATGTTGAGAGAGTGAGAAACACTACACTTGAATGTTTCACTTGAGGATCGCCAAATGTGCACAGTGAGTTTCTCTACGAGACGAACCGCTACACAGAGTGAGTTGACTGAGAGAGAGAGAGAGCTCCATCACATGAGAATCGCCGGCACAGTAGAGTTCCCTCGTGGTAGACCATTACTAAGAGAGACTTTTAGTGAGAGATTTTGAGTGTATCCACTGAGAGCCAAAGTACCGTGAGTTTTTCCACGAGGCGAACCATTACATGGATACTAACTGAATGTGAGAATTAAGAGAGCACTTCTTCCGTCTTCTTCCTCGCCTCGTTGTTACCGAGGAGTGAGTCAAATCAGCGTCTCTCTCATTTACATGTGTAAGCATGAGAGAGACAGCATGATTTTTGCCATACTCGGCTAATCAGTATAGCGATTCAGCTGTTCCGCAGAGAACAGCTGATGAGTGCTGCCGTCGCGCGGCCGCCTGCTGAGTTATCCCTCAGTCGCGCAACCGCGGGAAATTCAAAACTTGATATTTCCCAAACATCATGAAAATTGCTGTTTTTTGAAAAAAATCAAAATTTCCTAATTTTCAATTGATTCTCACTTTTTAACCATTGAGTATTTCGCTCTTAAACACTAGGGTTGTATTTTGGGGCTAATTTAGAACTAGAAAACCCCATTTTAAGCCATTTTAAAATTTCGACCTTTCACAGTTGACGTGAAGTTACTCATATATAATTATATATTTTTCTTTATTTATATTATCACACAAGATCGGTTCTGCAGCCCTGTTCTTTCTTTGTGAATTGTGTTTGGTTCTCGTGGTGTGGCAGGGTGATGACCTCCCTGTGGTAGTCGAATAATGCACCGACGGAGGTAGTAGCGCTTGGGATTGTGTACCTGAAAAAAGATCCTTATTGATTAGTAGCATGCGCCCCCTTCCCCTTGCCCGGAGCTCCCAAAGTAACGCGAGGATGATTATGATCGCAACGATTGATCCGCCTGAATAAGAGGCTGCTTGTTTTAGAGTTATGAACTCGCCATTCGCCGCGTCGCGTTGTTCTAGTTCGCGCGCGGGTGATTATTTTCCTTAGCTCGTTTCCCACTTCTAGGAACTCGGACTGTTTAAGCCCTCACTCAAATATTTTTGATTATTAGCTGATTTATAATAGTGTTTTATTGTCAAAATATTTATTATCCTGAATGAAATGTTTAAATAACGTTTTTCAGTTCAGTTATGCTGTAACGGTTGCTCCTCCCCTGTCGCACGCTCAGGAGTTTACCAGGCTGTGGAAAGGGGGAAAAGGAGTGTCAGGTGGCTTAAGAGACAAAATGCATAGTTATCTATTTAAATATAGAAAGGCTATTTATTCAGCTAAATAACAAATGTGAAAATAAACTAACTAACAAGAATTGAAATAAACTAAATGACCAACATTCGCCACCATTTTGGCTGGATTCGCCTTAGTTCGCCACCTGAAACATGTAAACTAAAACAAACCTGCTTACTTCGGCGTACGACCAAGTCCGCGGAACTTAAAGACTAAATGCTATCGCAGCGCCCTCTCGTAGGATGGTCTCGGTAATGATAACCCTCGATACAATGAAGTCCGTGGTCCTATTCCGGTGTCTACGGTACGTGAATGTCCCCTTACCCTTAGTTACGTGTGCCCACGCCGACTAAGGGAGGCGGTAGCTTCGGGGACGCGGTCTGGGCCTACCTCGTGGGCTCACGATGGTAGGATCAGGGCTCGTTCCGGTTTTCTTGGCACAGGTCCAATAGGTCCGCGTTCCGCTAGTCACGTGTGCACGCGATGACTAAGGAACAGCGGTTCCGGGTACACGGCCTGTGACTACCACGTGTGCTCACGACAGTAGTGACAGCGGGTGTGCCGGAGTCAGTATGCAAGGAAGCGGTAGTTCGTGTTCCTCTAGTGCCATGTGCGCACGACGACTAATTGTAAGGAACAGCGTTTTCGGGTACATGGCCTGTGACTACCTCGTGTGCCCACGACGATAGTAACAGCAGGTGTCCTGGTGATCGGTGGTGTTCGACGGCTGGCAATACCGAATTTCTCACGTGTCCACAAGCGGAAGGCGGTAGGTCCAGTCTATTGGTCGGTCGGTCACGGTCTCCCTGTCGCCGGTGTGTGAGCTGCTTATATAGGATAAATTCGATGATAAGATGCGCGCGCCGGTCTGGAGTCGCGTCGGTCGCGGTGTATCCGCGCCGGTGTGGAGTCGCGGCAATCTCGGGACAAGGCGGCTTTACATGGAGCGGCGTGAGTGCGCGCGCGCGCATGTTCGTGGACAAAGCGAACTTACATGAAGCGGCGTGAGTGCGCGCGCGCATCTTCGTGGACAAACGGAGCACGAGGTGCGGACCTAACCTATTTTGAACACGATCAGCCTCGTTACAATGCGATTTATTGTATTTTATGTCGAGGGGATCAGTTTGAGCCATTACTCAAGAATTTCCGATAATAAGTTGATTTATTATAGTGCTTTACTGTTAAAATGTTTATTAGCCTGAATTGAAAGTTTAAATAACTTTTTTCAGTTCAGTTATGCTATTTACTAGAATTTTACGTCGAGGGGATCAGTTTAAGTCCTCACTCAAGTATTTCCGATAATAAGTTGATTTATTATAATGCTTTATTGATAAAATGTTTATTAGCCAGAATTGAATGTTTAAATAACTTTTATCAGTTCAGTTATGCTATGTACTAGAAGTTTACGTTGAGGGGATTAGTTTAAGCCCTCACTCCCGTATTTTTGATTATTAGCTGATTTATTATAGTAATTTATTGTTATAATGTTTATAAAGCCTTTATTAATTATAAAAATAACTTTTGGATGTGGAATGCCTTTTCCCCCTTATAGTTAAAATTAGAAACAATCGTTTAAGCTGTTTCTGACATTTTTCCGATCATTAATTGATTAATTATATTACTTTATTATTAAAATGTTTATTAACCCTTATAAATTATTTAAATAACTTTTGGGCGTGAAATGTCTTTTCTTCTCAATAGTTAAAATTAGGGGCTATCTCTGAATTTTTCTGATTGTAAGTTGATTATTTAACGTTTTTCGTCCAATTTCACTCTACAATTTCAACTGGGCCGCCGGTTTCTGGTACATTCGTACTTCGGATTTGACATTCCCGAAATTTAAATAAGGTAGTTCTGTAACGACTCTCAAGTCAACTTAGCGGTCATAATATGAACTACTTATTTTGAATTTTAAACAATGTGTAACGTTTGAAAAGAATTGCTAAAAGTAATTCTGCAACCTACATCGAAAAGATTGTAAAAATTCCGCCGTTTTCTGCTGACGTTCGTCTTAACTTGATTACGAGGCCTTCTACAGTTTGGTTTATGTATATAATACGCGTGTCGCCTAGTTAGTCTGAAATGATGACTCGTTTATTCCGAGTCCGCTATTCTTGTTTGTTGGTGCTGTAATCTGTCGTGTAATAAAATAAACTTTATTAACGTTAGTTACATATGGTATAAAATACAATTTCTCTCTTAATCCTAAATAACGCTTGAGTGTCTGTGTAAGTGTATTTGTCTGTGTGTTGTATAATGCTTTACTTTATTCCTTTTTTCTATTTAATTCATATCCTGTTAATCCCTATATTTGACTGTTTCTGTGTGCATTGTGTTAGTGTGCGTTTGTGTCCGTATTCTTGAGTCTTATTCTTCTTCTTGTTTTCTTCTTTATTCTTTGGCTGTCTTCTCTTCTTCCTTTCCTTTTTTGTTCTCTTTATCGTCTTCCTTCTGTTTATCCTTCTGATCTCTTTCTTTGTCTCCTCTCTCTTTCTCTTCCTGTCGCCTACTTCTCTCCTTTCTCTTTTCATTTGAGTGCCACCTTTCCCACAGTTCTGCAGCTGTCAACACTTCATCCAGACCGAATATTCCTTCCAGGTTGATCGCTCTTGCCTTTCTCCAAAGGTATTCCTTCACAAATTCGTCTTCAAAAATTATCTACATAATACCTTCTCCATTCCTCATAGGCTTCGTCTCCCATACTTCTCTTCCAATTTGCATATCCATCCAGGGTCTCCATTTTTCCCCATTCCACTTTCTTCCTCTCTTTATTACCAGGGTTTTTTTCTTATCTATCTCTTCTATAGTTAGATATTTTTTATCCTTGTTTTCCAGCTTCTTCTCTATCTCTTCCACTTTTTCCATTATTTTTTCTATTTTCCTCTCCATTTTCATTTGGAATGTTTTTATTTCCTTTTTCATCTTCTCTTCCCACTGCGTTTCCTCTCTATATCACCTTGTACTCTATTTTCGATTTCCTCGATCCTTTTTAACAATTCTTCCATTTCTCTGTTTTTTTTCTTTTCCTGTCTTTGCTCTTGTCTTCTGCCTACTCTTACTCTCTTTGCTTCTGTTACTTTGTTACTTATCTTTATCTGCTTTGTCTTTCTAACCTCTTTCTACCACGTGTTGCGTCTTCTGATCGTCTATCTCTGTTCTTTTCTTTAAGGTCTTTCTGCATTGTTCATGTGCCGTTTTTCTTTTTGGTCATAAGGGTCTTTCTCCATTCTTTCTCTCTTATCTTGACTTCTCCCTCCTTTCTCTTGCTTGTTATAGCTCCTGTCTTCTCTTTTTCTTTTCCATAGTGTTGTGTGTAGCCTTGCTAGGTTTTTCCTGCCGCCTTTCAGAATTTCTTTCCATCTTAGTCCATCTTCTTTTGTGTATATGCATTTTTCCACTATGTGCTCCATCGTTTCTTCTTCACTCTTACATAACCTGCACCTCCTTTCTTCCTCTTTGCTCCAGTATCTCGCGCTCTTATTTTCGCTTCCCAATCTAAATCTCGCCATTATCTGTAATTCTTTCTTGTTCCTCTGCGTTGCCCCTGCTAAGTATCCTGGCAGTTCTTCCGACATAATTATGTTTTGTATTTCTCCGGCAAATCTTGATTCTTTTATTTCTTTTCTCCTTCGTTGTTTTTCTATGTCCATTGCTCTTTCGGTTAATTCTGCCCATATTGTCTCTCCGTTTTCCAGTCTTTTGTTTATTTCAGATATTGCCCAGCCTTTATTTTCATAGAATTTTCTTCTCTTCATACTTTCCATTCTTTCTCTACACATAGCCCCTGGTTCGCTTCCCATCATCTTTTGTTCGTATTTCATTGCTCTTTTTCCAAACTGTATTGCCAGTTTCCATCTTTTTGTTTCCTCGTGTAATATCTGTCTTGGGGTGGTCTTGTCTGTTTTAGTGTCCATTTGATGTATTTGTCCTGTATCTTTTCCAGCTCTTTCCATTCTCTCTGGCCCCATATTTCAGCCCCGTAGCTTATTACGCTTTCTCCTAATGCATCGAACAGTTTATTCTTTTCCTCCGGTCATCCCTGAAATTCCTTTCTCCTAGACTCCATATTTTCCCCAGCATCGCGTTTGCCTTTCCTCACTTTCCTGCCAGGTGCTCTATATGTTTTGTGTCCCCGTTGTTGCTTTGAAGTATATATCCGATGTATTTTGCTTCTTTCACAATTTTGATTATCTCTCCATTCCATTTGTACTCTGTGTCCTTTCCTTTCCTTCCTTTCTTTTTGAACTCCATCATACATGATTTCTCCGTGTTCAGTTCCAGTCCCCTTCTCCCTATAAATCTCTTGAATCTTTTTAGCATCTCTTTCATACCATTTTCATTATTGGATAACATTATAACGTCGTCTGCATATCCTATGCTGTAAATCTTATTTCTTCCTATCACAATTCCTCCTTCCTCCTTCCTGTATTTTTCTCATCTCCGTTTCCAGTCCTGCCATTGTTATATTAAACAGTGATGGGCTTAGCAGGCATCCTTGTCTAATCCCATCTCTCGTTTCGAACTTCCCTATCGCTTTTCCTTCTATTACCACTTCACATGTCGTTCTATGGTACAGTTCTCTAATCCTTGTTCTTACCTTTTCATCGACTTCCATTCTTTCCATTTCTTTCCAGATTGCTTGTCGTTTGACTTTGTCGAACGCGCTTTTGAGGTCTGCCATAATGCCCATACTTTTCCTTTTTCTTTTTTAAGTTCACTGTCAATCGCTCTCTTTAGTATGAATATTGCATCTATCGTACCTCTACCTTTCCTAAATCCATATTGAGTGTCATATAGCTTTCTTTCTTCATCTATGTATGTTTCTAGCCTCTTTCTGAGTATTTCAGTGTATATTTTGTATTCTGTGTCCATCATGGTTAGACCTCTGTAGTTTTTTACCTCGTATCTGTTGCCTTTCTTGAATATCGGTTTCACAACTCCCTCTCTCCATTTTTCTGGTTTCTCCTGTTTTCCGTACCTGGTTTAGTGCTTCTTATAGTTCGTCTATTAGTTGTTCCTTTCCCTGTATCCAGGCTTCATTGGGTATCCCCTCCTTTCCTGTTGTTTTCTTTTCTTTCAGTTTCTCTATTGCTTCTTGTATCTCTTCGTATCTTATCTCGTTGTCTGTCCATTTTCTTTTCTCGATTTGCTCAATCTCCGTTTCCTCCAGTTCCACACCTCCAAATTGCTCTTTAAGGAGGTTGTATACCTCTCAGCGTTCGGGGAAGGAGGAAGGTTTCCCCTCGTATCGCGCGCGCGTCGCTCCGCTCACCGCGCAACCCCTCTCGCAGCTAACGAACTCGATTGTTTGTTTACGTTTTGCCGCAGTACTCAGAATCGACGTGGTGTATCGCGTTCAAACTTCGTATAAACATTCTTCTGTATATTTGCTATATTGCGAATAGTTTTTTGGATCATTTTTATATTTTTTAAAGAATCGCATCCTAAGTGTTTTGTGTTTTAGCAAAGGTACTTCTATAAGAACCCGTGTATAAGAGTTGAACTTTGAAGTTCAATAATTTCATAACCATGTGGCCAAACGATCTAAAAATTCGCATACGTATAGAAAATCAATCAAAGAACAACATATTAAATTTTTGGAATGATCTTAAATTATTCATTTCGGTATACAACCACCTTAAAGTTTTTTATCCATTCCTTTTTTTTGATCTTTTTGCTTATGCTTCTCTTCTCGTTTCTTTTTTCATTTACTGTCTTCCAGACGTTTTTTTCACTTTTGTCCTTTTCTAATTGTTCTAGTATTTTTTCGTTCCATTCTCTTTTCCGTTTTGCGATCCACTCTCTGTAGTCTTTCCTGTCTTTCCTGTATTTTTCTATACTTTTTCTGCCTTTCTTGCATTCTTTAACTGCTTCTTTTAGCTCCATTTTCTTTTCATGGCATGCCCTGTTCCACCATTTCTCTGTTTTCACTCTTCCTCTTGGTCTCCTTTCCGTCTTTATTATGCTTTTCTGTATTTTGGTTTTTAGTTCTTTCTAAGATTTTCCTTTTTTCCATTTTTCTAGGTGTTCTACATATTTTCCAATTCCTTCCTCTGACCATTGAGTTGTCCACCTTCTTTCAGTTTCTTTTTTGTCCCACTTTACTTTCATGTATAACTGTATTGGCTGGTGGTCCGACTCCGTCTTGTTTCCTATTTCCATATCTTCAATTAATTCTCTTCCTTCTTCGTTTGTAATGATATAATCAATTACCGATTTCCCTCTTCCTCCTAGGTATGTCCATTCTCCTTCACTGTCCTTCTCTGAGTCTCCGTTTATTATGTGCATTCCGATGTCTCGGATCTTCTTTATTAGAACTTCTCCTTTGTTTATTTTCTTATCCTTACTTTTTCTCCCTGGGCTTCCTCCTTCTTCTACTGTTATTGCATTAAAGTCCCCTCCGATAATTATTGCTTTCCCAGTATTTTCTTCTGCAATTCTCTCTATTATTTCCTAGTTTTCCCCTCTTTTTTCTCTCATGTATGTTACTATTATTATTATCTCTATTCCATCTACCCTGACTTTTTCTGTTATTATCTCTCTTCCATTTCTCCTTTCCTCTTCTTCCTCCTCTTGTATTACTAATATTCCATTTCTTATTGCTACTGCCATTCCTCCCTTTTCTCTTCCTTTCTTGTTTTCCCTCACTGCTGCTATGCTTTTCACTTTGTAATCTTCCAGTTTTTCCTGTATCCATTCTTCATCTTTATCTTCCAACCATGTCTCTGTCAGGCCTATTATGTCATATTTTTCCATCTTCTTCCATGTTCCATCCGAGGTTTGTTTCGCTCCTGCTACGTTCCATATTATTGCTCTTATTGCATCTCTTCTTCTAACTCTGTCTCTATATACATCTTCTCTTCTACTCTGTTTTTCCGAAAAACCTTAATTTCACCTGTCCTCTCATTTAGGCGCCAGAAGAAGAGACTCCTCTCTTCCAATCCATGCTTTATTATATCCAAATTTCGTTTTTTCTTCTATCTTTTCCTTCTGCTCTTTCTATTTAGCACATGCTCTTAGTTTTCTCTCGTTTTCTCTTTCTTTCCACGTCCTGCCATTTTTAATGTATACATTGCCTCCCTTCAGCTTGTTCTTTCTTTCCATTATATCTTCTTTATTCTCTCTGTCTATACATTCAGCTCCTATTCTATTCGACCCCTTTTTAGTTTTCCACATTCCTTTAAGCTTACTGTTAATCCCTATGTGCTCCTTTATCCATCCTTCCAGTTCCTCCTTATTATTTATTGTTCTTACGTCTAATCCTGATATAATAATGTTCTTTCTCCTTCTTTCCCTTTCCTCTTTTTCTCTACTCCACTTCCGTTCCTTTAACAGCCTTTCTATGTCTGCTTTATTCATCTTATCTTCCTTTTCCTTCTTTCCTTGGTTTGTCCTCAGTTCTTTCATTTCTAAATTCTGGACTTTCTCTCGCCATTCTTTGTCCGCGTTGTCCATTTTTTCTTCTGTCTTGCTGCATCTTTCCTCTATCAGGTTTTTGCTCTCTCCCGCTAGATTTTCATTATTCACAATGACTTCTAGTATTCTGATTTTTCTTCTTATTTTTATTTGTTCCTTTTTTAATCTCTTTTGTTCCTCTCTTATTACTGTTTGTTTCTTTGTTATCCTTTCTAACGTATTTCCTTCCTCGTTGCTTTTGTTTCTTTTATAAAGACTTTCGTCATCTTTTCCATTTTCATTTTCCAATTTTTCTTTCCTGTTCCTGCTTCCTGTTCTACCTCTGTTTCTTCGTCCGTTTCCTCCGACTCACTGCTATCATCTTCTGAGGATGAGGATTCACCTCTCTCATCTCTTTTTACTTATCTCTTATCTTGTCTGTGTCTTCGTTTTTTGTTCTTATGGATTCTGTCTGCACCTCAGCCTCTGTTCTGTCCCCTATTGTTCCTACCTGTACTGTTTCCTCCTCCTTTCCTTCTTTGATCTCTTCCTTATTTTTTCTTCGATTTTTGTTTTCGGTGTTGTTCTCGTTGTTCTTCTGCTTTTATTGAAGTTTAATCAAAATTTCTCTTCTTCCCTTTTCTTTTCTATTTCTTCTTCTGGCTCCGTCTTCTTTTTATCTTTTCTCTCTTCTGGGGACTCTAGCTGTCTCTTTGCATTCATTCTGCCTTTCTTGTATGTAGTGTCTTCTTTTCTTTTCCTATAGTATTCCGTTTCGCTTTTTATCCTGGTCTTTCTTATTCTTTGAATCCTTATTCCGTCTCTTTCTTCGTCCTCCAACAGTTGTGTTGCGAACACCTCCAGGTCTAATCCTTTCGCTGTTTCTCCTTGTTCCATATGTTTTATTTTTCGTGAGCTCTTTGGTGTCTCCTTAAATTCAGCTTCTTGTAGTGCAGTTACTGTAGAATGCGTCTTAGACTCATGTACTTTTCTCATTCTTCACCTTCTCCACTTCTTGTTGGTCCGTTGTAGAATGAGCCTTATGCTCTGTTCTTTCTCTACTCCTCTGCTAAAGTGCTCTACGGTCGTCCCCTACCTCACTATGAAGGTCCGTTGTAGAGTAGGCCTTAGCCTCTAATTTTCCTTTACTTTCTAACAACCTACTCTATAAACGACCGTTCCGTCCTGTTTTTTCTACTTTCTTTTTTCTGTCTGCCTTTGCTGCACTCTACACTGCACTACACTGACCCGGTTTCTATTAACCTTATCTCACTTTTCATGTATACCGTGTTTTTTTCCACTTACTCCACACTGTTTTCTCACCGACTTATACCCACAACCACTCAAGCGGCCATTTTTCAGCCTTCCTATCTCTGTCGTGTATACCGGGTTTAGCAAATCATTCTATCGTTTTTTTTTTTTTTTTACTGCTTATTGTAAATATATAACGTACGCTTCAGGCGCGGGCCTATGATTTCCTCGTAAGAAAAGTGAATCGATTTAAATACTTATATACAAGAACTTTCACATGAAATAGCTGGTTGATAAAAGCAATTCACTATATTATGTCGCCTATACTGAGCAAGAATTTTTTAGATAAACGAATAGGCGTGCGGTTCGTTTCATACCCACGTTTTATTGTATATGCGTTAGTGTGCCCCACTATAGCCCTGTACGCATCGTCGGAGAGATACCGCAAACAAGCTGGCGTTTCCCCATTCACATCACGCAAATGTTGGGCTCAAAGCTGTACAGCGTCGAGATACGACTTGCCTCATTGCATTTTTCATTCATGCAGCCGATTGAGGGCTACTTGACACCTAGTTTTTACCAAGGCCCGTGACTCACATCTGCGGCTCCCTTTCGCCGCGCCCTCGCTGCGACTCCTCTCCGTAAGCGTACTCCCTCCCTTTACGAGTACGCGAATCACTAGTTCGAAACAATACAAGGGAGCTGACCTTCGAAAGGTCAGGGAGATGGCGCGTGCGGGAACCGACGATCGGGCCATCGCTTTGTGTCTGCGAGGAGGTAGGGTGTTTGTGCCTGCTTCGTTATACGCTGTACATGTAGCTTTTAGCGAATTCAGCCCGACTACTCATTTTTAATGCGTCACTCATACGTCTGTTTATATTTACGATTAAGAAGTAAATTGCTTTTCTCGCTTGCTACCATGGAATTTGATGAGTTTGTTTCTATTTCATTTCTGGTTTTTAAAATCGGGAATCATATTTCCGCGCCATAACCTAAAATTTAGTCTCTTGACTCCACGTTTGTATCCTCGTTAGAATCATTTGCTTGTGAGTGTGAGTGGTGATGTTATTACTGTAATAACCAGATCGGTCATGACGAAAACGTATCCCAACTTTTTCAGCGCGCTTCTTTTTCCTAATTAATTTCGATGTTTACAATTATTAAATGTTATTCTAGCGATACTCACTGCCCAACTAAAGATATTTAGTGTTATTTATTTAAAGAACTGTATGTTTGACGTATCTTTGCACGTGTGATGTGCCTTTTTTCGACTTGGGCGCGCGAACTCCTCGCGATTGGGCCTATTGTTTTTCTCTTTTTTTTTTCTTTAGAAGAATATATGAGATATCGACCTTTACACGCGCGGCATCTGAGGGGCTGCGGAAAAACTAAAAAAATCGTTTTCAGGGTTATTATTTTCTTATTAAAGCAGTGTCCGAAAATACTGGTTAATTTTAATTATATCTCTTGTACTTTATTATAAGTCATCGTAAATAAACATAAAGCAACAAAACTTGATGTTAACTGTCCTAAAATTTACATATTATTATCCTTTTTCTCGTATTTTGTATAATTAATTATTTAAAAAGTGTTTATAAAAACGTGTTTTTTTTTAAAGCTTATAACTTCCAAACTAAACGATCAATTTTTTTTTTTTAAATCACGATAATGCAGAATATAAATAGCTATAATCTGAACAAATTTGAATCTATTCTGTTGATTAGTTTTTGAGAAAAAATTTGAAAACCGAAAAAAATGAGTTTTGTATGTCGTACGATAACTGGAGTAAAATTGGCTTAATCGCTTTAATATTTCTTGTAGGGGTAGATTTTGGATAGCTCTCGGTTGAGTTCTTTGGGCAAAATGATAAATAAATTCAGAGATATTTGAGATTAAAAATTTTTTAATTTTTTTTTAAATCGTAATTTCTTAATAACGGCTCGATGTATCACCTCCAAATTTATAGACAATTTTGTATGTGATATACATAATACATGTGCCAATTTTCACCAAGACCGTACGATTACTTTTTGAAATATTTGATATTTCTTTCTTTGTCGCCTCATAACTAGAGAAAAAAAATCGGTTTAATCATGTTGAAATTTTGTGGAAATGTAGAGTTTATATATTTATTGTATAAATCCTTTAGGTAAAAGAATTATCTTATGTCTTTTAGAGATATTTAAGGTTAAAACTTTTTTACGTTTTTTTTGATAATCGTAATTTCTGAATGACGACTCCATGTAGAAGCTTGAAATTTATAGACTATTTTGTTTGCGATATAGACAACTACTTATTAATTATATATATATATATATATTATTATATATTACACTTATTAAAAACTATATTTGGTTAAAATTTCAATACATTTTCTTCATTTGCTTTTGAGAAAAAAATTATTTTATTAAAAAGTATAAAAAAGAAATTGATAAATTAGTTTGAGGAAGCTACGTGCTAATGAATTGGCAGCGGTTTTTTCTTATGGTACCGAAGCTATATATTTATAATGACCTACTTTTCAATTTAACATTATGAAAATATTTGCAATCATTTTTCTCGAATCTAGATTTTTTCACTAAATACTCCATTTCTTTATCTTGAAAAATTAAAATATTTAGACAATAAGCGTAATGCTGTTTTAACCTGTGTTTCTTCCGAATTAATTTCACATACTCGAACCTTGCAGTTGTCATTAATTGATATTCATCCCTTCGATCTCTTAACTTTTTGAGACAGTCTCTTAATAGCATGTGTCACGTATAATTGTTTACCAGCTTTACATTTTTTCATCGACTCATTTATGTGTTCGATTTTCTCTGTTTCAAATATTCTCGTGTATTGGGATCCCATAATTTAAATTCTTCGGACGTTTTATTTTTCGAAAAAGGCAAAGAACCTTTTTCAAAAAAGTTGTTAACGGACTGGCACACTCTAATTTACTGTTATCGTAGTAATTATTTCCTTGCGCATCAAAAGCGTCGCCCATTTTAAGCGTAATTATGCAAGGTTTAAATATAACAATGAGTGGATCCATAACCATCGGCTTATCACATGTATTGGGTCCTTGAATAAGTTCTCGCTGTTTCCTAACAGATAGCGTTACCAAGTATGACTAAGTATGTAATTTCAGATGGTAACGCATCTATAAGGAAGTACTGTCGGTAAGCTTGAACTTAATTGTATGTTAGTTCGCCATAGTGTAAACAGCGTTTTTTGTTCTTACTACTAAAAATGTCAAGTTTTGTGCCAACTAAAGAGTATTTGCGGGGAATTTTATTGCACCATTTCATTTAAAAAAAAAAATCTGCAGCTGAAGCGGACAGGATTCTTGTTGAAACTTACGGTGACCATGCTCTGTCGGAAACTACATGCAGAGATTGGTTTCGACGCTTCAAAAATAAAGATTTTGATCTTGGAGATAAAGAAGGTGCTGGTGCACGAACAAAGTTTGAAAACGATGAATTAGAGGAATTACTAAATGAAAACTCATGTCAGATGCTAGCTGAACTCGCAAAATCATTACGAGTAGATGAGATAACAGTTTCGAAATGTTTGAAAACGTTAGGAATAATCCAGAAACAAGGACATTGGGTGCCGTATGAGTTGAAGCCGAGAGACGTCGAACGGCGTTTTCTCATGTGTGAAGTGCTGCTTCAACGGCAGAAAAGGAAAGGTTTTTGGCGATGAAAAGTGGATACAGTACGATAAGATACAGTACGATAATCCTAAGCGTAAAAAATCGTGAGGTAAGCCCGGCCATGCATCAACATCGTCCGCAAAGCCAAATATCCATGGTTCGAAGCTTCTCCTCTGCATTTGGTGGAATCAACAGGGTGTAATTTATTATGAACTGCTGAAACCGAACGAAACTATCACGGGAGATCGCTACCGACTGCAATTGATGTGTTTGAGTCGAGCCCTAAAGGAAAAACTGCCGCTGTACGAGCAGAGACACGACAAGGTGATTTTGTTACATGACAATGCTCGGTCACATGTTGCAAAAGTCGTCAGAGAAACTTTGGAGGCGCTTCAATGGGATATTCTACCTCACCCTCCGTATAGCCCAGATATTGCTCCTTCTGACTACCACTTGTTCCGGTCGATGGCTCATGGCTTCGCTGAGCAGCACTTCCATTCTTAGGAAGATGCCAAAAAATGGGTCGATTCTTGGATAGCTTCAAAAGACGAGCAGTTCTTCCGAGATGGAATCCGTAAATTGCCAGAAAGATGGGAGAAAGTAGTGACTAGTGATGGGCAATATTTTGAGTGACATGCTTTTTACTACATACTTTAAATAAAGCATCAATTTTCACAAAAAAACAGCGAGAACTTTTTCAAGGTCCCAATAATATAGCAAAGATTATTGCTCTTTTCATGATCAACTACGAAATTATTAACTAACGTTTCCTGGCTTAATGGCAGCATCGAAACGGGATCAACAGTATCTTCGATCATCTCATTGTGTGCGTTATTAATTGTTTCTTCATAAGAAGGGTTTCTAACTTGCTCTTCTTTAGCAGAAGATTCATCTTGAGTAACTCTATTCGTTATTTGTAAATATTGACTATCGGCCATAATGTTTTTAGTGACACTATTATATTTTGTTTGTAATAAATTGACTCTAGGTTCCGTGTTAACGTGATCTTTGTCCCTGTAATTGCGGCCTTTTCAAACTTCGTTTGAAGTTTGTATTTTGCTCGGGCAAATTGGATCGTGCGCTTCGGTACTTTCGTAGAAAGTTGACCATTTTTGTGGTTTTCTTTATCATTATTTTTGTCATTGTAATAAAATTGGTCTTCATAATTACTCCGATTCCTCTTTAAATTACGATTATATCGGTGGCTTCCAACAGAGTTTCATGGTTGCATATTGCACATGTCCTCTGACGTACTGAAATTAGATGGCAGTGCTGCGTACACGATTGGTGCGAACGGCTGTATCGGTGGTGTACTAGAAGGCGGTGTATTTTCTGCTGACGATTCACATTTTTTCAGACTGATTTTTCCACTTTTTTTATCTAACGTAAGATCTTCGCACTCGGCATAAATATGACCGCGAGCTTGTTCTTGTGCTGAGTCAACTGAAGATATACAATAGTTTCCGGCCCATTTTCCACTTTGAATATTGCTTGTGCCGCAAGATATTTATCTTTGTTTTTAATTGACCAGCCACTGTACGTTGATATCCTTTTGTACAATGTTTTTCCATTTCTTCTTCGAATGGTACGTATTTTTGTAACAGGGCCTTGACATCTATCCTTCACAGAGTTGAAACTTTTCTCCCCTTGATATCTGCTTTTGCAACAATAAATGCTCCCGAAGCAAAATCTTTGGAAGGAATTCCAGTCGTGTCATTAAAATTGTTGTCATCTGAATCTTCATCCTCCTCATCTCCTTCTTCTTCTTCCTCCTCGTCTTCTTCATCTTCATCCTCGTTTTCTTCATCTTCTTCCTCCTCATCTTTTTCGCTATCTTCTTTATCTTCTTTATAATGATGCTTTTTGACTGTAACTTTTTGCGGTCTCTCTTTAGGAGCTCCCCTCTCCAGTTCTAGGATCCAGTCGTATTGGGGAATAGAATTTAGCGCTTCGCTCAGCGAGTGTAGTGGAACCATGCGTTGCGCACTCATATTT
Source organism: Torymus aiolomorphi (assembly GCA_036365515.1). Taxonomy (NCBI): domain Eukaryota; kingdom Metazoa; phylum Arthropoda; class Insecta; order Hymenoptera; family Torymidae; genus Torymus; species Torymus aiolomorphi. Next base: position 183,242,442 of record CM070874.1, read on the forward strand.
CTAGAGTTTCGATGTGGCCCTTTTCCGCCATTGTATGAGTCAAATGTCTGACTTTTAATATGTCAAATCGTAATGCATGGAATTGACGAAGGTAAATTACCACTCGCAGGTTATCTTGATAGCGTTTTAATAAGTCGATTGCATTTAATTATTAAAGAAAGGACTCTACTTATGATATTTGTGAAACTCTACTGGGTCGGTAGCAGTGGGTTCCCTTTTCTGTGACGTTGTGACGAGGAGCACGCTTAACAGCGGTGCCCTCGTCGCCTCACATTCCTCGTTGCCCGCGCTGGCCAAAGCCCGTGTACATACGAAGTATGTGTGTGTACACTTACACGGGCTTTTCTCTGTTACGAGGATTCAGCAACGACGCAAGGTGCGAAGTACGCATTTACATGGACACACACGCAGGCAGAGGAACCAGCGGAGAGGGGAGCGACGCTGGAGAGCGCGAGAGAGCGCGTCTAATTGCTGTGATAGTCAGTTACGGCTGAATAGCCAACGCGCGCGCAATTGAGTTGGATAAGAAGCCACGCAGCTCGATAGAAGAGAGAGAGCAAGAGACAGAGAGCGAGACAGGATTGACGTCACCCTGCCAGCTCTGCTGGCCCCTTCTCGTCAAACAGCTCTAGCAGCGCAGAGGCCGTCTCCTCCCTCAGCGAAGAGCACATCCTCTCCGTCAGCGGCGAGCCGTAGCTGACGGCAGGACGAGCGGCGCCGGGGCAGCGGCGAGTCCAGCACCATCGAGCATCACTCTCTCCCAGAAAGGCGAGTACAGTTACTCCGGGCCTCGTGTAGGCCAGCGCGCGTGTGGTAGTGAGTGCGAGAGCTTGTATCGCCGCTAAGCGCCGGTAATCGGCTGCGCACGGCGATCGCTCTCGGGTATAGAGTGCGGGGCCGGAAACCCCGGTTGTGAGGCCGCGTCCGATGCGCGTGCATTAGAGTTCATGTAGGATCTCCGTTGTCGTCGGCACGGTTAAAGCAAGTAATCTAGAATCACGTGATTATTGTCGGGTTAATATTGTGAGGAATTATGAATAAATGAAAAGTGTTCTTATATGCTGGTGTTATTTACGAGTGCCTTCTCCAAATAACTTTCCTCTCTCAATATAGGAGTCGGCATCCCACCGACTCCGCGACGATTGGAGCGTCAGCCTCCAGATCCGGCTCAAAGAAATAAGTTGTTGCGTATGCACAGGGAAAATTAAGGTGCAACGTTACAAATGGCGATCCTGCCAGGATTGTCGTCGTATTGAGAGGGTGAATTTTGGAGATTTGGCTGGGCGACAGCAACGGTGAAAGCGCGGAGAAATTTTCAGGAGTTCGCGAGTCGCGGCGAAAATTGCGTTAGAAAATGGCCGATTTTTGAATTTGGACGAGTCCAAATTTAAATTCAGCCGTGCCAAAATTTTCGTTCGCGAGCGTTGAAATTCGAATTTCTCGGACGCGGAAAAGATTTGGAGAGGCGAGCAAAGTCGAGACTTTGCTTCGCATAGAGCGAAGGTCACGCGAACGTTCGGTGGCTTTGTTTTCGTTGTGCGCGCGTACTTGGCTGCCGGTGAGTTTACTCGAGGGGATTATCGCCGTGTTGTTGTCTAACGAGCGAAATTTCGGGGCGAAATTGTAGCTTTTAGGCAACGTAAAATTTTAACACGGGGAATATTATTCAGATTTATTTTGAAATCAGCCGTGAACAGAAAATTTTCCCTCGAGTGTGATTCAACGGAGTATAAATTGCGCGTGAGAGTAAGCGTGATACGGTGATCACGTTAGTAGATTTTAACTAATAATTCGGAGCCCAAATAATTTTTGGGAATGAGTGTATTAATTTAGAAAAATTTTTTATTTTTGAAAGTGATTAAGAGTTTGCAATGTTAAATGAATTGAATGGTTCGAATTTTAGTATCGTCGAATTTTATTTGTTGTAGATTGTGTTTTGGGAATTGAATTTGAGATTCTTGGTTTTTTTTTAGTTTTACCTGGTATTTTGGTTGCTCCGAATTAAAGATTTTGGTAACTCGCACGCAGCTGAAATAAATAGCGTTGAGGTAGCAAGTTGCGTGGCCGCGCTGTGCGTTTGATTGCACGCGTGCGCACTAGAGTGCGGCAGCGCGTAAGCGTGCCGACTGCATATGCAGGGTGCAGTGCACCCGCGAATGAAGTTTTAGTCCGGTTTAGTAAGCGGTGGCGCTGCTGAACGGAGAGTTGACTTCTAGGTGAATTTTCTTTTAAATTTCGACAATTACTGTACGCATTCGGAAGTTTGCGTTATTGAATGATTAGATTTTAAATTTGACACATTGTGTTTGTGCTGTGCTAGCTAAAGCTAGTGTGTGTGTTTATAATATTGATTGTGTTGTGCTAGCTAAAGCTAGTATTTGTGTAATAAATTATTTGAATATATCATTGACTGTGTTGTGCTAGCTAAAGCTAGTATTTATGTGACTCGAGCCGTGCGTTCAATTGCACGCGCGAGTCTAGAGAGCGGCAGCGCGCAAGCGTGCCGGTGGAGAGGTTGGCTGTGTGTTGCGTACGCACGCCGATATAAAGAATTGGCCGAGCGAGGTGATACCGCTCCTCGGTCATAGGTTCTGTCATTCCGTGTGGGGGGGCCCTGATATCCCGTTAGGTTTTGGCGAGAGTCCCTGCGGCAACCTGCGTGTAGAGCGGGTGGCCGAGTAAAGTAAAATAAAAGCCTGGCTCTATTTTCGGAGTCTAGCATTCATTTTGCGTTTAGTTGTTGGGGAGAATCTTTCGCGATGTCAGCTTCAGTCCATGCACGGAAAATGCGTCGGCTTCGCCGGGTTGCGGGTGTGCGCGCGTTGGAGGAAATCGTGATTATATTAACACCGAGTCTATTAATGGCATTGCTCGACCAGAAAGGGCTCAGCGCCGAGGGTACGCTCGAGGAATTACGCGATCGGAGGTTGCGATTTGACGTAATGAAGGTGGACCCGGGGTTAGATGTGCCGGTGTATGAAAATGATTTTCGGAAAGAAGGACTGCCAGTAACTACGTCGGAGTTACTAATGCGGTCTTCTCGCGAAGAGTTTATGCCAGCAGGGCGGGGTGGAAGGGCACCGGCGGGCCCAGTGGATAACAACTCAAGCGGCAGGACCCGTAGCTTCGGGAGGGAATTTGCGAGCATCACCGCCGAGTGCTCCGAAGCCAGAGTCTTCGGATGCACCGGCGGAGGTGGTAGAGGAACGTCCATCGTCACCACCGCCGTCACACATGTGGAATGCGCTGACGGCTCTGCCACGCTTATTTTTCCGACGCGAGTACAGGGAGGAACTGTCGCGCAGCGGTAATCACAGGATAGGCGAGGAGCGTATACGTGTAGGGGAGTGTCGGCGCGAGGAGTACGTCGTTGAGACGGCGGGCGATCGTGCACATGTACAAGGATCGGTCGACGACGTAGCCGCGGAGCAACCAGTGAGCACCCGCGTGACGAGCGAAAGTACGCCGATCGTGGAAGACGGCGCGGTATTAACAAATTCGGAGGAGGTAGTGAGGCGTGCGCTGTTCCGAGTGAGTCGGGAAGAGCCGACGCGCCCGTCGAACGGCACGTATAGTGAGCCGATCCTCTCGCGCCCTGCCCGGCGTGATCGAGAGTCGGGTAGAGAGTGGTCTGTGATACGATCACAGGACCATAGCGAGACGGAATCCTCGAGCTCCGATAGTGAGGACGACCGAGAAGTTGCAGCTGCCGTTCCGAGCGCCGCTTTTTCTGGCACCGGCGGATGGGATAGACATGGAGCGCGTCGATCAGCCGCATTTCGGCCGGGAAATGCGGTCAAAGCTTTCAAGGATTGGCACATTTTCTTCTCGGGGACGTCCTCGGACGGCGCCGATGAATTTTTGGAGCGAATCCGTGAAATGCAACGATATTATCGGCTGCGCGATATGGATATCCTCGAAGCGGTCCCTTGCGCTTTGACGGAGCGGGCGCTGCAGTGGTTTCGGTCCGTCGGCCGAGACGCGAGGTCGCTGATTGAGTTCGAGCAGCACTTTCCGGAGCGGTTCGTGCGGAAATTAGATCGCGAGGACGTGTATGACGAGTTAAGGAATCGTACGCAAAGCCCGAAAAGTTGCGAATTACTTAGCAGATGTGCGGTGCATCATCGCGCGGTTCGAGCGGCCTCCGTCGCTGGCAAAGCAGATTAGAATAGTGTTTAGGAATTTACACCCGAAGTTTCGTCATTTTCTGGAGGGGAAAACAATTGGAAATTTCGAGGATCTGCGGAAGTTTGGAGTAGAGTATGAGAGGAGACGCGAGTTAGATGCGCGTTATTTGCCGCCGCCGCCGAGGGGGAAGTCGCGTATACCGGCAGCGGCTTTCCGTCGTGAGGAAAGTGTTGTGAACGCGGCTTCGTTGGAAGATAAATCGGACGGGAACGCGAGACGTCGGCCGTCGAAATCTGACCGGAAAAAGCAAAGAGCGGAGAGTGTAGGCGTGGCTTCAGGTGGTGGCGGAAAGACCGCGGTGGATGTGTGAGTGGACGGATTCGTTCCTGTGAATGCGCCAACTAGCGAGGTGCCGCAGCAGTCGCACACTGGGATGGACCTTGGCCGCCCCGATAGTAGTGCACTGCCGACCGTACATTCCGTACCTCCCGGGGGAACAGTAGCTCCAAGGAGAAACACGGGTAGTCGCGAGGGCACAGGATTTAAGGGTAGGTGTTTTTTGTGTAAAAATGTCGGACACAAGCAGAGAGAGTGTTCGCTCCCCGTTTGTTACGCATGTGGACAGCCGGGACATTATGCGAATGCGTGTACGCAGGGTCGAAGAGCGCCGGGAAATTCACCGCCAATAAACGCGCCGAGCAATAGTCAGGGAGTTTCGCGTAGCGTTCTTACAAATTCGGAGGTAGGAACGCTAGGATGTGTAGGAGAGGGGGCAGTGGAAAGGCGTTCACAGCATTCGGCGTGTAGTGATTATGATCGGCGTGAGAGACGCGACTTGCTTCGAGAGTTACAGCTAAGTCTGGACTTGGAAACAAACGCGTCTTTGCCGAATCCCGATTATGACGCTACAAGGTCGACTGGGATAAATGATAGCGCTGAGCTGACGGCATCCGAGGACTGGCTAAGGCAGGAGCGAGAGAGACTAGCGGCGCTCAGGAACGCGGTGAATAGTGAGGCTGTGTGCCCTGCGGATGACGCGGAGCGGACAGCATGGTGCGAGGGGCAGAGTGCCCCGAGTATAGAGCCTGTGCGAGTGCCACTGAACAATCAGGCGAGCACCGGACAGGGTAGCGAGCAGGTTGCGGGGATGGCAATAGAAAACCGCAACCTGATTTCTGTGCGTCTGGGCGGGCGTAATTTCAAAGCGTTACTGGATTCAGAAGCGATGGTGTCGTTAGTAGGCACGGAGATTGCGCGATTATGTAGGGAGCGAGTTGTAGCATCGTCTATGATCGTGCGCGGTGTAAACGGAGGAGCGTTACGAGTAATAGAGAAGATGATGTTGATGGTAGAAATAGACGGGCAAGCGAAACCGCTAGAAGTACGCGCGATCGAGGGTATTGATCATGAAATGATTTTAGGGATTGATTTCTGTAGGTTGTGGCGGTTGGAAATAAAATTCGCGGAATGACTGTGGTGCGTAAATGGGGGGGAGTTTAGAGAGTTCGCTGACAGGGATGTTGACAGCGCACCTATCACCATGGAGTGCGCGGGCATCTCTCGGACCAGCGACTTAGAGAGAGAGCGCGTGATGCGATTAGTAGAGAGCATCGTGCCGCCGCCCGATGCGACGCTCGGACACACCTCTTTGATCACGCATCACATAGAGGTAGACAGCTCGCGTCCGGTGAGATGTGTGCGGCGGCGCATGTCTCCCAAGATGCTAGAGATCGCACAGGAAGAAGTGCGAAGGATGCTGGCAGAGAGGGTGATCGAGCCGTCGGCAAGTGAGTGGTGTAGCGCGCCGGTGATAGTGAACAAAGCTAACGGCGGGCACCGATTCTGTGTTGACTTTCGCGAGTTAAATAAGGTCACGCGACCGGACGCGTATCCAATGCCGAGTGTCGATGCAATCCTGGATAGGCTGCGCGATGCACACTATATTAGTAAGATTGATTTGCGCCAAGCCTACTTCCAGGTATTGCTCGACGAGGCAAGTAAGAAATACACGGCATTCGCGGTACAGGGCTCGGGACTTTGGCAGTTTCGGCGCATGGCATTTGGTTTGATTAACGGCCCCGCGACCTTCTCGAGATTGATTGACGCACTTTTCGGACCGGAGTGTCAACCGCACGTATTCAGGTATTTAGATGATGTAATTATTATAACAAAGAATTTTGAGGAACATTTGTATTGGTTAGAATTTGTTTTAAGACGCATTGTGGACGCGGGACTTGCGATTAGCTTTGAAAAGTCGGAATTTTGCTGTCAGCAGGTTGCTTATTTACGATATTTATTAGATTCGGAGGGGCTCCGTCCGAATCCAGAACGTGTCGCGCCATTACTTAACTATCCTGCGCCTAATAATGTTAAGCAGTTGAGAAGGTTTCTGGGAATGGTGGGGTGGTATTCGCACTTTATTAGGGGGGAGAGCGAAATAAAATTGCCACTAACAAAATTACTCCGGAAGGAGCAGGAGTGGATATGGGGAGAGAGAGAACAGGGAGCATTCGAAAAATTAAAAGAAGCTCTTGCCTCTGCGCTAGTCCTCGCCAGACCCGATTTTAACCGCACATTTTGTGTACAGGCAGACGCGAGTTCGCACGCAATAGGGGCGGTGTTGACACAACAATTTGATGACGGGGAACATCCGATAACGTACGTGAATCGTGTGCTGAGCCCGGCAGAGGTCAATTATACCGTGACGGAGAAGGAATGCTTAGCGTTGTTGTTCGCGATAAAGAAGTTTCGGCCGTACTTAGAAGGGTACAAGTTTGTCGCGATTACGGACCATAGCGCGCTTACGTGGCTACGAAATAAAAAAGAGCCGACGGAAAGACTCGCGCGATGGGTGCTAGAGATGCAGCAGTGGGATTTCGAAATCATTCACAAAAAGGGGGCGCTCAACCATGTCCCAGACGCACTGTCGCGCGAGGTACAGGAGAATGAAATTGCGAGCTTTTCCGTCACGGTTGACGCATGGTATGTGAAACGATTGGCAGAGGTGCGGGCGCGGCCAGAGAAATTCCCTCAATGGCGAGTTGATGATGGGATGTTGTATAAATTTACGAGCGATCGTCTCCTCGATCCAATAACAAATAGCGAGGAGTGTTGGCGCCTAGTGGTGCCAGCGGATCATAGAGAGCGCGTTTTGAGGGATGCCCATAGAGAGGCGTCTTCGGGGAACTTCAGTGTCTCGAAAACGTATGAGTCGCGCGCGAGTATTATTGGCCCGGCGTGTGGCATTGTGCACGACTTTGTGCGGCGCTGTGAGGAGTGCCAGCATTATAAGTCTGTGCAATCTGCACCGCAAGGACTAATGGGGAAGCGCGTGGTAGAGAGGCCATGGGCGGTCGTCGCGGCGGATATGATGGAGCTCCCGCGCAGTAAGAATCAATTTAAGTATCTGTTGGTGTTTCAAGATCTTTTTACGCGCTGGGTAGAACTAAAACCGCTACGATCAGCCGACGCGAAGGCCGTCTCGAGTGCTATGGAGGAGTTGATTTTGTTTAGGTGGGAAACTCCAGACTATTTTCTTACCGATAATGGAAAAGAGTTTGTGAATAAACATCTGGACAAAGTCCTCATTGAGTATGGGATTAAACACATCACCACGCCCCCGTATCACCCGCAAAGCGATCCAGTTGAGCGTACAAATAGGACCCTAAAAACAATGATAGCGACTTTTGTGGATTCGGACCACAAAAGTTGGGATAAAAATTTGCACGTGTTTAGACACGCGATTAATACCGCAACACAGGCGACAACGAAGGTTTCTCCCACGTTTTTAAATTTTGGAAGGCAGCCAAAACCGGTGAAAAGTTTGAGAAGGGAAGTTGAATCGAGAGAGGGAGTAGTGCGAATAGACCCCGCGGAATGGCAGGACCGATTAAAAAGGTTAGATGCACTCCGAGATCTGGTGGCTAGGCACATTGACGCCGAGCAAGAGCGGCAGAAACAAAATTATGATAAAGGCAGGAAGCATGTGGAATTTTTTGTGGGCGATTTGGTGCTGCGGGAGCAACACTCGCTTTCAAATGCTGCACGTGCTTTCTTGGCAAAACTAGATGTGAAATATGCCGGGCCGTATAGGATTTTGGAAGTGCTCTCACCGGAGGTTTATGTGTTAGAAACAAGCTCTAAGAAACAGACTGCGAAGGCGCATGTTTCGGAGCTGAGAAAGTGGATACCACCGAGAAATGTAAAGTAGTTAGAAATATTTTTTTTTTCATTTTATTTGTATTGTCGGTAACGGTGTTGGTGACATAGGTGTTAAAGAATTATGAGGGAAATGATGTGAAGATGTTTTTTTTTTGTCCCTTTGTTACAGGTGTCGGTCACCTGCGCCCGAGACGGAGGAGAGGAAGGCGTCATGGACGCTAATAGAAAGCCGGAGGGGCCCCGGGAAGCCCCGACGGGTAGCGAGGCAGGGGAGCGCCGCGAAGGTGTGACGGCTGGCAGTACCGCCGCCACGCCTGGCGTAGGAGCCCCCTGTTTGCGAGCCGCGAGAGACGACGTGTTCGTCCTCTCTAGCGGAAGAGAAGAGGTAACCGCCTCGCGGTTGGTAGTACCTCTGCCGGCGATTTTGGAGGAAGAGGAGGATCGCCTATCAATCGAGTTGCTAGAGGAGATGGACGCGGAAACGGAGGCTCGTTTGCTGGGAGAACCCCTGCACGACGCTGGCCCCGCCGTTGCTGATGCTGTGGAGGCCCTGCAGGTCCATAGCGAGGCAGCGGCGGATGTGCAAAGCGAGGTTGCAGGCCAGCAAACGAGAGATGGCGGACAGCTCCGACGCAGCACGAGGGATAGGCCGGAGCCCCTCCGCCGAGAGGAGACATTGGAGGCGACGGATCCGGACCCGCAGCCCCCAGTGCTCCCCGGAGTCGTTGTCATAGAGGGAAGTCAGCCCGCGATCGTGTCCATGGAATGGGATACGGAGCCCGTCTCCTCGGCTGGCTTGTTCGAGCGTCTTCGGGATCCAGCAGTGATGCGCGGTGTTCAGCGGGCGGAGAGCGCACCGAGTGCGTACGCCGGGTTGAACATCGCGCCGGCTGGATTTCTGGTGGATGAACACCGCCGAGAGACTGACGAGCGGGCGGGTACCGGAAGGAGGAGAAAGAAGAGGAAGGGCAAAGGCCCGAATCTTCAGAAAGAGAATCTGGTGTCGATATTATTTGATGTCGACGCCATAGAGTGGCAGGCGAGCCCGGGGGAAAGAGCGCGGGAGGGACTGGAGAGGGGTGAAAATCCCTCAACGGTACCGACTGCAGCGCTTCCCTCGGAGCGCCCTGCGTTGCGAGCCGCACGGCTCGGGGGGCGACGGGAGAGGAGGCAGGCGGTAACCGCGCCTCAGATTCCGCCGTGTAACCCTGGCCGGCGCACAGTGTTCTATTTTGAAAAAAATGGACAAAATGAAATATCTCGCGAACGGATATCGATAGCCGGATGAATCCAACTGCATTTTAAAGTTGAAGTAATGTACAATAAAGGAAAAATAGTCCAGTACTGATCATTTGACCTTGTGACCTTGGAAATGAAAAATGAAAGTCGAATAAATAACGTATTTTCGGCTTTCTCATTGTAGACTTCATGGCTATCAATTTTTTCGATGAAAAAAATATGTACTCCTGTAGTGTTTGATGCAAGGAATCCGAATTTGATGTCAAAATTGTCCTATCGCACACCAATTTGTTTTTAAATCTGAAAACTCCATAAAAAATACGAAAAAATCACCCTGAAAAAATGGAGCATTATTGAGTAATTTCGACTTCAAATTCGGATTCAACTAATCAAAATACATGGGTACATAAATACAAGTATATAAATTTGCTTTAAAAAGAAATTGGTGTGCGATAGAACAATTATGACATCAAATTCGGGTTCCTTGCATCAAACACTACAGGAGTACATATTTTTTTGATCGAAAAAATTGATAGCCACAAAGTCTACAATGAAAAAGCCGAAAATTCGTTATTTATTCGACTTTCATTTTTCATTTCTAAGGTCACAGGGTCAAATGATCAGTACTGAACTATTTTTCCTTTATTGTACATTACTTCAACTTTGAAATGCAGTTGGATTCATCCGGCTATCGATATCCGTTCGCGAGATATTTCATTTTGTCCATTTTTTTTCAAAATAGAACACTGTGCGGCGCGGAAAGAAGCGAGAGGAGAGGAGTAGGCCATCGGGGGAAGGCAGGGAAATGCAGCGGCAGAGCATGTCGCGCGCCGGGACGCCCGAGCCGGCGAGGAAACGCAGACGTGGAAAATGGCTCGGGCAAGATGAGTGCCGCGTAAGGGGCGCCCAGTTTGGAGGACTGGTCCACGTCCCAGTAGACCCGCGCGTGGATGCGAAGCCGTTTACGTGCTTTAACTGCCGACTCCCAGGACATCGCATCGCAGAGTGCGCAAAGCCACGTATCAAGCTCGTCTGCTACAATTGCGGACGACTTGAAGTGACGATGCGCACGTGCCCGCGGTGTGGGCCGACTCACTCCTCGTTTCTGGCGGAGAGAAAGGAGACAGCTGTTGCCGCGGTCGCGCAGGCTGCAGATTCGCGCGCCGAAACGATCTCGCCGCGGGTGATGGATCTGGCGACGCTTTGCGTGGGAAACGCGGAAGCGACAGCTGTTGAAAGACCCGCGGGGAAGAAGAAGTGTCGGCGCGCGAATAAGAAAAAGAAAGCGCAGCAAGTCGCGCCGGCGACGCCAGAGGCAAAGCAGCCAGCTGCGCCGCCGTCGCCGCCGCGTGCGTCTGGTGAGCCATAGCCGAGCACAAGCCGGGGCACAACCTATGAAAGGTTTTGCTTAAGCTTGAGACGGCTGTCTCCGAAGACGCAGGAGCGGCTGATTAGGGTGTGGAAGGGAGAGCAGGTCTGCTCGTCAGATTCATCTGACTGAGCGGCTCGCCCCGACCAATAGCGAGCTCGTCCTGGGTTTTTCCCGGAACCCAGGGTGCGAGATAGAGAGGCGCCGAAGTATGTTGTGCATGGAAATAGGGAACTGCATGAAATTAAAATGGGAAATTGACAAAGGGGAGTAAAAATGTGAAAGACTAAAGATTAGTAAAGAAATCCGCTGGTAGCTGAATTGCGCGCACACGAGCGAAGCATCTTAGAGCTTCGTTGGTGGCACTAAAAAAAAAAAAAAAAAAAAAAAATCTAGCGAGTACACGAGGCGATGGCCACTCGTGGGTACGAGAGTGCTGAAGCCGCTGATCTCGGAGAGATTCGCGGCTTGGGAGGGGCTGTGACGAGGAGCACGCTTAACAGCGGTGCCCTCGTCACCTCGCATTCCTCGTTGCCCGCGCTGGCCAAAGCCCGTGTACATACGAAGTATGTGTGTGTACACTTACACGGGCTTTTCTCTGTTACGAGGATTCGGCAACGATGCAAGGTGCGAAGTACGCACTTATATGGACACACACGCAGGCAGAGGAACCAGCGGAGAGGGGAGCGACGCTGGAGAGCGCGAGAGAGCGCGTCTAATTGCTGCGATAGTCAGTCACGGCTGAATAGCCAACGCGCGCGCAATTGAGTTGGATAAGAAGCCACGCAGCTCGATAGAAGCAAGAGAGAGGGAGAGCGAACCAGGATTGACGTCGCCCTGCCAGCTCTGCTGGCCCCTTCTCGTCAAACAGCTCCAGCAGCGCAAAGGCCGTCTCCTCCCTCAGCGAAGAGCACATCCTCTCCGTCAGCGGCGAACCGTAGCTGACGGCAGGACGAGCGGCGCCGGGGCAGCGGCGAGTCCAGCACCATCGAGCATCACTCTCTCCCAGAAAGGCGAGTACAGTTACTCCGGGCCTCGTGTTGGCCAGCGCGCGTGTGGTAGTGAGAGCGAGAGCTTGTATCGCCGCTGAGCACCGGTAATCGGCTGCGCACGGCGATCGCTCTCGGGTATAGAGTGCGGGGCGGGAAACCCCGGTTGTGAGGCCGCGTCCGATGCCCGTGCATTAGAGTTCATGTAAGATCTCCGTTGTCGTCGGCACGGTTAAAGCAAGTAATCTAGAATCACGTGATTATTGTCGGGTTAATATTGTGAGGAATTATGAATAAATGAAAAGTGTTCTTATATGCTGGTGTTATTTACGAGTGCCTTCTCCAAATAACTTTCCTCTCTCAATATAGGAGTCGGCATCCCACCGACTCCGCGACGACTGGAGCGTCAGCCTCCAGATCCGGCTCAAAGAAATAAGTTGTTGCGTATGCACAGGGAAAATTAAGGTGCAACGTTACAACGTGTGACATCGTTCCTTCCTGTCAGGCGTTGAGTGGCACTTATTCGGTGCGTACTTCGCCATTTTCCCCACACCTAGAACCAGAAAATATATAATATTACGTGTGAGCCTATATCGGTTTAAATACGTACGAAGGGTTTGAGGTGTTCGTGTCGTTTCAAACCGAGACTCAAAACGATGCAGTGAAATACAACTAGAGTTAAAGTATACTTGCGTTATTTATTAAAATACTTATACGCGAGAGAGAGAGAGAGAGAGAGAGAGAGAGAGAGAGAGAGAGAGAGATAACCTAACACGCATTCAGGATGCAACCGATCGACGTCCTCTCGTGAATTAATGGTACCGTTCGTCCTCGTTCCTCGAACCTGAATTCCGTTCTCTCTCTTTCTGTTCCTGCCTTCGTTTCCTCGTTTTTATATTTCTGCCTTGGGGCCTGTAAGTGGGGGAACATTGCTCATCGGCCGTTCGATACTTCCCCCTAATTCGACATCCAGATCTGGTGCCGGTAATTCAGTGCCTCGCGGATTCCCTGTTCTGCTGAATCGCATTGGTTGATGTCATGCGCCTTCGACATTTTTCTTTTTTAACGAGACTTGCACCAATAAAAATGTCCCTTTGAAAAGTACCATCCATATCATAGGTTTCAAAGATGAAAATCTTTGTACGCATAGGTGTCTTTTTCAATTTATATAAAATTAAACTTTTCTGTATTTCAAGTATACATAAAATTTTGTGAAATTAAACATGTTTGTTTTTATCAAAGGACTTCTTCTATTGAAATCAAATATGGGTGAGCGTAGTTAATATTAATATAATTTTTTCTAGGAACCTTCGGTAGACATATAAAAAGGTATCTTTGGGTTTCTCCTGAAATCACAAAATCAATCAATAATTATTATTTCTGTGTCTGAAGTTTTGAACGTTCATCGAGAACGAAATATCGAAAATTTCCAAATTCGGTTTTTTTGATATTATCTACTAGAGATATGCATAAAACATATATAGACTGCAAAATAAATTATTTCCAAAGTGATCATCACCCCAAATCATCCCAAAAACCACACCGACTAGACAACACATTACAAAAAAAATTGATACAGTCTGAGTTTATTAATTTAAGACAAATTTTATGGCTGATATTTCTTCCAGATGTTGCCATAGCCTTGTAAAAGAATTGGGGATATGAAATTCGATTCGGAACCTGTCGCTTAGGGGGTGCAAATGGGCTAAAATAGCCGAAAATACACGAAAAATAACGTGAAAAAATCATCTCTCGTGAGATTATTAATTTAAAACAAACTTTATGGCTGATATTTCTATCAGATGTTGCCATAGCCTTGAAAAAGAATTGGCGATAAGAAATTCGATCCGGAAGGTCTCGCTTGGGGGGTGCAAGGAGACTAAAATAGCAAAAAATACTCGCAAAACACCGAGAAAAAAATCATCTCTCGTTAGTTTATTAATTTAAGACATATTTTATGGCTGATATTCCTTCCAGATGTTGCCATAGGCTTGCAAAAAAATTGGCGATAAGAAATTCGATCCGGAACGTCTCGTTTGGGGGGTGGAAAGGGGCTAAAATAGACGAAAATACACGAAAAATAACGTGAAAAAATCATATCTCGTGAGTTTCTTAATTTAAGACAAATTTTATGGCTGATATTTCTTTAAGATGTTGCAATAGCCTTGCAAAAAAATTTGGGATAAGAAATTCGATCCGGAATGTCTCGCTTGGGGGTGCAAAGGGGCTAAAATAGCCGAAAATACACGAAAAATAACGTGAAAAAATCATCTCTCGTGAGATTATTAATTTAAAACAAACTTTATGGCTGATATTTCTACCAGATGTTGCCATAGCCTTGTAAAAGAATTGGCGATAAGAAATTCGATCCGGAAGGTCTCGCTTAGGGGGCGCAAGGAGACTAAAATAGCAGAAAATACTCGCAAAACACCGAGAAAAAAATCATCTCTCGTTAGTTTATTAATTTAAGATAATTTTATGGCTGATATTTCTTCCAGATGTTGCCGCAGCCTTGCAAAAAAATTGGGGATATGAAATTCGTTCCGGAACCTTTCTCTTGGGGGGTGTCAAGGGACTAAAATAGACGTAAATACACGAAAAATAACGTGAAAAAATCATCTTTCGCGAGTTTATTAATTTAAGACAAATTTTCTAGTTGATATTTCTTTCAGATGTTGCCATAGCCTTGCAAGAAAATTGGGGATATGAAATTCGGTCTGGAACCTTTCGCTTCGGGGGTGCAAATGGGCTAAAATAGCCGAAAATACGCGAAAAATAACGTGAAAAAATCATCTCTCGTGAGTTTCTCAATGTAAGACAAATTTTATGGCTGCTATTTCTTTAAGATGTTGCCATAGCCTTGCAAAAAAATTGGGAATAAGAAATTCGATCCGGAACATCTCGTTTGGGGGGTGCAAGGAGACTAAAATAGCAGAAAATTCTCGCAAAACACCGAGAAAAAAATCATCTCTCGTTAGTTTATTAATTTAAGATAAATTTTATGGCTGATATTTTTTCCAGATGTTGTCATAGCCTTGCAAAAAAATTGGGGATATGAAATTCGATCCGGAGCCTTTGGCTTGGGGGGTGTCAAGGGACTAAAATAGACAAAAATACACGAAAAATAACGTAAAAAAATCATCTCTCGCGAGTTTATTAATTGAAGACAAATTTTCTGGCTGATATTTCTTCCAGATGTTGCCATAGCTTTGCAAAAAAATTGGGGATATGAAATTCGATCCGGAACCTTTCGCTTAGGGGGTGCAAAGGGGCCAAAATAGCCCAAAATACACGAAAAATAACGTGAAAAAATCAGCTCTCGTTAGTTTATTAATTTAAGATAAATTTTATGGCTGATATTTCTTCCAGATGTTGCCATAGCCTTGCAAAGAAATTAGGGATATGAAATTCGATCCGGAAACTTTCGCTTAGGGAGTGCAATGGGGCTAAAATAGCCGAAAATACACGAGAAATAAGGTGAAAAAATCATCGGTCGTGAGATTATTAATTTAAAACAAATTTAATGGCTGATATTTCTTCCAGATGTTTCCGTAGCCTTGCAAAAAAATTAGGGATATGATATTCAATCCGGAACCTTTCGCTTGGGGGGGTGTCAAGGGACCAAATAGACAAAAATACACGAAAAATAACGTGAAAAAATCATCTCTCGCGAGTTTATTAATTTAAGACAAATTTTCTGGCTGATATTTCTTCCAGATATTGCCATAGCTTTGCAAAAAAATTGGGGATAAGAAATTCGATCCGGAACGTCTCGTTTGGGGGGTGCAAAGGGACCAAAATAGCGGAAAATAATCGAAAAATAAAGTGAAAAAATCATCTCTCGTGAGTTTCTTAATTTAAGACAAATTTTATGGCTGATATTTCTTTAAGATGTTGCTGTAGCCTTGCAAGAAAAATGGGGATAAGAAATTCGATCCGGAACATCTCGTTTGGGGGGTGCAAAGGGGCTAAAACAGCCGAAAATACACGAGAAATAACGTGAAAAAATCATCTCTCGTGAGATTATTAATTTAAAACAAACTTTATGGCTGATATTTCTACCAGATGTTGCCATAGCCTTGTAAAAGAATTGGCGATAAGAAATTCGATCCGGAAGGTCTCGCTTAGGGGGCGCAAGGAGACTAAAATAGCAGAAAATACTCGCAAAACACCGAGAAAAAAATCATCTCTCGTTAGTTTATTAATGTAAGATAATTTTATGGCTGATATTTCTTCCAGATGTTGCCGCAGCCTTGCAAAAAAATTGGGGATATGAAATTCGTTCCGGAACCTTTCTCTTGGGGGGTGTCAAGGGACTAAAATAGACGTAAATACACGAAAAATAACGTGAAAAAATCATCTTTCGCGAGTTTATTAATTTAAGACAAATTTTCTAGTTGATATTTCTTTCAGATGTTGCCATAGCCTTGCAAGAAAATTGGGGATATGAAATTCGGTCTGGAACCTTTCGCTTCGGGGGTGCAAATGGGCTAAAATAGCCGAAAATACGCGAAAAATAACGTGAAAAAATCATCTCTCGTGAGTTTCTCAATGTAAGACAAATTTTATGGCTGCTATTTCTTTAAGATGTTGCCATAGCCTTGCAAAAAAATTGGGAATAAGAAATTCGATCCGGAACATCTCGTTTGGGGGTGCAAGGAGACTAAAATAGCAGAAAATTCTCGCAAAACACCGAGAAAAAATCATCTCTCGTTAGTTTATTAATTTAAGATAAATTTTATGGCTGATATTTTTTCCAGATGTTGTCATAGCCTTGCAAAAAAATTGGGGATATGAAATTCGATCCGGAGCCTTTTGGCTTGGGGGTGTCAAGGGACTAAAATAGACAAAAATACACGAAAAATAACGTAAAAAAATCATCTCTCGCGAGTTTATTAATTGAAGACAAATTTTCTGGCTGATATTTCTTCCAGATGTTGCCATAGCTTTGCAAAAAAATTGGAGATATGAAATTCGATCCGGAACCTTTCGCTTAGGGGGTGCAAAGGGGCCAAAATAGCCCAAAATACACGAAAAATAACGTGAAAAAATCAGCTCTCGTTAGTTTATTAATTTATGATAAATTTTATGGCTGATATTTCTTCCAGATGTTGCCATAGCCTTGCAAAGAAATTAGGGATATGAAATTCGATCCGGAAACTTTCGCTTAGGGAGTGCAATGGGGCTAAAATAGCCGAAAATACACGAGAAATAAGGTGAAAAAATCATCGGTCGTGAGATTATTAATTTAAAACAAATTTAATGGCTGATATTTCTTCCAGATGTTTCCGTAGCCTTGCAAAAAAATTAGGGATATGATATTCAATCCGGAACCTTTCGCTTGGGGGGGTGTCAAGGGACCAAATAGACAAAAATACACGAAAAATAACGTGAAAAAATCATCTCTCGCGAGTTTATTAATTTAAGACAAATTTTCTGGCTGATATTTCTTCCAGATATTGCCATAGCTTTGCAAAAAAATTGGGGATAAGAAATTCGATCCGGAACGTCTCGTTTGGGGGTGCAAAGGGACCAAAATAGCGGAAAATAATCGAAAAATAAAGTGAAAAAATCATCTCTCGTGAGTTTCTTAATTTAAGACAAATTTTATGGCTGATATTTCTTTAAGATGTTGCTGTAGCCTTGCAAGAAAAATGGGGATAAGAAATTCGATCCGGAACATCTCGTTTGGGGGTGCAAAGGGGCTAAAACAGCCGAAAATACACGAGAAATAACGTGAAAAAATCATCTCTCGTGAGATTATTAATTTAAAACAAATTTTATGGCTGATATTTCTACCAGATGTTGTCATAACCTTGTAAAAGAATTGGCGATAAGAAATTCGATCCGGAAGGTCTCGCTTGGGGGGTGCAAGGAGACTAAAATAGCAGAAAATTCTCGCAAAACACCGAGAAAAAAATCATCTCTCGTTAATTTATTAATTTAAGATAAATTTTATGGCTGATATTTCTTCCAAATGTTGCCATAGCCTTGCAAAAAAATTGGGGATATGAAATTCGATCCGGAACCTTTGGCTTGGGGGGTGTCAAGGGTCTAAAATAGACGAAAATACACGAAAAATAACGTGTAAAAATCATCGATCGCGAGTTTATTAATTTAAGACAAATTTTCTGGCTGATATTTCTTCCAGATATTGCCATAGCCTTGCAAAAAAAATTGGGGATATGAAATTCGATCCGGAACCTTTGGCTTAGGGGGACCAAAGGGGCTAAAATAGCCGAAAATACACGAAAAATAGCATGAAAAATCATCTCTCGCGAGTTTATTAATTTAAGAAAAATTTTATGGCTGATATTTCTTTAAGATGTTGCCATAGCCTTGCAAAAAAATTGGGGATAAGAAATTCGATCCGAAACGTCTCGCTTGGAGGGTGCAAAGGGACTAAAATAGCGGGAAATAATCGCAAAACACTGAGAAAAAAATCATTCTCGCGAGTTTATTAATTCAAGACAAATTTTTTGGATGATATTTCTTCAAGATGTTGCCATAGCCTTGCAAAAAATTGGGAATATGAAATTCGATCCGGAACCCTTCGCTTCGGGGGTGCAAAGGTGCTAAAATAGCCGAAAATACACGAAAAATAATGTGAAAAAATCATCTCTCGTGAGTTTCTTAATTTAAGACAAATTTTATGGCTGATATTTCTTTAGGATGTTGCTATAGCCTTGCAAGAAAAATGGGTATAAGAAATTCGATCCGGAACATCTCGTTTGGGGGGTGCAAAGGGGCTAAAACAGCCGAAAATACACGAGAAATAACGTGAAAAAATCATCTCTCGCGAGTTTATTAATTTAAGACAAATTTTATGGCTGATATTTCTTCCAGATGTTGCCATAGCCTTGCAAAAAAATTGGGGATATGAAATTCGATCCGGAGCCTTTGGCTTGGGGGGTGTCAAGGGACTAAAATAGACAAAAATACACGAAAAATAACGTAAAAAAATCATCTCTCGCGAGTTTATTAATTGAAGACAAATTTTCTGGCTGATATTTCTTCCAGATGTTGCCATAGCTTTGCAAAAAAATTGGGGATATGAAATTCGATCCGGAACCTTTCGCTTAGGGGGTGCAAAGGGGCCAAAATAGCCCAAAATACACGAAAAATAACGTGAAAAAATCAGCTCTCGTTAGTTTATTAATTTATGATAAATTTTATGGCTGATATTTCTTCCAGATGTTGCCATAGCCTTGCAAAGAAATTAGGGATATGAAATTCGATCCGGAAACTTTCGCTTAGGGAGTGCAATGGGGCTAAAATAGCCGAAAATACACGAGAAATAAGGTGAAAAAATCATCGGTCGTGAGATTATTAATTTAAAACAAATTTAATGGCTGATATTTCTTCCAGATGTTTCCGTAGCCTTGCAAAAAAATTAGGGATATGATATTCAATCCGGAACCTTTCGCTTGGGGGGGTGTCAAGGGACCAAATAGACAAAAATACACGAAAAATAACGTGAAAAAATCATCTCTCGCGAGTTTATTAATTTAAGACAAATTTTCTGGCTGATATTTCTTCCAGATATTGCCATAGCTTTGCAAAAAAATTGGGGATAAGAAATTCGATCCGGAACGTCTCGTTTGGGGGGTGCAAAGGGACCAAAATAGCGGAAAATAATCGAAAAATAAAGTGAAAAAATCATCTCTCGTGAGTTTCTTAATTTAAGACAAATTTTATGGCTGATATTTCTTTAAGATGTTGCTGTAGCCTTGCAAGAAAAATGGGGATAAGAAATTCGATCCGGAACATCTCGTTTGGGGGGTGCAAAGGGGCTAAAACAGCCGAAAATACACGAGAAATAACGTGAAAAAATCATCTCTCGTGAGATTATTAATTTAAAACAAATTTTATGGCTGATATTTCTACCAGATGTTGTCATAACCTTGTAAAAGAATTGGCGATAAGAAATTCGATCCGGAAGGTCTCGCTTGGGGGGTGCAAGGAGACTAAAATAGCAGAAAATTCTCGCAAAACACCGAGAAAAAAATCATCTCTCGTTAATTTATTAATTTAAGATAAATTTTATGGCTGATATTTCTTCCAAATGTTGCCATAGCCTTGCAAAAAAATTGGGGATATGAAATTCGATCCGGAACCTTTGGCTTGGGGGGTGTCAAGGGTCTAAAATAGACGAAAATACACGAAAAATAACGTGTAAAAATCATCGATCGCGAGTTTATTAATTTAAGACAAATTTTCTGGCTGATATTTCTTCCAGATATTGCCATAGCCTTGCAAAAAAAATTGGGGATATGAAATTCGATCCGGAACCTTTGGCTTAGGGGGACCAAAGGGGCTAAAATAGCCAAAAAATACACGAAAAATAGCATGAAAAATCATCTCTCGCGAGTTTATTAATTTAAGAAAAATTTTATGGCTGATATTTCTTTAAGATGTTGCCATAGCCTTGCAAAAAAATTGGGGATAAGAAATTCGATCCGAAACGTCTCGCTTGGAGGGTGCAAAGGGACTAAAATAGCGGGAAATAATCGCAAAACACTGAGAAAAAAATCATTCTCGCGAGTTTATTAATTCAAGACAAATTTTTTGGATGATATTTCTTCAAGATGTTGCCATAGCCTTGCAAAAAATTGGGAATATGAAATTCGATCCGGAACCCTTCGCTTCGGGGGTGCAAAGGTGCTAAAATAGCCGAAAATACACGAAAAATAATGTGAAAAAATCATCTCTCGTGAGTTTCTTAATTTAAGACAAATTTTATGGCTGATATTTCTTTAGGATGTTGCTATAGCCTTGCAAGAAAAATGGGTATAAGAAATTCGATCCGGAACATCTCGTTTGGGGGGTGCAAAGGGGCTAAAACAGCCGAAAATACACGAGAAATAACGTGAAAAAATCATCTCTCGCGAGTTTATTAATTTAAGACAAATTTTATGGCTGATATTTCTTCCAGATGTTGCCATAGCCTTGCCAAACAATTGGGGATATGAAATTCGATCCGGAACCATTCGCTTCGGGGGTGCAAAGGGGCTAAAACAGCTGAAAATACACGAGAAGTAACGTGAAAAAATCATCTCTCGTGACATTATTAATTTAAAAAAAATCTTATGGCTGATATTTTTTCCAGATATTGCCATAGTCTTGCAAAAAAATTGGGGATATGAAATTCGATCCGGAACCGTTGGCTTAGGGGGGAGCAAAGGGGCTAAAATAGCCGAAAATACACGAAAAATAACGTGAAAAAATCATCTCTCGTGAGTTTCTCAATGTAAGACAAATTTTATGGCTGCTATTTCTTTAAGATGTTGCCATAGCCTTGCAAAAAAATTGGGAATAAGAAATTCGATCCGGAACGTCTCGTTTGGGGGGCGCAAGGAGACTAAAATAGCAGAAAATTCTCGCAAAACACCGAGAAAAAAATCATCTCTCGTTAGTTTATTAATTTAAGATAAATTTTATGGCTGATATTTTTTCCAGATGTTGCCATAGCCTTGCAAAAAAATTGGGGATATGAAATTCGATCCGGAACCTTTGGCTTGGGGGGTGTCAAGGGACTAAAATAGACGAAAATACACGAAAAATAACGTGTAAAAATTATCTCTCGCGAGTTTATTAATTTAAGACAAATTTTCTGGCTGATATTTCTTCCAGATTTTGCCCTAGCCTTGCAAAAAAATTTGGGGATGTGAAATTCAATCCGGAAACTTTCGCTTAGGGGGTGCAATGGGGCTAAAATAGCCGAAAATACACGAGAAATAACGTGAAAAAATCATCCCTCGTGAGATTATTAATTTAAAACAAATTTTATGGCTGATATTTCTTCAAGATGTTGCCATAGCCTTGCGAAAAAATTGGGGATATGAAATTCGATCCGGAACCATTCGCTTCGGGGGTGCAAAGGGGCTAAAATTAAAATAGCCGAAAATACACGAAAAATAACGTGAAAAAATCATCTCTCGTGAGATTATTAATTTAAAACAAACTTTATGGCTGATATTTCTACCAGATGTTGCCATAGCCTTGAAAAAGAATTGGCGATAAGAAATTCGATCCGGAAGGTCTCGCTTGGGGGGTGCAAGGAGACTAAAATAGCAAAAAATACTCGCAAAACACCGAGAAAAAAATCATCTCTCGTTAGTTTATTAATTTAAAACAAATTTTATGGCTGATATTTCTACCAGATGTTGCCATAGCCTTGTAAAAGAATTGGCGATAAGAAATTCGATCCGGAAGGTTTCGCTTGGGGGGTGCAAGGAGACTAAAATAACAGAAAATACTCGCAAAACACCGAGAAAGAAATCATCTCTCGTTAGTTTATTAATTTAAGATAATTTTATGGCTGATATTTCTTCCAGATGTTGCCACAGCCTTGCAAAAAAATTGGGGATATGAAATTCGTTCCGGAACCTTTCTCTTGGGGGGTGTCAAGAGACTAAAATAGACGTAAATACACGAAAAATAACGTGAAAAAATCATCTCTCGCGAGTTTATTAATTTAAGACAAATTTTATGACTGATATTTCTTCCAGATGTTGCCATAGCCTTGCCAAACAATTGGGAATATGAAATTCGATGCGGAACCATTCGCTTCGGGGGTGCAAAGGGGCTAAAACAGCTGAAAATACACGAGAAGTAACGTGAAAAAATCATCTCTCGTGAGATTATTAATTTAAAAAAAATCTTATGGCTGATATTTTTTCCAGATATTGCCATAGCCTTGCAAAAAAATTGGGGATATGAAATTCGATCCGGAACCGTTGGCTTAGGGGGGAGCAAAGGGGCTAAAATAGCCGAAAATACACGAAAAATAACGTGAAAAAATCATCTCTCGTGAGTTTCTCAATGTAAGACAAATTTTATGGCTGCTATTTCTTTAAGATGTTGCCATAGCCTTGCAAAAAAATTGGGAATAAGAAATTCGATCCGGGACGTCTCGTTTGGGGGGCGCAAGGAGACTAAAATAGCAGAAAATTCTCGCAAAATACCGAGAAAAAAATCATTCTCGCGAGTTTATTAATTTAAGACAAATTTTATAGATGACATTTCTTCAAGATGTTGCCCTAGCCTTGCAAAAAAATTTGGGGATGTGAAATTCAATCCGGAAACTTTCGCTTAGGGGGTGCAATGGGGCTAAAATAGCCGAAAATACACGAGAAATAACATGAAAAAATCATCCCTCGTGAGATTATTAATTTAAAACAAATTTTATGGCTGATATTTCTTCAAGATGTTGCCATAGCCTTGCGAAAAAATTGGGGATATGAAATTCGATCCGGAACCATTCGCTTCGGGGGTGCAAAGGGGCTAAAATAGCCGAAAATACACGAAAAATAACGTGAAAAAATCATCTCTCGTGAGATTATTAATTTAAAACAAACTTTATGGCTGATATTTCTATCAGATGTTGCCATAGCCTTGAAAAAGAATTGGCGATAAGAAATTCGATCCGGAAGGTCTCGCTTGGGGGGTGCAAGGAGACTAAAATAGCAAAAAATACTCGCAAAACACCGAGAAAAAAATCATCTCTCGTTAGTTTATTAATTTAAGACATATTTTATGGCTGATATTCCTTCCAGATGTTGCCATAGGCTTGCAAAAAAATTGGCGATAAGAAATTCGATCCGGAACGTCTCGTTTGGGGGGTGGAAAGGGGCTAAAATAGACGAAAATACACGAAAAATAACGTGAAAAAATCATCTCTCGTTAGTTTATTAATTTAAGATAATTTTATAGCTGATATTTCTTCCAGATGTTGCCACAGCCTTGCAAGAAAATTGGGGATATGAAATTCGGTCTGGAACCTTTCGCTTCGGGGATGCAAATGGGCTAAAATAGCCGAAAATACACGAAAAATAACGTGAAAAAATCATCTCTCGTGAGTTTCTCAATGTCAGACAAATTTTATGGCTGATATTCCTTCCAGATGTTGCCATAGGCTTGCAAAAAAATTAGGGATAAGAAATTCGATCCGGAACGTCTCGTTTGGGGGGTGCAAATGGGCTAAAACAGCCGAAAATACACGAAAAATAACGTGAAAAAATCATCTCTCGTTAATTTATTAATTTAAGATAAATTTTATGGCTGATATTTCTTCCAGATGTTGCCATAGCCTTGCAAAAAAATTGGGAATATGAAATTCGATCCGGAACCATTCGCTTCGGGGGTGCAAAGGGGCTAAAATAGCCGAAAATACACGAAAAATAACGTGAAAAAATCATCTCTCGTGAGATTATTAATTTAAAACAAACTTTATGGCTGATATTTCTATCAGATGTTGCCATAGCCTTGAAAAAGAATTGGCGATAAGAAATTCGATCCGGAAGGTCTCGCTTGGGGGGTTGCAAGGAGACTAAAATAGCAAAAAATACTCGCAAAACACCGAGAAAAAAATCATCTCTCGTTAGTTTATTAATTTAAGACATATTTTATGGCTGATATTCCTTCCAGATGTTGCCATAGGCTTGCAAAAAAATTGGCGATAAGAAATTCGATCCGGAACGTCTCGTTTGGGGGGTGGAAAGGGGCTAAAATAGACGAAAATACACGAAAAATAACGTGAAAAAATCATCTCTCGTTAGTTTATTAATTTAAGATAATTTTATAGCTGATATTTCTTCCAGATGTTGCCACAGCCTTGCAAGAAAATTGGGGATATGAAATTCGGTCTGGAACCTTTCGCTTCGGGGATGCAAATGGGCTAAAAAAGCCGAAAATACACGAAAAATAACGTGAAAAAATCATCTCTCGTGAGTTTCTCAATGTCAGACAAATTTTATGGCTGATATTCCTTCCAGATGTTGCCATAGGCTTGCAAAAAAATTAGGGATAAGAAATTCGATCCGGAACGTCTCATTTGGGGGGTGCAAATGGGCTAAAACAGCCGAAAATACACGAAAAATAACGTGAAAAAATCATCTCTCGTGAGATTATTAATTTAAAACAAATTTTCTGGTTGATATTTCTTTCAGATGTTGCCATAGCCTTGCAAGAAAATTGGGGATATGAAATTCGGTCTGGAACCTTTCGCTTCGGGGATGCAAATGGGCTAAAATAGCCGAAAATACACGAAAAATAACGTGAAAAAATCATCTCTCGTGAGTTTCTCAATGTCAGACAAATTTTATGGCTGCTATTTCTTTAAGATGTTGCAAAAAAATTAGGGATAAGAAATTCGATCCGGAACGTCTCGTTTGGGGGGTGCAAATGGGCTAAAACAGCCGAAAATACACGAGAAATAACGTGAAAAAATCATCTCTCGTGAGATTATTAATTTAAAACAAATTTTATGGCTGATATTTCTACCAGATGTTGCCATAGCCTTGAAAAAGAATTGGCGATAAGAAATTCGATCCGGAAGGTCTCGCTTGGGGGGTGCAAGGAGACTAAAATAGCAGAAAATACTCGCAAAACACAGAGAAAAAAATCATCTCTCGTTAGTTTATTAATTTAAAACAAATTTTATGGCTGATATTTCTACCAGATGTTGCCATAGCCTTGTAAAAGAATTGGCGATAAGAAATTCGATCCGGAAGGTCTCGCTTGGGGGGTGCAAGGAGACTGAAATAGCAGAAAATACTCGCAAAACTACGAGAAAAAAATCATCTCTCGTTAGTTTATTAATTTAAGATAATTTTATGGCTGATCTTTCTTCCAGATGTTGCCATAGCCTTGCAAAAAATTGGGGATATGAAATTCGTTCCGGAACCTTTCTCTTGGGGGGTGTCAAGGGACTAAAATAGACGTAAATACACGAAAAATAACGTGAAAAAATCATCTGTCGCGAGTTTATTAATTTAAGACAAATTTTCTGGCTGATATTTCTTCCAGATGTTGCCATAGCCTTGCAAGAAAATTGGGGATATGAAATTCGATCCGGAAACTTTCGCTTAGGCGGTGCAAAGGGGCTAAAATAGCCGAAAATGCACGAAAAATAACGTGAAAAAATCATCTCTCGCGAGTTTATTAATTTAAGACAAATTTTATTGCTGATATTTCTTCAAGATGTTGCCATAGCCTTGAGAAAAAATTGGGGATATGAAATCCGATCCGGAACCTTCCGCTTAGGGGGTGCAAAGGGGCTAAAATAGTCGAAAATGCACGAAAAATAACGTGAAAAAATCATCTCTCGCGAGTTTATTAATTTAAGACAAATTTTATAGCTGATATTTCTTCCAGATGTTGCCATAGGCTTGTAAAAAAATTGGCGATAAGAAATTCGATCCGGAACGTCTCGTTTAGGGGGTGCAAAGGGGCTAAAATAGACGAAAATACACGAAAAATAACGTGAAAAATTCATCTCTCGCGAGTTTATTAATTTAAGACATATTTTATGGCTGATATTCCTTCCAGATGTTGCCATAGTCTTGCAAAAAAATTGGCGATAAGAAATTCGATCCGGAACGTCTCGTTTGGCGGGTGCAAGGAGACTAAAATAGCAGAAAATACTCGCAAAACACCGAGAAAAAAATCATCTCTCGTTAGTTTATTAATTTAAGACAAATTTTATTGCTGATATTTCTTCAAGATGTTGCCATAGCCTTGAGAAAAAATTGGGGATATGAAATTCGTTCCGGAACCTTTCTCTTGGGGGGTGTCAAGGGACTAAAATAGACGTAAATACACGAAAAATAACGTGAAAAAATCATCTTTCGCGAGTTTATTAATTTAAGACAAATTTTATGGCTGATATTTCTTCCACATGTTGCCATAGCCTTGTAAAAGAATTGGCGATAAGAAATTCGATCCGGAACGTCTCGTTTAGGTGGTTCAAAGGGGCTAAAATAGACGAAAATACACGAAAAATAACGTGAAAAAATCATCTCTCGCGAGTTTATTAATTTAAGACATATTTTATGGCTGATATTCCTTCCAGATGTTGCCATAGGCTTGCAAAAAAATTGGCGATAAGAAATTCGATCCGGAACGTCTCGTTTGGGGGGTGGAAAGGGGCTAAAATAGACGAAAATACACGAAAAATAACGTGAAAAAATCATCTCTTGGGAGTTTATTAATTTAAGACAAATTTTATGGCTGATATTTCTTCCAGATGTTGCCATAGCCTTGCAAAAAAATTGGGGATATGAAATTCGATCCGTAACGTCTCGCTTGGGGGGTTGCAAAGGGGCTAAAATAGTGGAAAATATTCGCAAATACCGAGAAAAAAATCATCTCTCGTGAGTTTATTAATTTAAGACAAATTTTATGGCTGATATTTCTTCCAGATGTTGCCATAGTCTTGCAAAAAAATTGGCGATAAGAAATTCGATCCGGAACGTCTCGTTTGGGGGGTGGAAAGTTTTAACACACCTTTTAATGAGATTCTAGACAATTTTGTAAAAGATATTTTGAATATGACTGAACATCATTTTATTTCTGTTAGTCGAAAAGATTGTTTTACTAAATGTAAAAATAATTTTGACAATGACACTGGAATATTTAGTATGGATTTTGCGAAAATTATACTTTTATTAGTCAAAATTTCATCCAAGAATTTTACTTCAATAATACTTTGGCTTCATTATTTACCGTGGCGTTGTATTTCAAAGAGCAAACAGGAAATTATGTGAAACATAAAACTTCTTGTGTTATTTCAGACAGTTCCATACACCAAACTTACTCAGTCCATAAATTTACGGAAGTAGTACTTAGAAAAAGAAAAATGAATTTTCTGAATAAAAAACTTAATTTATTTTTCTGATGGTGCTCCGACACAATTTAAAAAGAAGTAAGAGGGAAATTACTCGATAATCTTTCATTTTGTTTTACAGTGTCTTTTAATAAATTACAAATAAAAATATGATAATAAATGATTTATGAGTGTATTATAATTCTTTGAAGTGAAGGGAATTTAACCATTATGAAAAGGTAAGTTGATACAAAATGTTTTTTGGATGGAAATTGATTAATTTTATAATAAAGCAAATTTCTTCTCAATTTCTCTCATAAATTTTGATAATTGGAAAAAAATCACATTTTTCTGAATTGGCACAATTTTGACATAAAAACAAAACAGCAACTTTCCATTTGAAGTTGGTTACGACCTTTTAAGGGGGCCAGGGAGGGTTAAACGTGAAAATTGAAAAATTACCAATTAAAATTGAAAACAATATGATGATATAACTGAAGGCTACTTTCCTAAAAGTAGACTATCTAAATAACTATTTTATTTACACATACGTACCAAATTTCACTTTGAATAGCTGGAATGCTTGCGAGTCGTATATGACCGAAATTGCTTTACCACGCGATTCTGAAGAGAGTTTTGAACGAATTAGTTGGAAAAAATTCAGAGATATTCTACAACATATCTGTTACGGAGCTTATTCCATAATATCAGCTTCTCTTGAGAAGCAGATTTTGGAAAAAGTAAGTAGGAACTAAAATAAAAAATCATTGATGCCCAAAAATATTAAAAATCTGAAAAATTGACTAAACTCAATTTTTTCGTTGTGAATGATTTTTTTCCAGAATCTGCTCCGCTTATTCTCTAACAGATATGTTACAGAATATCCCCGAATTTTTTGTAGCCAATACGTACAAAACTCTCTTCAGAATCGCGTGATAAAGCAATTTTGGACATATACGACTCGCAGGATCATTCCAGCTATTCGAAGGGAAATTTGGTACGTATAGGTGCATAAAATAGTTATTTATTGGATATAGTCTACTTTTAGGAGAGTAACCTTTGATTATATAATTATATTGCCTTCAATTTTAATTGATTATTTTTCAATTTTCACGTTAAACCCCCGTTGGCCCCCTTAAGTGATGTCAATTCCTCAAACTCATGAAAAATGCAAACAATAATTAAGAATTATTTCTTTTTTAACAGAAATGATTTTATCAATTTATGCTATTATGAAAAAGATTTTGGAATAAAAGTACGATCACATAATTTTTTTGCTACATCTCACGGATAAAGTGTTTGTGATGGCATAAGAGCAACGGCATAATGGCTTGTCAGAAAAGGTTCTCTACAAAGTGCAGAAATTTTAAATGCCCAACAAAAGAATGATTACTTATTAGAAAAAGAATTGTGAAGTCCGAAATAAATGAATTGAAAACAGTAATTGGTTATATAATATTATTTATTGAAATGGAATGTATGTATTTACCAATTCCTATGGCTGGTTACAATGTTGAGATATAATTATTGTCGTTACGCCTTGTAACTGCTTAATTGCGATTATAATTAAATTATAAATTATGCTCGCTACTTTGACTTACAAATAAAAACTTGACTCGAATGTCGTCTGAGTTTGACGGAGCTCTCCAGTTTCCTTGTACACTGTGACTAACGCGAGCGGCCCATGCGGAGGCTTTTTAATGCATAAGTAAATTAGGTTAAAGATGAGCCCGGTGACGTATCGAATTCATCTTTTGACAACTTATATATTACAAGTTTTCTGGGTCGTCGTACTTGCGAAATGCTGAGCATTGCAAAGTGTGGCCTTTCGACTGCCGCGGAGTTCGATGGCTTGGATTCTAGCTCGACCATATGTTAAAAATTGCATGCGTTGTCTTCCTGGGTCGGTGACTCTATACGTCACAAGGTCGCATAAGCAGAACGCTGCGTCGTATTAAGTTGCATTCTCGCTTTTATGTGTCAGGAAATATCTGATACTAATAATGCTTTTTCTTTAAAATGAGAATACGTCTCCGAACGTAACAGAATCAAATATTTGCTATGAATATTAGTATCATTTTGAAGTTTATATTTAAATGTAAAACGTATTGATAAATGAAATATTTAAAAATTACGGTCTCTTATGCGTTACTGATAGCGAAATTGCAGTAAAAGGCAAGAAGCTTGCACAAAGATTTAAAACTGCCAAGACAGTGAAAAATACCAGACAATTTCATTACTTTAAGCCCATTAATGAACAAATGATTGAAGTGAAACTGTATTTGCTTGATAAAATATACAGATTGTAAATTGTAACGGGGTGCAACTATGAGAGGGTAAGAATTCCTCTCTGGAGTTGGCGGGGTAATATACAGCTCTATTATACATCCGGGTGACTCGTCGTTGTAGAATCCCCTGTGGGCCAGTCAGAAGTGCAGTGGCACAGGTGACGGACAGGAGCACCCGGCTTCTATTGTAGAAAGCCTAAGTCGCTTTCTACCAGAGGCGGCGCTGCGCGCTATCGCTACTGCCAAATGCTGTCCGCGAAATACCGGCTGCTAGCTACTTCCTAGCCTTACCTGCGTAGCCGGTGTCTCCCGTACAATACCGCTGGTATAACCTCAAGCGGCCTTCGAGTACTTACTCCCGTTGCCGACGATCCTCCAGGATGCGATGCCTTCAACTAGCTGCAGCTGCTGTAAAGGGTAGAGGGCGGTATTCGGAAAAATAATGCATAGGTTGAGGTCGCTAAATAAATACGCGTGACTCGAGAATTAAGATAAAACAAATAAGGTTTATTAACCGTAATAGGATATAAGGAATTACGCGCAGGCCGAGACTTTGCGAAACCGACGGCCGGCGCCGCCGACCTAACCTCCACGCGAGATTCACATTGGAAATTGAAATGTATAAATCCTTTAAATAAAACTAATCACCCTGCATCTAGAAATTTGTCTGACTTTCCAACACTTTTAAGAAGTGATCAAATTATTGCATCTAATGGCCTTGTTACTACCAAACAGTGGAAATTTTGTTAAAGTTGTAAATAACAAAACACCATTTAATAAATTACAACGTTTCGAGCATTTTATTAATATGCTCCTCATCAGGTATCTAATAACACAATATGATTTTTTAATAATACATTAATACACGAGACGATTTTTCACAATTAGTTACATTATTGTAACCACAATAAAACTTACAAGAATATTGTTTGAAATACAAAGTCAAAATATGTTGCGCAGGAAACTATCCGCTCGTCAATAGTATTACGTTATAATTTTCCGCCTCATATAGTCAAAAATTTTATACAAGTGTGAGTGTACAAATATAAGATATGCCAACACAAGCGTAACGAAGGTATAAGCGGGATGCAGCCCTCCGAGTGAGGAGACGGGGGGAATGATCTAACCGAAACATGTACTTGTTGAGAATATACATATTATATTGTGCGATGCCAATGTAGGCAATATAGCGCGAGCGACTCACGTTTGTAAACATGTGCGTTCCCCACCCTATAACGTGTGAGAGTCGACGGGCGAGCGCGATGCTCCTGCTAACTTGTTGTTAGACCGAGAATGACCCGCGCCGAGTAAGGTTCTATTGTAACTTAGCTTAAGTCTCTTAATAAACTCTTTTATTCTAAGTAGTGTGTCATTATTTAACATGGTAGCAGGTCGGTGGTTACTTCTCAGCTCTCTATCTTAACCTTCGGGAAAAGATAGAGTGCTTATATCAAGACGCCTGACAAAAGGGAAGAAAAAGACTCCGAGCACGAAGGAACGCTCAAGTCGAAGGAAGAAGCCACAACACCGAAGGTCAAGCAAGAAGAAGAAGATTCCGAACAAGAAGGAACGTTCGAGAATAATCAAGAAGACGAAATGGAAAAAAAGGATATTTCGATACCGGTGTTTGATGGAGGAAACTACAGTATGTGGAAAAGGAGGATCCAAATGTACATGAAGCTCAAAAAATGTGAAATTGTGATAGAAAGAGAAAAGAGTGAAACAGACAAAGTAGAAGAATGGAATCAGAATGATTTGAAAGCAATAAATATAATTTATAGTGCGATATCAGATAAACAATTAGAATTTGTTTGTGAAGAAGAAACAGCATACAAAATTATGAAGAAGCTAGACAGTATGTATTTAAAAGAATCAACGGCGTTACAAATAGTCTGCAGGAATAGACTGGAGAAATTAAGATTAAGAAATTATAGTGATTCAGAGACATTTTTCAGTGATTTTGAAAAAGCAGTAAACGAGTTAAGAGGCGCGGGTGCTAAAATAAGCGAAAAAGAAAAATTGAATTATATGCTTAACACGTTGCCAGAATCATACAGTTATATAGGTGATTTGGTTGATACATTGAAAGAAGAAGAACAAACGGCTGATTACATAAGGAACAAAATTAAGCTAGCTGAAATGAAGAATCGAAAAGAGCATAACGAGAGAAGTACGAATGCATTTACTGCAAGAAAGGGAAACTGCTATAAGTGCGGAAAACCTGGTCATTTCGCACGAGATTGCCAAGATGGAGGACAAGCAGGTAGCAACGGCAGCTCATGGAGAGGATCGTCACGTGGTCGCAGCCGAGGCACAGCCGGAAGGGGCCATTACGGCAGAGGACGCGGAAAATTCCATGGACAACAAGGAGCAAGTACGAGCGAACAGAGCGGCGAAGGTACGAGCGCATGGATAGCGACGACACACGCTGCGTACACCAACGAAACAAACAGGTCAAGTATTAGCGAAATTGATTGGATACTCGACAGCGGGTGTTCCGATCATATAATAAATAACGAAAATTATTTTGAGAATTGTATTGAACTTAAAGAACCGGTAAATATTTATGTAGGAGATAATAGGCCGATAAAGGCAACGAGTATTGGTACGGTAGTAAGTTACTTTAACGTATCTGGCAAAAATAACGAAGTAAAAATGAGTAATGTATTCTACGCGAAAGAAATGAAAGCAAATTTGATTAGTTATGGAAAATTAACTGAGAATAACAATACTATTATTTCAAAAAGAAATTTTACAAAAATTATTGATCGGAATAATAAACTTACAGCAATAGCTATAAGAGAAAACGGACTTTACAAAATGAAAAGTAAATTGAAATACAAGGTCGCATGTGTAAATAGTTCCGAACGAAATAATAACATGAGTCAAAAGGAAAGATGGCACAGAGTGTTAGGTCACGTAAATTTTAGATATTTGAATACGATATGTAAACAACAGTTATTAACGGGTATTCCAAACGAACTGGAATCTGAATTTATGAAATGTAAAACTTGTATTGAAAATAAGATGCATAACTTGCCATTTAGTAATAATAGAACAAAGGCGAAAGATATATTAGAAATTATACATACGGATGTATGCGGTCCCTTTAAGACAACAGGGTTTAACGGTGAAAAATATTTTGCTTCCTTTATTGACGATTATAGTAAAATAGCTAAAGTTTATTGCATAAAAGCTAAAGATGAAGTTTTTGATTGCTTAGTTCAATTTATAAATGAAACTGAAAATTTAACTGGAAAGAGAGTCAAAATATTGAGGTGTGATAACGGGAAAGAGTATTTAAACAATCGGTTTTATAAATTGGCCAAAGAAAAGGGTATTATTATGAATAATTGTCCAGCGTCTGTACACGAATTAAACGGCACTGCTGAAAGATTTAATAGATCGATAATGAACATGGCGCGATGTTTATTAGCAGAGGCAAAAGTACACAAATGTTATTGGCCAGAAATAATATGTGCCGCGACGTATTTGAAAAATCGTACGCTAGCAAATACGATAGAAAGAAAGACTCCTTACGAAATATTTTTTAAGAGAAAACCAAATGTAGAAAATTTAAGATTATATGGTAGTAAAGTTTTTGTGAGAAAACCAGAACAAAAACGATTCTCTAAGTGGGATACGAAAGCAGAAATGGGGATTCTATTAGGTTATAGTGATGTAGGCTATAGAGTACTTATAAATAATAAAATAATTGTTGCAAGGCATGTGGATATCATAGAAAGAGATGTTAAATGCATTGGTATTGATTATAAAGATAATATTGATAACGATGATAGTACAGAAAGTGATGCAAGTACAAACGATGATTTATCGGATAATGTCTTTGAAAACGCGAATGAATTCGAAGAGCAACAAGGTAAAGTAAAAGAAAAGAATAATTTATTGTTACATCAACCTTCGGGGAAATGTAACGATGCAGAAAACACAACATTGAAAGTTCCGCGAAAATCTACGCGTGATAGGAAAAGTCCCGTAAGATACCCAGAAAAGGAAAGTTATAATATATATGTAAGATACTGTAGAGTAGATACGCCTTGTACATTTGAGGAGGCGATAAATAGTAACGAGAGTAAAAATTGGCAAGAAGCCATGAATAAAGAAATCGAATGCATAAATAAAAATAAAACGTGGAAATTAGTTGATAGAGTAGAAAATAAAAAAGTTCTAGATGTCAAATGGGTTTATACGAAAAAGTCAGATAATAGATATAAGGCAAGATTAGTTGTAAGAGGTTTTCAGCAAACTGATGTAATTGATGACATATATTCTCCTGTAGCGAAAAATCAAACACTAAAAATCTTATTTTCATTTTGTTGTCAATATGGGCTCAGAATAGAACAAATGGATGTAGAAACTGCATTTTTAAATGGGAAAGTAACTACAGAAGTATATGTGAGTCAACCCAAAGGATATGAAAATGGCACAAATAAAGTTTATAAATTGTTAAAAGCGCTTTATGGATTGAGAGAAAGTCCAAGAGACTGGTATGAGTGTTTGGATGAATACTTAACTGATTTAGGCTTTGAGAGAAGCAATATAGATTTATGCTTGTATGTTAATAAAGAAGGAGAGAACATTATTTATATTCTTATATATGTTGATGATTTATTAATATGTAGTAAAAACAAGGAATTAATACGCAATGTAAAAAGATTATTATCTAAGAGATTCAAGATGAAAGATTTAGGAGAAATAAAAGAATATCTTGGGATTAACATTAATTATGATTATAAAAATGGTAAAATGGATTTAAGTCAAGAAAAATATATAGAAACTTTAGCAACTAAATTTCAAATAAAAGACAGTAAATTACATAATATTCCAATGGAAACTAATTTAAAAATTGAAAGATCTGATGAATGTGAACTAAATATAAAATATAGAAATATAATTGGTGCTTTATTATATATAAGTTCTGGTACTCGACCAGATATTAGTTATAGCGTTAATTATTTAAGCAGGTTTCAAAACTGCTATACAGAAACACACTGGAAATATGCGCTGCGAATATTAAAGTATTTGTATGGAACGAAAAAATTAAGTTTAAAATATAAAAGAAATGAAAATTGCGAATTAATTGATTGTTATGTAGACGCGGATTGGGCTGGCGATAATATTGATAGAAAGTCCACATCTGGTTATGTGATTAGAGTTTTTGGTAATATGATTGAATGGAAATCGCGAAAACAAAAATGTGTGACAAAAGCGTCGACTTATGCAGAGTATGTAGCTTTATCAGAAGCTGTGAGTGAACTTAAGTTTATAAGAGAG
This sequence comes from Torymus aiolomorphi, assembly GCA_036365515.1. NCBI lineage: Eukaryota > Metazoa > Arthropoda > Insecta > Hymenoptera > Torymidae > Torymus > Torymus aiolomorphi. The sequence continues at coordinate 183,277,518 of CM070874.1, forward strand.
TTGATAAATATTTTTGATGTAAAAATAAATAATCCAATTAAAATTTATGAGGATAATACAGGCGCGATTAATATAGCAAAATGTGGTAATTTTACAAAGAATTCAAAGCATGTTGAAATACATTATCATTTTGTGCATGAGAGTGTGAAAGAAAAAGAAATTGAAATTGTAAAAGTCGATTCAAATGAAAATATTGCGGATATTTTTACAAAGGCGCTATGCAAAGATAAGTTTATTAAATATAGAAATTTGTTAAATGTAAAATGAGATATGTAAAAGTGTACAATATAAATGTAAGGAGGCGTGTTGAGAATATACATATTATATTGTGCGATGCCAATGTAGACAATATAGCGCGAGCGACCCACGTTTGTAAACATGTGCGTTCCGCACCCTATAACGTGTGAGAGTCGACGGGCGAGCGCGATGCTCCTGCTAACTTGTTGTTAGACCGAGAATGACCCGCGCCGAGTAAGGTTCTATTGTAACTTAGCTTAAGTCTCTTAATAAACTCTTTTATTCTATCTAAGTAGTGTGTCATTATTTAACAGTACTTTTAAAATCTATGCTACTACTAAGAGGATAAAAATTCACAATTATTTATCAATATACTATATTCTTTTGGTAATTTACTGATTTCAAATTGTTTGTTCACAAAGTTTTTTGAGAATGTATGTATAAGGCTTCGGTGAATAATCTTTTATTAGTGTTTAATTCAGTATTTAAAATTTTAACATTATGGAAATCTATGATGTGGTTCTTATCTTTTTTATGGATAAACAAAAATGAATTCTTATCCTCATTAGTGTATCTTTTTGAGTGTTCCTTAATTCTAATACTTAGACGTCTACTAGTCCGCTCGACATATGAAGCATTACAATTACTACAGTCTATTTTATAAATGACATTAGAGTTGTTGTATTTCAGATTTTTATCTTTGCCTGGAACTATGATATTGTTAAGTTTGTTTTTCATACTAAAAACAACATTAACCTTAAGTCTTTTGAAAAAATGTTTTACAAAACCTTCTATCTCTTTGACAAAGGGTAAACTTATGATTATTTTGGATTGATGCGAGAATTCGATTGCAGTGAACGGGAAGCTCGCGAAGTGAAGGATTTGGTAGCGAATAGCCGAGTATTTTCGATACCTGCTAAGAAACGTGACTAACTATTTCGAGCAGATACTGTAAATTCTGTAAAAACTTTTTATGAGAGAGATGATATAAGCTGAATCATGCCAGGTTTAAAAGATTATGTTAAAAAAAAGAGTAAATATTAAATAGAGCAATGGCGAAAGAGAACATGTTCAAAAAAGATTACTGCTTGGTAATTTAAATGAGCTGTATAATAGAAATGTATAAATAAGCTGTATAAAATAAAATTAATACGTTAATATTGGTTTTACGAACTTTACAGAATTGCTGTACACATACTGTATGCGTGTATGTGCATCACAAAAATGTGAAGCTCAGCCTAAGTGCTATAGACCTAGAAAATTTAACTAAAGACACTCAATTGCCTCTTAAAAACTACCACGATTGCATCCAAGCAATTGTGTGTAATGATACACACGATAGATGCTATTTGGATGACTGTTTTGATTGTCCCAATATGTCTATATTACGAAAACATTTGCTTGAATGTTTTGATGAAAATGATATTTTTCAAATCGAGTATCAATCATGGTTTCAAACAGATCGGTGTACAATAGCTTCCAAAACTGTAAATGTGCACGAATTTATGGACATACTGGGGAAAAATTAATAAAATTAAAAACTCACGATTTTTTCGCTAAGAAACAATCACTTTTTATAAATAAAGTAAAAAGCAATCTTCAAGAAGGAGAATTTCTCGTGTGTTGCGATTTTGCAGAAAATTATGCTTTCGTTATACAAAATTCTGCAGTTTTTACAGTTGTCGTGTACTATAAATAAAATGATGAACTCAAACATGTAAGCATTGCTGTGATTTCCGACAATTTAAATCATGATACGATAGCTGTTCACGAATATCAAAAAATTGTAATATCTTACCTTAAAACTAATTTTGCAGTCAAGAAAGTTTATCACTTGACTGATGGAGCAGGTCAACATTTTAAGAATAAATCCAATATTCAAAATCTTCTTTTTCACGAGAATGATTTTGGAGTTACAACTGAGTGGCATTTTCATTCCACAGCACTGGCAAAGGTGTGTGCGATGGTATAGGCGCGAACTTAAAAAGAGGTGCAAAACAAGTGATTCTACAAGTTTCTTCTAGTAATCATTTTTTAACGCCAGAAGAGATATACTGTTACGTCTGTGACGTATCTCTAAAATTAAAATCTATATTCATATTCTCATCAGTAATTTCCTGACCTATAAAATGATGTATTTGCGAATTTAAACGACACAGCATTTCGACAACGCAAATGCGTGACGTAGCGGGCCACCTACTTCGCGAAGGTGTACGCGCGTCAGAACTTTTTTGTAGACTCAGCATTTCAAATGTTTACTAAATTTGTTTAAAAAGATAATTTTCATTCAGCGTCAAAATCATCTTCAACCTAATTTAAGGGGGCTAGACACCTTCTTTCTCGGAAATAAGAAGTCACATTTTAATACATAAATGTAAACTAATTATTTCATACTTTTTACATATAAAAGTGGGTATATTTACCTTACCTTAAAACTTTCTCCGATGGGTCTTTTATATGGTCCAGAACCATAGTCATCGATGAAACAAGTTTTTTCACTAACCGTAAGCTTTGAAATTTTCCTGTGGATGGATTGACTCCAGATTTGAACTAAATTACTCCTGAATAGTATAATTCTCATATGAGTGTAGAGATTTTTGATCTAATGAGAAAAAAAAATTGTGCTGTTTTTCAAGAGTTTTTTTTTTAATTTTTTTAAATTTTTTATATTTTTTCATAATTTTTCTGATGTAAAAATTTTTTCCGACATTTAATCCTAAATCCCTACATTCATATGAGAATTATACTATTCAGGAGTAATTTAGTTCAAATCTGGAGTCAATCCATCCACAGGAAAATTTCAAAGCTTACGGTTAGTGAAAAAACTGGTTTCATCGATGACTATGGTTCTGGACCATATAAAAGGCCCATCGGAGAAAGTTTTAAGGTAAGGTAAATATACCCACTTTTATATGTAAAAAGTATGAAATAAGTAGTTTACATTTATGTATTAAAATGTGACTTCTTATTTCAGAGAAAAAAGATGTCTAGCCCCCTTAATCGCTTAATAAATACGGCGACCCTCACCACACAGTCAGTCATTCGTGAAAAGATCGCGAACTCCGTACCACTCCAGCCGACAATAGGAGTAGCGATTATTACTGTACAGGCCAATACGAGCCATATCAGATTTCATATAAATTTTATACATCAATAAAGTGAATAATTTATCTACAAAATTGATCATCAGACTAATTATTTACGAGATCATCTCAAGGACGAAAGGTAATATAAACCAAATATCAATTGAATATATATATATATATGAGGCATTTCACGTCAGCTCTCCAGGCGCGGCGCGCGAGCGCGAAATCATGCTGTTTTCAGCTTGTGTTTGAAGGGCTAAGATGTATCTAAAAAAAGTAATCCCCAAGTGATTTCGATGTATTTTTTCCTCAGCTTTCCGATGGTGCTATTAGTTTCTCAAAATATTTCAATTCTAAGTATTTCTTGAATAATATCTCGAAAAAATCAAAAAACCCCTATGTAGAAAAAGGCTATATCCATGTAAAATTTCCTCCTCTTTCGATCTAGCAGGTTAAAAAAAATATTAAAAATATAGTTTTTGAGATATAACACGTTTTATGTTTTTTTGAGGTTAGAATTGAAAAATTTTGAGAAACTAATAGCACCATCGGAAAGCTGAGGAAAAAATACATCGAAATCACTTGGGGATTATTTTTTTTAGATACATCTTAGCCCTTCAAACACAAGCTGAAAACAGCATGATTTCGCGCTCGCGCGCCGCGCCTGGAGAGCTGACGTGAAACGCCTCATATATATAGGGGGGCTTCGTCCCCTGCTCGCTCCGCTCGCCAACCCCCATATTTAGAGATAAATGTTAATAATAATAGATTACTGACGAAGAATAATTTCTCATTTTAATTTTTTTGAAATGTTTATCTGTACATTTACTTTTAAATTTACTCTAAATGTAGAGATGATAATATTCATTTAAATTATCCAGTTGAAATTTAAATCTTATATTCTATTTTTTCCACACCACCTAATGGCGTAAATAGAAAGGTGCGTTTTTTTTTTATTTATCAAATTTCATATGTTATATTGAAGTATAATTATTATAAATTTTGAAAATATTATTTATATTATTTTATAATAAAATATATAAAAGTATAGTATTTTTGAATAATATTTTTGAACATATGAATATTATAAACAAAACAGTGGTATCCCCAGGAGGCCTAATCCACTGATAAGAGAGAGATAGAAAGAGAGGTTTCATTCACAGTCATCTAGAACTTCTTTCCAAACTATATTTTCAATTTCTGCTGAATTCTCTAATTCGTTTTGAATATATATATATATATATATATATATATATATATATATATATATATATATATATTGGGATTTCTACATCTTGACAATGCTACGTATAATTGACCATGAAAAAATAATGGTCTTTTGATATATAATCCTACATAATCAAAACTTTGTCCTTGTGATTTATTAATAGTCACACAGAAAGCTAAAGTGATGGGGAATTGTTTTCTATAAAAGATGAACGGTAAAGAGGAAGATTCACCTATATTTAATGTAATTCTAGGAATGAAAACTTTTTTACCTATGTTTTCTTCTGTAATAATTTCTGCTTCAATATTATATTCGAATAATTTTTTAATTTTAAGCCTAGTACCATTGCACAAACCATCATTCATACTCAAATTTCTAATTAACATAACTATTGCATTTACTTTTAAATTTAATTCATGAGGAGGAAGACCTTCCTTTACTTTATTTAAAGTTTCTATTGGGAAATTTAGGTGAATATTATCATCAGTTTGATCTACTCCTTTATGTGTTGCATAATCAATACTGTAATACGTTTTTTCTTTACCATTTAATAATCTTAATATATTGTTATTCAAATAAATAATGTTATCATTATGAGGAGCTAAAATAAGACGATCATAGTTATTATTTTGATTAATATCTGTCGAAATATGTGAATGTTTCAACATGCAGCGCGCTGTACGCGAGGATAGGTACAATGGTATGCGCGTCTGCCAAGCGACGGCGGACGAAACACACACATGAGTGTCTCCCCACTCCAGTATGTCTGTATGAGAGTTGCGTGAGACGCGAGAGCAGTGTAGCGCACTTAGAATGTTTCTTACTCTCTCGCTATTCAACTGGGATGTAAGTCGGACGTGCCGACTGGCGTTTTTGCCACCTCAATAAACTATATTTATCTCTCTCTATTAAATAATGGTTTCTTACTTTACCACAAACCTCAACACTATTAATTATCCACAAACTTCAACATGGTAGCAGAGTGCCTGGTTGGTAAGTAAAAAAGAAAAAAGACTCTGACTCAATACAAGCCTCGGCGAGTATTGGGGCAGCCTTGCCGTAGAAATAAAAAGGCACATGGCTCGCGAAAAATTAACTGTGAAAAATATTGAAGGAAAAGTGCAAAAGTAAGAAAAATACAAGTGTGAATACATAGTGGAATATGTCTATAAGTGATAGAAGAAAGAATTTTGAAAAATTTATGAATAATTCAAGCCGATGCGAGCAGATTAGATTTCTTGTGTGAAGCACGCTGCACGGTGCAAGAATAGAGCACGTGGCAGAATTTGAGGTTATACATGTGGTAAATGGACACTAAAGGAAAAGTAAAAACCAAAGAAGAAGGAATACGAGATAACTTTGAAGATGAAAGCGAAGAAATAATTGAGGAAAAGATTGCTGAAAAACGTTTTGTGAAAATAGTGCAGAAAGTAATTACGCTAAATAAAGTAATAAAAGTGTACGAAGATATTAAATTAAAAGAAGTCGAGATGGCTAAGCAAGCAAAAATCGAAGATATAGTAATTCCCATTTTGATGATGCAAATTATACAAGTTGGAAATTTCGCTTAATGACTCTATTAGAATATAAAGAGTGCAAAGAGCAAGCCGAAAGAGAACGGGCTGAGACAGATAAAGCAGATGAATGGAAGAAAAAGGATTTAAAGGCAAGAAATATATTAATTAGCACTATTTCAGATAAGCAATTAGAATATGTTTGTGAGTGCAAATCAGCCTATGAAATGATTGCGAATTTGGATAAATTATATGTGATATGAATATGAAAATGTTGAAGAATTCGTCGTAGAATTTGAGAAAGCGGTGAACGAATTTAAAGCAGCCGGAGGAAAGATAGATGAAACTGAGAAAATGCGATACTTAATCAAAGCATTACCAGCAAATTACAGTTATATTGGTGACTTTATCGACGTCATTCCAGAAAAAGAAAGGACAGTAGATTACGTAAAATCAAAAATCAAAGAAAAGAATTTAGTTAAAAATAATTCAGAAAAGAAAAGTAATGCAAGCACGTTCTCAACAAAGACAAACGGACAGTGCTTTACTTGCGGCAAAGTCGGACATTATCAAAAGGATTGTTTTCCAATCATCGAGAGGACAACGTGGAAACCAACGAGGCTACAATCGAGGCAGAGGACGCGGACGCAGTTCAAATCAAAACAAGTCAACGGACGAGCAGCAGGGTTCATCATCCGAGACGTGGTCAACACAAGTATGCGGCCCAGAAGTAAAGGACATAACAGGTTGTAGCGTAAATAGAGAATGCGAAGGTAACGAAATAAATTGGTTATTGGACAGTGGTTCCACAGACCATATTATTAAAAGCGATAAATATTTTGAGAAGTATATAGTTTTATAAGATCCGGTAAATGTAAAATTACCAGACGGTAAAATGTTAAAGGCGACGAAAATCGGTAATATAAAAATTAAAGTTAGAATTATTATAATGAAAAACAAATTGATTTGAGTAATGTATATTATGTAGAAGGAACTAAGCAAAATTTGTTAAGCTTTTCCAGAATAACTAAAAATGCTACAATAACGGCACGAGACAGTAATGCGAAAATTTACAATAAATCGGGAGAATTAGTAGCTATTGCAATAAAATTGATAATTTGTATTCTTTGAAAAGTTATGCACTAACAAATAAAAATAAAGATAAATATGTAAATTCAGTAAGATTATCAGATAAAGAGAAATGGCATAGAGCACTTGGTCATGTAAATTTTAATTATTTGAATAAAATAGTAAATAATAAATTAGTTGAAGGTTTACCAGATAAATTGGAAAAAATAGATATGAAATGTGCAAATTGCATACAAAGTAAAATGACAAATATACCATTTGAAAATAATCGAAAAAAAACGAAAGAAATCCTAGAGTTAATACACACTGATTTAAATGGTCCACATAGTACTACTGGCTATGGTGGAGAAAAATATTTTCTTACATTTATTGATGATTATAGTAAATGTACTAGAATCTTTTGCATTAAGAATAAGTCAGAAACTGCAAGTTGTTTTATTGAATTCGTAAATTTAGTAGAAAATAAATTTAATAAGAGAATTAAAAAGATGCAATGTGATAACATTAGAGAATATCTAAATCGCGAAATTTTCGATTTTGTAAAATCAAAAGGAATAGAATTATTGAAATGTCCACCCTACGTTCATGAATTAAATGGAGTAGCGGAGAGATATAATAGATCAGCAATGGATATATATATATAGATGCTTAATGAGGGAAGCAAAAATTCATAGAAGATATTGGCCGGAAATAATGAAAACGGTAGCTTATTTAAAAAATCGAACAATTGCAAACACGTCAGAGAATAAAACTCCTTATGAAATATTTTTTGGGATAAAGCCGAATGTCAAAAATTTAAAAATTTACGGAAGTAGAGTCTTCGTAAGAGTTCCGGAAGCTCTAAGGCAAAGTAAGTGGGATAATAAGGAACAACTGGGTGTATTAGTAGGATACGTTGAAAACGGTTATAAAGTCTTAGTTAATAATAAAGTAATTACTGCAAGGCATGTTGATGTAATAGAAGATAGTATAAAGTTAATCTGTTTAGAAAACGAAAATAGTGATTCTGAAATTAACGTAGAATTAAATGAAACAAACAACAGCGGTTCTGAATATACTTCTCACTCTACTGCGACCTTCGGAGAAAGTAGAGGAGAGCAAACTGAATTAATCGATGCGAATAATGTAAACGATAACGAATCTGATAACGAAGACAACGAAAATAGAGATAGACTAACAATACCGCGAAAATCTCAAAGAAAGAAAAGTCCAGTAAATAGATACCGAAATCCAGTTACTCATTTTATTTATGTAAATTATATTGATGCAAATGTACCAAATACATTCGAGGAGACGATAAACTCCAGCGAATATAAACAATGGCAAATAGCAATGGATTCCGAAATAAACAGTTTAAAGAAAAATCACACATGGCAAATTGTCGAAAGGCCAAAAGATAAAAAGGTCATTGATGTTAAATGGGTTTATAAAAAGAAAAATAACGATACTTATAAAGCGAGATTAGTTGTAACAGGATTCCAACAAAAAGAATATGTTGAAAATGTTTATTGACCTGTAGGTAAAATGCAAACGTTAAAAATTTTATTGTCTTACAGTTGTAAAAATAATTTGTTTATAGAACAAATGGATGTTGAAACGCCATTTTTAAGTGGCAATGTAAAATCAGTAGTGTACATTAATGAACCAAAAGGTTATGAAACTGGAGACAATAAAGTTTGCAAATTGCAAAAGGCTCTGTATGGTCTCAGAGAAAGTCCTAGAGCATGGTATGATTGTTTCAGCGAATATGTCGAGAAATTAAATTTTGTAAGAAGTAACTATGATTACTGTCTATATGTAGACTACTAAACTAGTATATATATTGAATCTTTGCTTGTATTATTTAATACAAGCAAAGATTCAATATATATACTAGTTTTTGTGGATGATCTCTTGATTTGTTGCAAAGACAAAAATAAAATAAACAAAGTAAAAGCAAGTTTAATGGAAAGATTTATAATGAAAGATTTGGGCAAAATTAACCAATATATTGGCATCGATATTGAATATAGTGAAGACAGAAGTAAAATGACTTTAAGTCAAACGAAATATATCGAATCTTTGGCTATAAAATACAACCTTGAAAATACAAAATTATACGATACTCCAATGGAGAGTAATCTAAAATTAGAACAAGCAAATGAAATAGATGAAAGAATAAAAAACAGAAATTTAATCGGCGAATTATTATATATCAGTACAGGCACAAGACCAGACATAACATATAGCGTTAATTATTTAAGTCGTTACCAAAGTTGTTATGACCAAAGACACTTTAAATATGCATTGAGAATTTTGAAATACTTATTTAAGACTAAAGATTTAAAGCTAACGTACTATGATAATGTTACGGCGAAGTATTAGATTGTATGGTAGATTCTGACTATGCAGGAGATAATGTAGATAGAAAATCTACAACAGGTTTTGTAATTAGATTATATGGAAATTTAACTTTTTGGAAAACGCATAAACAAAGTACAGTAACAAAATGTTCTACTTTTGCAGAATATACTGCTATGTCCGAAGCAGTGACAGAAATCTTGTTCATTAAAAATTTATTATGCGAATCATTTAACGTAAAACTTGTTAAACCAATTGAAATGTATAAAGATAACTCAGGCGCAATTGCAATCGCAAAATTTGGTAATTTTACAAAAAACTCAAAGCACATTGAAGTGCAGTATCACTACGTTAATGAAAACTACGAAAATGGAATAATTGATGTTGTAAAAATAGACTCAGAATTTAATCTAGCTGATATGTTAACAAAGAGTTTAGATAAGACGAAGTTTTTGAAAAATAGAAAAGCGTTGAGAGTGATTTGAAATAAAAGAAATCTATTAACGATGTGATGCTTAAAATTACTGTATGAATGAATGAAAAAATGAACATTTAATTATAATGTTGAAAATTCAAGGAGGCGTGTTGGAATATGTGAATGTTTCAACATGCAGCGCGCTGTACGCGAGGATAGGTACAATGGTATGCGTGTCTGCCAAGCGACGGCGGACGTATGAGAGTTGCGTGAGACGCGACAGCAGTGAGCGCACTTAGAATGTTTCTTACTCTCTCGCTATTCAACTGGACCTGCCGACTGGCGTTTTTGCCACCTCAATAAACTATATTTATCTCTCTCTATTAAATAATGGTTTCTTACTTTACCACAAACCTCAACACTATTAATTATCTACAAACCTCAACAATATCATTATAAATTTTCAGACAAACATCCCTTGTTTTCCAATCGGGAGGTATTATAAAAGGATTTATTTCTCCTTCACCGATTTGTAGTAAAAATTTTGCGAAATTACTATTTTTTGATCGTACGTTTGTATATAATTTAAAAATCTTAAAGTAAGACCATAAATCAGAATACTTTATAGTTTCTTCAATAATTACACTTCTGAAACCATTTTTCATGACTGGTAAAATTTGCCGAAAATCTCCACCTAAAATTATAAGTTTTCCTGCAAATGATAATTCGTTCATACGTACATCTTTCAAAGTTTTATCAATAATTTCTAAAGCTTTTTTAGGGATCATGGATGCCTCATCCCAAATAATAACTTCGACTTCGCGTAATTTTTTTTTTATCTGAATCTAAGTTTAAAAACGAACTTTCAAT